>JAOWBW010000377.1:288656-888656 GCA_026119855.1 Campanula takesimana
CAAGACAAACCTTCAAATGCTTTCGGTCTCCAAACCCTAGCCTTGATCCTAGGTAGCTACACCCTCCTAAACCCTAGCCTCAAGCCTAGGTAGTCATATCATTCTCTCTGAACCCTAGGCCCCGAGCCTAGGTAGTTACATCCCTTCCAAACCCTAGCTAGGCCTAGGTGTAGACACCCGCCTTGGACCGCTCACCCCGATTGCACATTGATTTGTGTTTCTCCCCATTCTAAGTGTTTCTCGTTAGTTTCTGTCATTTCCGTTAAGTTCCGACTGACTTCGTTAAGTCCAGGACTAAACTGAATGACAGGGGCTGACTTTCTAGTCCAATTCTGTCAAAATTGCCTTCTCTGAGTCGCGCGCCTCCTACACTAGGAGCCAGGCGCGCGCGCCTCCCGCCCCCAAAGAAGGAAGCGCGCGCCTCTGGGCGTCAGTTACAGATTTCTGGCCAGGATTCCTCCCTTGCTCAATTTACAAGATTTTGCCCGGGAAGGATTTCTTGGTGACTGAGTTTTGGCACCAAAAACACCCCTCTTCACCTATAAAAACCTCTCTTTACCTCCATTTTTCAGGATCGAAATCAAGCATCGAAAAATCATCGAAAACTAGACAAAATCACTTTCTAAAGGTTTTCCAAGGATCTCATCAAGCAACATTTGAAGTTCTTCAAATTGTAGGTAAAAGTCCATCTTTTCCTTCTTTTCTACTTCATCTCCTCTCTCTCTTTTACTTTAATCAAATGTGCAATCACCCAAATCATTTTCGGACATGACTCTAATGATCACCTCATCTCATTGAGGTTGGTTAAGGAGTTATCTCCTACATTCCAAATCCTATTTAAATCCCCCTTTTCATGACTTGAAGAAGAAGAAGAAGAACATTTTCATTCATGTAGATTTTGATCACGCAAGACCAACTTTAGTTGGGCGAGATGGGTGTTTCGGTACTTCCCATCTCGTAATCTAACCCCCGAACCTCAAAACAAAGAATCTCTGTTCGTAATCAAACTTAGGCTACAATCTATAGGTTTTTTCTTATGTCCTCAAAACATAGGTGGCGACTCTAAAAACAAGTTAGACATCCTAGGATAATTTCGCGCTCTAGCCTAAAGCCGTGGTTCCCCCGGGGTATCTACAGTGGCGACTCCGCTGGGGACATATTGAGGGTTAAACTTGCATTCTGATCGAAATCTACATCTTTTCTGGGCATTCTATTTCCTGATGGGGAGGCGCGCGCGTCTGGCCTTTTAAGCCTAGGCGCCGCGGCATCCCGCATCAAGAACCAGAATCGCCCACTTCTTCATGTTCTTCATCTTCTTCTTCTGTTATTCTGCCACTAATCACTTCTGCAGGGGTTACAATATGAACATAGGACCAGGGCAATCCCCTGAGTCCAAAGTCTGACATTCTGACAGTGTGCCCAGAAGCGCGCGCGCCTCCCATAAGCATTACGCCATGCGCGCGGTCCCACATCAACATTCAGAGGCGCACGCTTCTGGGTTGATTTCCAGAACAGAAACAGGTTTCAGTGACTGAGCAGAACAGTGGGGTGTGGGCACAGTTGCCTGCATCAGAACAGAATTGAACCCTCGGACTGTTTTAATTTTGTGTTTTATTTACCGGTCACACGGGTGATTCGGGAGTTGTAATTTATGTGCTTATGTGTTTTGTGTGTTTTTCTTTTTTAAAAAAAAAAAAAAAAAAAAATAAAAATTTTTTTTCACTTGTTAGACCTCACACTACATGCACATATTCCTATGAACTGCTCACTATCGAGTCGCACAAGTCCAACCCCAAACCCGTTGAGGCCCGTCCTAGAAAGTTTCAAGCTCCACCAGACCTTGCTCTTTCGAAGCGGTAAACCTCAGCCCGTGGCGTAGTTCAAGACTACATGCCGGGGGTGACCTTTGAGCCTCATATTCAAGCCGAGCACAAACCACACAATTCTAGTTAGGGTCTAACACTCCGTGACTAAAGTCGGTTTCCATGTACCGAGATTTCCCTAAACTAATGTCTTCAAATCATACATGCCAACTTGTTGAAATGGACGCAATAAAAATCCGTCCCCAAAAGTGGTTATTTTGGACGAAAATAAAAATCCGTCCCCGCATGTATGCTTTACTACATTAATTTAGTTTAATCCCGATACTGTAGGATTCACAAGCGCGATGGAATCCGATGAGTATATGGGACCGCGAGATGGTCTATATACTAGTGTGACGATTCCATTATTTTCTTAGAAACCCCAAAAGGGATTCATTCCCTCCGACTTATATAAAAAAAGAGGGTCTTTTCTTATGTGGTTCGAGTCGTGTGCCCAAATGTGTGTTCTAAGCCTCTTCATGGACCGCAAGTGTTACTCAAGACTGACAAGGGCCTCTTCTGCAATATAGGTTCAATGGTACTTACAAAGTCTACCGGGATTCAGCAAATCGGTTAGTCCGTGAAAAGATCACTCCAACAGCTCCAACATCAACCATGATCGGCAGCAGCAACACCATGTCTCTCGAACAGCTCTCAACTATGTCCACTCCTCCAAGAGCAAGTCTCCACCCTAACAAGGAGCACAAAGCAAAGACGACATTTGGCAATCCCACCTCGACAGCCAAGGAGGCCCACGAGGCGAAATGGAGCTAATGAAAGAAAAAGCTCACCAACCTTGCCAAGGGAAAGAACAAGAATAATGATGATGAATCCGAGTGGACCGAGGTTTGTTCAGAGTCCTTATGTCACACCCGCACCAAGAAAATGGGGGAACCAAGTTCCGAGAACAATGAGCCCAAAATGGTGGATTCTATCATGGCCTACATCGACCAAAAATTCAATGGGCTCAACATGGGGAAGGCTCCGACACAAGCCTTTATCAATCATCCATCCTCATGAGTACTATGGCCGCTCTTCCCGATAAGTTCAAGATGCCCGACATAAGCAAATTCAAGGCAACTCTTGTCCTATGGCTCACATGAGACTTATATTTGGGCAATGTTCCAAAGAGGTCTCCCCCAAGGTGATGGCTCAATGCTTTCCTCTCACTCTCGAGGGGGCGGCAAAAGATTGGTATGCTACTCTCCCGCTCACTGTCCGTCTTGATTGGACTCCGCCATGCTTGCCTTCAAGAACCAATACCAAGGCAACACCACTCACCGGCCCACAAGGAAAGAGCTAGAGAACACTACTCAACGAGATAATGAGTCCTTCATCGACTTCACAAGGAGATGGAATGACAAACTCTCTGAAATTGTTGAGAGGCCAAACACAAAAGAGCAAATGGACATCTTTCTCAAGGTCTCAAGATTGATCTCCGCACTCACCTAAGTGGGGCTTGCTACTCCGACTTCTCCCAAATGTATGAGCGGGGTACGCATGGATGACTTGCTCAAGGAGATTAGAAGACACTCCTACTTACCGCTACAAGGCCGCTTCCAACTCCACAAAAGAGGCCTCGGTCAACGCCGTCACTATTGATAAGGGAATTACAAAAAGGTTCCTCCACCTCAAGGGAAGAAGTCCCGAAGTGACCGTGTCTACACGCCTCTCCAAGGCATGACTCAAACCGAAGTGTTCGAGGTCCTCAAGGCAAAGGGTCAAATCACACCCGTGCAAGGGTACCAACCCAAGACGATCAACTCCAATCATGCTCACCACAAATATTGTGGCTACCACCAATATAGTGGCCACACCACCGAGGATTGCTTCATTCTCCGCAATGTCATTCAAGATCTCATAGATAAGAAATAATTTTGTAGTGACTAATGACGAGCATGTCAATGTAATAGAGATAGGAGAACTTGAGGGGACCACCCATTCAATCCCAATTGTGAATGGGGGCCCCAATGTTATGAATAAACTTGACAATTCTTGTTATGTAGTGACTTACGATGAAGTAATGAGGGAAGTACTAGAGAATAGGAAAAAGAAACAAGATGGGAACGTCAACATGCTAACTCGATCCGGTCGAGTCATAGCAAGCAACCCTTCCACTTCCGCACCGAGCTCCTCTTCTCAAAAGCCGCAAGCTCACAACGCCCCCGAAGACCCTCTACTTGTCCAACTCAAGAAAACTCAAGCCAACATCTCTATTTGGGACCTCATTGCATCCTCGAAGAAACACCGAGATCTTGTCATCGCAATCTCGATGATACATCAGTTTCTCCCGATACTACTCCCGAGGACCTCACGGCAATGATCGGCCACATTCATTTTGCAACATCATCACCTTTGCCGACATGGACCTTCCACCGTTTGGTTCCGACCACAACGAAGCTATTTACCTCAAGGTACGAGCAAGGGGGAGGCCCGTCTCAAGAGTCTTAGTGGACGGTGGTTCCGCACTCAATCTCATGCCTGGTAGAATCATGGGCATACTGGGGCTTAAGGATTCTGATTTGAAGCCTTCTACTCAAGTAATCCGGGGTTATGACAGCACCACCCGTACAGTCATGGGTATGATCGAGATAGACATTGAGTTTAGGAGCATGGTCATGTCCGTTCCATTCCAAGTGCTTGATATCCCGGCCTCGTTCAACTTACTGTTGGGTCGACCATGGATTCACAGTGCTAATGCCGTACCGTCAACTCTCCACCAATGTGTCAAGATCCGAAATGGTGATAAAATAGTGACCGTAATGGCTGAAAACATCACTATCCACAGAAAAGGTGAGCCCGTCCACCAAGTTCAGCATGGTCTACCAGACTCCACTCTCTCCGGCGTCTCAATCAACGCCATTGATAAAGAAGGGGGAAACGGATCATGGACCCCCAGCAATCACAAAGTCCTCCGCATGATGAGGAATATGGACTACTTCCCTGGTTTAGGCTTAGGGAAATATCAGCAAGGAATCCTACATCCCGTGCAAGTCCCATTTGTCAAGAACACATTCGGTTTGGGGTACGAGCCTTCCGAAGAAGACTTGAAGCAAGAACAAGCGATCAAGAATGAAAAGGCCCGAGCTCGTAAAGAAGGCCGTTGGTATGAAGTCCCTAACCTAAGGCCTTACCGCAAGACGTTGAATGGCTATTTTGTCCGCCAAGGGGAAGACGTTCCATACATGATCTTTCCCGAGCCGTGGGTTAACAATAAAGGTGTCAAAAAGCCTAGCCTCGAAATCTTCTCCGATTGTGAGATCCAGAAATCCGAAAGGGAACCAACTCCCATGTCGCCCCGTGAATGGTGGGAAGGAAGGTGACTATAGAGTCCGAGACAGAAATCACTGTGGGGGAAGAACTGACAGATTTAGCCTCCATGTTCAAAGAGCTTGCCGTAATGAATGAATGCCAAGTCAACGCCATCCATGACACCGTCATCATGAACAAGATTATCAGTGAGATCCCGCCAAGCTCCGAGCCGATCAACAATTGGTATTCAACAAAAGGGCCCGTGGTATCCGAGGAATTCTTAGTCCAAAAAATGGGTTGCATACCTCGCACAGCAACAAAGGAAGAGCAGCTCACCTTACTTTCGAGTCCGATAGTGTCTCTAATACCCTCACCCAAGAGGATTTGGAGGCCATAGCCGAGCGTGTGTTTCCTTTCTTTGCTAATGAAAAATTTGATATTTCTGAGTACCCTGAGATTGCAAACATCATAAATGATGAATTAACTAATAATAAACTTAACGAACAAGTTAATAACGATTCAAATTATGATGAAATAGACCACGAAAACACAACATACTTAAATGAACTTTCTCAACAAGTCCGTAGTCGTGGCGAGAATGGTCCAAAGGCTGACGAGGAATTGCATGTTGTTAATCTGGGTACCGAAGAAGAGCCAAAGGAAACCAAGATTGGAAGCTTCTTCAAGGGAGACGACAGAGACAGATTGACTGCATTACTACGGGAGTTCGTGGATGTGTTCGCATGGTCATACAAAGACATGCCGGGTTTAGACAGAAAGGCAGCGGAGCACAGGATTCCGATTAGAGAAGATGCCAGGCCAGTAAAGCAGAAGCTCAGAAAGATCAAGCCAGAATGGTCTCTGCAGGTCAAAGAAGAGATTGAGAAGCTCCTCAGTGTGGGGTTCATCAAGGTTATCGAGTATCCGACATGGTTAGCCAACATTGTGACAGTCAGGAAGGCGAACGGCAAGGTTCGAGTTTGTGTAGACTTCCGGGATTTAAACAAAGCTTCCCCAAAGGATGATTTTCCACTCCCTAATATCGACATGCTAGTCGACTCCACTGCTGCCTACGAGGTTCGCTCATTCGTGGATGGGTTCGCTGGGTACAATCAGATTCTCATGGCCGAAGAAGATCAACATAAGACAGCCTTCACAACACCATGGGGTACCTTTTGCTACACGGTCATGCCATTTGGGTTAAGAAATGCTGGGGCTTCCTACCAAAGAGCCGTGACAGACTTGTTCCACGATATGATTCTCAAAGAAATCGAGGTCTATGTGGACGACATGATCATTCAATCCAAAGGAACCGATGGTCAACACCTGATCGATCTCCGCAAGTTTTTCGAAAGGCTTCGTCAACACAAAATGAGACTCAACCCTGCAAAGTGCACATTCGGGGTTATCCGAGGCAAAGTTCTTGGTTATATGTCACTGAAAGGGAATCGAAGTAGACCCCTCCAAAATCAAGGCAATCATTGACATGCCTCCTCCAAAGACGCAGAAAGAGATTAAAGGTTTCATGGGCAGACTACAATACATCAGTCGGTTTGTGCACCAACTCACTTCCATGTGCGAGCCAATCTTCAAGTTACTCAAGAAGAATGTGGCTCTAGAATGGACCGACGCGTGCCAAGAAGCCTTCGATCAAGTGAAGCATTACTTGACGTGCCCTCCTGTTCTAGTTCCGCCGCACAAGGAGAAACCTCTGTTGCTTTATCTCACTGTCAATGATGAAGCCCTAGGGGCTATGTTAGCACAAGAGCAACGAGAGTCCACAAAGGAGAAACGCCATTTATTTTGTCAGTCGCCGATTCCAAGGAGGCGAAAAGAACTACTCTGTCTTAGAGAAGTCATGTGCAGCATTGGTTTGGGTCACTCAAAAGCTCAAACACTATATGGAAGCTTTTCCGATCAAGCTAGTAGCAAAGGTGGACCCGCTCCGCTACATCATCGAGAAGCCTTTCATGTCAACAAGAATAGCCAAATGGTACTTCATGCTCGCCGGCTATGATATCACTTACATCACACTAAAATCCGTCAGGGGGAAAGTGTTCAGTGACCAGCATGCCGAATTCCCGTGTGACGAAGTGAAGGGGGAAGATGTACAGTTCCCCGACGAGCATTTAATTTGTACTGCAACCGAGAAAGACAAGTGGCAACTTTTTTTCGATGGCGCCGCCAATAAACACGGTTTTGGTATAGGGGTATTACTTGTCGATCCAAAGACATCTACACTCCCATTGCCATACGCCTGGAATTCGAAGCTACCAACAACATTGCCGAGTACAAAGCATGCATAGCAGGCTCGAAGCAGCTCTCGAAAGAAACGTCACGGAACTAGAAGTGTTCGGCGACTCTTTGCTCCTTATCAATCAGCAATCGGGTAAATGGCGAACCCAAGACCCGACTCTCCAACAGTATGGTCAGCACCTTGAAGAACTGGTTGAACAATTCCAAGAGATCACTTTCAACTACCTGCCAAGGGATAAGAATCGCTTCGCCGATGCACTGGCTACTATAGCTTCATTAGTTGAAATGCCCAAAGGGAAAATGGTGAAGCCTTTCAAAATTGCTCGAAGGAACAGTCCGGCATATTGCATGAGTATCGAGATCAACGAGGTTCAAACAAACTCTCCGTGGTATTCGGATATCATGAACTTCCTCAAAGACGGCACTTACCCCGAGAACATCAATAAGAAGTCTCAAGCAGCTCTGCAAAGGTTAGCCTCTCGGTACGTACTGATTGGGGACCGAGTCTATAAAAGGCACCACGACGGGATCAATCTCCTATGCGCCAGTGAGACCGAAGCTCAAGAGATAATGTGTGAAGTGCACGAAGGAGAATGTGGACCCCACATGAATGGGTTTATGCTAGTCAAGAAGATACTTCGCATTGGTTACTATTGGAGCACCATGGAACGAGACTGTATCGAGAAAGTCAAAAGGTGTGCCAAGTGCCAATTCCACACTAATCTACAACATGCTCCACCCTCACAACTTTACAACATGGTCACACCTTGGCCTTTCTCTTGTTGGGGGATAGACATCATCGGTAAAGTTCATCCTGCCGGGAGCAATGGGCAGTCGTTCGTCCTAGTGGCAGTCGACTACTTCACAAAGTGGGTCGAAGCACAAGCCTATCGAACCCTCAATGCCAGGAAAGTGGCTGAATTTGTAAAGATTAATATCATGTGCCGATACGGCGTGCCTCACGAAATCATTTCCGACAACGGCTCTCACTTTGAGAAGGAAATGGATGCACTTTTGGTAGAATACAAGATCACCAAGCACAAGTCATCTCCTTACCGGCCCCAAGCAAATGGCGCAGTCGATGCAGCAAATAAGACCATCGAGACCATCGTCAAGAAAATGGCCTCAACAGGAAGGGATTGGCCCGAAAAGCTACCATTAGCATTGTGGGGCTACCGCACATCAATACGATCCGCAACAGGAGAAACTCCTTATGCATTGGTCTATGGTTCTGAAGCCGTACTCCCTATCGAACTTGAAGTCCCATCTCTACGGGTCCTCCTCGAGAATCAAGTCAACGAGGTCAACTGGATGGAAAGTCGATACGAACAGCTAGCCTTACTCGACGAGAAAAGGTTAAGAGCACTCGAACGCACGAGGGTATATCAGCAAAGGATGGCAAGAGCTTTCAACAAAAAAGTGAAGCCTCGAAACATCAATGTGGGAGATTTGGTCTTAAGACAACATCCTCCTAATGCCATGAATCCCCTGGGGAAATGGGGACCCCGATGGATCGGTCCGTACGTGGTCAAAAAGATACTAAGCGGTGGTGCAGTCCGGCTCGTGGATTTAGATGGTGACCAGCTGCCAAAGGAGGTCAACCTCGACAAGCTCAAGAGGTTCTACGCTTAATAAACAAAGACCATTAAAAAAAAAAAAAAAAAATCGCTCGCTAGGTTGAAAACCCGCAAGGGCGGCCTAGGCAAAATTAGAGCACGTGCAAAAAGAAGCCCGCTAGATTGAAAACCCGAAAGGGCGGTCTAGGCAAAAAACAGGGTGCACATCAAAAAAAAAAAAAAAAATGGTCTTTGTTTGTTTGAACTACGAAGACCTGAGCCTCCCAACTGGAGGAACGTAGGCAACCTTCGGGTGCGGTCTAAAACATATCAAAAATACCCTATTCACTTCAAATAACAAAATGCAATTTTTATTCATTCAATGAATTATTCAAACCATTACAACGGATTTATTGAGCAACAAAAGACATCAAAACATTAAATCCTAAAACAAGTGGTCTAATTGCAATCTCTTAGGGTACTAAGAAAAATCCAATTTACTCTTAGCTTTCGAAGGACCACCCGGTCGTCTCTCAATCCTTTTCTTCTTGGGTAACAAAGGAGCACTAATACGCACCGAAACCTTCTGTGTTGCAACACGTCTCCTAGCATAAAAGTCATCCAAAAGAGTACCGAAAGGTTCAGCGAGAATGTTATTCGAATCAGCAGCAGCCTCCCTATATCTCAAAGTGCTGCTAGGCTCAAAACCCTGTCCCAACAACTCGGCACGAAGCACGTCAACCCAAGTGATGCCACGGTAAAGGGTGCCAAATAAATAGTCCAAGTAGCTCTCGGGAAGGAAGACACTCCCCCGATGCAGGGGAGCGAAAGCCCAACGATTGCGGTCATCTCCCCAAGCCGACTGAAGCTCACTCGAGAAGTCAGGACCCATGTAAGCAACTGGACGAAGCATTCCATCCCTCGGAAAAGGAATTGTCTGTTGGCGACCGAACTGCCGCAGAACCCGCTCTGGCTGGTAAAATGAAGAATCTCTCAAACCGGGTACAACCACGTGCTGAAAACCAAGAGTCCATTCCACAAAAGGACGAAGACCCCAAGAAGGAGGACACCACTCAATATCAACTGTCGCCCGAGAGGCAAAGAATTTCTTCCAATCATCTTCAGATAAATCCCGGATCAACAACTTCCTCCTATGAACAGCAAAAGAAGACAAATCACCATCCGGAGAATAAATTCTGAAGTGTTCTCGAAGCCATATGGTCAAGAGCAAAGGGCTTCCCCGACACATCTTGCCTGTCCTATGTAACTCATCAAGGCCGTGCAACGTCTCCCCTACAATAAGAGGGATTACACTAAATTGCTGCTCCTTAGCTTGCAAAATAATCTCAGCCAACTGCACGTCCGCAGTCCCGAAAGCTGTAACAAACAGTACTTCACTGAAGAGACAAACGGCCATGGCATTTCTTTTGAAAGATTGAACCATCGGGTCCTCCGAGTGTAAACTGAAGAACATCGGCAATTCAGTTATGTCAATCACGGTACCATGCAACATCTTCCTCACGTCCTCAACAGGGAGATTCAGTAACCCAACCCAAGAGCCGATGGCACCGCGGTGATATTTAGGGACGGCAATCCGACCGGCCAAAGGCATGCCAAGGATGGCCCCGAAATCGTCAACAGTCGGCATCATTTCATTAGCTGAAAGGTTGAAGGTATGGCTGTCGCAATCCCAGAAAGCCGCGGCAGCTCTCAACAAATCCCAATCCGGCTTCAACGTCCGCAAGGTGAAAATAATTCGGAACCCGAAATCTTTAATGAAGGCCTTCTTGGGATGGGTCTTGAAAGAGTACACAAAAGTGCCCAAGTCCTTTTCATACGCACTAACGACCTTGGCATCAAGGGCAAAAGAATTGGAAGCCATGGAAAATGTTGATCACAAGCAAAGGGAAGCAATAATATGATGTTCAAAAATGGCAGAAAGGAGCTGTGAGAATCAAGTGGTCGAACAGAAGATGATATTATAGCTGTTGGGGGGCTCTTTTGGTCAGCAAATGTCAAACCCGGAATTCCGCCCCCCAGACGCGCGCGCCACCCGCCAGCAGTCCGAAGTGCGCGCGCGTCCCAAGCCTACATAGGGAGGCGCGCGCCTCCCAGGTCTAAATCGCTTCAAGAAAAGGGCCTTGTCAGAGATCTCCAGCCTAAATCAAGACACTGTCCCGATCCTCGGACACCCAATTGGGCACACCTTTTTCTGGTCCGCCCTTAAGGCATGTTAAAAATCGAAAGTAGGATAGAAACTCCCACTCAAAAGTAGGTTGTCCTCTTCAAAATTCCGAACTCCCTAAATTCTGTCACGGGTGCCACACCCCCCTCAAGAGTCAATCTCAACATTTCATCCCCAGCAGGAACATTTTTCTGGTCACGGTCAACTGTGCCCATACCCCACAATTCAAAAAGTCAAGCGTGACTCCAAATGGCACGAGACTTCAAAACAATATTTCATCAAACGGATTCACTAACGGATTCGTCAACAAGGGTTCACTAACGACCTCATTCAAAACATTCAACTGTGCCCGTACCCCACAATTCAACAACGTAAGCAGATGCGGCTCCAAGTCGGCAACTCGGTCCATATCGAGACAAGCTCCCATGAGCCCCAAGTTGACAACTCGGTCCATATCGAGACAAGCTCCCATGAGCTCCAAGTAGACAACTCGGTCCATATCGAGACAAGCTCCCATGAGCTCCAAGTCGGCAACTCGGTCCATATCGAGACAAGCTCCCATGAGCTCCAAGTCGGCAACTCGGTCCATATCGAGACAAGCTCCCATGAGCCCCAACTCAACAACTCGGTCCATATCGAGACAAGCTGCCATGAGCTCCAAGTCGACAACTCGGTCCATATCGAGACAAGCTCCCATGAGCTCCAAGTCGGTAACTCGGTCCATATCGAGACAAGCTCCCATGAGCTCCAAGTCAACAAACTCGGTCCATATCGAGACAAGCTCCCATGAGCTCCAAGTCGGCAACTCGGTCCATATCGAGACAAGCTCCCATGAGCTCCAAGTCGGCAACTCGGTCCATATCGAGACAAGCTCCCATGAGCCCCAACTCAACAACTCGGTCCATATCGAGACAAGCTCCCATGAGCTCCAAGTCAACAAACTCGGTCCATATCGAGACAAGCTCCCATGAGCTCCAAGTCGACAACTCGGTCCATATCGAGACAAGCTCCCATGAGCTCCAAGTCAACAAACTCGGTCCATATCGAGACAAGCTCCCATGAGCTCCAAGTCGGCAACTCGGTCCATATCGAGACAAGCTCCCATGAGCTCCAAGTCAACAAACTCGGTCCATATCGAGACAAGCTCCCATGAGCTCCAAGTCGGCAACTCGGTCCATATCGAGACAAGCTCCCATGAGCTCCAGTACAACACTCCAGCAAAAGCCGCTCACACAGGGAGCGCACCACTATCTCTCGCAATTTCAAATTCCTGCTTTCATCGAGTCTTTGCCTTTTCTTGGTGATGTCCTCGGCGGGTGTTTTTTAACTTTCGTCGACGCGTTCTGCTTTGCAGTCCACGTCACCGAGGGGCTCTATAGACACCCCGCCTTGGACCGCTCACCCCCGATTGCACATTTGATTTTGTGTTTCTCCCCATTCTAAGTGTTTCTCGTTAGTTTCTGTCATTTCCGTTAAGTTCCTGACTGACTTCGTTAAGTCCAGGGACTAAACTGAATGACAGGGCTGACTTTCTAGAATATTCTGTCAAAAATGCCTTCTCTGAGTCGCGCGCCTCCTACACTAGGAGCCAGGCGCGCGCGCCTCCCGCCCCCAAAGCAGGAAGCGCGCGCCTCTGGCGTCAGTTACAGATTTCTGGCCAGGATCCCTCCCTTGCTCAATTTACAAGATTTTGCCCGGGAAGGATTTCTTGGTGACTGAGTTTTGGCACCAAAAACACCCCTCTTTCACCTATAAAAACCTCTCTTTACCTCCATTTTTAAAGGATCGAAAATCAAGCATCGAAAAATCATCGAAAACTAGACAAAAATCACTTTCTAAAGGTTTTCCAAGGATCTCATCAAGCAACATTTGAAGTTCTTCAAATTGTAGGTAAAAGTCCATCTTTTTCCTTCTTTTCTACTTCATCTCCTCTCTCTCTTTTACTTTAATCAAATGTGCAATCACCCAAATCATTTTGGGACATGACTCTAATGATCACCTCATCTCATTGAGGTTGGTTAAGGAGTTATCTCCTACATTCCAAATCCTATTTTAAATTCCCCCTTTTCATGACTTGAAGAAGAAGAAGAAGAACATTTTCATTCATGTAGATTTTGATCAAGCAAGACCAACTTTAGTTGGGCGAGATGGGTGTTTCGGTACTTCCCATCTCGTAACCTAACCCCCGAACCTCAAAACAAAGAATCTCTGTTTTCGTAATCAAACTTAGGCTACAATCTATAGGTTTTTCTTATGTTCCTCAAAACATAGGTGGCGACTCTAAAATCAAGTTAGACATCCTAGGATAATTCACGCGCTCTAGCCTACAGCCGTGGTTCCCCCGGGGTATCTACACTAGGTAATTACATCCTTCCAAACCCTAGCCTAAAGCCTAGGAAGTTACATCCTTCTTAAACCCTAGCCTCGATCCTAGGTAGCCACATCCTTCCTAAACCCTACCCTCGAGCCTAGGTAGTCACTTTCCCTCTAAACTCTAGCCTCAAGCCTAGGTAGTCGATATTCTTTCCAAACCCTAGTCCCAAACCTAGGAGAGTCATGGTCCTTAAACACCAGTTTCCAAACCCTTGTTCGAAACCCTAAAATCTAGGAAGTTCCCAAACCTCAACCTTTCCAAGCCCTAGCACTAAGCCTAGGATAGAATACTCTCCTCATTCTTAAATGAACTCCAATCTCTAGCCCGTAAGCCTAGGAAACCCACATTATCTCCAAGACATAATCTAAAGCCCAAGAAGCCGTGACGTCTTTGGCATCCCTATCTCAAGACTAGGAGATCACCATCTTCCTTATTCCCTTTCCATTACCTAACACCTTGGTCTCAATGGCTCGTAGCCTCATTCCCTCCTAAATTAGGATAAGCGGAACCCAGATCATGTTTCCCATATTAGCAGCTCCCCGAGAGTCCATCTCCATCGCGTCTCCCCGAGAGTCAGTCACCCTTGTGACTCCCCGAGAGTCTATCAACTTTGTGACTCCCCGAGAGTCCGTCACGCTTGTGACTCCCCGAGAGTCTATCACCTTTGTGACTCCCCGAGAGTTCATCCCGTTTGCGACTTCATAACAATCCATCATCTTTGCCTCCACATGCAAAATTTCAGTTTTACCCCTAGTACATTCCCCTTTGTTCATTTTAGGTGCCCTTAGCACTATTTTGACTGATGTTCGTTATCTTTGGGTACGGGAAGCCTCTTAAAATTTCCATTCTTCACCGAATATTTGCTTAGGATCCGTATGATTGTAGAGACTTCGGCGCCTCTATGACATACGCATCCTAGATCGATCGCGATTGGCAGAAGCCTCGGCGTTTCTGTTTGCGAGAGATCCAGCATCTATTATTTTAGCATTTCCTAATATTTGCTTAGGATCCGTATGATTGTAGAGTCTTCAGCGCCTCTATGACATACGTATCCTAGATCGATCGCGATTGGCAGAAGCCTCGGCGTTTCTGTTTGCGAGAGATCCAGCATCTATTATTTTAGCATTTCCTAATATTTTCTTAGGATCTGTATGATTGTAGAGACTTCAGTGCCTCTATGACATACGCATCCTAGATCGATCGCGATTGGCAGAAGCCTCGGCGTTTCTTTTTGCGAGAGATCCAGCATCTATTATTTTAGTATTTCCTAATATTTGCTTAGGATCCGTATGATTGTAGAGACTTCGGCGCCTCTATGACATACGCATCCTAGATCGATCGCGATTGGCAGAAGCCTCGGCGTTTCTTTTTGCGAGAGATCCAACATCTATTATTTTAGTATTTCCTAATATTTGTTTAGGATCCGTATGATTATAGAGACTTCGGCACCTCTATGACATACGCATCCTAGATCGATCGCGATTGGCAGAAGCCTCGGCGTTTCTGTTTGCGAGAGATCCAGCATCTATTATTTTAGCATTTCCTAATATTTGCTTAGGATCCGTATGATTGTAGAGACTTCAGCGCCTCTTTGACATACGCATCCTAGATCGATCGCGATTGGCAGAAGCCTCGGCGTTTCTGTTTGTGAGAGATCCAGCATCTATTATTTTAGCATTTCCTAATATTTTCTTAGGATCCCTATGATTGTAGAGACTTCGGCGCCTCTATGACATACGCATCCTAGATCGATAGCGATTGGCAGAAGCCTCGGCGTTTCTGTTTGCGAGAGATCCAGCATCTATTATTTTAGCATTTCCTATTATTTGCTTAGGATTCGTATGGTTGTAGAGACTTCGGCGCCTCTATGACATACGCATCCTAGATCGATCGCGATTGGCAGAACCCTTGGCGTTTCTGTTTGCGAGAGATCCAGCATCTATTATTTGCTTAGGATTCGTATGGTTGTAGAGACTTCGGCGCCTCTATGACATACGCATCCTAGATCGATCGCGATTGGCAGAAGCCTCGGCGTTTCTGTTTGCGAGAGATCCAGCATCTATTATTTTAGCATTTTCTAATATTTGCTTAGGATTCGTATGGTTGTAGAGACTTCGGCGCCTCTATGACATACGCATCCTAGATCGATCGCGATTGGCAGAAGCCTCGGCGTTTCTGTTTGCGAGAGATCCAGTATCTATTATTTGCTTAGGATTCGTATGGTTGTAGAGACTTCGGCGCCTCTATGACATACGCATCCTAGATCGATCGCGATCGGCAGAAGCCTCGGCGTTTCTGTATGCGAGAGATCCAGCATTTATTATTAGGATTCGTATGGTTGTAGAGACTTCGGCGCCTCTATGACATACGTATCCTTGATCGATCGTGGTTGGCAGAAGCCTCGGCGTTTCTGTTTGCGAGAGATCCGGCATTTATTATTAGGATTTGCATGATCGTAGAGACTTCGGCGCCTCTATGACATACGTATCCTTGATCAATCGTGATTGGCAGAAGCCTCGGCGTTTCTGTTTGCGAGAGATCCAGCACCTATTATTAGGATTCGTATGGTTGTAGAGACTTCGGCGCCTCTATGACATACGTATCCTTGATCAATCGTGATTGGCAGAAGCCTCGGCGTTTCTGTTTGCGAGAGATCCGACATCTATTACTTTAGCGCAATCGGCAGGAAACCTGGCGATCCTGATTTCGTTTACCATTCCAGCTTGGGATTATTTAGACGACGTAGTCTTTATTTTTCCCAAATAACTTCATTGCTTACGAATGTTCGTTCTTCATACAAGATAGTATCCGTAGGTTTATTATCCGCAGCAGAAGTTCGATGTCTCGTCTTTCCCCAATATCTCTGAACTACGACCGGCTTGATTCCTCTGAGGATACGTAGGAAACCTGAAAAGGTTCAGCCACCCGACCGACGCGGTCATCTATCATCCCCAGCAGATGCACTTTACCCAGCAGAAGACATTGTTTCCCATCAGAGGACAATCATTCTAAATTTCCCCATCAGATTTGAACTACGTTTGGCTTGATTCCCCTGCGGATACCTAGGTCGCCTGTCAAGGTTCAGCCGTTCCCTTACCTTTCATCTGTTTTGAAACTCATGTTTCAGACGAATCCTTCTCTTATCGTCGACCCCACATTGCCTTGCAAGAAGCGTCGCCGAGGGGCTACTGTTAGTACCCGACCTGAAAATGAGTTTATTAGGACTTTCCCAAAAATACAAGGACTTTGTAGGAATTAGAAACCTTGCAAAGGCTTGTCCCGGATTCCCAAAATATCTCATTTATGACAAAATCTATCAAAATAGGTAACAAATAGTTTCCTTAAAACCATGCAGAAACCCTAGCTTAAGAATCAAGTCAGCCTGCAACCTTGGCCACGCGGCCAACATTGCTACGCGTTGATCTTGGCCACGCGGCCACTCTTGTCACCGGCTTCAACCATGGCCAGGCGGCCAACCTTGCGCTGGATGATCCTGACCATCAGATCTTCCCATCAGTTTACTATATAAACCAATTCCATTCCATTGGTTTAGGGGTCCGATTTGGAGAGTTCTAAGATCCAAATTTGAGAGTTCTTAAACACAATTTTGCTCTCTAATTAGCATTCAAACCTCCAAGAAGTTCAAGGTTTATTTCTTGCCAACATAGGTAAGTTTTCTAACTTATTTCTTCACGTTCTTGCATTATTTCTAATGTAGATCTTTAATAATCATGTTCTTGCATGTTTATTCATAGTTTCTTCATATGCTTCGCATGTTCATTCATATGTTCATAATATGTTCTTCACATGTTCATCGTGTTCATAGATTAAAACTTTATTTATGCTATATTTAGGGTTGCGATCTTCATAATTACATGTTATTTCATAGCCGATGATGATCTAGGGTTCATCAACCCGAGGATGATCTAGGAACTACTTCTAAACCCTAATCTTTAGGTAATTCCCCCTCATTATGCATGATCCCGATTCTTCTCCCTATTCTAAATTCTTCTCGAACTACGCTGACCTGAGCTTCTCACATTGAGAGGAACGTAGGCAATCTTCGGATCCGGTCTCAATCACTAACACACTACATACACCGCATCATGATAGAAAGACCGATCATTCGGGCAATAAGAGTGATAACGTTCAATATTCTTCTCTTGTTGTAATTTGACCCCCGAACCCACTAAAAATGCTTTTTTCAATGTTTTGGCTTTAATTAAAACGGCGTGGCGACTCTCATAATTTTAATGTTGCTATGAATATTCCTAAATTCAAACACACGTATTCACAGGCAGGAACATTCTGTGTCCCTTTGGCTTCTGCTTGTCCAGGTTCCAAATTTACAGTTTTGTTTGAGCACATTACCTTCTTCTTTTCTAGCCAAAACTTGGTTTTCGAAGCTTGGTCATGCACAAACTTTTGGACATAAATTTGGGTTTTCAAAACCTCCTTGTGCATAACCCATTTTGTAAAAGATTTTTGAATTCTTTGTTGTACACAACTTGTTTTGCAAATGATTTTCAAAAGAATTGTTCTTCTTGAAAAATGTTGATTTCAAAGGATTCTTTGGTTGTGCACAATTTTTTGTACATACAAGTTTTGGATTTGTTTGTTCATATGATTCTTGCTTGATTGCTTGTGTAAATAGCTCATTCATGCTTGCTCATTTTGGTTGATTATACATTGCTCATGATGTTAAAACGAATTGAAAAATTCTATTTTAACTCAAAAGGGAACATAGAATGGCTTCACACTACGCGCACCTGACCTTGCACGTTCCAAATACCCTTTAAACCCGGGATGGATGCCACGATGCAGCTTGATTGGTGCTCTTGTGCCCTTCTAGCGCGCACGGGTCCATTCTACCTCCCCTTCCGAGCCGAGTCAACCACACTCGTCTGCGACACACAAATACCGAGACCTTGGTCGGTTTTTGGTCTAGCTCACGTAACCACATCCCTAATACGTGACTAAGGTTAATTATGGCCAAGTTAATGCCCGAGTCATGACTCCTTGTGAAAGCAAGTGTGACCATGGTCAACTTTGACCCGGTCCTTGACTTACGCGTTAATGTTGACTGTAATTAACCTAAGTCATGTATTAAGGATAGGGTGACACCGTGTTGTCGAGCCCTAATGAATGGTTCATACTAATCATCCTTAAGCCCGAGGATAAGACTCGAGATCCCTCATCAAAGATGAGGTTATGCCGGAAGTCCCTTAAGTCCCTAAGACGAATTTCGATCTTAACCGGGGCTTAATAATGATTGGAATGGATCGCGCATTGGGAATCCTGCGATGCATTAGACCTTAGGTTCGTTTCTTTTGGTCGGTGGAAGCCACTTGCCCTATAGGACCCTCGCCCGGGACAGTCCATCCTTGGGAGTGTGCAAGGCAGGTGAAAAACGAGGGGTCTATAGGCGTAGTGATGGCCTCCACTGATCCAGGGTTTAAAGTAGTTGCGAAAAAGAAGAGAAATCTTTTCCAACCATTTAGGAATAAAAATGCGTTTTAAGTAAAGTTGAATGAATAAATAATTGCATGTGGCATGAGCTTGCTCCGTTCTTTGTTTCTTGTCTTCGACACATTCTTGCGTTAATAAATGTCACTTTGTTAAGTCTTTAGACAGACCCCCGTTGTCCTCCAAGACCTCCGTTATGTGATTTCGTTAAGTCTTTGGACAGACCCCCGTTGTCCTCTAAGACCTCCGTTATGAGATTTCGTTAAGTCTTTGGACAGACCCCCGTTGTCCTCTAAGACCTCCGTTATGAGATTTCGTTAAGTCTTTGGACAGACCCCCGTTGTCCTCCAAGACCTCCGTTATGTGATTTCGTTAAGTCTTTGGACGAACCCCGTTGTCCTCCAAGACCTCCGTTATGTGATTTTGTTAAGTCTTTGGACAGACCCCCGTTGTCCTCTAAGACCTCCGTTATGTGATTTTGTTAATCTTTGGACGGACCCCCGTTGTCCTCCAAGACCTCCGTTATGTGATTTCGTTAAATCTTTGGACAGACCCCCGTTGTCCTCCAAAACCTCCGTTATGTGATTTCATTAAGTCTTTGGACAGACCCCCGTTGTCCTCCAAGACCTCCGTTATGTGATTCGTTAAGTCTTTGGACAGACCCACGTTGTCCTCCAATACCTCCGTTATGTGATTTCGTTAAGTCTTTGGACGAACCACGTTGTCCTCCAAGTCCTCCGTTATGTGATTTCGTTAAGTCTTTGGACAGACCCCCGTTGTCCTCCAAGACCTCCGTTATGAGATTTCGTTAAGTCTTTGGACAGACCCCCGTTGTCCTCCAAGACCTCCGTTATGTGATTTCGTTGAGTCTTTGGACGGATCCCCGTTGTCCTCCGAGACCCCGTTAAGATTCCCGTTAAGACCTTAGGCGTTGTCCCCTAGGTCCCCGCTAAACCCCTAGGAATAGTCCCCTAGGAAGTCAAGTCTTTGAATGGATCCCCCGTTGCCATCCAAGAAGTCTGTTACAACCTTGTAAGTAGACCCCCGTTTGAATCTCGGATGGATTTAAGATCCCATTTGATCCTGTCCACCTTTTTACCCCATAGGTCTAAGCCTAGCGGTCATTCCCCATCAGTAGCATGAGCATTCACTCAGTGTTTACCCAAGCCTAAATCTACCTTTTGTCTTCCCCGTAGCTCAGATGAAGTGGAAGAGAGCATCATGTCGCCGCCTAGTGCGTGTGGAGTTAGAAAGTTCCCCTGTCACTACAACTTCTCCGATCCGGTACCTCAAAAAGGCCGCTTTGATGGATGGTAGTTTGGGAAACGACGTTACAGACAACCCGATGGATGGTAGTTTGGGAAACGATGTTGCAGACAACCCGGATAGCCTGACGAAAGGAGAGCCGCTCCAAACTCTAGAAGCCTCCAGGGCTACGGAGGAAGTCATCACGAAGAGCCACAAGGAAACACAGAACCCGTTCAATGAATCGATGAGACAAAGAGATGTCACAACTGATGGGCCCTTCACCAAAGTGACCAACCACAATGAAAGGGTGGAAGCTACCCGACCTCCAGATTGTAACCGAAGATTGCCCCCTCCATCTCACCAAAATACCGAGGCCTCCATTTCTTCGCCCCAACACGCCGTCATCCACAACGAGCCCCTCACTCAAATCTTCCTCACTCCACCTCATCCCAAATCCAACATCTCCCATGAGACACTTCCTATAAAACCCCAAACACAATCCACTCAAAAGGCCCACAAACCACTGTTCACACCGGTTACGCCCCGAGTATCATACTCACAATACCATACCCTTCGGTTTAATGCCATCAACCAAGTCACCGGAGCTCAGTCACTGTTTAGACCATATGTGGATACCCGACCATGCATCACTAACCGACTTCCACCGGATTTCCCGATAAGATTCCATGGTGACCCGTAACATTTCTACGATCGAAGACCTCTTGGACCACAAGCTCATCGCATGCCTCCAATGTATATTCCTGCAAGCAACCAAGGTTATGGGTATGCCTACACCCATGCACTTCCACAGAATCCTCATGTTGCACCTTAGTCGGGTACGTTGTTGGGAAAGAGAAAGCAAATGGAAGCTAAGTTTGAAAGGACACTCGATGGGCACCCCTTTGCATTGAGTAGCGGTGATTCTCATCCCCACCACGCTCCGGTCAACAATGAAACAAAAGCCAAAGGCCGTGCCAAGCTCCATTTCACAAAGTTTGAGGATTTCGGAATGCCCATAAGCAAAGTGTTTGAAGGATTGGTCAAACAAGGCCTCATGTGGCCCCTCGAAGATTTTCGGCCAAAGAACCTTGAAAAACGTCACGACAAGACCAAAAGGTGTGCCTTCCACAACTACCATGGCCATGATACTAATAATTGCAACGCCATAAAACGCATCATCTCGAAGCTAATCGAGAAGGGAGATCTTGGACGCCCCCACACCTCCGACACAGCAAATGACCCGAGCGTCAAAATGCTCAAATTTGTGACTTCCCCGATGGTCGATAAATGGAGTGATGTCCGCCCCAAGGAAAAGGAGCCCGCGGTTGAGAAAGTTGTCAATCCCAAAGTGGGAGAGCCTGTTTTGGAAAAGTTGACAAAATCAGTGTCCCAAATGATGGTTCCTAAACTCAGCAAAGCCGAAATGACGGAAGGCGTTTGGAAAGGATCAGCGGCACAGGAAATGTCCGAAGGGCTGAATGCCCCGGGTTGGGAAATGAATGGTGCTGCGATTGCCACAGCAGAGGACGGAGTTTCAAAACCCCTTCCATCAACCTCCCCTTAGAAAAAGTCTGTTTTCATCCTTAGGAAGAGTCAGTTGCTTTTAGGATGTGTGGTAAGCCCTTAAGAAGAGTCAGTTAAGGTGTCTGTTAGGTTTAGTTAGAGTCTCGACTCCCCGGTTGATGCCATGTGGTGACCATTCCGAGTCCATTGTTAGTTTTCTTAATAAAATTATTATTATTATTGCCTTGTCAAAAGTTTACATAAAAAAATGTGTGTGGGTCTTTTATTCAAAACAAAAGTGTGCAAAAAAAAAAAATCTTAAAATAAAAGGATCAAGTTTTTTTTCTAAAAGGCTAATCCGATAATGAAGCATTTTTCTCAAATCATGGTTATAATTTCACCTTGAGGTTTAACATGCTAAAGTCCTTTGCGGCCTTGTCCATTGGAAACATCGACCAAGGAGCCCACATCTGAATTGGCGTCCGAGACAACCGTCCACGTGAACAACAAGGAGAAGCCCGTGCTTCGGAAGCCCAAAGGCGGCTACATCAAACGGAGGTCTGTACCCTCGTCGAGTGTCATGCACAAAGGTTGCGCGCCTCAGAAGGAAATCACCAAAAGGAGATGGCCAAAGCAAATCCCCAACTCATGAGTAGACGAATCCGGAAATTACAACGCCAAGCCAAGTGGAGACCTCGCGAAATCTTTCCCAATGACACGGAACCCGAGTTCCACGTGGAAGACATGGAATATGCCGCCGACAACCCCTCCAACAATTGAGGAAGAAAACGGATCATCATGCTTCATGGGAACCCATCCATATAAAAAAAAAATGAGTCTTCCAGCCTCGTAGGATCTAGGCTTTCACCAAAAGTCCGTCCCGGACTATGTATTTTTATTTTTACAAAGGTCCATACTTGGACATGTATGTATAAAGTTATCTAAATAAAAGAGTCATTTTCCTTCTCTTCTCTCTAGACTTGAGACATTATTTGCAATATACATTTACTCTTGAAATTGCCTTGCTTGTTATGATCAATTGATTGCTACGTCCTAAAATGATCAATTGACTTCTAAGCATACTAGTCAATGACGACTCATTAAGGACGAATGGACATAACACGAATGAAAAATGCTAAATGCAAACAATTAATCATGATGTGAATAAATGTTGTGATCAATTGGCATGAAGAGACCATTAATGGCAAACCTTCCTCTATACACATCCCCTATACACATCCCCGATACACAACCCGGTACAAATTCTTGATGCAGATCAAAGGCATCCCGAGACGATTAAAAGACAAGGATGTTGTTGCTCAACCACCAAGATTCAACCGTGAACGCACGTGCGCAGCTAAGCAAAGGACTTCCCGGATCTTCAAAGTCAAAGTGAGAAGTGACGGACATTCCACCAGGGGGCTACAAATGAACCAATGCCCAGGAAAGCAAGTTGGGGCTAATGTTTCTCCTCTCTCAAAAAAAAAAAAAATAAAAAAAATTGAGAAGAGAGAAAAGAAATGGGTAATGGAAAGGAGGAAAGGAAATGGATATTGGTGAAGAAAGAGTCTGCCACAAAAGCTCACTGCAAAAGTCCACCTCGAAGAACATCCCGAGGAGTTCACCGCAAAGCAAAGCGATCTACATCAGCAAAGCAACAACATCCTTCAAAAGGACACCGACTTCAACAAAAGACGATCCATGGACGAACTACGGCGACCTGAGCTCCTCAAACTGAGGGGAACGTAGGCAACCTTCGGGTCCGGTCACAGCATGAAACAAAACCATCAAACCGTGGTCCTCTCAAAATGACCAAGTTCTCGTCCCTTGGTCCCTTCAATGACCAATTTCCCAGATAATGACCAATTCCACCTTCTAAACCAATTCTCCTCCCGATCTTGCCATTGATCGAATCTTAATCTTAATTGATCACAACATTTATACAAGTTAAGGCTAATTGCTTACTATAATCCTGACTTAATGACAAACATGGTCCATTCAAGCAATCATTTGATGATATTAACTAAGGCAAATTTCAAATGTCTCCACAAGTCTTCTTTTCTCCATCTTAGGAAAGAGCTAAACACTTGTATTCTGTCAAGCAAGAGCTTCCTCCCATTTCATGATATATTGCTCAAAGAGCTCACTAGCATAAAGGGACTCTCTCCCAAATAAAATACCCTTGCATGTTTCCTCCAAGAAAAATACTTTAAAGTCCCCCGTTCTATCGAGTCGGCTGGATCACTCATAAAATAAAAAAAAACCAAAAAAAGTAGCCCGCTAGGTTGAAAACCCGTAAGGGCGGCCTAGGCAAAAAACTGGGTGTGGCATAAAAGACGCGAAAGAGATGCCCGCTAGGTTGAAAACCTGAAAGGGCGGCCTAGGCAAAAGAAAGGGTGCGTCATGAAAAGGGATGGGTTCTTAACCTCACCTCAAAAGCCGAAAGACGACAACGGGTCCACGTCAACATCAAAAGTCGAAAGACGACATTGGGGCTACCTCCACGTCAACAAGGACAGGGGGTTACCCCGACATCGACGACAACGACGACAATGGGGATACCTCCATGACAACGAGGACATTGGGGATACCTCCACATCAACGGTCAGGATGACATTGGGGCTATCCCCACAACTGTGACAAGCAGATTCCCTACCGTTAGTAACTTCTCAACGAATGGACAAAATCCAAAGGACCTTATGCATAACAAACCTCACGGTTAAGTTAAAATAAAAAATTTGACTAAAATTCTTTGTTAAAAGATTTGCCTTTAGGAATAAGCATTTCCAAAATTTGCCCATCTGGCGTCATTTGTTAAAAACAATTTTTCAAGCAAAATGATTTTGAATGATTTTCCAAAATTTTGGACCTTTTCGTCCACAATGAGTCTTGAAGGTCGCCCCTAGGCTCTCCCCCGGTGTCAAGAAAGAGTGTCAGTCATCCCGTAGAGTTGATTTGACCCAAGTCAAACCTTGATTCGAAATATTCATTATAAATTCAAGCCTTCATCCTTGGCCGTCCGACGTGACGTAAGACCATTAGGTTAGACCTGTCCTTTGGCCGTTCGATGTGATGTAAGACCATTGGGTTAGACCTTTCCTTTGGCCGTCCGGCGTGACGTAAGACCATTAGGTTTTGTGAGATTGTGTCCTTTGGCCGTCCGGCGTGACGTAAGACCATTAGCTTTTGTGAGATTTTCCCTTTGGCCGTCCGGCGTGATGTAAGACCATTAGGTTTTGTGAGATTATGTCCTCTGGCCGTCCGGCGTGACGTAAGACCATTAGGTTTTGTGAGATTTTCCCTTTGGCCATCCGGCGTGACGTAAGACCATTAGGTTTTGTGAGATTGTGTCCTTTGGCCGTCCGGCGTGACGTAAGACCATTAGGTTTTGTGAGATTTGCCCTTTGGCCGTCCGGCGTGACTTAAGACCATTAGGTTTTGTGAGATTGTGTCCTTTGGCCGTCCGGCATGACGTAAGACCATTAGGTTTTCTGAGATTGTGTCCTTTGGCCGTCCGGCGTGACGTAAGACCATTAGGTTTTATGAGATTGTGTCCTTTGACCGTCCGGCGTGAAGTAAGACCATTAGGTTTTGTGAGATCGTGTCCTTTGGTCGTCCGGCGTGACGTAAGACCATTAGGTTTTGTGAGATCGTGTCCTTTGGCCGTCCGGTGTGACGTAAGACCATTAGGTTTGGTGAGATTTGTCCTTTGGCCATCCGGCATGACGTAAGACCATTAGGATCTGCGAGATTCGTCCTTTGGCAGTCCGGAATGACATAAGTCCATTAGGCTCCATGAGATTCGTCCTTGGCCATCCGGCGTGACGTAAGACCATTGGATTTTGTTGACCCGGTCGTACTTCGTAAGTCTAGGGTAGAAAGTGAAATCATGAAAGTCCCGGCCGTACCTCGTAAGTCCAGGATGAAAGATAAGATATTATTGCCTCGGTAGCCCTTGGTAGGGCATAAGACCAGTATAGTCATGATTAGGTTAAGAAAACCTTTATCCCCGAGAGTGGCCAGGTTAGAGAAAACCTATCAATGTGTCTCGGCAGTCTGTAATGACGTGAGACCAGTTTGTGCAGTCGACCCTCCGTCATGAGATAAGTTGACCAGTTTGTGTAGTCGACCCTCCGCCATGAGATAAGTTGACCAGTTTATGTAGTCGACCCTCCGCCATGAGAAATGTTGACCAAATGTCCCGGCAGTCCTTAGTAGGATGTAAGACCAGTTACCCTCAAGTCGACCCTCTCCGATAGAGCCAAGTCGATCGAGTCTAGCCTCTGAGCCATGCCCATCATTTGAGCCTCTGAGCCATGCCAGCCCCCTTTAGTCGACCCCCTCCGAATAGGGCCAAGTTGACCAAGCCCGGCCTTTGAGACATGCCTGTTTAGGAAAGGATGAATGGATATCCACCTAAGGCCCATAGGTTTGAGTAGCCTTGAACTCTCTCACCCGAACTACGTTAGGCTTGATTCCCTCGAATAGGGATACGTAGGAATCCTATACCTTTAGGTCCAGCCATAGAACAAATCGGCTATGCCGTCCTCCCGTCGGATTAGGATGCTTATAGGTTTGAGTAGCCTTAGAATCTCTCACCCAAATCGGCTATGCCGTCCTCCCATCAAAATGGGATGCTTATAGGTTTGAGTAGCCTTGAAATCTCTCACCCAAATCGTCTATGCCGTCCTCCCATCAAAATGGGATGCTTATAGGTTTGAGAAGCCTTAAAATCTCTCACCCGAACTACGTTAGTCTTGATTCCCTCGAATAGGGATACGTAGGAATCCTAGGTCTAGCCATAGAACAAATTAGCCAAGCCGTCCTCCCATCAAAATGGGATGCTTATAGGTTTGGGTAGCTGTTGGGTATGCTTACTTCTTAACCCTCCCATTTATGTTAGAAATGATTGATACCATCACCTAAGAATATTTTATGGACTTTAGTACCCTATGTAAGAAGTTTTATAACTTCATTTTTTAGCATAGTCCATTTTTTAGTATAGGCTTAGAATATAGGACTTGGAGCGAAGAAGGAATGAAGATCTAAGCAAGACTGTGGTTACTGCGCAGAACTCTCTGCGTAGGACATCACTGCGCAGGTCTCCTCTGCGCAGCATTCAACCTTGCACAGTTTTCAATGCATTCTGATCACCTAACTTGGAAAGCGCTCAGAAAATGTACGCTTAGTTGTGCATAAACGACAAATCCTGCACACTCAGCATAGCCAACAGTGGAGATGCGCTCAAACATTATATTTCAAATGGAGACAGCTGTCAACCTTCCAGATGAAGCGTTTGAATTTGGTCTCCATGCTCAGTCTCCAACGGCTCAAAGATACCTGCGCACCAATCACATTGTGCCAGGTCATCAACCTTGATCAGAGCTCCAACGGCTATAAAGGACACCTGCGCACCAATCCCATTGTGCCAGCTCATCGTCCTTGCTCAGAGCACCAACGGCTAGTTTTAAGCTCTCTGCTATAAATAGCCTGCTCATCTTCATTTCCAAGTTGCTAGAGTTTGTGCTTACAAGTATTCCTGAAGTTCTGAAGTTTGCTGCTTACTATTCCCAGATTCAAGAACAACCTTCAAACCTTCATACCTTCAAACTCCTGCCCAGATCCTAAGCCTTATATCACCAGAATTCTTCGTGCTCTTCATCTCTTAGATTCATAGAGCCCAGAATTTCTGACACACACACACCTCTTGAAGCTTCGATCATATAGATCTAACTTCTTGAGAAACACCGGTTTAGTCTAGGATTTGCTCTTCATTGATTAGATTTTGATTTGAGTTTTGATTCGTTGTAATCTTGTAAAAGCTCCTCATATCAATATATATCTCATTAGAAAATCCAAGACTAACCATCTTGGTAGAGGACGTAGATCTTTCATCGATCGAACCTCTCCAAATAGCTTGTTCATTATTTCTGCTATTTACTTCCTGCTTAGTTATTTCTGAATTACTGCTTTGTTTGATCTTACCAGATTGCTGCTATTGCTGCTGTGTTTGTTATTGCCTATTGCCTTAGAATCCGATTTTATCCAACAGTTTAGCCAAATCTTAGCGCGTGCGTTTTTACCCTGCGCAGTATACCCTGCGCAGTGTTACTTTAATTTTCCGCTGTGCATTTCACACTCTCTCTGCGCGCTATACTTAGCTTATTTGAGAACTGTGCGCATAAGCCATTGATTTGTAAAAAGGGTTTGAAAAGAATTTTAAAACGCTATTCACCCCCCCCCTCTAGCATTTTTCATACCCTTGTTGCCCCTCTGGGACCAACAAGTGGTATCAGAGCAAACACCTTCATTAAACTTGCGTTGTTTATCAAGCTTAACAGCTTGGGTGCCGATTCAAGATGGCTTCAAAATCTTGGGCAATGGCTAACTATTCACAGGTTCCTGTACTGAATGAAGATCACTTTGAAATCTGGAAGCACTGCATGCTAACTCATTTTTCCTCAATCGATGAGATTCTCCATGACGTCGTCATCGAAGGTCCTTATATTCCAATGAAGGCTAATCCTGATGCTGCTACAAACAAGGACAATCCTACCGTCAAGAAGAACAAAGATGAATGGACGGATGAAGAAAAGAAATGGGTTGGCTATGATGAAAGAGCAAGGAACATCATTCTTAGCACCCTAGATCTCTCCACGCACAATCAACTTGTGAGCGGTGGAACTGCAAAGGAACTATGGGATGCTATTGAAGGCAATGTGAATGGAGACAAAGTAAGCAAAGAAAACAAAAGATTTGTGGTGCAAACAAAATTCAACTGCTTCATGAGAAAAGATGGTGAAACCTTAAGACAAACTTATGATCGCTTCTGTGTGGTTGTAAACGCTTGTAAATCTCTTGGAACTATTTTCACTAATAAAGAAGTGAACTCTCAATTCTTAGATGCGCTAGGTTCCAGATATGTGCACAAGGCAAGTCATCTAGAAGATTCTGGATTTCTAGATACTTGGCCTCTGCGCAGCTTATACGCAAACTTAAAAGTGTATGAGTTAAAACTTGATCGAATTGATGAAACCGAAGGCAAAGGAAAACTTGTTTCCTATGTTGCGCAAAAGGAACCTGCGCCTGCTCAAAACTCAGACAAAGTATCCACTTCCTCTCTGCTTGAAATGGATGATGATGACTTCGCTATGTTCGTAAAGCGATTTCAAAAGTTCAAGAAATCCTCAAAGCCAGGATTCTCAAGTAAAGCTCCAGTAAAATTCTCTCGTGACAAAGACTCAAAGAAAGATGATGATTTGATTTGCTACAACTGTAGAAAACCTGGTCATTTTTCTTCAAAATGTCCCACTCCAAAATATGAGTACATGAAGAGGAATAATGCGCAGAGATCATCAAGGCAGCGTGGGATGATTGCTGAAGAAGACTGCGCAGAAAAGGAACTGAAGACTTGGATAGAGACTAACACTGAAGATAGTGATGATGATGACTCTGAGGATGGTCTGCTCTGCTTGATGGCAAATGCTGATGCTGATAGCGATTCAGACAACGATCCTGATGTTAACACAGGTGCTGCGCCAAAGCCAATTAAGAAGAAAGGTCCCACTATCACTGAATTGGTAGAAATGGGGCATCTGACTCCAAGCAGACAGAATGGCAAGTACTTATTTGCCAGAGCAGATCTAACGAAGAAATTTGTAGCTGAGCCTTCGCGCAAGGAATCTCTTGAAATTCCTGCTGAAATTGAAATTGAAAAGGATGTCTCTGCTGTTGAGCGTGAAACTATTTTTCAACAAGCTGAAAAGGTAATCAAGAAATTTAATTCTATGAAAGAAGCAGTGGACTTATCAATTGGAGAAATTTCACAGCTTAAGACGGAGCAAACTGTTCTGAAATCTGAAATCACCCTCCTTAAGGAGCAGATTAAGAGCATGACTCCTCTTACTGACAAAAACCGTTTTCTGACAGATCAAAATGCGTTATTTAAAGTAAGAAACGAAGAATTGGCTGCGCAGCTTGCTGATCTCACAAAGATCACAGATGTGTGGACCAAATCTCGTGTCACTATGGATCAAATTCTAGAAACCCAAAAAGCCAGTGGTGATAAAGAAGGCTTGGGGTTCTCAACTAGTGACGACTTTAAATGCGCAGTTTGTGCTGAAAGAGAAAAGGAATTTACATCACAGCAAACCATTGAAATTCCTAAAGCAAAGCATTCTGCTTCAGTGGGTAAAGGACAGGAGAAAGTCCAGAGACAAAATTTCCATTATGTCTACCCAAAGAAGCAAACTGGAAAAGCAAGGGTAAGGCTAAAGTTGAACCTGCGCATGACAACTCATATTGTGACTATGGTTGCGCTTCAACTTCAAATGTCAAATCTGCGCAAAATGGTCATGCGCATGAAAGCCATGCGCCCCAACGCCAGATGCGCATTCTTAAGAAAAGCGCACCCAAACCTCAGAAAATGATATTTGTCAAAGCATGTTCATCTGCTCCAGTAAAGAATGCTGCGCCAAAGAAAAGTAAAGAGTTTGTAAAAACCCAATCTATAAGTGGCTTTTATCATTGTGTTGTGTGTGATGGTTTAGGTCACAAGGCTGCAGAATGCCTTTTGCGATTTGCTCCTAATGCCAAGGGACGTAAAAATCCTAAGGTCAGACAGGAGTGGGTTGTCAAAAGTTGCTAACTCTAGGACCCAAGTATAAAGGGGACCTGCGTTCTTAATGTCTATCTTTCAGGTCTCCTGCTTTACTGCGCACTCTTCACAACCTAAAGCGCATATATGGTATCTCAACAGTGGATGTTCTAGACACATGACTGGAGATGTCACAGCTCTTAAAGATGTGCATGAAGGAAGAGGTCCCTCAGTAACTTTTGGTGATAACAACAAAGGGCACATAGTTGGATATGGAAGAATCAGAAAAGATAAAGTGTGCATTGAGAAAGTTGCACTCGTAGAAGGACTCAAGCACAACCTGCTATCCATATCTCAATTCTGCGATAAAGGTTTGGAATGTCATTTCACTGCTACGCACTGCTACATCAAAGATGGCATATCCGGACTAACTTTGCTCACAGGGACTCGTAAGACTAATGTTTACATTATTGATCTTACTGCTATAAATTCTATCACTAATCTCTGTTTTGTAGCAAAGAATGTTAGTGAAAGCAGCTGGCTATGGCATAAGCGCTTAAGTCATTTGAACTTCAAATATTTGGCCAAGCTTGGAAGGGAAAATCTTGTCAAAGGACTTCCCAAAGTAGCTGACCATCATGATAGAAAATGCGCAGCATGCCAGCTCGGTAAACAACCTAAGCAGTCTTTCTCCAGCAAGATTGCTTCCTCAACTTCCAAATGTTTACAACTGCTTCACATGGATTTGTTTGGACCGGTCACCACGTCAAGCATTGGAGGAAACAAATATACCTTAGTCGTGGTGGATGACTACTCAAGATACACATGGGTCGAAATGATGATATCCAAAGATGACTGCTATGATATATTGACTGCTCTCTTTCGAAGGCTCCAAACTCAAAAAGAACACGACATCGTGAGTGTCAGATCAGACAATGGAACTGAATTCAAGAATAACGGTGTTGCTTAATACTGCGATGACCATGGAATTGATCACAATTTCTCTGCTGCTGGAGTTCCTCAACAAAATGGGGTTGTGGAAAGGAAAAATCGCACGTTGATTGAGGCTGGGAAAACAATGATCGCAGAAGCTAAGCTTCCAAAGTATTTCTGGGGAGAAGCCGTCAACACTGCTTGCTTCACTCAGAATAGATCCCTCATCAACAAAACCTACAACAAAACTCCATATGAGCTATGGAGAGGAAGAGCGCCCAACATTGCTTTCTTCAAGATCTTTGGCTGCAAATGCTATATCCTCTACAATGGCAAAGATCATAGAGGTAAATTCGACGCCAAAGCAGATGAAGGTATTTTCGTTGGGTATGCCAAACATTCTAAAGCTTTTCGTGTTTTTAATAGAACTACTCTAGTAATTGTAGAATCTGTACATGTTACTTTTGATGAGCATTCTCTCCTTGAGCCACATTTGGCTCCAAATGATTCTGATGATTCTGCTGAGAATATTGAGACAGGTACGCAGCCTCAAACTGCACCTGCGCAGAATGATAATCAAGATCAAAATCAGAATCAAGCAAGTCCATCGCATGCGCATACACCAGATGCTGTGCCAGAAGTGACGACTCCTGATGCGCAAACTCCTCCTCCTGCGCATGATGTTTCTTCGCTTCAGCAAATCACTTTCGATGACCTTGATGCTGGAGCAAATGAAGTACCCATTGAAGATCTTCGTATTCCTACCACTCAACCTAACTTACCTCCCGAGGTTCGTGAAGTTAGAGATCATCCAACTTCAAACATCATTGGTGATCTCAATGTAGGGGTTCGTACTAGGAGAGCATCAAACTTTGATGATGAATATCACTCCTTTATCTCTCAAATCGAACCAAAGAAGATTGATGAAGCGCTCTAAGATTCAAGCTGGGTTACTGCTATGCAAGAAGAGCTTAACCAATTTGAGCGCTGCAAGGTTTGACTTTGGTACCCAGACCTCATGACCAAGGAGTTATCGGTACAAAATGGGTATTCAGAAACAAGATGGTTGAGAATGGAAGCATCACCAGAAACAAAGCAAGGCTGGTTGCGCAAGGCTATAGGCAAGAGGAAGGAATCGACTACGACGAAACATTTGCGCCTGTAGCAAGACTTGAAGCTATAAGAATTTTCTTAGCTTATGCGTCTCACAAGAAATTCAAGCTTTATCAAATGGATGTGAAAAGCGCATTTCTCAACGGCGAACTCCAAGAGACGGTCTACGTAGCACAACCTCCCGGTTTCGAAGACAGCAAATTTCCAAATCACGTCTTCAAACTTCAAAAAGCTTTGTATGGACTTAAGCAAGCTCCAAGAGCATGGTACGATACCCTCTCAAAATTCCTGCTAGAGAAAGGCTTTAAGCGCGGTAAAATCGACACAACTCTTTTTATTGCTAAGTATAATGATCATTCTTTACTTGTTCAAATTTATGTCGATGATATTATATTTGGTTCTACTAATGAGTTACTTTGTAAGCGCTTCGAGAAGCTCATGAAAAGCAAGTTTGAAATGAGCATGATGGGAGAACTCACTTTCTTCCTCGGGCTTCAAATCAAACAATTGAATGACGGCATCTTCATAAATCAAGCCAAGTACACAAGAGACTTAATCAAGAAATTTGGACTTGAGAATGCTAAAGCATACGAAACTCCAATGGCCACGGGCAACAAACTTGACAAAAACTTGAAAGGTAAGAAAGTTGATCAAACTTTATATCGAGGTATGATTGGCTCTCTTCTTTATCTTACTGCAAGTAGGCCAGATATTATGTTTAGTGTTTGTGTCTGTGCGCGCTATCAAGCGGACCCTAGAGAAGCGCACTTAGCTGCTGTTAAACGCATTATTCGTTATCTTTCTGGAACTGTTAACCTTGGACTTTGGTACACCAAAGATTCGAATTTCGATTTGCTAGGTTATTCAGACGCAGACTACGCAGCATGCACAATAGACAGGAAGAGCACAAGTGGGACTTGTCATTTCCTTGGAAATCGACTTGTTGCGTGGGCAAGCAAGAAACAAGCTGCTGTGTCCATTTCCACAACAGAAGCTGAATACATTGCTGCTGGAAGCTGCTGCTGCCAAATCCTTTGGATGAAGCAACAACTAGTGGACTACGGAATTAATGAAGGAAATTGTCCAATTTTCTGCGATAATATGTCCACCATAGCAGTATCCAACAATCCTGTCATGCATTCAAAGACAAAGCACATCGACATCAAATATCATTTTCTCAAAGACCACGTGGAAAAAGGTAACATACATTTAGAGCACGTGGGCACAGATAATCAAATTGCTGATATCCTCACAAAGGCTCTTGATGCAAAGAGATTCATCTTTTTGAGAGCAGAAATGGGTTTGCTTGAACTCAGCTAATTTGTCCATACGATTTGTTATTACTAACAATCTTGTGTTTGGTTGATAAGTACTCATATAGGTAAAGTTTCGGGCATATAAGCAACACCTGCGCAATATTGTACTGCGCAGTAATTCATTTACGCATGAAACGAATGAGATTTAAAGAATCTATTACGCTACCTAAAGCTCTGCGCATGACTTTTACATGCGCAATTCTTCGTGGATCGCAGGTAAGTACTCTATTAATTAGAAATTACACATAGGTCCCTGACTGAAAAGTCAACGCTAATTCACAAGGGTACTTGTGTATTTAAAATTTTCCCGCGCCTTTAATTTTTTGAATTTTTTTAGGAAATTACTATTTTACCCCTGCGCATATCCCAGTGTCATCAATGCAAACTGCGATTGTGACAGCGCCTGCTTTCGAATGTCTTCTCACCATTAATGAGGAAGGTGATGCGACAACCGTCAGTCACTTTTTCGCCGACACACGTGCGCGCAAAGACTGCGCACGCGCGTTCTCCATTCGGCCACGTCACCCCGCTAACATGCGCACCTCCTTTCACTGACTCCTCATTAATGAGGAAGTTGACTCGACTTGACCGACCTAGAACTTCTCACTCACGCGCGCGCTAGGCCTGCGCACGCGCGCATCCGGTTGGTCCACGTCATCGCAGCACGTGTCCCACTTCTGCGAATTACATCGCTACCCCTGCGCTGACGTCACGCATTTTCCTTTTCTGGATAAAAACAACCGACCCCTCACTTTCTCTCTCTTCTGCTTTCAATCTCTTTCACCAAATCTCTCTTTTCTCTCTCATTTCTTACCAACTTCCAAAAGTTTCCCCTTTCAATCATTTTCTTCTTCTCTGCAATCTCTCTTGCTTCTCCAAAGCTTTCCTTTTCTTCTTCGTTGACTATCTTCATCCGCCTCTCTCCTTCTCTTATCCGTCAACACTTTTCCTCTATAAATGGCTCCCCGAAAATCGAAGGCAAAGGTAGTTGAGGTCCATGAACCGGTCGTTGAGGTTCCAGTAGTAGACACCAAAACCGTCGACGATATGGTAAGAACTTCTAATCCTCAAAACTCAGTTTATTCATTAAACGCCATTGTTGTTATTTCGAGTTCTTGAAACTCCCTTTTTCGATTTCTCTCTTTTCTGTTAATCATTTTTGAAATCGTTTGGTGTTTTGGGTTCGTCTCTCTCTGATCTACTCCTTTATGTACTTTATTTGATGATCAATGCTCTTTTTAATCGCTATCTGCAGATTTTTTGGTCCGAAAATTTCGTGAGCAGACGAACAGTTATTCTTGATTTCTGGGCTTATTTTGTTGTTGTTAACTTTCATACTTGCTTGGTCGTTTTCGTCTCAGTTATGCGGTCATTTTGACATGCTTTTTGTTCATTTTGGTCAATCTTTGATTTTTAGTGTTCATGGTGTTCTTCATGTCCATGAACAGTCATTTCGTATTCTTCTAGTTCTTATTCTTTAAAAAAAAAAAAAAGCTTTGGATCGCTTAATTTTCTTTAAGTGTTAATGGTTTTGCGCATGCATCCTTGTATTTTGCGCCTTCTTTTTATCTTGTATGGAGTTTCTGCGCATCATTTTCTTTGCGCTATCTGCGCATGCGCAAAGCTCCATGCGCAATACTGTTTGTCTAAACTATTTCTTGTCTTACGCAGAATTCTTTCTACTTTCTACAAGGATGGGAATTAGATATCGCTGCGCTACAAAAAGACGCAGTAGGACGCAAAATCATCAATCTAATGGACGTTTCTGGAATTCTTCCTCTCTTCACATTGGATCAGGACTTCTATGTCCCTTCATTGGTGGATGAATTTTTCGAGAGCGCAGAGCGTGTAACCATGACGCACAAGCACACCAGGGAAAAGATCGATGTGATCCGCTCCATTGTTCAGAACTACTCAGTGCGCATTATTCCTGCGTCACTGAAGAAGCTGTGCGGTTTCAACGTAGATGATGTGCCAGAAGCTTATTCTGAAGCTAAACAGAACAAACTAGCGCAGAAACTGGTTGGGGAACCCACTCTTGTGAAGAAGTGGAGTGTCCATGATCGCAAGGAGTTTGGTGAGGTGATGTATCACCTGTGCACCATTATTGGCGATTCTGTGAACTGCAAGAATGGAAATAAGGGCAAGTTCATTTCCAAGCAGTGGGCTTACTGCGCTGCCGTCTACAACGGCGATGCCTTAGATTGGTCTTCAGTTCTATTTTATGAACTTTGGGACGCTTCTGAAAGCTACGACAAGCGCATGGACAAAAAGGTAGCCAAATACAGAACTCACTGTAGGCTCCTTTCCAAGTATCTGATGAATATCGCTGAGCTGCACACCTTCGTACAGAAATGCCCAGACCTGAAGGTCCCTTGCTCCAAAACATACTCTCTTTCTCATCTATATTCACTGCACAATGAAATTGGCCGCAGTGAGTATCGCAAGATCTGGAGCAAGGATGAAAGCCCCAACAAGGAGGCATGGGTTGATAGTGATGGTGATGATGATCTTGAAGAAGCCCCTCAACCCAAGTCAAAGAAAGCTGCTGCGCAGCCCCCTAAGGCCTCTGCGCCTGATATGCCTGAAACGGCAGCTGCGCAAGCAAAGCGCAAGGGCAAAGGTATTGCCGAACCTGCGCCCGAAAAAGTTAAGGTGATTCCTGATGTCAGATCTACTGCTGGCATTAAAATCAGGACTGATGCGCCCGCTCCTCCTGCTCCCAAACCTTCGAAGAAGCGCAAGGATCCACCTGCGCCCACTCCTGCGCCATCAAAGAAAAAGTCTGCATTCACCAGACTTCCCCCTGGTACTGCTGCTCCTATTGCAGAAGAAGACAGCGAGTCTCGTATGGATGAGACTGCTGCTGAAGATGACGCTGCGGATGATACCGCGCAGGGGGAGCATGATCCCAAGGTTGCTGCAAATCCTACTGCTGCTCAGGGAAGCGCAGAAAACGATGATTGGATGGATGCCGCGTTCCCTGACCCTACACCGACAAAGGCCCCTGCTGCTGCGCCCGCTGAGGATGTTCCTGTTCGAACTCCGTGCAAGAAATAGACTGTGCGCAGCACTGCTAAGGGTAAGCCAAAGGCAGCAGATCCTCCCTCCCCACCTGAGCCAAGTGTAAGTGCCTTCCGCCGTCTCAATATTCCGGTTGGCACCACGCAACCTGGTACTTCTGTCCTCCATGATGGACTGGACTTGGAGGATGAAGATGAAGATGAAGATGAGGATGAGGTTACCAAAGCTGCGCAGGCCGATGATGCTGCGCAGGGTAACCCAGTTATTGACCTCTCGGAAGGGGATAAGGAGGGTGTGGTGCGCTCAACGGATACGGACAGCAGCAGTGCGCACTCTCCTGCGCAGAAGTCACCTGCTGCTGATCCTATTAATCTATCTCCTCAACAGCCATCTTCTTCGCGCACTCCTCCGTTCGATCCCCTGTCAACCAACTCTCCACCAAAGGCCTCCGCGCAAATTCCTCCTGCTTCAATTCCAGCGATCTCCACCTCTTCTCTCTCCACGTCAACTGAACTGCGCCAAATTCTTCAAGCCTTGAATACTATTCAGGTGAACCAACTGGCAGCGCAGTCTCAAATGGCGCAACTGCTTACTTCACAGACAATGCTTCAAGAGCAGCTTGATGCGCAGCGCATAGAGATTTCTGCCATTAAGGGGGAGAGGAGTACAACTAAGGCAGGTGTAAGTACCTCCGCCGGCCCCTCTGCGCAGAAAATCCCCGATGCTATAGATCAGATGATTTTGGACTCTCTGAAGTCAATTGCTGGGATGCTCGAAGACGTTTGCACCTACACCGCGATTAATGATGGGTTTGTAGGATTGCTGAAACGTCTGCGCAAGAGTCTAGCCGATGGCCTGCATGAAGGATTTGCGGAAATTGAAGCACAGATCTTGGAGAAGACTATGCAAGGTGGTTCTGCGCAAGCTAGTGCGCTCAACATGGAAAGTGTCAGGGAGTGCATTACTCAAGCGATGACTGATTTCGCTGATGGGTTCAACGCTAGGATGGATCAAGCAATGTTCGACATTCAAGCCAGCGTGAACACTCAGCGCCTCCACACTGACCAACGTCTGGAAACTACGCAGACCACCATCTTGAATACTATAGAGGCTGCGGAGCAATCCTACGTCAACCAAATGACTGCTCATCAGTTGCAGTATAAAAACAATTTCCAAGAGCTGCGGGACGACAACAGAGATATGCGCAGAGGAATTGTTACATTTGTTGATGAAAGTGTTGCGTTCAGGGAAAGGTTTCAAGCGCTGAAGATTGAACTTATGAACAAGTTCAACAGCCTGCAGAACGAGCTGCGTGAAGCCCTGCATCGCATTAATATCAATTAGTTTCTTGTATTTTTTTGTTTTTGCGCAAGGTATTTCTTTTTGTGCGCAATTTTTTTTGTTTTTCTCTTTCAAACTTGTAATCTCCAACTTTTATCATTTCAAGTTTTAATGAGAAAATCGCATCATTAGTTTCAAAACCTTGTTCAATTCAAACTTTTCGTTTGTGGAACAATGAATGCTTTACTTCACGTCATGCGCATATTATTATCTGCTCATATTTTCTACGCATGATGTTTAAACATTCAGTTTAAACGCATACTCAAACTAAAATTCACATTATTTGTATGCGCTGCATGTTATTTCTGTCTTTCCCATATTGTAAGTTATATTTTTTTGGATAGACTAGAAATCTATAGCATTGGCTAGTGTGTACATTGACTTGAGGCATGATTGACCATTTTCATTCTTATGGACATGCTATTATCAAGTACAATGAATTGCCTTTGTTATAGTAGGTAATGGCATCAATCCTTTAGGGGGAGATTGTTGGGTATGCTTACTTCTTAACCCTCCCATTTATGTTAGAAATGATTGATACCATCACCTAAGAATATTTTATGGACTTTAGTACCCTATGTAAGAAGTTTTATAACTTCATTTTTTAGTATAGTCCATTTTTTAGTATAGGCTTAGAATATAGGACTTGGAGCGAAGAAGGAATGAAGATCTAAGCAAGACTGTGGTTACTGCGCAGAACTCTCTGCGCAGGACATCACTGCGCAGGTCTCCTCTGCGCAGCATTCAACCTTGCATAGTTTTCAATGCATTTTGATCACCTAACTTGGAAAGCGCTCAGAAGATGTACGCTTAGTTGTGCATAAACGACAAATCCTGCACACTCAGCATAGCCAACAGTGGAGATGCGCTCAAACATTATATTTCAAATGGAGACAGCTGTCAACCTTCCAGATGAAGCGTTTGAATTTGGTCTCCATGCTCAGTCTCCAACGGCTCAAAGATACCTGCGCACCAATCACATTGTGCCAGGTCATCAACCTTGATCAGAGCTCCAACGGCTATAAAGGACACCTGCGCACCAATCCCATTGTGCCAGCTCATCGTCCTTGCTCAGAGCACCAACGGCTAGTTTTAAGCTCTCTGCTATAAATAGCCTGCTCATCTTCATTTCCAAGTTGCTAGAGTTTGTGCTTACAAGTATTCCTGAAGTTCTGAAGTTTGCTGCTTACTATTCCCAGATTCAAGAACAACCTTCAAACCTTCATACCTTCAAACTCCTGCCCAGATCCTAAGCCTTATATCACCAGAATTCTTCGTGCTCTTCATCTCTTAGATTCATAGAGCCCAGAATTTCTGACACACACACACCTCTTGAAGCTTCAATCATATAGATCTAACTTCTTGAGAAACACCGGTTTAGTCTAGGATTTGCTCTTCATTGATTAGATTTTGATTTGAGTTTTGATTCGTTGTAATCTTGTAAAAGCTCCTCATATCAATATATATCTCATTAGAAAATCCAAGACTAACCATCTTGGTAGAGGACGTAGATCTTTCATCGATCGAACCTCTCCAAATAGCTTGTTCATTATTTCTGCTATTTACTTCCTGCTTAGTTATTTCTGAATTACTGCTTTGTTTGATCTTACCAGATTGCTGCTATTGCTGCTGTGTTTGTTATTGCCTATTGCCTTAGAATCCGATTTTATCCAACAGTTTAGCCAAATCTTAGCGCGTGCGTTTTTACCCTGCGCAGTATACCCTGCGCAGTGTTACTTTAATTTTCCGCTGTGCATTTCACACTCTCTCTGCGCGCTATACTTAGCTTATTTGAGAACTGTGCGCATAAGCCATTGATTTGCAAAAAGGGTTTGAAAAGAATTTTAAAACGCTATTCACCCCCCCCCCCCCCGTCTAGCATTTTTCATACCCTTGTTGCCCCTCTGGGACCAACAGTAGCCTTGAAATATCTCACCCAAATCAGCCAAGCCGTCCTCCCATCAGATTGGGATGCTTGTTTTATCGACAACCCCGCTTTCTTCAAAAGCGACGTTGTCGAGGGGCTCTGTAAGTACCCCAATCTAAAACTGACCTACTTTAGAGGAATTCTTGGTACCATTTAGGGATAAACTAATGGGCCAGGACCTCACTAGGATAAACGTGATATTCCAGGACTGAACTGGAATTAAACTTAGAAAAATCCAGAAGCTCGCCAAGTCGAGTCGTACGGATGGTTTGGGCACATGAGGTCCCTAGCCGTACGGCTATGTTGGGCACCCTCAGCCTCTATAAATTGAACCCCATGCTGATCATTTCAGGGGGGAGAAAACATTTTGTGAGTTGAAACTCTGCCAGTTTGAGAGCAGAAAGTGAGTGATACACTTATATGAGTGATTAGAGAGGAAGATAGGCATAACCATCATAGGTGAAGCCTCCTTCTCCCCATCTTCTTCTTCATCTCAAGCTTTCTTTTATCTTTGTTCATATTACTTGTTTATCTTGTGATTATCTCTTCTTGTTCTTGAAAAGTCTTGTCCATTTCAAGCACTTTACATTTCTTGCAAGTCTTGTCCATTTTCAAGCACTATATCTATATATTATACAAGTCTTGGCCTTTCAAGCTATATAGATTATGATTATATATGTATATGATCCAAATCATGGGGTGATTCAAGGTTCCCTTCACACCTAGTGTGTGATTATGGGGTAAAACCTAAAGATGATCATGGTTTGTTACATTTTCATGTTGATTTTGTTTTATTTGGCCATAAGAGTCATGATTGGGTGATAAAGTTCCAATCTTTATCACCCCAACCATGATCTAGCCATAAATTACCAAGTATAGGACATAAATATTTGATTTTTATGTTATATTTGTGTCCCTAAAGGTTTGATCTTGTATAATAAGTCCATTTTGGTGGTAAAGTTTCAATCTTTATCCACTAAAATGGTCATTTTGGTTTAAATGTCATGTTCATCAACTTTTCATAAATTTCTCCAATGATTACCTTTGATCACACCCAAATCTTTGTTTTTGGGGTTCCTTTGATGATCAAAGTGCATAGGAATGAACTTCTCAAAGTTTTGTTGTTAATCATAAACTGGAAATCAACATTACAGTCCAGTTTTAGCAAAGATACTCTGTTTTGACTGAAACTGGAATGTTCTCTGATAAAACTGTAAAAATGCCTTGGAGAGCCCTCCCCATCCGTACGGCTACTTTGGCCGGTGAGGGCATTTTCGAGTTTCTTCCTTTCCTAACCAGAAAGCTTGCAAAATAAACCTTTTCTGTCAAATAATTAACTTGTTTTGTCAAAACAGTCAGTTTCTCCCATTTTGAAAACACACACACACACATGCACTTTCGTTAACTAACATTAGGGAGACTCGGTCCTATCCGAGGCGACTTGGGTGACGTGAAACTCTTCCCAAGGCGTAACCTGACCTCCGAACTAATAGAATCTCTAAACTTTTCTTTTGTTGGGTTAAATAATTAACAAAAGTGGTGACTCCATTATTTTTTGTGAGATAACCGTATTCGGATTTTTCGCCCCAAAACTCGTCGCGTTTTACGCGCGGGCACGGGATCCTTACACTCGTAGAAGGACTCAAGCACAACCTGCTCTCCATATCACAATTCTGTGATAAAGGTTTGGAATGCCACTTCACTGCAACGCATTGCTACATCAAAGATGGCATATCCAGACTAACTTTGCTAACAGGAACTCGTAAGACCAATGTTTACATTATTGATCTTACTGCTATAGATTCTATCACTAATCTCTGTTTTGTAGCAAAGAATGTAAGTGAAAGTAGCTGGCTATGGCATAAGCGCTTAAGTCATTTGAACTTCAAATATTTGGCTAAGCTAGGAAGGGAAAATCTTGTCAAAGGACTTCCCAAAGTAGCTGACCATCATGATAGAAAATGCGCAGCATGCCAGCTCGGTAAACAACCTAAGCAGTCTTTCTCCAGCAAGATTGCCTCCTCAACCTCCAAATGTTTACAACTGCTTCACATGTACTTGTTTGGACCGGTACCCACCGCGAGCATTGGAGGAAACAAATATACTTTAGTTGTGGTGGATGATTACTCAAGATATACATGGGTCGAAATGATGATATCCAAAGATGACTGCTATGAAATCTTGACTGCTCTCTTTCGAAAGCTCCAAACTCAAAAGGAAGACGACATCGTGAGCGTTAGATCAGACAATGGAATTGAATTCAAGAATAACGGTATTGCTCAATACTGCGATGACCATGGAATTGACCACAATTTCTCTGCTGCTGGAGTTCCTCAACAAAATGGCGTTGTGGAAAGAAATAATTGCACGTTGATTGAGGCTAGAAAGACAATGTTAGCAGAAGCTAAGCTTCCAATGTATTTCTGGGGATAAGCTGTCAACACTGCTTGCTTTACTCAGAATAGATCCCTCATCAACAAAGCCTATAACAAGACTCCATATGAGCTATGGAAAGGAAGAGCGCCCAACATTACTTTCTTCAAGATTTTTTGCTGCAAATGCTATATCCTCTACAATGGCAAAGATCATAGAGGTAAATTCGATGCCAAAGCAGATGAAGGTATTTTCATTGGGTATGCCAAACACTCTAAAGCTTTTCGTGTTTTTAATAGAACTACTCTAGTAATTGTAGAATCTGTACATGTTACTTTTGATGAGCATTCTCTCCTTGAGCCACATTTGGCTCCAAATGATTCTGATGATTCTGCTGAGAATGATGAGACAGGTACGCAGCCTCAAACTGTACCTGCGCAGAATGCTAATCATGATAATCAAGATCAGAATCAAGCAAGTCCATCTCATGCGCATACACCAGATTCTGCGCCAGAAGTCACAACTCCTGATGCGCAAACACCTCCTCCTGCGCATGATGTTTCTCCACTTCAGCAAATCACCTTTGATGACCTTGATGCTAGAGCAAATGAAGTACCCATTGAAGATCTTCATATTCCTACTACTCAACCTAACTTACCTCCTGAGGTTCATGAAGTAAGAGATCATCCAACTACAAACATCATTGGTGATCTCCATGTAGGGGTTCGAACTAGGAGAGCATCAAATTTTGATGATGAGAATCTGTAGACACCCCGCCTTGGACCGCTCACCCCGATTGCACACTTGGTTTTGTGTTTCTCCCCTCTTCTAAGTGTTTTCTGTTAGTTTCTGTTACTTTGGTTAAGTTCCAGACGGACTCCGTTAAGTCCTGGGACTAAACTGAATAACAGTTCTAACTTTTTAGTCCATTCTGTCAAAAATTGCTTCTCAGAGTCGCGCGCCTCCGCCCCTTGAGGCCAGACGCGCGCGCCTTCCGCCGCCTAGGTGGGATGCGCGCGCTTCTTGGGCGTGTCAGTTACAGATTCTGCCCAAGAATCTCTCCCTTGCTCATTATACATGATTTTGCCCGGGAAAGATTTCTTGGAGACTCCGTTTGGCTCCAAAAAACAGTCATTTTTCAACTATAAAAACCCCTCCAATCCATCATTGGAGGAGGACTTTGAAAATCATTATTTTTTAGACCTTTTACTCACTTCTTTCCTAGACTTTCCCTTGGGATTTCTTCAAAAAAGTGTTCAACCTCTTCTTCAAGGCTTTACAAGAGGTTCTCTTTCGAAGGATACTATAGGTAAATGTCTTAAGCATTTCTCTTCTTCTCCTTCTCCTTCTTCTTCTTCTTCTTCTTCTTCTTCTTCAATCAAATGTGCAATCACCCAAAACCATTTGGGACATGACACCAACGGTCCTTTCATTACATTGAATTGGCCTAGGAGTCATCTCCCTACATTTTAACTCTAAAACCCCTTTTTATCATCATTTTAATAGGAAGAACACATTTATCTTTAAAAGTGGATTATGAACAAACAAGACCGACTTTGCTCGGGCGAAATGGGTGTTTAAGTACTTCCCATTTTGTAACCTAACCCCCGAACCCCTCATCCCAAAGAATCTCTGTTTTCGTAAATCAAACTTAGGCTCATAAACATTAGGTTTTCTTACGTTCCTCAAAAACGTGGGTGGCGACTCTAAAACACAATTAGACATCCTAGGGTAACCCGCGCGCTCTAGCCTAAGCCGTGGCCCCGCCCCGGGGTATCTACAGTGGCGACTCCGCTGGGGATGGCTTGAGGGTTAAACTTGTGTTTCTGTTCATAATTCACCTTTCTGGGCATTCTGGAAATTAATATGGGAAGCGCGCGCCTCTGGCCTTCATGGTCCAAAGCGCGCGCGTCCCGCGTCAAATTCCAGAATCGCCTGCCTTCCATGTGTTCTTCCTATTCTTCCTATTGTTTCGTGCTAACCCACATTGCAGGGGTTCCATCACACAATCAGGACCAGAGCAATCCCCTGAGTCCATAAGTTTCTGATAATCTGACAGGTGAGCCCAAAAGCGGGCGCCTCCCAGATACAATGCGCCAGGCGCGCGCTTCCCACAACACTAGCCCGAGGCACGCGCTTCTGGGTCAATTTCCAGGGCAAGAACAGGTTTCAGTGACTGAACAGAACAGTGGGGTGTGGGCACAGTTGCCTGCATCAGAACAAAATTGAACCCTTAGACTGTTTAGTTTTGTGTTTTATTTACCGGTCACACGGGTGATTCGGGAGTTGTAATTTACGTGCTTATGTGTTTTTTATCTTTGCTTTTCAAAAAAAAAAAAAAAAATTTGTCACGTGATAGACCTCACACTACATGCACATTACTCCTATAAATTGCTCACTATCGAGTCGCACAAGTCCAACCCCAAACCCGTCTAGGCCCGTCCTAGAAAGTTTCAAGCTCCACTCGACCTTGGCTCTTTCGAAGCGGTAAACCTCAGCCCGTGGCGTAGTTCATGACTACATGCCGGGGGTGACTTTTAAGCCTCTCTTTAGCCGAGCACAAACCACACAATTCTAGTTAGGGTCTAACACTCCGTGACCAAGTCGGTTTCCATGTACCTAGATTTCCCTAAACTAATGTTTTCAAATCATACATGCCAACTTGTTGAAACGGACGCAATAAAAATCCGTCCCCAAAAGTGGTTATTTTGGACAAAAATAAAAAATCTGTCCCCGCATGTATGCTTTACTACATTAATTTAGTTTAATCCTGACACATGTAGGATTCACAAACGCGATGGAATCCGATGAGTATATGGGACAGCGAGATGGTCTATATACTAGTGTGACGATTCCATTATCTTATTAGAAACCCCAAAAGGGACCCATTCCCTCCGACTTATAAAAAAAAAAGAGTCTTTTTTCTTATGTGGTTCGAGTCGTGTGCCCAACTGTGTGTTCTCAAACCTCTTCATGGACCGAAAGTGTGAACCGAGACTGACAAGGGCTACTTCTCCAATTATAGGTCCGATTGGTACTCTCCGCATCTACAGGGATTCATCCAACAGGCTTGTCCGTGAACCGATCACTCCAACAGCTTCTACATCATCAATGGCCGGCGACTCCAACACCATCAACGCCATGACTCTCGAACAGCTTTCTGCCATGGTTCAAACGCTCCAACAACAAGTCTCTACCCTTAACCAAGAGGCTCAAACCAAAGAAGCCTTGTGGCAAGCTCATGTCGACAGTCAAAGGGAGGCCCACGAGGCCGAGGTTGACCAACTGAAAGCCAAGCTCCTCAAACTCTCCAAGAACAAGGGGGTTAATGACAATGAGGAATCCGAGTGGACCGAGGGTTTGTTTGAAAGCCCATATGTCAGCACCCGCACCAAAAAAGTGGGGAAACCAAGCACCGACAACAACGACCCCAAAATGGTCGATTCCATTATGGCCTACATTGATCAGAAATTCGACGGCCTCAACATGGGAAAAGGCTCCAACACAAGCCTTTATCAGTCATCCATCCTCATGAGCACGATGGCCGCTCTCCCCGACAAATTCAAGATGCCCGACATTAGCAAGTTTAAGGGCAACTCATGCCCGATGGCTCACATCGAGACCTACATTTGGGCTATGGTTCCGAAGAAGGTCTCCCCAAAAGTTATGGCTCAATGCTTTCCTCTCACTCTCGAGGGGGCGGCAAAGGATTGGTATGCAACTCTCCCGCTCACTGTCCGTCTTGATTGGGATGCCGCTATGCTTGCCTTCAAAAATCAATATCAAGGCAACACCACTCACCGGCCCACAAGGAAAGAGCTCGAGAACACCACTCAAAGAGACAACGAGTCCTTCATTGACTTCACAAGGAGATGGAATGACAAGCTCTCTGAAATTGTTGAGAGGCCAAACACCAAAGAGCAAATGGACATCTTTCTCAAGTGTCTCAAGATTGATCTCCGCACCCACCTAAGTGGGGCTTGCTACTCCGACTTCTCCCAAATGTATGAGGCGGGGGTACGCATGGATGACTTGCTCAAGGAGATTAAAAAGGCCACTCCTACTTAACGATACATGGCCGCCTCTAGTTCAAACAAAGAGGCTTCTGTCAATGCCGTTACTACCGACAATGGGAATTACAAGAAGGTCCCTCCACCACAAGGCAAGCGGTTCCAAAACGACCGCGTCTACACTCCTCTCAATGGCATGACCATCACCGAGGCCTATGAAGCTCTAAAGGCCAAGGGACAAATCACCCCTCTTCAAGGGTACAAGCAACCACAACCGCTCCGTCCCAATCATGCCCACCACAAATGCTGTGACTACCATCAATGCACCGGCCACCTCACCGAGGATTGCTTATCCATCCACAACACCATCCAAGACCTCATAGACAAGAAGGAATTCATAATCCCTAATAAGGGTGGTGTCAATGTAATAGAGGTAGGAGAGTTTGAAGGAACCACTCATTCGATCCCAATTGTGAATGAGGGCTCCGATGATATGAATAAACTTGATAATTCTTGTTATGTTGTGACTTATGATGAGATTATAAGGGAAGTCTTAGAGAATAGGAAGAAGAAGCTACAAGGGACCGTGAACGTGCTCACTCGCAGTGGCCGAGTAACAACGAGCACAATCCCTCCCAATACCGCAGAAACCAACACCTCTCTTCTCAAAGATCGCAAGCACGCGACATACCCGAAGATCCTTTGTTAACACAACTCAAGAAGACGCAAGCCAACATATCCATCTGGGACCTTATTGCATCATCAAAGAGACACCGAGACCTCGTCATCAAGAACTTGGATGACACATCAGTCTCTCCCGACACGACACCCGAGGACCTCACAGCAATGATAGGTCACATTCACTTCGGCAATGTCATCACTTTTGCCGACATGGACCTCCCGCCATTTGGGTCCGAACACAATGAAGCCATCTACCTCAAAGTAAGGGAAAGGGGGAGACCCATCTCAAGAGTTCTAGTAGACGGTGGTTCTGCACTCAACTTAATGCCGAGCCGAGTCATGGGCATACTGGGGCTCAAAAGCTCCTATTTACAACCCTCCGCACAAGTCATTAGAGGGTACGACAGCACTGCCCGTACAGTCATGGGAATGATAGAAGTTGATATCGAATTTGGAAGCATGATCATGTCCGTCCCATTCCAAGTACTTGATGTGCCTGCGTCATTCAACCTACTTTTGGGCCGACCTTGGATCCACAGTTCCAATGCGGTACCTTCCACTCTTAATCAGTGTGTCAAGATCAGAAATGGGGACGAGATGTCACCATCATGGCCGAGAATGTCACCATCCACAGAAGTGGGGGACAACCCGTTCACCAAGTCCAACACGGGATAGAAGATGCCACTCTCTCCGGCGTCAACACCATTGACAAAGAAGGAGGAAACAGACAATGGACCCTCGGCAATCCTAGAATCCTCCGCATGATGAGGAACATGAATCACTTTCCCGGTCTTGGCCTAGGGAAGCATCAACAAGGGATATTGCACCCCGTAGAAGTTCCTTTTATCAAGAACAAGTTTGGTCTGGGGTACGAGCCTACCGAAGATGACTTGAAGTACGAGCAAGCGGTCAAGAATCAAAAGACCCGAGCTCGCAAAGAAGGGCGACAATATGAAATCCCAAACTTGAGGCCTTACCGCAACACACTAAACGGTTATTTTGTTCATCAAGGGGAAGATGTTCCGTACATGATATTTCCCGAACCGTGGGTTAACAACAAGGGCGTCAGAAAGCCCGGTCTCGAGATCTTCACTGATTGTGAAATACCGACACAAGAAAGGGAGCCTACTCCAATGTCACCCCGAGAGTGGTGGGGTAAGAAAGTGACTATAGAGTCCGAGATAGAGATTACCGTGGGGGAAGAACTATCCGATCTAGCCTCCGTGTTCGAAGAATTTGCCATCATGGACGATTGTCAAGTCAACGCCATCTACAACACCGTTGTCAGAAAGGAAACCATCAGTGAAATCCCGCCAAGTTCCGAGCCAATCAACAACCGGTATTCAACAAAGGGGCCAGTAGTATCCGAGGATTTCTTGATCTGAGAAATGGGTTGCATACCCCGTACAGCAACAAAGGAAGAGCGGCTCACACTTACTTTCGAGTCCGAGAGTGTTTCTAATACCCTCACCCCAGAGGATATGGAGGCAATAGCCGAGCGTGTGTTTCCTTTCTTTGCTAATGAAAAATTTGATATTTCTGAGTACCCCGAGATTGCAAACATCATAAATGATGAATTAACTAATAACGAACTTAATGAACAAGTTAATAACGATTCAAATTATGATGAAATAGACCACGAAAACATAACATACCTAAATGAACTACTCAACAGGTTCGTTGTCGTGGTGAAAATGGTCCAGGGGCTGATGAGGAATTGCATATTGTTAATCTGGGTACCGACGAAGAGCCGAAAGAAACAAAGATTGGCAGCTTCTTCAAGGGGGATGACAAAAACAGATTGACTGCACTGCTCAGAGAATTTATGGATGTATTTGCATGGTCGTACAAAGACATGCCGGGTTTGGACAAAAAGGTCGCGGAGCACGGAATTCCGATCAGAGAGGACGCCAAGCCAGTAAAGCAGAAGCTCAGAAACATCAAGCCAGAGTGGTCTCTACAAGTCAAAGAAGAAATTGAAAAGCTCCTCAGTGTGGGTTTCATCAAAGTCATTGAGTATCCGACTTGGCTAGCCAACATCGTGACAGTCAGAAAGGCAAACGGCAAGGTTCGAGTTTGTGTGGACTTCCGGGATTTGAACAAGCTTCCCCGAAAGACGATTTTCCACTACCAAACATCGACATGCTCGTCGATTCAACTGCCAACTATGAAGTCCGCTCATTTTGGACGGTTTGCCGGTTACAATCAGATTCTCATGTCTGAAGAGGATGAACACAAGACAGCTTTCACAACTCCGTGGGGGACCTTCTGCTACACAGTCATGCCGTTCGGACTAAGGAACGCTGGGGCTACTTACCAGAGGGCTGTTACGGATCTATTCCACGACATGATTCATAAAGAGATCGAGGTCTACGTAGACGACATGATCATCCATTCGAAGGGAACCAACGGTCAACATTTGATCGATCTTCGCAAGTTCTTTGAAAGGCTTCGACAACACAACATGAGACTCAACCCCGCAATATGCACTTTTGGGGTCGTCAGAGGAAAGGTTCTCGGTTACATGGTCACTGAGAGGGGAATCGAAGCCGATCCCTCCAAGATCAAGGCAATCATTGACATGCCTCCCCCAAAAACGCAGAAAGAAATCAAAGGTTTCATGGGCAGACTTCAATACATTAGTCGGTTTGTGCACCAACTCACTTCCATGTGTGAGCCGATCTTCAAGCTACTCAAAAAGAATGTGGCTCTAGAATGGACCGATGCGTGCCAAGAAGCCTTCGACCAAGTGAAGCATTACTTGACATGCCCCCCAGTTTTGGTTCCACCGCACAAAGAGAAGCCTCTCTTGCTCTATCTCACTGTCAATGATGAAGCCCTGGGGGCTATATTAGCACAAGAACAGCGAGGCTCCACAAAAGAGAATGCTATCTACTTTGTCAGCCGCCGGTTTCAAGGAGCTAAAAAGAACTACTCTGTCTTAGAGAAGTCTTCGAGAAGCCTTTCATGTCAACAAGAAATAGCCAAATGGTATTTCATGCTCGCCGGCTACGATATCACTTACGTCACACTCAAATCCATCAGGGGGAAAGTGTTCAGTGATCAGCTTGCTGAATTTCCGTGTGACGAAGTGAAGGGGGAAGATGTACAGTTCCCCGACGAGCATTTAATTTGTGCTACAACAGAAGAAAATAAGTGGCAACTTTTTTTCGATGGCGCAGCCAATAAGCATGGATATGGCATAGGGATGTTACTTGTTGATCCAAAGGACATGTATACTCCAATCGCTATCCGCCTCGAATTTGAAGCCACCAACAACATCGCTGAGTACGAAGCATGCATAGCGGGGCTCGAAGCAGCCCTCGAGAGAAATGTCACAAGTTTAGAGGTATTTGGTGATTCCTTGCTCATCATCAATCAAACATCCGGAAAGTGGAAAATTCAAGACTCGACTCTGCAACGGTATGGTCAACATCTCGAGGAGTTGGGTTGAACAGTTTCAAGAAATCACCTTCAACTACCTGCCAAGGGACAAAAACCGTTTCGCTGATGCACTAGCTACCATCGCTTCACTGGTCGAAATACCTGAGGGTAAAATGGTGAAGCCCTTCAAAATTTCCCGACGAAATTGTCTGGCATACTGCATGAGTATTGAGATCAACGAGGTCCAAGAAAACCCCCGTGGTACGCAGATATCATGAATTTCCTCAAGGATGGTGCTTATCCCGAGAATAGCAATAAGAAGTCTCAAATGGCATTGCAAAGACTAGCTTCCCGATATATACTGATTGGGGACAGAGTCTACAAAAGACACCATGAAGGGATCAATCTCCTATGCGCAAATGAGACTGAAGCTCAAGAAATAATGCATGAGATCCACGAAGGTGAATGTGGGCCCCACATGAACGGGTTTATGTTGACCAAGAAGATACTCCGCATGGGTTATTATTGGAGTACCATGGAAAGGGACTGCATCGAGAAAGTCAAGAGGTGCGCCAAATGCCAATTCCATGCCAATCTACAGCACGCTCCACCCTCACAGCTTTACAATATGACCACGCCTTGGCCTTTCTCTTGTTGGGGCATAGACATCATCGGCAAAGTTCACCCTACTGGAAGCAATGGACAATCTTTCGTCCTAGTAGCCGTGGACTATTTTACAAAATGGGTCGAAGCACAGGCTTACCGAGTTCTCAACGCCAAGAAAGTGGCCGAATTCATGAAAACCCACATCATGTGCCGATACGGCGTTCCTCATGAGATCATCTCAGACAACGGTTCTCACTTTGAGAGAGAGATGGAAGCGCTCCTGGTAGAATACAAGATTACTAAGCACAAGTCATCTCCATACCGCCCTCAAGCAAACGGCGCGGTCGAGGCAGCTAATAAGACAATCGAGACCATTGTGAAGAAAATGGCCTCCACTGGAAGGGATTGGCCCGAAAAGCTACCTCTAGCGTTATGGGGCTACCGCACGTCAATACGGACAGCGACTGGAGAAACTCCTTATGCACTGGTATATGGTTCCGAAGCTGTGCTACTAATAGAGCTCGAAGTTCCATCCTTACGGGTCCTCCTCGAGAACCAAGTCAATGAAGTCGATTGGATGCAAAGTCGATATGAACAGCTAGCCCTACTCGACGAGAAAAGGCTAAGGGCAATCGAACGTACGAGGGCCTATCAACAAAGAATGGCTAGGGCTTTCAACAAAGAGGTGAAGCTCCGAAACATCAGCGTGGGAGATTTGGTCCTGAGACAACACCTTCCTAATGCCATGAACCCCCTTGGAAAATGGGGACCCGATGGATCGGTCCGTACGTAGTCAAGAAGATACTAAGCGGCGGTGCAGTCCGACTCGTGGACTTAGACGGAGATCAGCTGCCAAAGGAAGTCAACCTCGATAAATTGAAGAGATTTTACGTCTAATAAACGAAGACCATAAAAAAAAAAAAAAAAAAAAAAGCTCGCTAGGTTGAAAACCCGCAAGGGCGGCCTAAGCAAAAATTAGAGCACGTGCAAAACAGAAGCCCACTAGATTGAAAACCCGAAAGGGCGGTCTAGGCAAAAAACAGGGTGCACACAAAAAAAAAAAAAAAAAAAAATTGGTCTTCGTTTGTTTGAACTACGGAGACCTGAGCCTCTACACCGGAGGAACGTAGGCAACCTTCGGGTGCGGTCTAAAATATAAACAAATACCCAAATCATTTCAAATTAACGAGATACAATTTTTATTCATTTCTTAAATTATTCTTATCATTACAACGGAAATGTTGGGCTATTAAAAGACATTAAAACATTAAATCCTAACAAGTGGTCTATTTTAATTGCAATCTCTCGGGGGTACTAGGAAAAATCTAATTTTCTCTTGGCCTTGGAAGGACCACCCGAACGACCATCAATCCTACTCTTCTTTGGGGGCCTAGGGACACTGATACGGACCGATATCTTCTGCGCAACAGAGCGCCTCCGAGCATAAAAGTCATCCAAGGGGGTACCGAAAGGGTCGGTCAGAATGTTGTTCACATCAGTAGCAGCTTCCGTGTACCTCAAAACACTGCTGGGCTCAAAGTCCTTTCCTAGCAACTCAGCCCGAAAAGCATCTACCCAAGTAATGCCACGGTAGACGGTACCAAGCAAACGATCCAAGTAACTCTCGGGAAGAAAAATACTACCCCGGTGCAATGGAGCGGAAGCCCAACGGCTACGATCATCTCCCCAAGCCAACTGAAGCTCATTCGAGAAGTCCGGACCCATATAAGAAACTGGACGAAGTACCCCATTCTTCGGGAAAGGAATTATTTGCTGACGACCGAACTGTCTCAAAACCCGTTCTGGCTGATAAAACGAAGAGTCCCTCAATCCGGGTAAAACCACATGGTGAAAACCGAAGGTCCACTCCACAAAAGGGCGAAGACCCCAAGGGCACCACTCAATGTCAGTTGTAAAACGAGAAGCAAAAAATCTCCTCCAACCCTCTTCGGTCAAATCTCTAATCAGCAACCGTCGCCTATGAACAGCAAAAGGATAAAGGTCTCCATCTGACGCATAAAGCCTGAAATACTCTCGAAGCCATATGATCAAAAGCAAGGGGCTTCCTCGTCGCATCTCGCCCGTATGGTGCAATTCGTCCAAACCATGCAAAGTCTCTCCTACAATGAGCGGAATTATGCTAAATCGCTGTCCCTTCGCCTGCAACACGATTTCAGCCAACTGCGCATCCGCAGTACCCAGAGGAGTGACAAATAAAACCTCGCTGAAAAGGCAGACAGCCATGGCATTTCTCTTAAAGGACTGAACCGCGACATCTTCCGAATGCAAACTGAAAAACATCGGAAGCTCAGTAATGTCAGCAACGGTCCCGTGCATCATTTTCTTCACCTCTTCAACAGGGAGATTCAGAAGGTCAACCCAAGAGTCAACAACACCGCGGTGATACTTGGGGACGGCAATCCGACCGGCCAAAGGCATACCTAGAATGGCCCCAAAATCATCGACGATCGGCACCATTTCATTAGCCGAAAAGTTGAATGTATGGCTATCACAATACCAAAAAGCTGCAGCAGGCTTCAACAAGTCCCAATCTGGCTTCAATGTCCGTAAAGTGAAGAGAATTCGAAGCTTGAAATCTTTGATGAAAGCATTTTTTGGGTGGGTCTTGAAAGAATACACGAAGGTCGACAAATCCCTCTCGTAACCCTTGACAACCTCGGCATCAAGACTAAAGGGGTTAGAAACCATGGGAAAGAAGATCACAAGAAAAATTGAGCAATAAAATGTTGTTAAAAATGGCAAAAGAGAGCTGTTGGAATCAAATTATCGACCAGAAGCTGATATTATAGCTGTTGGGAGATCTTTTGGTCAGCAAATATCAGGCCCTGAATTTCGCCTCCCAGAGGCGCACGCCTCCCGACACCGGTTCACAAGGCGCGCGCGCGTCCCGTCTCCAAGATAGGAAGCGCCCGCATCCCAGGTAGAAGAAGGCTCCAGAAATAGCCTTTGTCAGTTCAAGAAGGAAGCCCAGGCACATTCAAGCGCCTTCAACCTGCAGAAAAGATCAATCCCAACAACAGGAGAAGCTCAAAACGACGACAGCAAACACTCGGCGGGGCACACATTAATTTGGTCCGCCTTAAGGCATGTCTAAAAATTTAAATAAGATAGAAATATCCATTCAAAGTAGGGTGTCTTTTATGTTCTCAAAAAATCAGTTTTTACAATTCATCCCCAGCACAAAGCACTCCGCAGTCAACTGTGCCCGCACCCCATCAAAAGTCAAAGTCAAACAGTCAACATCAAAGCACGACTCATGACAACAATTTGGTCCGGGGTGAGCCACAGAATCACCGTTTCCTCATCAAGCAAGATCTACATCCATTCAAAGCAGACTATCCTCCGGGTCCCGCATTTCAGCAGACGGTCCTCTAGGTCCTGCACTTCAGCAGACGGTCCTTCAGGTCCCGCACTTCAGCGGACGGTCCTCTAGGTCCCACACTTCAGCGGACGGTCCTCTAGGTCCCGCACTTCAGCAGACGGTCCTCTAGGTCCGCACTTCAGCAAACGGTCCTCCGGGTCCCGCGCTTCAGCAGACGGTCCTCTAGGTCCCGCACTTCAGCAAACGGTCCTCCGGGTCCCGCACTTCAAGCAAACGGTCCTCTAGGTCCCGCTTCCAGCAAACAGATCTCGCTATCAGCAAACAGATCCCGCTTCCAGCAAACAGATCCCGCTTTCAGCAAACGGATCCCGCTATTGGTAAAGCCGCTCACACAGGGAGCGCACCTTTATCTCTCAAAGCCGCTCACACAGGGAGCGCACCTCTATCCCCCGCAATTTTAAATTCCTGCTTTTATCGAGTCTTTTCCTTTTCTTGGTGATGTCCTAGGTGGATGTCTGTCTTTCGTCGGCGTGTTTGCTTCGCAATCCACGCTGCCGAGGGGCTCTGTAAACACCCCGCCTTGGACCGCTCACCCCGATTGCACACTTGGTTTTGTGTTTCTCCCCTCTTCTAAGTGTTTTCTGTTAGTTTCTGTTACTTTGGTTAAGTTTCAGACGGACTCCGTTAAGTTTCGGGACTAAACTGAATAACAGTTCTAACTTTCTAGTCCATTCTATCAAAAATTGCTTCTCAGAGTCGCGTGCCTCCGCCCCTTGAGGCCAGACGCGCGCGCCTTCCACCGCCTAGGTGGGATGCGCACGCTTCTGGGGCGTGTCAGTTATAGATTCTGCCCAAGAATCTCTCCCTTGCTCATTATACATGATTTTGCCCGGGAAAGATTTCTTGGAGACTCCGTTTGGCTCTAAAAACCGTCCTTTTTCAACTATAAAAACCCCTCCAATCCATCATTGGAGGAGGACTTTGAAAATCATTATTTTTTAGACCTTTTACTCACTTCTTTCCTAGACTTTCCCTTGGGATTTCTTCAACAAAGTGTTTAACCTCTTCTTCAAGGCTTTACAAGAGGTTCTCTTTCGAAGGATACTATAGGTAAATGTCTTAAGCATTTCTCTTCTTCTCCTTCTTCTTCTTCTTCTTCAATCAAATGTGCAATCACCCAAAACCATTTGGGACATGACACCAACGGTCCTTTCATTGCATTGAATTGGCCTAGGAGTCATCTCCCTACATTTTAACTCTAAAACCCCTTTTTATCATCATTTTAATAGGAAGAACACATTTATCTTTAAAAGTGGATTATGAACAAACAAGACCGACTTTGCTCGGGAAAAATGGGTGCTTAAGTACTTCCCATTTCGTAACCTAACCCCCGAACCCCTCATCCCAAAGAATCTCTGTTTTCGTAAATCAAACTTAGGCTCATAAACATTAGGTTTTCTTACGTTCCTCAAAAACGTGGGTGGCGACTCTAAAAACACAATTAGACATCCTAGGGTAACCCGCGCGCTCTAGTCTAAGCCGTGGCCCCGCCCCGGGGTATCTACAGTATCACTCTTTTATTTCTCAAATCGAACCAAAGAAGATTGATGAAGCGCTCCAAGATTCAAGCTGGGGTTACTGCTATGCAAGAAGAGCTTAACCAATTTGAGCGCTACAAGGTTTGGACTTTAGTACCCAGACCTTATGACCAAGGTGTTATTGGTACAAAATGGGTATTCAGAAACAAGATGGATGAGAATGGAAGCATCACCAAAAAAAAAAAGCAAGGCTGCTTGCGCAAGGCTATAGGCAAGAGGAAGGAATCGACTACGACGAAACTTTTGTGCCCGTAGCAAGACTCGAAGCTATCAGAATCTTCTTAGCTTATGCGTCTCACAAGAAATTCAAGCTTTATAAAATGGAAGTGAATAGCGCTTTTCTCAACGGTGAACTCCAAGAGACGGTCTACGTAGCATAACCACCTGGTTTTGAAGATAGCAAATTTCCAAATCATGTCTTTAAACTTCAGAAAGCTTTGTATGGACTTAAGCAAGCTCCAAGAGCATGGTATGATACTCTATCAAAATTCCTGCTAGAGAAAGGCTTCAAGCGCGGTAAAATCGATACAACTCTTTTTATTGCTAAGTATAATGATCATTCTTTACTTGTTCAAATTTATGTCGATGATATTATATTTGGCTCTACTAATGAGTTATTTTGTAAGCGCTTTGAGAAGCTCATGAAAAGCTAGTTTGAGATGAGCATGATGGGAGAACTCACATTTTTCCTCGGACTTCAAATGAAACAATTAAATGATGGCATCTTCATAAATCAAGCCAAGTACACAAGGGACTTAATCAAGATTTTTGGACTTGAGAATGTTAAAGCATACGACACTCCAATGGCCACGGGCAATAAGCTTGACAAAGACTTAAAAGGTAAGAAAGTTGATCAAACTTTATATCGAGGTATGATTGGCTCTCTCCTTTATCTTACTGCAAGTAGGCCAGATATTATGTTTAGTGTTTGTGTCTGTGCGCGCTATCAAGCGGACCCTGGAGAAGCGCACTTAACTGCTATTAAACGCATTATTCGTTATCTTTCTGGAACTGTTAACCTTGGACTTTGGTACACCAAAGATTCAAATTTCGATTTGCTAGGTTATTCAGATGCAGACTACGCAGCATGCACAATTGACAGGAAGAGCACAAGTGGAACTTGTCATTTCCTTGGAAATCGACTTATTACGTGGGCAAGCAAGAAGCAAGCTGCTGTGTCCATCTCCACAACAGAAGCTGAATACATTGCTGCTGGAAGCTGCTGCTGTCAAAACCTATGGATGAAGCAACAATTAGTGGACTATGGAATTCATGAAGGAAATTGCCCAATTTTCTGCGATAATATGTCCACTATAGCAGTATCCAACAATCCTGTCATGCATTCAAAGACAAAGCACATCGACATCAAATATCATTTTCTCAAGGACCTATAGACACCCCGCCTTGGACCGCTCACCCCGATTGCACATTTGATCTTGTGTTTCTCCCCATTTTAAGTGTTTCTCGTTAGTTTCTGTCACTTCCGTTAAGTTACTGACTGACTTCGTTAAGTCCAGGGACTAAACTGAATAACAGGGCTGACTTTCTAGTCCATTCTGTCAAAATCGCCTTCTCTGAGTCGCGCGCCTCCGACAGGAGGATCCAGACGCGTGCGCCTCCCGCCCCCAAAGCAGGAAGCGCGCGCCTCTGGGCGTCGGTTACAGATTTCTGGCCAGGATTCTCTCCCTTGCTCAATTTACAGGATTTTGCCCGGGAAAGATTTCTTGGTGACTGAGTTTTGGCACCAAAAACATCTCTCTTTCACCTATAAAAACCCCCCTTTACCTCCATTTTCAAGGACCCTTGGCTCTCAATCTTACATTCTCAATAAGACACTAAAATTTCACACTTACAAAGCATTTCCAAAGGATATCTCCAAAGAATTCATCAAGACGTGTTTGAAGTCTCTTGAAGTCTAGGTAAAGTTATTTCTTTCCTCTTCTTAACTTCATCTCTTTTCTCTTTATTTTTGTTTTATCAAAGTGCAATCACCCAAATCATTTTGGGACATGACTCTAATGATCACCTCATCTCATTGAGGTTGGTTAAAGAGTTATCTCCTACATTCCAAACTCTATTTTAAAACCCCTTTTTATGATTTAAAGAAGAAGAAGAAGAACGTTTATCATTCATGTAGATTTTGATCAAGCAAGACCAACTTTAGTTGGGCGAGATGGGTGTTTCGGTACTTCCCATCTCGTAACCTAACCCCCGAACCTCAAAACAAAGAATCTCTGTTTTCGTAATCAAACTTAGGATATTATCAATAGGTTTTTCTTATGTTCCTCAAAACATAGGTGGCGACTCTAAAAACAAGTTAGACATCCTAGGATAATTCACGCGCTCTAGCCAGGCCGTCGTTCCCCCGGGGTATCTACAGTGGCGACTCTGCTGGGGACGTTTGAGGGTTAAACTTGCATTCTGATCAAAATCTACATCTTTTCTGGGCATTCTGACTCTTGATGGGGGAGGCACGCGCTTCTGGTCTCTTCAGCCTAAGGCGCGCGCATCCCGCATCAAGGACCAGAATCGCCCGCTTCTTCATGTTCTTCATCTTCTTCTTCTACTATTCTCCACTAATCATTTCTGCAGGGGTTACAATATGCACATAAGACCAGGGCAATCCCCTAAGTCCAAAATCTGACAATCCGACAGGTGTGCCCAGAAGCGCGCGCCTCCCAATAGCATCGCGCCATGCACGCTCGTCTCGTATCAACACTCAGAGGCGCACGCTTCTGGGTTGGTTCCCAGAACAGAAACAGGTCTCAGAACAGAGCAGTATGATGGGGGTGTGGGCACAGTTGCCTGCATCAGTGGTTATTCTGAACTTCGGACTGTTTTAATTTTATGTTCTATTTTATCGGTCACACGGGTGATTCGAAAGTTGTAATTATGTGCTTATTTGTTTTTTTTATTTCTTTTGAAAAAAAATATATATATATATATAAAAAATATTTTGTCACCTGTTAGACCTCACACTACATGCACATATTCCTATGAATTGCTCACTATCGAGTCGCACAAGTCCAACCCCAAACCCGTCGAGGCCCGTCCTAGAAAGTTTCAAGCTCCACTCGACCTTGGCTCTTTCGAAGCGGTAAACCTCAGCCCATGGCGTAGTTCATGACTACATGCCGTGGGTGACCTTTAAGCCTCATATTCAAGCCGAGCACAAGCCACACAATTCTAGTTAGGGTCTAACACTCCGTGACTCAAGTCGGTTTCCATGTACCGAGATTTCCCTAAACTAATGTCTTCAAATCATACATGCCAACTTGTTGTAACGGACGCAATAAAAATCCGTCCCCAAAAGTGGTTATTTTGGACGAAAATAAAAATCCGTCCCCGCATGTATGCTTTACTACATTAATTTAGTTTGATCCCGATACATGTAGGATTCACAAACACGATGGAATCCGATGAGTATATGGGACCGCGAGATGGTCTATATACTAGTGTGACGATTCCATTATTTTCTTAGAAACCCCAAAAGGGATCCATTCCCTCCGACTTATAAAAAAAAAGAGTCTTTTCTTATGTGGTTCGAGTCGTGTGCCCAACTGTGTGTTCTAAGCCTCTTCGTGGACCGCAAGTGTTACTCAAGACTGACAAGGGCCTCTTCTGCAATATAGGTTCAATTGGTACTTACAGAGTCTACTGGGATTCGGCAAATCGGTTAGTCCGTGAAGAGATCACTCCAACAGCTCCTACATCAACAATGGCCGGCGGCTCCAACACCAACAATACCATGACTCTCGAGCAACTCGCAACCATGGTCCAACTCCTCCAAGAGCAAGTCTCCACCCTTAATAAGGAGGCACAAAGCAAAGACGACATTTGGCAATCCCACCTCGACAGCCAAAGGGAAGCCCACGAGGCCGAGATGGAGCTAATGAAAGAAAAGCTCACTAATCTTGCCAAGGGGAAGAGCAAAAATGACGATGACGAATCCGAATGGACCGAAGGTTTGTTCAAAAGTCCTTATGTCAACACCCGCACCAAGAAAGTGGGAGAGCCAAGTTCCGAGAAAAATGAGCCCAAAATGGTGGATTCTATCATGGCCTACATCGACCAAAAATTCAATAGGCTCAACATGGGGAAAGGCTCCGACACAAGCCTTTATCAATCATCCATCCTCATGAGTACTATGGACGCTCTTCCTGATAAGTTCAAGATGCCCGACATTAGCAAATTCAAGGGCAACTCTTGTCCTATGGCTCACATTGAGACTTACATTTGGGCAATGGTTCCGAAGAAGGTCTCCCCCAAGGTGATGGCTCAATGCTTTCCTCTCACTCTCGAGGGGGAGGCAAAAGATTGGTATGCTACTCTCCCGCTCACTGTCTGTCTTGATTGGGACTCCGCCATGCTTGCCTTCAAGAACCAATACCAAGGCAACACCACTCACCGGCCCACAAGGAAAGAGCTAGAGAACACTACTCAATGAGACCATGAGTCCTTCATCGACTTCACAAGGAGATGGAATGATAAACTCTCCGAGATTGTGGAAAGGCCAAATACCAAGGGGCAAATGGACATCTTTCTCAAATGTCTCAAAATTGATCTCCGCACCCACCTAAGTGGGGCTTGCTATGCGGATTTCTCCCAAATGTATGAGGCAGGGGTCCGAATGGACGAGTTGCTCAATAAAGTCAAGAAAAGTGCTCCTAGATACCGCTACAAGGCCACTTCCAACTCCACAAAAGAGGCCTCGGTCAACGCCGTCACTATCGACAAGGGGAGTTACAAAAAGGTTCCTCCACCCCAAGGGAAGAAGTCTCGAAATGACCGTGTCTACACGCCTCTCCAAGGCATGACTCAAACCGAAGCTTTCGAAGTCCTCAAAGCAAAGGGTCAAGTCACACCCGTACAAGGTTACCAACCCAAGACGGTCAACCCCAATCATGCTCACCACAAATATTGTGGCTACCACCAATATAGTGGCCACACCACCGAGGAATGCTTCGTTCTCCGCAATGTCATTCAAGATCTCATAGACAAGAAAGAATATGTAGTGACTAATGGCGAACATGTCAATGTAATAGAGATAGGAGAACTCGAGGGGACCACCCATTCAATCCCAATTGTGAATGGGGGCCCCAATGTTATGAATAAACTTGACAATTCTTGTTATGTTGTGACTTACGATGAGGTAATTAGGGAAGTACTAGAGAATAGGAAAAAGAAGCAAGATGGGAATGTCAACATGCTAACTCGATCCGGTCGAGTCATAGCAAGCAACCCTTCCACTTCCGCACCAAGCTCCTCTTCTCAAAGGCCGCAAGCTCACGACACTCCCGAAGATCCTCTACTTGTCCAACTCAAGAAAACACAAGCCAACATCTCTATTTAGGACCTCATCGCATCCTCAAAGAAACACCGAGATCTTGTCATCCGCAATCTCGATGATACATCAATTTCTCCCGATACTACTCCCGAGGACCTCACGGCAATGATCGGTCACATTCATTTTGGCAACGTCATCACCTTTGCCGATATGGACCTTCCACCATTTGGTTCCGACCACAACGAGGCTATTTACCTCAAGGTACGAGCAAGGGGGAGGCCCATCTCAAGAGTCTTAGTGGACGGTGGTTCCGCACTCAACCTCATGCCTGGCAGAATCATGGGCATACTGGGGCTTAAGGATTCCGATTTGAAGCCTTCTACTCAAGTAATCCGAGGTTATGACAGCACCGCCCGTACAGTCATAGGCATGATCGAAATAGACATTGAGTTTGGGAGCATGGTCATGTCCGTTCCATTCCAAGTGCTTGACATCCCGGCCTCGTTCAACTTGCTTTTGGGTTGACCATGGATTCACAGTTCTAATGCCGTCCCGTCAACTCTCCATCAATGTGTCAAGATCCGAAATGGTGATGAAATAGTGACCGTCATGGCCGAAAACGTCACTATCCACAGAAAAGGTGAGCCCGTCCACCAAGTTCAGCATGGTTTACCAGACTCCACTCTCTCCGGCATCTCAATCAACGCCATTGACAAAGAAGGGGGAACGAATCATGGGCCCCCACCAATCACAAAGTCCTCCGCATGATGAGGAATATGGACTACTTCTCTGGTTTAGGCCTAGGGAAATATCAACAAGGAATCCTACATCCTGTGCAAGTCCCATTTGTCAAGAACACATTCGGTTTGGGGTACGAGCCTTCCAGAGAGGACTTGAAACAAGAGCAAGCGATCAAGAATGAAAAGGCCCGAGCTCGTAAAGAAGGCCGTCGTTATGAGGTCCCTAATCTAAGGCCTTACCGCAAGACGTTGAATGGCTATTTTGTCCGCCAAGGGGAAGACGCTCCATACATGATCTTTCCCGAACCATGGGTTAACAATAAGGGTGTCAAAAAGCCCGATCTTGAAATCTTCTCCGATTGTGAGATCCAGAAATCCGAAAGGGAACCAACTCCCATGTCGCCCCATGAATGGTGGGGAAGGAAGGTGACTATAAAGTCCGAGACAGAAATCATCGTGGGGGAAGAACCGACAGATTTAGCCTCCATGTTCGAAGAGCTTGCCATAATGAATGAATGCCAAGTCAACACCATCTATGACACCGTCATCATGAATGAGACTATCAGTGAGATCCCGCCAAGCTCCGAGCCGATCAACAATTGGTATTCTATGAAAGGGTCCGTGGTATCCGAGGAATTCTTAGTCCAAGAAATGGGTTGCATACCCCACACAGCAACAAAGGAAGAGCGGCTCACACTTACTTTCGAGTCCGAGAGTGTCTCTAATACCCTCACCCAAGAGGATATGGAGGCCATAGCTGAGCGTGTGTTTCCTTTCTTTGCTAATGAAAAAATTGATATTTCTGAGTACCCTGAGATTGCAAATATCATAAATGATGAATCAACTAATAATGAACTTAATGAACAAGTTAATAACGATTCAAATTATGATGAAATAGACCACGAAAACACAACATACTTAAATGAACTTGCTCAACAGGTCCGTAGTCGTGGTGAAAATGGTCCAGGGGCTGACGAAGAATTGCATGTTGTTAATCTGGGTACCGACGAAGAGCCAAGGGAAACTAAGATCGGAAGCTTCTTCAAGGGGGACGACAGAGAAATACTGACTGCACTGCTCAGAGAATTCGTGGATGTGTTCGCATGGTCATACAAAGACATGCCGGGTTTGGACAGAAAGGTAGCGGAGCACAGAATTCCGATCAGAGAAGATGCCAAGCCGATAAAACAGAAGCTCAGAAAGATCAAGCCAGAATGGTCTCTGCAAGTCAAAGAAGAGATCGAGAAGCTCCTCAGTGTGGGTTTCATCAAGGTTATCGAGTATCCGACATGGTTAGCCAACATCGTGACAGTCAGAAAGGCAAACGGCAAGGTTCGAGTTTGTGTGGACTTCCGGGATTTGAACAAAGCTTCCCCGAAAGACGATTTTCCACTCCCTAACATCGACATGCTGGTCGACTCCACTGCTGCCTACGAGGTTCGCTCATTCGTGGGGTACCTTTTGCTACACAGTCATGCCATTTGGGTTAAGAAACGCTGGGGCTTCCTACCAAAGAGCCGTGACAGACTTGTTCAACGATATGATTCACAAAGAAATCGAGGTCTATGTGGACGACATGATCATTCACTCCAAAGGGACCGATGGTCAACATTTAATCGATCTCCGCAAGTTCTTCGAAAGGCTTCGTCAACACAAGATGAGGCTCAACCCTGCAAAGTGCACGTTCGGGGTTATCCGAGGCAAAGTCCTTGGTTATATGGTCACTGAAAGGGGAATTGAAGTAGATCCCTGCAAAATCAAGGCAATCATTGACATGCCTCCTCCAAAGATGCAAAAAGAGATCAAAGGTTTCATGGGCAGACTGCAATACATCAGTCGGTTTGTGCACCAACTCACTTCCATGTGCGAGCCAATCTTCAAGATACTCAAGAAGAATAAGGCTCTAGAATGGACCGACGCGTGCCAAGAAGCCTTCGACCAAGTGAAGCATTACTTGACGTGCCCTCCTGTTCTAGTTCCGCCGCACAAGGAGAAGCCTCTTTTGCTCTATCTCACTGTCAATGATGAAGCCCTAGGGGCTATGTTAGCACAAGAGCAACGAGAGTCCACAAAGGAGAACGCCATTTATTTTGTCAGTCGCCGATTCCAAGGAGGCGAAAAGAACTACTCTGTCTTAGAGAAGTCATGTGCAGCATTGGTTTGGGTTACTCAAAATCTCAAACACTATATGGAAGCTTTTCCGATCAAGCTAGTAGCAAAGGTGGACCCGCTCCTCTACATCTTCGAGAAGCCTTTCATGTCAACAAGAATAGCAAATGGTACTTCATGCTCGCCGGCTATGATATCACTTACGTCACACTAAAATCCGTCAGGGGGAAAGTGTTCAGTGACCAGCTTGCCGAATTCCCGTGTGACGAAGTGAAGGGGGAAGACGTACAGTTCCCCGATGAGCATTTAATTTGTACTGCAACCGAGGAAAATAAGTGGCAACTTTTTTTCGATGGCGCCGCCAATAAACACGGTTTTGGTATAGGAGTATTGCTTGTCGATCCAAAAGACATCTACACTCCCATTGCCATCCGTCTGGAATTCGAAGCTACCAACAACATTGCCGAGTACGAAGCATGCATAGCAGGGCTCGAAGCATCTCTCGAAAGAAACGTCACGGAACTAGAAGTATTCGGCGACTCTTTGCTCCTTATCAATCAGCAATCGGGTAAATGGCGAATCCAAGACCCGACCCTCCAACAGTATGGTCAGCACCTTGAAGAATTGGTTAAAAAATTCCAAGAGATCACTTTCAATTACCTGCCAAGGGATACAAACCGCTTCGCCGATGCATTGGCCACCATAGCTTCATTGGTCGAAATGCCCAAGGGGAAAATGGTGAGACCCTTCAAAATTGCCCGAAGGAACAGTCCGGCATACTGCATGAGTATCGAGATCAACGAGGATCAAACAAACTCTCTGTGGTATTCGGATATCATGAATTTCCTCAAAGATGGCACTTATCCCGAGAATAACAATAAGAAGTCTCAAGCGGCTCTGCAAAGGCTAGCCTCTCGGTACGTACTGATTGGGGACCAAGTTTACAAAAGGCACCACGAAGGGATCAATCTCTTATGCGCCAATGAGGCCGAAGCTCAAGAGATAATGTGTGAAGTGCACGAAGGAGAGTATGGACCCCACATGAATGGGTTTATGCTATTCAAGAAGATACTCCGCATTGGTTACTATTGGAGCACTATGGAACGAGACTGTATCGAGAAAGTCAAAAGGTGTGCCAAGTGCCAATTCCATGCTAATCTGCAACATGCTCCACCCTCGCAACTTTACAACATGGTCACACCTTGGCCTTTCTCTTGTTGGGGGATAGACATCATCGGTAAAGTCCATCCTGCCGGAAGCAATGGGCAGTCATTCGTCCTAGTGGCCGTCGACTACTTCACAAAGTGGGTCGAAGCACAAGCCTATCGGACCCTCAACGCCAAGAAAGTGGCCGAATTTGTAAAGATTAATATCATGTGCCGATACGGCGTGCCTCATGAAATCATTTCCGACAACGGCTCTCACTTTGAGAAGGAAATGGATGCACTTTTGGTAGAATACAAGATCACCAAGCACAAGTCATATCCTTACCGTCCCCAAGCAAATGGCGTGGTTGAAGCAGCAAATAAGACCATCGAGACCATCGTCAAGAAAATGGCCTCAACAGGAAGGGATTGGCCCGAGAAGCTACCATTAGCATTGTGGGGCTACCGCACATCAATACGGTCAGCAACAGGAGAAAATCCTTATGCATTAGTCTATGGTTCTGAAGCCGTACTCCCAATCGAACTTGAAGTCCCATCTCTACGGGTCCTCCTCGAGAATCAAGTCAACGAGGTCGACTGGATGCAAAGTCGATATGAACAGCTAGCCTTACTCGACGAGAAAAGGCTAAGAGCACTCGAACGCACAAGGGCGTATCAGCAAAGGATGGCAAGAGCTTTCAACAAAAAGGTGAAGCCTCGAAACATCAATGTGGGAGATTTGGTCTTAAGACAACGTCCTCCTAAATCCATGAATCCCCTGGGGAAATGGGGACCCCGATGGATCGGTTCGTACGTGGTCAAAAAGATACTAAGCGGCGGTGCAGTCCGACTCGTGGATTTAGATGGTGACCAGCTGCCAAAGGAGGTCAACCTCGACAAGCTCAAGAGGTTCTATGCTTAATAAACAAAGACCATTAAAAAAAAAAAAAAAAAAAAAAAAAAAAGGTCTTTGTTTGTTTGAACTACGGAGACCTGAGCCTCCCAACTGGAGGAACGTAGGCAACCTTTGGGTGCGGTCTAAAACATATCAAGAATACCCAATTCACTTCAAATAACAAGATGCAATTTTTATTCATTCAATGAGTTATTCAAGCCATTACAACGGATTTATTGAGCAACAAAAGACATCAAAACATTAAATCCTAAAACAAAGTGGTCTAATTTAATTGCAATCTCTTGGGGTACAAAGAAAAATCTAATCTTCCTTAGGTTTGGGAACTCATTGCTTCTTGTTATGCCCTTTAGTCTTCTTGGATAGGGACGGAACATTCTTGGGACCGCCAAGACGGGAGAAAACGCTAGGACGGGACGGAGCTTCATCAACGGCTTTCCCTTTACCCTTATCAAGCGGAGCCTTAGCGGGGACAACCATGGGACGCTTCCACACATGGGAGGAATTTCCCTTACCTTTCTTCTTCTTGGGAAATGACGGGGTCTATAGTCCCGCACATAAACCAACGGTCTCACGGGGTCAGCAACATCATCATTGGGCCTTCCCAAACGATCAAAAACGCTCGGACGCTTCTCCACCATCGAGACGGACCCCACAGCTGGAACGACGTTCACCATTGGAACGGACTTCTCACCCTCAGGGACAGAAACCTTGACTTCAAAAGAGAAAGTCATTGGGGCCATTATGACAAGAATTTTGTGGTTTAGGAGGAGAAAGTGTTTGCAGAAGAATGCTGTGTGACCATTCTGGTCGAAAATGGTTCAAAATTATAGCTGTTGGAACATTCTGATCAGAAAAAGAAAGGGGCTGTGATTCAGCAGGCCAGAAGCGCGCGTCTCCGACCAAGGCTTCACAACGCGCGCGCCTCCCACAAGCAAGGCCCAACGCGCGCACCTTTGACAGCAGTTCAGACAGAAATAGCCCTTGTCAGTTCAGAACAGAACCCAAGCACTTCAACATATCCAACCTGCAGCAAAATCAAATCCCAGCAGCGAAAAGGAGTTCAAGCATCAACAATAAGCATTCTTTGGGCACACATTTGTTTGTAAAGGTCGACATCTAAGATCGAGTCGCTAATAAAACATAAAATGAGTAGTAAGATAACTAGGATTATAAATACATGTTAAATGTTATTACAGGCAAAAGTAAAGGTGTTTCAATCCCTCATCCTCTCAGCCACAACAGCTCAGGCACATCATCACCAGCACTGTGCTCACCCCCTGCTACCGCTCTCGGTCTCCTCATCATCATCATTATCCTCATCATCATCATCATCATCATCATCATCATCATCATCCTCAGACTCAGACTCCTCAACTCTGATCTCATGCCGGCTCCTCTTCTGCACCCGCCGAGACGAACTCGCACCACCTCTGCTCTGGCTGGCTCCACCCCTGCTCTGACTGCCTCCCCGGCTCAGACTCCTGCTCAGTGACTGCCTCGCTGAAGAGACAACCTCATCAATATCCAGTGCAGGATCCCTGCAACCTCGTCTCATGCCTCGAGCACCTCGGGCAGCTCCTCTCGCAGCACCAGAGACAGCACCAGCAGCCTCTCTAGTCATGTCGGCAATGTCCCTGCACAGCTCTAGTACTTCTCCTCCAGCTGACGCAGTCTCCTCCTCATCCCCTTGTTCTGTCTGCCCAAGTGCCTATAAGAAGCTACCGGTACCTGTTACAATGGGGGCAGAAAAGAAAATTGCATCAGGGACAAAAAAACAAGACTGGAACTGAGAATTGCAAAGATGGTCAGAAAAACATACCACAGCAGCCTGAGCAGGAGGCTCTCTCTCTGGTGACATGTCCTCGGGAACAATCTCCCTCTGCTCCTCAAAGACCCTGAAGTTTGAATAAGTGTAGTAGGGAGGAGGCAAAGGAGGATCAAAGCAATACCCGGCACCGGTAGTATAAAACCGAGCGGAGGTCGTAGGAGCAGCCTGTGATCTCATCGGATCAGCAAACATGAAGCCTTGCATCAAGTTGTTCTCCCTGAAGAGGCCATAATCCTGATCCAAGTAAATGTGAGGGACGGCATCAATCCCTGCCATGTATGCCGCGCGATCGGCCTCTGAATGTGACCTCCAATTACGAGGGCAGAAAGGAGGAACGTCTGGAACTGCAGGACGAGGGGGGTGTAAAAGTCTGTCACCTGGATACCATGGTGCCAGAACACTCTGTCTCCCAAATACAGAGCTATGCACTCACCCGAACTCATCAAAAGCCGAGAACGGGTAGGAATAAGAGTATGCTCAAACCAGTGTTGAACTGATCTCCACAGATACAAAGAGAAGGCAACAGACTCAGACCTCAAGGTGTCCAAATGCCGTCGGGCCGAAGTAAGACTAATGGGGTTCGTACCAGTCTTCACATTCCTCTTCTTGTACGCCCACCGTGCGCAGTCCGGATACTGGGGCTGGCCTTCCTTATCAATCTTGAAATCCCTCAGATTCAGGATAGCAAAGGCCCAGAGCTGTAGACAAGAGGCAGAAGCAAAGTTAATGACAGTCAACGAAAAAGGCAGTTATGACCAAGGCAAGGAGAATATAAAAGGGACAGTAAGTGGTATACCTTCCACAGCAAGTTGAATCCCGTAACCGAGCTAGTGGTAGAGCGGCTGGTTAAATCCATGCCGTGATAACAAGCAGCTAAGCCCGCTGCGTCCCAGTTATACTGGCCAATCTGGTCCAGATCCACTAACAAGTCGAGCAGAGCCAAAGAGGCCGAAGATCCCCCGTTGGCAAACAGAGTATGGGATAACAGGTACCAAATAAAGCAACGGGCCACGGCATCGACCCGATCAGCAGTAACACCTCGAGCCTCAGCCATTAAGATGCCGAAATAGGCCCGGATTCGCCCCCATGTCACTCGAGAATTCTTGACCTCGAACCGGCAGTCAACCAAAGCCAGTAACTCGTCCGGAGTCCGAACAGTCCCTCTCAAACCAATAGGGACAGGCATCCCTATGAACGGCAAGCCCGTCAAAGCTGTGAAATCGGTAGGCGTCATAGTCACCTCGCCCATGGGTAAATGGAAGGTATGGGTGGTGTCCCACCATCTTTCCCTCAATGCCTGGACCACATCGGGGTCATTCTTCAAAGCTGGGAGGTTGGTGACAAAAAGACCAAAATGAGTCCCTGTAACTCGGGCCTGAACATTCTCAGGCAACCTCTTCCATATAGAGATGGGCCCATGAGCCCCACCACGAATCTCTGTCAGACGGGTCCACTCCTGAAAGGAAAGAAGGAACAACGAAAATTTCATCAGCATGACTGCTAGAAAACGGATGAATTCGACACAAAGATTTCAATGGCAGGGCAATGTGCAAGCAAGTGTGTGAACATTAAAATGGGTGCCCCAACATGTTTCTTACAACAAATCAGTAGCAACAAACAACATGCAAGGAATGAGCAATAAAGCTGCTGCAACAATATTTCGGGTAAAAAAACGGAACTTCATGAAATCCGAAATCGACAAGAAAGGTGAGGCATTCTTACCAAACCCGAAGTCACGAAATGAGAAATGTTGGTATGAGGCCGAAAGGTAAGCAAGCTCGGGTCCATATCTTCAACCCCAATTTCGGGCTCCTCGTCCTGTGGCATCTCGAACGGAGGATATTGTTGACGATCTGACATCGTTTGTATGACGGAATTGATCCTAGAGCAGCAAGAAAGTGTTTTGGGGTGATTTCTCCACGAAAATTTGGTTTGCAGTTTGGAGGGTTCTTCAAAATTTTGAAAACTCGCCGAAAACAGTGAACCGTCTGTTTAAATATGCTGAACTTATGCGCCAGGCGCGCGCCCCCCGACATACTCATCCGAGGCGCACGCATCCCACAACGATGTCAAGACGTGCGCTCTTCCCATCATCAGGCAGGTTCAGAAGCAGTCTCCCATGCAAGAATCCATGCACAGCATCAATGTTTCCCCACGGATTCCGAACTCCCTAAGTTCTGTCACGGGTGCCATACCCCCCTCAAGAGTCAATCTCGACATTTCATCCCCAGCAAGAACATTCTTCTGGTCGCGGTCAACTGTGCCCGCACCCCCATAAGTCAAAAAGTCAAGTGTGACTCCAAGTGGCACGCGACTTCAAAGCAATATTTCATCAACGGATTCACTAACGGATTCGTCCTTCAAAGGTTCACTAACGGCCTCTTCAAAGGTTCACTAACGTCCTCTCCAAAGGTTCACCAACGGCCTCTACAAAGGTTCACTAACGGCCTCATTCAAGGGTTCACTAACGGCCTCATCAACGGATTTCACTAACGGATTCGTCCTCAAAGGTTCACTAACAGCCTCCTCAAAGGTTCACTAACGGCCTCTTCACAGGTTCACTAACGGCCTCCTCAAAGGTTCACTAATGGCCTCTTCAAAGGTTCACTAACGGCCTCTCCAAAGGTTCACTAACGGCCTCGTTCAAAGGTTCACTAACGGCCTCATTCAACATATTCAGCCGGCAGGTTCACCTAACGGATCATGCCACCCCCTCTATCAACAAAAGCCGCTCACACAGAGAGCGCACCACTATCTCTTGCAATTTCAAATTCCTGCTTTCATCAAGTCTTTGCTTTTTCTTGGTGATGTCCTCGGCGGGTGTTTTTAACTTTTGTCGACGCGTTTTGCTTTGCAATCCACATCGCCGAGGGGCTCTGTAGACACCCCGCCTTGGACCGCTCACCCCGATTGCACATTTGATCTTGTGATTCTCCCCATTTTAAGTGTTTCTCGTTAGTTTATGTCACTTCCATTAAGTTCCTGACTGACTTCGTTAAGTCCAGGGACTAAACTGAATAACAGGGCTGACTTTCTAGTCCATTCTGTCAAAATCGCCTTCTCTGAGTCGCGCGCCTCCGACAGAAGGATCCAGACGCGCGCGCCTCCCGCCCCCAAAGCAGGAAGCGCGCGCCTCTGGGCGTCGGTTACAGATTTCTGGCCAGGATTCTCTCCCTTGCTCAATTTACAGGATTTTGACCGGGAAAGATTTCTTGGTGACTGAGTTTTGGCACCAAAAACATATCTCTTTCACCTATAAAAACCCCCCTTTTACCTCCATTTTCAAGGACCCTTGGCTCTCAATCTTACATTCTCAATAAGACACTAAAATTTCACACTTACAAAGCATTTCCAAAGGATTTCTCCAAAGAATTCATCAAGAAGTGTTTGAAGTCTCTTGAAGTCTAGGTAAAGTTATTTCTTTCCTCTTCTTAACTTCATCTCTTTTCTCTTTCTTTTTGTTTTATCAAAGTGCAATCACCCAAATCATTTTGGGACATGACTCTAATGATCACCTCATCTCATTGAGGTCGGTTAAAGAGTTATCTCCTACATTCCAAACTCTATTTTAAAACCCCTTTTTATGATTTAAAGAAGAAGAAGAAGAACGTTTATCATTCATGTAGATTTTGATCAAGCAAGACCAACTTTAGTTGGGCGAGATGGGTGTTTCGGTACTTCCCATCTCGTAACCTAACCCCCGAACCTCAAAACAAAGAATCTCTGTTTTCGTAATCAAACTTAGGATATTATCAATAGGTTTTTCTTATGTTCCTCAAAACACATAGGTGGCGACTCTAAAAACAAGTTAGACATCCTAGGCTAATTCACGCGCTCTAGCCAGGCGGTGGTTCCCCCGGGGTATCTACAGGACCACGTGGAAAAGGGAAACATTCATTTAGAGCACGTGGGCACAGATAATCAAATTGTTGATATCCTTACAAAGGCACTTGACGCAAAGCGATTTATCTTCTTGAGAGGAGAAATGGGTATGCTTGAACTCAGCTAACTTGTCCATAAAATTTGCTAATACTAGTGTTTGTGTTTGCTTGATAAGTTCTTAAAGGTTAAGATTTCATGCAATCTTCGCAGCTACTGCGCAATAAGTTAATGCGCATGGAATAATTCAGTTATGAGATTTGAAGAATCTCTGCGCTATTTTAAGCGCTGCGCACAATGTCACATGCGCACTTCGTGTGGACCGCAGGTAAGTGTTCTATTCATTAGATTTTACACATAGGTCCTTGACTGGAAAGTCAACGCTTAGTCACAAGGGTACTTGTGCAATTAAATTTTTCCCTCGCCTTATTTTTTGAATTTTCTTGGGAAATTACGCTTTTGCCCCTGCGCATGTCCCATTATCATTAATGCAACCTGTCATTGATGATAGCGCCTATTAGGATTCCTGAGCAGCATTTATGAGGGAGTTGATATGACTGTGGCCTGCCTAGACCTGCTGACACACGCACGCGTCAGGTCTGCGCACGCGCGTTCCCTATTCGGCCACGTCGCTTCGCTATCGTGAGCCTCTGCGATTTTCCACCAAATTCGCCGTCTTTCACCAAACCGCCTTGCTGACGTCATGCACCTTTTCTTCTTTTAGTATAAAACTAGTTGACCCTTCTCTTTCTCTCTCTCCTGCTCACTTTTCTCTTTCACAAATTCTCCATTTTCTCTCTATCTGCAACTACTCATCAACTTCCAAAGATTTCCCCTTTCTCTCTTCTTTACTTTCTTCTCTTCTCTTTCAAAACTCCTCTCTTTCATCCTCTTTTGAAAACCCTAGTTCTATTTAAAATGGCTCCCCGTAAATCAAAAGCTAAGGTTATTGAGGTCCATAAACCGGTTGAAGAGGTTCCTCCTCCAGAAGCTAAGACCGTCGATGATATGGTATAATTCTTAAACCTTCAATTTTTTTTTGTCTGTCCGCCATTGATGAATGTCAAGCTTTCAAAAGCTCACCTTCTCGATTTCTCTCTGTTCTGTTAATCATTTTTAAAATCGTTTGGTGTTTTGGGTTCGTCTCTCTCTGATCTACTCTTTTATGTACTTTCTTTCATGATCAATGTTGCTTTCGTATGATTTCTGCACGATTTTTGGTTCGAAAACTCCTTGAGCAGACGAACGGTTATTCTCAATTTCTGGGTTTGATTTCTTGTTTTTAGAAATTTTGTTGTTATGGCTGTTTTCGTCCTTGATTTGCGGTCATTTCGACATCCTTTTTGTCCATTTTGGTCAAACTTTGATTTTTGGTGTTCATGGTGTTCTTCGTGTTCATGAACAGTCCTTCCGTGTTCATCAAGTTCTTGACGTTTCTCATATGCTTTGGATCGCCTAATTTTTCTAAGTGTCTATGTTTTTGCGCATGCATACTTACTTTTGCGCATATTTACCCGTTTTTGCGCATCACTTTTACATATCAAGTATGGAATTGCTGCGCATGCATATTTGCACTATCTGCGCATGCGCAATGCTCCATGCGCAATAATATTTGTCTAAACTATTTCTTGTTTTGCGCAAAATTCTTTCTATTTCCTACAAGGATGAGAACTGGACATTGTTGCGCTGCAAAAAGATGCAGTTGGACGTAGGATTGTTAATCTCATGGATATCTCCGGCATCTTACCTCTTTTCACTCTAGATCAGGACTTCTATGTCCCTTCATTGGTGGATGAATTCTTTGAGAGCGCAGAGCGTGTCACTATGACGCACAAGCACACTCGCGTAAAGATTGATGTGATCCGTTCAATTGTTCAAAACTACAAAGTGCGCATCGTTACTGCGTCACTTAAGAAGCTTTGCGGTTTCAACGTCGATAATGCACCGGAAGTCTATTCTGAAGCTAAACAGAACAAACTTGCGCAAAAACTTGTTGGGGAACCCACTCTTGCGAATAAATGGAGTGTTCATGACCGAAAAGAATTTGGTGAGGTGATGTATCACCTGTGCACCATTATCGGTGACTCAGTAAATTGCAAGAATGGAAATAAGGGAAAATTCATTTCAAAGCAATGGTCTTACTGCGCTGCGGTCTACAATGGCGATGCTCTGGACTGGTCTTCTGTTCTTTTTTATGAACTCTGGGATGCGTCAGAGAGCTATGACAAGCGCATGGACAAGAAAGTAGCCAAATACAGAACCCACTGTAGGCTACTCTGTAAGTATCTCATGAACATTTCTGAGCTGCGCACTTTTGTGCAAAAATGCCCTGATCTCAAGGTTCCTTGCAACAAGACCTATTCCCTCTCTCATCTATACTCACTGCGTAATGAAATTGGTCGTAGTAAATATCGCATGATCTGGAACAAGGACACCTGCCTCAACAAAGAGGATTGGGTTGATAGCGATGATGATGATGATGAAGCCCCCAAGAAAAAGAAAGCTACTGCGCAGCCTTCAAAAGCCACTACGCATACTGAGCCTGAAACGGCAGCTGCGCAAGCAAAGCACAAGGGAAAAGGAATTGCTGATCCTGCACCAGAAAAGGTGAAGGAAATTCCCAATGTCAGATCTACTGCTGGCATTAAAATTAGATCAGATCTGCCACCTCCTCCTGCTCCCAAGCCTTCCAAGAAGCGCAAGGCTCCACCTGTGCCTGCTCCCTCTCCGGTTAAGTCAAAAAAAAAATCAGCCTTCACCAGACTCCTATCTGGTGCTGCTGCTACTGTTGTTGAAGAAGACATCGAGTCTCGTATGGATGAGACTGCTGCTGATGCTGATGCCGCGGGTGATACCGCGCAGGGGGAGCACGTTCCAAAGGCTGCTGAGGAACCTACTCCTGCTCAGGGACATGCAGACAGTGATGATTGGATGGACGCTGCGTTCCCTGACACTGCACCTGCAAAGGCCCCTGCTACTGTACCTACTAAGGATGTTCCTCTTCGAACTTCGCGCAAGAAATAGTCTGTGCGCAGCACTGCAAAGGGCAAGCCAAAAGCTGCAGATCCACCCTCCTCTCCTGAGCCAACACCAAGTGCATTTCGCTGCCTCAACATTCCGGTTGGAAATACTTAACCTGGGACCTCTGTCCTACATGATGGACTAGACTTGGAGGATGAGGATGAGGATATTGATGAAGTTACCAAGACTCCGCAGGCCAATGATGCTGCACAGCGAACTGTTGTTGATCCTCCTGAAGGTGAAAAGGAAGGTGATGTGCGCACAACTGATACTGATAGCAGCAGCACGCACTCACCCGCGTATAAGTCTCCTGCTATTGACCCTATTCATCTCTCTCCCAAACAACCTTCACCCAAACACTCTCCTCCCAAAGTATCTCCTCCTCCATCTGCTCAAGCTATTCCCTCTACTTTTCCCACAATATCTACCTCCTCTCTCTCTCCCTCTGCAGACCTGCGCCAAATTCTCCAAGCTCTGAATACTATCCAAGTAAATCAAGTGGCTGCGCAGTCACAAATGGCTCAACTTATTACTGCGCAGACAGCCATTCAGGAGCAACTTGATGCGCAGCGTATAGAGATTGCTGCCATTAAAGGGGAGAGTTTATCAAAGGCAAGTACTTCTGCCGATCCTTCTGCCGGTCCCTTTGCGCAGCGCGTTCCTGATGCTTTAGATCAAATGGTCCTAGACTCGCTGAAGTCAATTGCTGGGATGCCCGAAAACGTATGCACCTATACCGCTATCAATGATGGGTTTATAGGCTTGCTGAAGAGTCTGCGCAAAAGCTTGGCCGATGGTTTACATGAAGGGTTTACTGGCCTTGAAGCACAGATGCTGGAGAGATTTGAGCAAGGTGGCCCTGCGCAAGCTAGTGCGCTTAATATGGAAAGTGTCAGGGAGTGCATAACTCACTCCAGTGTCACTGACACTCAGGGCTTAGCGAACCGTAGTCATCAGCTCGCTAAACAGATTCAGCGCTCTGTTTCTGAGATCATTGAAGGATTGAAGGAAGATGATGCGCCTCCCAACCCTTAGTTTCTATTTTTTTGATTATGTTATTAGAATTTTTTTGTAATAGAATCAACTCTTTTGAAGATAGTGATTTTAGTGCTTACTTGTTTTAGCACATCTTTTGTCTTTGTTCTATTCAAAACTTGTAATCTGTAACTCCTACTTTCCAAGTTTTAATGAGAACAATGCATCACTTATTATCAAACTTTGTTCACTCAAACTCCTTGTTTGTAGAACATTGAATATTGTTTAAATTCATGCATCATATTGAATTGTTTCATACTTTCATGCATTGAGTTTAAACTTGGTTTAAACACTTTTCAAAACTAAAATTCATACATCATTTTGAATGTGTTAAACTGTTGTTTCTATCTTTCCATATGTAATTCTTTATTCTTATTGGAATAGATTAGAAATCTATATCTTGGACTAGTGTGTGCATTAACTTGAGACATGATTTACCAATTTCATTCATTTGGACATGTTTTTATCAAGCATAATGTTTGTCCTTGATATAGTAGGTAATGGCATCAATCAAATAGGGGGAGATTGTTGGGTATGCCCACATATATCTCAGTTTTAATGTAATAGGATTTATTAGATTTGATTGATCCATCACCTAAGTTTTATTTCATGGACTTTAGACCCACATGTAAGAAGTATTTATACTTCATTTTTTAAGTTGTCCATTGTTATAGAATAGGCTTAGAAATAGGGCAAAAAAAGATCAAGTTTCTAGAAAAATCACTCAGTGAGTTTGAGCCGCGCGTATGCGCCTCCTGCGCCACGCGCTGCGCGCCTTCTACATTCGCGCCATGTGTTATATAGAGCGCGCGCATAAGGATTTCTTTATAAGCTATGTCACGCGCTATGCGCCCCATATACCTTAGCGCGCGCAGCCTCTATGCGCCTCTTGGCTCAATGCGCCTCAAAGTGTTTATTCAACACTCAGTGATTTATTAAAGACTCAAAGACTTGAAGAGAATTCAAATTACGCCAATGATCCAACGGTGGTTAAAAGATACATATGTGCCTAATCTATTGACACGTGTCCTCAACGGTCACATTTATGTTGAGTGTCAAAATGGCCATAATATATGCATGCTCCAATCAACGAGCGACAGCTCATCTTATCCACAAGGATTTCCAACGGCTAGTTTTTGAAGTTCACTATAAATACCCCATAACTTCAACATTTTGAAGTTGCTGAGTTTTGCTAAGAATTTCAAGAATTTCTCTCTCAAAGCATTTGTTGAAGATTTGAAGATTGCCTTCGTTTTTCCAGATTTCCTCAAGAACATCTTCATACCTTCATCCTTAGCCCAGATCTTCAAGCTATAACACTTTAGTTTCATTGTGCTCTAAATCATAAAGATCTAAAGAGCCTTGATACTAAAATCACACACGCACCTCTTTAAGTTTGATCATTTAGATCCATCTTTTAGAGATACACCGGTTATTGTTTTGGATTTGTTCATTCATAGAATATTAGATCTTGAGTTAGTGTAGAAGCTCAAAAGTTGTAATTTGTAACACTCTCTCATTATATAAGATCTCCGTTAGAAATCCAAGACTAACCATCTTGGTAGAGGACGTAGATCTTTCATTGATCGAACCTCTCCAAATAGCTTGTGTTATTATCTTGTCATTTCTTTCAAGTTATTATTTTCACTCACTATTTGCTTGTTTACTCATTGTAGATTGATTGAACTGAATTGTGTTGTGTTGTTATATCATTTGCCTTAGTTCTTTATTTCAACCACTTTGAGCCAAAATACTTAGAGTGTGTGTGCGCCCCTTTATCACACTTTGCGCCTATTTTCATTACTAAATTCCGCTGTGCATTTCACTCACTCACTTAGGCGCATTTCATAACGCTTACTTGATAAAGTGCGCATTTGCATTTGAGTTTTTCAAGGGTACGAAAAGAATTTTAAAACAGCTATTCACCCCCCCCTCTAGCTATTTTTCATACCCTTGTTGCCCTTTGGGACCAACAAGTGGTATCAGAGCAAACACCTTTATAAAACATTTTTCGTTTTTCAAGCTTAACAGCTTGGGTGCCGATTCTAAATGGCAAACTCAAAACCTATGGCAACTGCAAACTACACTCACGTTCCGGTCTTTGATGAAGATCATTTTGACGTGTGGAAATTCAGCATATTGACTCATCTCAACTCAATCGATGAAAGGCTCCATGACACTGTCGTTTATGCACCTTATATTCCGATGAAGGCGAATCCAAATCCACGCACCAACGCTGCTCAACCTACAGTTCTAAAACCAAGGGAAGAATGACCGAGGAAGAAATTAGAAGAGTTGCAAATGATGGCAAAGCAAAAAACATTCTTCTAAGCACTCTAAGCACGGCTATGAAACAACAATGTGCTACCGCTAATGAGCTATGGGATGCTATTGAAGAGCATATTGAAGGAGACACCGTCTGCAAGGAGAACAAGAAATACGAAGTACAAAAGAGATTCAACAATTTCTCTCAACTCCCCGGTGAAAACTTGAGGCAAACTTATGAACGCTACTGTGAAATTATCAATCTATGTATTTCACTTGGCATGAAGTTTACTAACAAAGATTTGAATGTAAATTTTCTACAAGCTTTTGGATCAAGAAACCTACATAAATTTAGCGCTCTTGAAGACGCTGGAACTTTAGATGTATGGACATTAAGGAACCTTTATGCAAATCTCAAAGTTTACGAACTCAAACTTCAGCGAATCAGCAAAACTGAAGGAAAATCAAAATCTATGGCTATGGTGGCGCACAGAGAAACTGCGCCTGTACCTGCGCCTGTCCCTGCGCCTGTACAAGATGAGAGAAGTTCCGATCCCAAAATTTCCACTTCTGAGCTATTAGACATGGATGATGAAGACTTCGCTTTATTTGTGAAGAAATTTCAAAAGTTCAGAAAATTCTCAAGATCCGGCTCAACCAACAAATTTCAAGGATCTACCAGCAAAGCTCCTCAAAAGTTTTCAAGGAGCAGTGATTCAAAAAGGAAAGAAGATCTTGTTTGTTTTAATTACAGGAAACCCGGACATTTTGCATCAAGCTGCCCGATCCCCAAATTTGAATATATGCAGAAGAAGAGCAGCCATACTCCCAAATTCACTCCCAAGTTCACTCGTCACAAGGGAATGGTTGCTGAAGAAGAAGCACCAGCAAATGAGCACAACACTTGGATTGAAACAGACTCCGATGAGAGCGATGAAGATTCCGATGATGGACTCGTTTGTTTGATGGCAAATGATGATGAAGTTGATGCTTATGATTCTGATGATGACTTCTCCAAAGATGTTCCCGATATGAATGCCTTGAATAAACCTATTAAGAAATCTGTAGGTTTTCAAGAAGTGAAAAAGAAGAAAGGACCAACCATCAGCGAGCTCGTTGAACAAGGATTTCTCACTCCGGCTCAAAACGATGGTGGATTGTTATTCTCACGATGTGATCTTGGAGCAAGGAACAAATTGAGAAAAGGAGCATACATTAGACCACAGGTTGAACCAACTGCTCAAATCTCCAAAATCAATGATGATGAAGTAATTGCTGAACAAGAAAAATTGTTCAAGAAGGCTGAAAAGGTAATTACTAGATTTGATAGTATGAAGGAAGCTTTAGCACTATCATGTGATGAAATTTCCCAGCTTAAGACCGAGAAATCTCTACTTAAATCTGAACTCACCCTCCTTAAGGAGCAGATAAAGAGCATGACTCCTCTTACTGCTAAAAACACTTTTCTAACAGAACAGAACTCACTTCTTAAAGTTCAAAACGATGAATTGGTTGCTCAAATTACTGATCTTAAAAAGATTACAAATGAGTGGTCCAATTCTCGTGTCACTATGGAGAATATATTTGAGTCCCAAAAAGTCAGTGGTGATAAAAGTGGCTTGGGATTCTCATCAACTAGTGACAACTTTAAATGTGATGTCTGTGTTGAAAGAGATAGTGAATTTACCAACCAACAAACTTTTGAAATTCCCAAGGAAAAACATTCTAATTCAATGGGTAAAGGACAGGAAAAAGTCAAGAGACAAACATTCCATTATGTCTACCCAACGAAGCAATTTGGGAAAGCTAATGGGAAAGATATAGCTACAGATGAACCATCTCCTAGCAAAATCATTCTTGAAAATAGGCGCGCTCCTTCTCCGAGTGCTCATTATGCGCCTAAGAGCCACGCGCCTCATCGCCGTGCGCCTCCTAGCCCTATGCGCCCTCCGAGAAAAAGCGCTCCAAAATTTCAAAAGAAAGATTCTGTTAAGGCTAGTTCATTTGACCCAAAGAAGAATGCCATCCCCAAGAAAAGTAAAGAGTTTGTGAAAACTCATGTGATTGGTGGCTTTCATCATTGTTCCATTTGTGATTGTTCAGGACACAAGGCCGTGGAATGCCTTTTGCGATTCACTCCCAATGCCAAAGGACGTAAAAATCCTAAGGTCAAGCAAGAGTGGGTTGTCAAAAGTTGCTAACCCTATGATCCAAAAGGAATAAAGGGGACCTGCTTAAATGTCTATATTTCAGGTTCTTTGTTTCATGGCTGGATCTTCAAAAGCTAGAAATTATGAATGGATTCTCGATAGTGGGTGTTCAAGACACATGACTGGAGATGAATCCTTATTAGAAGATGTCCATGAAGAAAGAGGTCCCTCCGTAACATTTGGCGATAATAACAAAGGTCAAGTTGTAGCATATGGAAAGCTCAAGAAAGACAAAGTGTGCATTGAAAGAGTCTCACTCGTCGAAGGGCTCAAGCACAACTTATTATCCATATCTCAATTCTGCGACAAAGGATTAGAATGCCATTTCACTTCAACGCAATGTCTTATCAAGAATGGCAAAACTGGAGCTATCTTACTCACGGGATATCGTAAGACAAATATTTATATTATTGATTTCCATAGTATGAACTCTAGTACTAATCTTTGTTTTGTAGCAAAAAGTGTGAACGAAAATAGTTGGCTGTGGCACAAGCGCTTAAGTCACTTGAACTTCAAGTATCTATCTAAACTCAGCAGGAACAATCTTGTCAAAGGACTTCCCAAGGTTGCTGATCATCATGACAAAAAGTGCGCCGCATGTCAACTTGGTAAACAACCGAAGCAGTCATTTTCAAGCAAGTCTAATCCTTCAACTACAAGATGTTTGCAACTGCTTCACATTGATCTATTTGGACCAGTTTCCACCGCAAGTATTAGAAGAAACAAGTATACTCTAGTTGTGGTGGATGATTATTCAAGATATACATGGGTGGAGATGATGATTACAAAAGATGATTGTTATGATATTCTCACTACCTTATTTCGACTGCTCCAAACCCAAAAAGAAGATGACATCGTTAGTGTTAGATCCGACAATGGAACAGAATTCAAAAACAACGGTGTTGCTCGATATTGTGAAGATCATGGGATAGATCACAACTTTTCAACCGCCGGAGTCCCTCAACAAAATGGCGTTGTTGAACAAAAGAATAGAACGTTGATTGAAGCAGGAAAGACGATGATAGCTGAAGCTAAATTGCCTAAGTACTTTTGGGAAGAAGCTATCAACACTGCATGTTTTACTCAAAATCGTTCCCTCATCAACAAACTTCACAACAAGACTCCGTATGAACTTTGGCGTGGTAGAACTCCCAACATTGCATTCTTCAAGATCTTTGGTTGCAAATGTTATATCCTCTACAACGGAAACGAACATAGAGGTAAATTCGATGCCAAAGCCGACGAAGGCATTTTTGTTGGGTATGCCAAACACTCTAAAGCTTTTCGAGTTTTTAATAGAACTACATTAGTGATAGTTGAATCTATACATGTTACATTTGATGAACATTCTCTCCTTGAGCCACATTTGGCTCCAAATGTTGCTGATGATTCTATTGAGCTAAATGATACAGGTGCTCCTATTTATGTTGCGCCCACTCAAGATCAGAATCTATCAACACAGGGAAATCCATCTACATCAAATGCGCCTAATTCAATGTATAATGCGCCTGGTGAATCATCTATTGCGCCTCACTCAAATGATGCGCCTCATGATTCCTCTCACGCGCCTATTTCTACTGCTGCATCTGGTGTAAACCCAAATTTCAATTCTGAGCCAGTTCAACCCTTCAATGACTTTGAATCTGGTGAAGATGTACCAATTGAAGACCTTCAAGTTTCTACGACTCAACCTAACTTACCTCCTGAAATTCGTGAAGTTAGAGGTCATCCAATTGCTAACATCATCGGTGATCTACAAGTTGGTGTTCGTACAAGGAGAGCTATAAACTTTGATGCTTACACTGCTTTTATCTCTCAAATTGAACCGAAGAAGGATGATGAAGCGCTCCAAGATCCTAATTGGGTTGTTGCAATGCAAGAAGAACTCAATCAATTTGAACGATGTAAGGTTTGGACTCTAGTTCCAAGACCAAATGATCATGGAGTGATTGGTACGAAATGGGTGTTCAGGAACAAGATGGATGAGAATGGAATCATCACGAGAAACAAAGCAAGATTGGTTGCACAAGGCTATAGGCAAGAAGAAGGAATTGACTACGATGAAACTTTTGCGCCCGTAGCAAGACTTAAAGCTATCAGATTATTTCTAGCTTACGCCGCTCACAAGAACTTCAAGTTATATCAAATGGATGTGAAGAGCGCGTTTCTAAATGGTGAACTCCAAGAACAAGTCTATGTTGCTCAACCACCTGGTTTTGAAGATTCACAATTTCCAAATCATGTGTACAAACTCCAGAAAGCTTTGTATGGACTCAAACAAGCACCAAGAGCATGGTATGATACACTATCAAAGTTTCTCATCGAAAAAGGCTTCACTCGCGGTAAAATCGATACAACTCTTTTCATTTCCAAACATAATGGTCATAAATTACTTGTTCAAATTTATGTTGATGATATTATATTTGGTTCTACTAATGAATTGCTGTGCAAGCGTTTTTGAGAAACTAATGAAGAGCAAGTTTGAAATGAGCATGATGGGAGAACTCACATTCTTCCTCGGGCTTCAAATCAAGCAAATGAGTGAAGGCATTTTTATCAACCAATCCAAATACACAAAGGACTTAATCAAGAAGTTTGGACTTGAGAACGCTAAATCATACGATACTCCAATGGCCACCGGCAACAAACTCGACAAAGATTTAAAAGGTAAACGTGTTGATCAAATGATCTATCGAGGTATGATTGGCTCACTCCTTTATCTTACTGCTAGTAGGCCTGATATTATGTTTAGTGTTTGTGTTTGTGCTCGTTATCAATCCGACCCTAGAGAAGCACACTTAATTGCTGTCAAACGTATTATAAGATATCTCTCTGGCACTGTTAAGCTTGGACTTTGGTACACCAAAGATTCGAACTTTAAACTTGTAGGTTATTCAGATGCGGATTATGCAGCATGCACAATTGACAGGAAAAGCACCAGTGGCACTTGTCATTTCCTCGGATATCGACTTGTGTCATGGGCAAGTAAGAAACAAGCTTCTGTGTCTGTTTCAACAACCGAAGCCGAATATATCGCTGCGGGAAGTTGTTGTTGTCAAATACTGTGGATGAAGCAGCAATTGGTGGACTATGATATCATCGAAGAAAATTGTCCCATCTACTGCGACAATACATCAACAATTGCGGTTTCTGAAAATCCCGTCATGCACTCAAAGACCAAGCACATCGACATCAAATATCACTTCCTCAAAGACCACGTGGAGAAAGGAAATATACATTTGGAACACGTGGGAACCGACTATCAAATCGCCGACATTCTAACAAAAGCACTTGACGCGAAACGGTTCATGTTTTTGAGAGGTGAAATGGGTATGCTTGAACTCAACTAAATTCAATATAGTTTTGTCAATACTAATGATTTTATGTTTTGTTGAGTTATGAGTATATTAGGTACAAATGCCAAATCATTTCAAAGTTTCAAGGAAACTTCCTGCGCACCTAAACATCTCTTACGCGCCTCACCCTCCTGCTCGCCTAAGCAATTTTTGCGCGCACAGCAACTAATGCGCGCCTAGCATCAAATGCGCTTCAAACATTTATGCGCCCTCAACCATCTTTGCGCGGCTTGATGAAGTAATGCGCCTTGACAAGTAAAGCGCCCCTTCATGCGCGCATTAACTATTGCGGCTCAATCATTTCTCAAAATTTAATTTCCATGATTGAACGTATTAAATACACAAGTACCAGGTATGTTTATTCTGTTCATTTATTATAGGAATCTATGTCTTTTGACATTCCTTTAATTGTTCAAGGGTACTTGTGCAATTAAATTTTTTTCCTCGTTTTACGCTTTTCGAAAATTTTATTTTCTGGGATATATTTCTTGCACCCCAAACTTACACCAAAATAGATGTTTTTGGTGTTTGTGCAAAAATTAGTCAAAATTGCTCATACACTTAAAGGGAAAGTGGAGCAGTTTTTCAAAAACCTAAATGTCACATCATAACACTTTAGGTCATTCAGCCATTAATGCCCTTCAAATCCCAAAAATCCCTCATTAATGAACGTCCTTTTTGTCATGATGAGCCGCCGTTTTTCAAAATCCCTCATAAATGCCATCCTATAAAAACACATCATCACCTTCCTCTCTTCTCACCGTCTCTCTCTCTCTCTCTCTCTACCTTCATCTTCTCTCATTTTCTTCTTCATTTTCTATATATATACATACGTTTATGGGTCCTAAGAAAGCCTCATCATCTACACAAGACGAAATGGTATGAATTCTAAACCCTTTAACTCTTTAATTTTCTGAATTTTTTTTCTTTTTTCGTCATTTTTGTTCCTCGTCATTTTTTTTAAAAACCGGATTCGGTTATCCTTGATTTTTCTTGTTTCGATGATCCGTTTTCTATATCGTTTGTTGGGTTGTGTTCAATTCATGATTTCGAACCTATAGTATCCAACATTTCAACGATCAATGCTTTCTTTGTTACAAATCTGAATTTTTTGGTTTCAAAACTTTTCAAATTTTTCGGTTCTTCTTTTGTTCATTGTGCTTTCATTATTGATTTGTTCATGTTTTTGTTTACATATTTAGATTCCTTGTTGTCATGCGGTCATTTTGATATATTATTTGTCTTTTTTGGTGAAGTTTCATGATTTTCATGTTCTTGGTGTTCTTCGAGCATTCAAGGGTCGTTCTTCATGTTCTTCGCCATTCTTGCATGTTTTGGTCTCTAAAAATTTTCTATCGTGTTTTCAAAAATTTGTACTTTTTGATTTTCATTTCTTTCATTTGAATGCATGTTGTTTGTTTTTGCTAAGTTAAAATTTTTACACGATATGCGCCTATATACTTCTTTATGCGCCCACTTTTTATGCGCCTGAATGCTTTCTGCGCCTCTACTTGTATATGCGCTTAAATTATTCTGCGCCTAAAACCTTATGCGCCTAACTTTGTACTTAGTCAAATTTCGTTGTTTTAATTTTTCCTTAGTATTCACATAGAACCATAATATGCGCCTTGTAACTCTATGCGCCTTTAAAATTTCATGCACCTAATTCAATCATGCGCCTTGAATCTCTATGATTTTTTGCGCCTGATTCTATTATGCGCCTCTCAATTCTTTATGCGCCTATGTTACTTTGATCATTTTATGTTTCTATGCGCCTATGTCACTTCTAACATCAATCATCTTGTTTTTCAGGACCTTGCAAATTTCAAATTAGAAGAAACTCTTGATTTATTAGAGTTATCTGGTGAAGTAATTGGGCGAGAAATCATAGAGACTTTGCGCGTTGCTGGTCTGCTCCCTTTATTCACCATGGATCAATCTTTCTATTCTGTGCTCCTCGTGGATGAGTTCTTTTCCACTGCTGTTCTAGTGGAAATTGATATAAATGGGCGCACTCACTACCGGATTGAGGCTCGCGTTCAAAATGTTGACGTCCATATTTCCTCATCTGTGATTCGACACTTACTCGGTTTTCCATCTATGGGTGAAGATCGCATTATTGGGCGTCCGATGACTTACTCTATTGATGATCAGAACAGGATGGCTGCTTCACTTCTGAATATTCCCACACTTCAAAATAATATCAAAAACACCGAAATTCGAGATGGTGGAGAACTCTTGACTCACATTGCGCACTTGGTGGGAACTTCTATTGTTTTCAAAACCGGGAACGTGAACCGATTCACGGTGGAACAATGGGAATACACAGCTGCCATCATGGCCAAGGAGAAGCTTCACTGGCCTCACATTCTGTTCAAGACGTTGCGTGAGCAAATTGATAAATTTGTGAAGAATAAGAGTGATGGAAAGACCCGATTCCGCTCTCACTGCCTTCTTCTCACAAAACTTTTTCTAACTTACCCTGAGTTAGTTAAGTTTTTGAATGAGAATCCTGAGTATAAGATCAATGATGTTCCAACGTTTGGAAAAGCGAATTTGGACCTCAAGAAACGCAGAAAGAAGCCTTCAAAGCGCGCCAAAGGAATTCAAATCAAAACTGTTGAAGGCTTAGTTGATGAAGACACAGAGTCAGACGATGCGCCAGCTCTTAAAAGCGCACCATTAATAAAGAGCGCAGTGAAAGAAAGCGCTAGACAAAGCGCTGATCCCTTGCCAGGCGCAGAGAAAAGCAAGGGAAAACGGGTGGTTGATGACCCTCCTCGTGCGCCTATCAAACGTACCAGATTTGAATCTGATGAAGAGCGTGATCTAAGGCTAGCGCAGGAAGCCAGCAGACTTGAGGCTCAAAGAAAAAGAGATGAAGATTTTCAAGCCAAACAAGCTGCTGAGTCAGAGAAGTTAGAGCGCATGAAAGGCGCTGGATCAAGCGCTGATATTGAGAAAGGGCCTTCTGTTTCCGCGCCTACCCAGCGCGCGCCTACTCAACGCGCCCCCACTCCCCGTGCGCCTCCGTTCAAATTTCAACGGACCAACGTGTCAAGGGTACAACTCCTCTCTGATTTTTTTGGCGATGATGTTTCAGACATAGAGGAACCAGTTCAGGGGGAGCAAGAGACCATCCCTCAGCGCACTCCTTCTCCAGTTGCGCCTCCACCTCTTTCTGGACCAGATCAAATCCCAACGGAAACAGTTGTTGTTGAAACTGTTGATGTTGAAACTGAAGATGAATTTGAGTCTCCTACTCATTCACCTCCTCATGCGCCTCCATCTCCTATTGCGCCCCTTCAAGATGTTGCTCCCCTTCAAGATAATGCGCCCCTATCTACCCATGCGCCTCCTCCATCTGCTCCCGATTTGAGCGAGGTACTTTCCATTCTTCATTCTTAACAGCAGGGGCAAGCAAATTTAGAGCAAGGACAGACTCAAATAAAGTCTCAATTTGAACTCCTTACTTCCTTACTCACTGATCAATCTGAAGAGATCTCTTCCATTAAGGGGGAGATGAACTCTCTCAAGGACAAACTTTCTGCTCCTTCTCCTCCTCCGGCGCAGACTCAGGTTCAACCTCATACTGATCAGGCGCAAACCACCACTTCTGCGCCTACTTTCATACCTCAGTCTGTTGCGTCTCAATCCAACATGAACGTGCTAGTATCAAAGTTGGATGTCTTGAAAGAATTAGTCGTTACTCACTTCACTGCTGCTCACTCAAGCTCTGACAGACGCGCCGAACATATTTCTTCTGACATTATCACGGCTCAAAATGCCATTGAATCTCACATTCAAATCTTAGAAGAAAATATTTCACAGCAGCAGCAAATCACTCAGCGTTCCATTGATGAATACCAAAACATCAATGTGAATCACTTGAGTTACATTAGAGACGGTATCACTGCCACTCACTCCAGTGTCACTGACACTCAGGGCTTAGCGAACCGTAGTCATCAGCTCGCTAAACAGATTCAGCGCTCTGTTTCTGAGATCATTGAAGGATTGAAGGAAGATGATGCGCCTCCCAACCCTTAGTTTCTATTTTTTTGATTATGTTATTAGAATTTTTTTGTAATAGAATCAACTCTTTTGAAGATAGTGATTTTAGTGCTTACTTGTTTTAGCACATCTTTTGTCTTTGTTCTATTCAAAACTTGTAATCTGTAACTCCTACTTTCCAAGTTTTAATGAGAACAATGCATCACTTATTATCAAACTTTGTTCACTCAAACTCCTTGTTTGTAGAACATTGAATATTGTTTAAATTCATGCATCATATTGAATTGTTTCATACTTTCATGCATTGAGTTTAAACTTGGTTTAAACACTTTTCAAAACTAAAATTCATACATCATTTTGAATGTGTTAAACTGTTGTTTCTATCTTTCCATATGTAATTCTTTATTCTTATTGGAATAGATTAGAAATCTATATCTTGGACTAGTGTGTGCATTAACTTGAGACATGATTTACCAATTTCATTCATTTGGACATGTTTTTATCAAGCATAATGTTTGTCCTTGATATAGTAGGTAATGGCATCAATCAAATAGGGGGAGATTGTTGGGTATGCCCACATATATCTCAGTTTTAATGTAATAGGATTTATTAGATTTGATTGATCCATCACCTAAGTTTTATTTCATGGACTTTAGACCCACATGTAAGAAGTATTTATACTTCATTTTTTAAGTTGTCCATTGTTATAGAATAGGCTTAGAAATAGGGCAAAAAAAGATCAAGTTTCTAGAAAAATCACTCAGTGAGTTTGAGCCGCGCGTATGCGTCTCCTGCGCCACGCGCCGCGCGCCTTCTACATTCGCGCCATGTGTTATATAGAGCGCGCGCATAAGGATTTCTTTATAAGCTATGTCACGCGCTATGCGCCCCATATACCTTAGCGCGCGCAGCCTCTATGCGCCTCTTGGCTCAATGCGCCTCAAAGTGTTTATTCAACACTCAGTGATTTATTAAAGACTCAAAGACTTGAAGAGAATTCAAATTACGCCAATGATCCAACGGTGGTTAAAAGATACATATGCGCCTAATCTATTGACACGTGTCCTCAACGGTCACATTTATGTTGAGTGTCAAAATGGCCATAATATAGGCATGCTCCAATCAACGAGCGACAGCTCATCTTATCCACAAGGATTTCCAACGGCTAGTTTTTGAAGTTCACTATAAATACCCCATAACTTCAACATTTTGAAGTTGCTGAGTTTTGCTAAGAATTTCAAGAATTTCTCTCTCAAAGCATTTGTTGAAGATTTGAAGATTGCCTTCGTTTTTCCAGATTTCCTCAAGAACATCTTCATACCTTCATCCTTAGCCCAGATCTTCAAGCTATAACACTTTAGTTTCATTGTGCTCTAAATCATAAAGATCTAAAGAGCCTTGATACTAAAATCACACACGCACCTCTTTAAGTTTGATCATTTAGATCCATCTTTTAGAGATACACCGGTTATTGTTTTGGATTTGTTCATTCATAGAATATTAGATCTTGAGTTAGTGTAGAAGCTCAAAAGTTGTAATTTGTAACACTCTCTCATTATATAAGATCTCCGTTAGAAATCCAAGACTAACCATCTTGGTAGAGGACGTAGATCTTTCATTGATCGAACCTCTCCAAATAGCTTGTGTTATTATCTTGTCATTTCTTTCAAGTTATTATTTTCACTCACTATTTGCTTGTTTACTCATTGTAGATTGATTGAACTGAATTGTGTTGTGTTGTTATATCATTTGCCTTAGTTCTTTATTTCAACCACTTTGAGCCAAAATACTTAGAGTGTGTGTGCGCCCCTTTATCACACTTTGCGCCTATTTTCATTACTAAATTCCGCTGTGCATTTCACTCACTCACTTAGGCGCATTTCATAACGCTTACTTGATAAAGTGCGCATTTGCATTTGAGTTTTTCAAGGGTACGAAAAGAATTTTAAAACAGCTATTCACCCCCCCCCTCTAGCTATTTTTCATACCCTTGTTGCCCTTTGGGACCAACAAGTTATTTCTGAATTACTGCTTTGTTTGATCTTACCAGATTGCTGCTATTGCTGCTGTGCTTGTTATTGCTTATTGCCTTAGAAAATTTTTAACCAACTCTTTTAGCCAAAACTTAGCGCGTGCGTTTTATCCCTGCGCAGTGCTGCTTTAAATTTCCGCTGTGCATTTCACACTCTCACTGTGCGCTATACTTAGCTTATTTGAGAACTGTGCGTATAAGCCATTAATTTGCAAAAGGGTTTGAAAAGAATTTAAAAACGCTATTCACCCCCCCCCCTCTAGCATTTTTCATACCCTTGTTGCCCCTTTGGGACCAACAAAAGGGTTGAGAAAGAAGTTCCATAAATACCGAATAACCTATTGACATGTTATTGACTACCATACAACAATGCTTTAGGGTCCCCGAGCATACACCAAGTGATCCCATAAATTATTCATAAGTTGGTAACATGATCATGAAAATAATGTATGTGAGAGGTGGTGCAATCATGCTTTTAGTAATACTAGCATTACTCCCGTGCGATGCACGGGGCGTTATTTAAAAGAAAACATGTAAACTAAAATAAAAATAATGAGGGATGGATTTTTTTTATACAATATAAAACACTTCTTTAAATACAGTATTTTCAATACAAACGATTTTTTTTAAAGCAAAGTACAAACATAAGAAACATCTTTGATGTTTCTTAATAAATAAACATTATAAACTTAGAAAGGTAAATTGTATTTTTTAAAAATTATAAAAGAACACTTGTATCAGAGAGAGTTAAATAATGAATATATCAAATAATTAATTTATTATGGGGAATTGATAGTTAATTGAAAATAAATTAAAACAAAAAATATTGAACTAAATATATATATATATATATATATATATATATATATGTATATATATATATAATGGATAAAATAATTTCTTATTAATTAAAATCTATAAGAACAACTCACGTGCGATGCACGCCGACGACATGATTTCTTAATAAATTAAATCCATAAAAACATAAAATTTTAAATATTAATAAATTAACAAAAAGAAAACAACTTTCGCCCGAAAAAATTCACTGCTCAACTCCGTAAAAGTTGTCATATCAAATCAAAAATAATATATTTATAAATTTTGGCAAACAAATGAAAAAATAACCATATCAAATTTTAAAATACTATACTCATCTCTTGCTATTCATTTTACTCATTCTCTCTATCCCAATTTAAGGTTCTTACTTTCTTTTTTGTTTTGTCTCAATTTAAAGTTTGTATTTTACTTTATTATCTAAAATGGACGATGAGACCCATTTGTCATTCTCACAACAAAAACACCTTACCCACGTTCTTTCTTTCTCATACTTTAGTTTTCATACTCATAATATTAATTTTTCCAATCCTCATACAAAGTCACAGTAGAAACATTCAATCGGGACGGAGAGAGTAGTAACTATTTTTTGTGGAGGAAATTATATTCAATAATACGCGCAACGCTCTAATCCACAATCACGAACATACCCAAAATGAATGACAAAAAAATATGAAACTTACGCTCCATTAAAAAGAAATTTTGATATATTATTTTCATTGCAATATGGGATGGAATTAGTAAATACAAATAGAATCAATAAATAAACTCAATATTGTCTGACCATTTGACCAGTAAATATTTTCAATTCTCCCTAATCAGACCACTTCCTTGTTTGTACTTTCTACACTCTCTATTCTGATTTAAGGTTCTTATTTTTATTTTTAATATGTACCAATTTAATGTTCTTATTTTAATTTATTACCTAAAATGAATTATGAAACTCACTTGTCATTCTTACAAAAAAAAAGTTTCTACACACTTTCTCTCTCATACTTTACGTTTTATACTCACAATATTTATTTTTTCCTAATCCCTGTGCCAAGTCAAAGTAAAAAATAATAAATTAGAACGAAGTGAGCAGTAACTATTTTTGTAGAGGTAATTATATGTTTGTAAAAATATCACTACATTTACCTAATTAACCTTACCTACTTTTAATCTAGAGATCTCAATCATTAAGATAATTATGATTCTTAGAAAAATAAAGATAATTTAGGGATACATGACATATATATTTCTAAAAAAATACAAATAAATTTATATGTATATAATATAATAACAACAAACTATAATACAAATCTTAAAAAATAAATTTATAATATTAAAGTTTTAAGCTTCATAAAGGATAAAAGGCATAATAAAAATACTAATCTTATCATAATTTCCTGAAATACTTTTTACATTTTCTATTTTCCACGAATATAAAAAAGTAAACTGTCGCGACCCCGGACCCCGTGGCCCGAGATCGCGAGCTGGACGTCGACTTAGAACCAAAACTATGAAATACCGAAGTTAAAAATTTCGTTTAATACCAAAAGGTGAATACACAAGGTTTTACAAATCCAAGTTTAAATCAACAAAGTACATCTAACATAAGCTCCACAGCTTATACTCAAAAGAATAAAATATACAATTCTTAATGACGTCAATAATGGTAAAACTATCCCCAAAGGTTATACATTTAAATAATGTAAACCGATCCAAAACAACCTGCCCCAAAATCTCAAACCTCTCGACGTCCTCCTCGATCCGCAAATCCTAATCCTTTTCCTCCTTGGGGGGGTTAAGGAAAAACAAAGATGGAAATAAACGGGGTGAGATAAAATCTCAGTAAGTTACTAATGCAACTACATGCCATGCTAATATGCAATGCCCAATAGCAATTAACTTAAGACAGATAGCAGCGGAATAATAAGTGACATGCTGTCAAACAGTAATATCCAATAATCAATCATATAATTAACCATATAACAACAAATGAGAGGCTCCCTATCGCCAACCGTCCCATACCGGTTGGAAATAACGACCAGCTCATCATGCAACACATAAAGCTGAAATAAACACTCATAAGTGGATACATAGCCAAGGTTTCCCAAACTGATAGAACCAAATAAAGGTCGCTGCGCAACTTCAATAATCCACAAATCATCATCTTCATAATAGCATGAAAGCTGAAGAGAAATCCCCGGTCAGAAGCGACCAATCAACCCATCGATCAAACAAACCATCTTCATAGTAGCATAAAAGCTGAAGAGAAACCCGGTACCGGAACCAATAACCAAATGAAGTGTCACAAAGGACGGGAGACATGCCACAAAGTCATGCTCCAAGTAAAGCTAAAATGCACACAAGGGAGCTAGCTCTTCTCACATCCAAGGCCAATCTGGAGGAGGGTAATAAGGGGGCAAAACAATGGTCAACAATCACAATAGACTTGGCTGTGCCATCATGATGTTTCGCATCGCCCAAACACACACAAAATACCAGCTGAACTTTCAAGTAAAGGCTAAGTAATAAGATACTAGCACAATAAACAACCATTGATTCCAAAGTAGGGAATCATACCAATTAATCATCATAAAAGATGCAAACGATTACTCAAGAAGAGTTCAACAACAATAGCACAAGGAGTTTCTCATAAAAGAGCACAACAACGATAAACGGAATTTCTCATAAAGAGCACAACAACAATGATTATTAGAACCCGATAACTCCATAAAGAGGAACCATACCAAATACATTCCAAAGAATATACTCACAAGTTACTCATAAAGAACATAACCCAAACGGCCACTCACAAATAGTACAACGACTATAACCCAAAATTATCCCAAACGAATCCAAAATGTTACACTTATTAGAACATGATCACGACCGGACTAAACCCTACACTTTAGTGTTCAACAACAACCCTCTAGGTATTATGGGACATCGCCTAAAACCTAGACCAAGTCATACTCGAAAATCAATTCGATTGGAACAACCACGAACGCGTCATAAGATGCCCAAACACCCAATAAAATCCCGAAGTATAAAACTTATAACTTAACTGAACAACCTATACCATCTTGTATTACTCTAATAGAGCTTCGAAACGATAGTTTACACTCCTAAAACGGAGTCCGGATGAGAAAGTTATGGCCTCCGGAAGATCGAACGAAAAACGGACAAACTGGAAAAAGGGGGGGGGGGGGGGGGGATGCGCGCGCCTCCATAAAAAGTGATGCGCGCGCCTCCTAAGGTTAGAAGGTTGCGATTTCGAAGCAGAAAAGGGTGCGCGCGCCTCCCAAAACATGGTGCGCGCGCCTCCTTGCCCGGAGGGACGAAATCCGGCCAAAATCTGGGTTTCTACCAATTTTTCTTACCCATTTCATATTACAACCAAAATCAAACATAATTAACCTTCTACCAAGCATAAAGATGAACCCAAAACAACTTATAACTAGAATGGGGACTCAAATAATACCATTTATCAACCAAGATCAAGATTCAAACCCAACATTCCAAAAATCACCATTTTAAACCCAAAATCCAAATAAATTCCAAATAAATTCTAAACTCATCCAAACTTCAAATATATCAACTCAAACATCATATAAACATGATATGAACATTTTAGCATAAAAATGGGGGAAAAGCAACTTACCCGGATTTTCTCAAAGGTGACGGAACTCGAAGTTTCTTGGCTTCCTACGATCCTATCGACGATCTAAACAATGTTCACGTTTTAAGAAATGGATAATAATGAGAGGAAGATGGAGAAAATGAAGAGAGAAGGAAGAGGAAAAGAAAACTTACCAATACTTGGAGAGAGAGAGAGTTGAGTGCTGGGAAGGAGAAGAGAGTGAGGGAGGAGGTGAGGGAGGTGAGGGGGAAATAGGGAAATTATTCAAAAACTTACACTTAGGCCCCCTCTCTCACACTACACACAATACTATACTCCCTACTAACAATTAAGACTCAACAATATCACACTAGCCCAAATGACACAATTAAAATGCTAGGCATAAATATGAAACATAAAATGCACACATAATTATCTAAATAAATAATAATTTAAATAAATAAATAAGCAAATAATTAAATAAAAATCATTTAATTACTAATAAAATAGAGCCTATATTTCGGGTCGTGACATAAACAATGTATTATGCTCTACAACAAAAAAAAATCTAATTAAGAAAAAAAATACGAAAAAGGCGAAAAATGATAAAATGTTAGAAGCCAGTTTGAGGCCCTTAACAAAGTGACGTCCTTTTATTGCAACTTGTCTCAATATTATTGACAATTTTGTGTGTAATTTTCTTTTTAATATTGTAACTTATACTTGTAAAATTAAAATATTTACAATGGATAGCATTTAAACAAAAAAATACTTTTTAAAAGTTAACATTTTTTAAGTAACACTTAAATGAAAAAGGGCTATTTATTTTGAAATGAAATGAAGGGTGTATTAGTATTCTTTACATCAATCCATAATAAATATCCATAATAAATTATACTTTCTTGCCTATTCTTACCAAATAAAATGATATATTTATTCTTTTTTAGTGAAGATTACACTTTTGTATTTTATAGTGATATATTTTTTAAAAAAAAAACAACTTTCTTGCTTGTGTGTGTGTATATATATATATATATATATATATAAAGATACCCGAAAAGCCAATCAACAGGCATGCATGCCACTTATGAAAATGAAAATTTGTTAAAGATTTCCTCCGTCCGAAAACACCTTGCATTAATCATTTAAAGAGTGTCCCATTGGTAAATTCCTTACCTAAAATATTCAAAATTTGTTATTTTCTATTCAGCCTACTCTACTTGTCATACTCACACACTTAATTTTAAATTTCACATAACTTATCATACAACCTTTTTACCACTCACAATATTTTTAATTTTTTTTTTAAAAAAACGTTGTCCCGCGCAGAGAGAGGACACCTACAGAGACTGATTCCTCGTCCTGTGCCCGCAAGAGGTCTGTCAGAGGTAGAGGCTCAGAAGCCGGTGGATCCCACTATGTGCAGCAGCGGGGCCATGGTGATGATGATGATAGTGATGAGGACGAGGAGGAGGAGGTTGATATTAAGGATTCAGACTCGGATTAGATGTAGTCTTTATTCCTGCATTTGTTAGCGGGAGAGAGAGGGAAACAAACAGTTACATTTATGTACATTATTTTTATTTGCTTTTATATGTAATTAATTAGTATTTTATTTACATGTCACTATATTTAGTACAATGCATGAGCCCAAGGGGTAAAACGGGGATTATACACATTGTTGGGTGGTTCCATCCTCTTTATCGGACCTTTTTTGTGACTTGGGACCTTCAAAATGTCTGAGATGGGTCCATTCCGGCGTTTGATGAGGACGGACTTGTAAATCTGTACGGACTGGATTATGTGGCCGCGTGGCTAGCCATGGGGAAGGACTGGCCGCGCGGCTAATCCCTGGCCTGACACGATTCCATTCATTCTTTAAATTAAAAAAAAAAAAAAAAGAGAGAGAGAGAGACTTTGTTAGCCTCCTAAACTGGGTGAAGAGCATTTGGTGACTACACTTGCCAATTTAACTCTCTAAGTGGTGCGTGTGTATCAAGCGCAAAGGGAGAAAGTTAGGAAAGGTTGGCGTCTGGCATGCCATACAAAAAGCAGATACAGAACAAAGAAATGACTATTTTGCCCTTCATTTTGGAAAAAATTTCGACAGCCAACCGACCATCCTGTTATTATATACTCTGAATTGAGACTTATTTCCCTTTTCATCCGTTTCACCTCAATTGAGACTACAAAAAATGACAAACTTTTTAATATTTTATATTCACCCAACCCCACCCATTTAACCCCACTAATTCTCTCTCTTCATTTTCCACCACTCATTTTATCCAACCAACACTACTATTTACCCCACTCATTCTCTCTCTTCATTTTCCACCACACATTCACTACTTTCTCTTAATTATTGTGCCATTTTTTTTGTCTCAATTCACATGAAATGGGGGGAGTATAGTAAGACACGTGTAAGAAGAAGAAAGGTAGTTGAATTACACAGCCACGTACACAAAGCAATTCGAAATTGGAGCCATTGCAATGGTTATAGATTTACCATTAATCCTTAAAGTAATTACAGGAAATGCCATTGACCACTTGTTATTATATATTGATATATTAATGCAGTCCCAACTCTAGGTTAAACAATGGGACCATAATGGCTAATAAAAACAAACCCTCAGATCATCACCGACCATGGCCAACATCCCAAAATATAAACAGAACTATTTTTTTTAAAAAAATTCTATTTTTTTAGGGTGACAACTATATACACTCCCCTATAAACCCACAAACTCGGAGAGATACCTACCCCCAAACTCAAAACATGCTATGTCCTCATAGCATAAGGCACTAAAGCATGCTTTGGGTTCAAAGGATGACATGACACCACAAAATAATAAAAGACAAAAACTAAAACATACCTAGTTGGGTTGCCTCCCAACAAGCGCATTTGGTTAAGGTCGTTAGCCCGACCGTTGCCTGGTTTGACTTCACTTTTCTTCCTTTGGCCCACTTCGCTGTCTCGCGGGTCTTTATCTTCAGCTCAAGCCCCATGTATATTCCCATCTTTGGCATGTCACTTAACATCATAGGGAATTTTTGGCATCTTTGTTTCTTGAGATTTTCCACATGTGGCCTCTCACCATTATTTACACTTTCACAAGGAGGGGTTACTATAAGGATGACCAAGATTTCTTCAGATTGAAGGTCCTCATCCTCATTGTGAACTTCCCTACTATTCCACTTCTCACCACCATATAAGGCAAACTCAAGATCCTCAATAGCTAACTCATGCCATGTTTTCTCCACCTTCTTCGCCTCCTCTGCCTTTTCCACACACCTTATACACCCACTTGAATTGTCATAAGGTGATCCATCTTTAGAGTCAACATTAGAGCTTTCATAGACAAAATTCTCCTTTGCATCCTCAAAAAGTTTCTCTTCAAATGACTCATCCTTAGAGACAACATTGGATATTTTATAGACAAAATTCTCTTTTGCTTCCTCCAAGGGTTGCTTTTCAAATTATGGTGGTGGATTGCTAACATATCGTGTCCCCAAAGCGAGATCCCATACACATTCTTCCCCATCATCGTTCACATACCAAATCAGGGTTGAAGGTTTCTCTTCCAGTTGAGTCTGTCTAGGAGTAGTATCCGGCTCACGGTTCTTCAAGATATCTAATATGATGGTCCACAAGTGTTCCAAGCCATGTTTAAATGATTTTCGTACCCTTGACTACAAGAGTATGGAGAAGAATCATATTGAGGTTGCCATGGTTCGAAAGAGTTTATTGCTTGAACTTGTGGATAATACTCAGAAAAATATGTCCTAAACGGACAATAATTAGTAGCATGAGAATAAGACACACAAATCAGACACGACTCATATATGTTGTAATGGTTCATTCTATGAGTCTTTGAATCTACATAAAAAAAACTTATATAAAATAAAGAAATAAATATAATAAAAAAAACTAACTAAAAAAAAAAAAAAAAAAAAAAACTATTTACACTACCTAAACAAACTTGTTAACTTAATCAAGTCCCCGGCAACGGCGCCAAAAACTTGATGGAGAAAATCTTCCTCTAATTAAATTAACCTAGCAAGTGTACTAGTTACCGATGTAGTAGTATACAAAAGCAAGGGTCGAATCCACAGAGACTTGAAAGATTAACAAGAATGCAATTAAAACAGCAAAGTAAATAGTGGGGGTTTTGGTTTTTGATTAATTAACTACTAAAGCAATAACTAAAATTAAACTAATAAAACAAATAAAATCAAGATTAACTAATAGATTCACGAATTGGGTTCACAAAAACTTTCACTCTATGCTATGCTCATAATAACAAGATCAATCTCATTCTTGGGTTCGTTCACAATAGTAACAATTGGGACGGTTCGGTTGCCAGATTGCAATCCTATTATTTCCTTCATGTTAATACTTTCCGCTAGGTCTATACAACATGCAAGAAATTCATGAAGCACTCAAGAACACATGAACCTAAATCCTTTTGACTTCCGCTAGGTCCTCAATTGAATCTAATCATCAAAATAGTGGTCAACGTATAATCACCCACGTTAGTGAAGCAATATATACCCAATAATTCTAAAGCCAATTTATATTTGAACATATAATTGAAATTAAAGTATTTATCATGAAGAATATTTTAATGAACAATAATTAGATTGAATGGAAGAATTAAATTAATAGCATAGAGATTTAATATTTTCTACTACCAATCCATGTGTTGGGTATGCCCACATATATCTCAGTTTCAATGTAATAGGATTGATTAGATTTGATTGATCCATCACCTAAGTTTTATTTCATGGACTTTAGACCCACATGTAAGAAGTATTTATACTTCATTTTTTAGGTTGTCCATTGTAATAGAATAGGCTTAGAAATAGGGCAAGAAGATCAAGATTCAAGAAAATCACTGTGTGAATTCAAGCGATGCGCCATGCGCCTTCAAGCCATGCGCCATGCGCCTCCAAGCCACGCGCCATGCGCCTCCTTGGTGCGCGCACATGAGTATGCACCTAGCATTAACTCATGCGCCCCATTGGCTCATGCGCCTCTCTAGCTCACGCGCCTCAACGTAGTGTGTTTAACACTCAGTGATTTAATGAAGATTCAAAGACTTGAAGAGAATTCAAACTACGCCAATGCTTCAAACGATGGTTAAATAACACGTGTGCGCCCAAATTGAGGACACCTGTCCACAACGGTCACAATTGTGTTATGTGTCTAACGGCTATAAAAGGACACGTGCTCCACTCAATGAGCGACAGGACATTTGTCCTTTGCTCAGAATCATCATGAATTTCCAACGGCTAGTTTTTGGGATTTTACTATAAATACCCCATAACTTCAACATTTTGAAGTTGCTGAGTTTTGCTAAGAATTTCAAGAATTTCTCTCCCAAGCATTTGTTGAAGATTTGAAGATTTCTTTTGTTATTTCCAGAATTCTCAAGAACATCTTCATAACTTCATCCTTAGCCTAGATCCTCAAGCAAAAACACTTTAGTTTTCTTGTGCTCTCAATCTCAAAGATCTGCACCTCTTTAAGTTTGATCCCTTAGATCTTTCTTTTAGGGATACACCGGTTATTGTCTAGGATTTGTTCTTTCATAGAATATTAGATCTTGAGTTAGTGTATAAGCTCATACGATTGTAATTTGTAACACTCTCTCATTATATAAGATCTCCATTAGAAATCCAAGACTAACTGTAAGTACCCCAATCTGAAACTGACCTATCTTAGAGGTAGCCTTAGCACCGTTTCAGGGATAAGCTGATAGGCCAGGACCTCCCTAGGATAAACCATAAATTCCAGGACTACTCTGGTATAATATCGGAAAAATCCAGAAGCTCGCCAGGCTGAGCCGTACGGATGATTTGGGAACTAGAGGGGCCTAGCCGTACGGCTGGTTTGGGCGCCCTCAGTCCCTATAAATAGAACCCCATGCTGATCATTTTAGGGGGGGGGAGATACACATTAGAGAGGTCACTCTGCTGGAATTGCCACAGAGTTAGAGTAAGAGTGATCACCAACCAAAAAGGGAGAGAAGAAACGAAGATTGGCCTTAACCATCATAGGTAAAGCCACCTCCCCCCTCCTTTCTCTTCATCTTACTCCTATTTTCTTTCTTATATCTTGGTTATACATATATTTACTATTCATTCATGCAAAGACTTGTCCATTTCAAGCACCTTTTGTTCCTTGCAAGACTTGTCCATTATCAAGCACTATATATATCTATCTATTACATTACTATCTTGTCCAAGATATGAGAAGTTCAAAGGTGCCCTCCATACCTTGTATGGAAGAGGTTCTAAACCTAGACACTCATAGACTTGTTGATTGTCATTTATATTCCTTATTCATGTAAATGGTATGCTTGTTTGGCCATGATAATCATGAAGGTGATGAAACCTTAGTGTTCATCACTTTCCTCTTTGGTTTAGCCTCAAAATCCCACTTTTGGGTCATAAAGATTCAATCTTTATGTGTTATTTTGACTCTTGGAAGGATTTTAAGTCATAAAATGTCATCTTGGTGATAAAGTTCCAATCTTTATTCACCAAATGACCAACTTTGGTCCAAAGGGGACATTCATCAACTTTCTTGATTTTCTCCTATGATTGCTCATGATCACACCCAAATACTTGTCTTTGGGGACCAAGTGATGATCATTTAGCATAGGAATGATGTTATAAAACTTGTAAAATGATTTCTTGCAAACTGGGATCACAAACAGTTTGTCCAGCTTCAGACAGAATACCCTGTTTCTGTTCTGAACTGGACTGTTCATGAGCAAACTGTAAAACCCCAGGATTGCCTCCTCCAGCCGTACGGCTACTTTAGGTAGGAGGGCAAAATTGTCTGTTTTGCCCTCTGACCTTTATCTTATCACTCAAGGCCCCCTTTTCAGCCGAGTTTCTCAAATAAAATCAATAACAGAATTTTTTCCGTTAAATACACACACACACATATGTACATTTTAACTAACTTAGGGAGACTCGGCTTTGTCCGAGGCAACTTGAGAGGACGTAAAAACTCCTCCCAAGTTGTAACCTGACCTCCGAACCTTTGAACTCAAACCTTTTTCATTTTGTTGGGTTTAAAATTAACAAAATGTGGCGACTCCGTTAAATTTGACCGGTTCCCGTGTTTGGCATTTTGTCCTCGTGCGAACCTCGCGTGTTTCGCCCTCGAGGACGGGATCCTTACAGTGGCGACTCCGCTGGGGATATTAGAGTGCTTTCGGACTTCTTTCTAGAAGGTTCGGGGGTGTTCTTGTGTGGGTCAAACTCCCGTTCCCGTTAGTTGACTTCTTGCATATTTGTGTGTGTTTGCTGTTTCTGTTTGAACTGTTTTGAGTACATACATTCTGGAAACACAATAAGCTGGGGCTTGATGATCAGAAGTTGGAGAAACTGAGAAAAATCTTCACCCTCTTGCTTTAGTCGTACGGCTACTTTGGGTAGGGACCAGAATGTTGCCAATTAACAGTTTGGTGCAGGGCTGCAACATTCTGGGTGCCCCCTCTGCTTCCGCTTGTCCAGGTTCCAAACTTACAGTCTTACTTGTGCACATTACCTTCATTCTTTTGGCCAAAACTTGGTTTTAAAAGGTAATAAAACTTGGTTATGCATGATCTTTTGTCAATAAAATGGTTTCCAAAACCTCGTCGTGCATAACCCCTTTTTTTGTAAGGGTTTTCTTGAGTATCCTCGTTGTGCACAAATTGCTTTGTATAAAAGGGTTTCAATGTAAAATATTTCTTTCGCAAAAGTTTGATTCAAAATTCTTTCTTGTGCACAACTTGGTACATGTACAAGTTTTGGTCTTTGTTTGCTTATATTCTTTGATTTGTTGTGTATAGATTGCTCAATTCATGATTTCTCATACTTGTCCATACATTGCTCAAGATATTAAAATGGATTGAAAATTTCTATTTTGACTCAAAAGGGAACATAGAAAGGCGTCACACTACGCGCACTTGACCTTGCACGTTCCAAATGCCCTTCAAACCCGGGATGGATGCCACGATACAGCTCGTTGGGCGCTCTTGTTCCCTTCGATGCGCGCACGGGTCCATCCCACCTTCCCTTCCGAGTCGAGTCAACCACACATGTCCGTGACACACAAATACCGTGACTATGGTTGGTTTTTGGTCTAGTCCACGTTACCACGTCCTTAATACGTGTCCAAGGTTAATTGTGGCCAAGTTAATGCCCGAGTTGTGACTCCTTTATGTAATGCAAGCGTGGCCTAACCCGCCTTCAGCTCGTGTGTTAATGACGACCATAATTAGCGAAGGTCATATGCTAAGGATAGGGTAACACCGTGTCGTTAAGCCCTAATGTGCAAGTCATTTTTAATCATCCTTAAGCCCATGGTCAAGGATTGAGACGCCTCATATCAAAATGAGGTCATGTCGGAATATCGGTGCAGCCTTCGGTGTAGCCTTCGGAAAAAAGTCTCGATCCCGACTGGGGCTTAATCATGATTAGGATGACCCGCGTATTGGGAACCTTGCGACGCACTAGACCCTAGGTTCGTTTCTTTTGGTCGGTGGAAGCCGCGTGCCCTATAGGACCCATGCCCGGGATAGTCCGTCCATGGGAGCGTGCAATACAGGTGAAAAACGAGGGGTCTATAGGCGTAGTGATGGCCTCCATTGATCCAGGATTCAGAGTAGTTGTGAAAAAGAAGAGAAATCTTTTCCAACCATTTAGAAATAAAAATGATTTTTAAATGAACTTGAATGGATAAATAGTTGCACATTGCATGAGTTTGCTCCGTTTTTGCTTCTTGCCTTTGACACATCGCAGTCTTGCGTTAACAAACGTCACTTCGTTAAATCTTTGGAAGGATCCCTGTTATCCTCCAAGACATCCATGAAGTCTCGTTAGTCTTTGGATGGATCCCCGTTATCCTCCAAGACCTCTGTTAAAGTTTTGTTAGTCTTCGGACGGATCCCCGTTATCCTCCAAGACTTTAGCCAAGTTTTGTTAGTCTTTGGACGGATCCCCGTTATCCTCCAAGACCTTCGCCAAGTTTTGTTAGTCTTTGGACGGATCCCCGTTACCCTCCAAGACCTCTGTTAAGTCTCATAAATTCCTTAGATGATCTCCAAGACGCCCGTAAATCTTTGGATGGATTCAAAAGATTTCCGTTAAAACCCTAGGCAGTTGCCTCCTAGGTCCCCATTGTTGAGATTTCCGTTAAAACCCTAGGCCGTTGCCTCCTAGGTCTCCATTGTTGAGATTTCTGTCAAAACCCTAGGCCGTTGTCTCCTAGGTCCCCATTGCTGAAACCCTAGGCCGTTGCCTCCTAGGTCCCCATTGTTGAGATTTCCGTCAAAACCCTAAGACGTTGTCTCCTAGGTCCCCGTTGCTGAAACCCTAGGCCGTTGTCTCCTAGGTCCCCGTTGCTGATATCCTAGGCCGTTGCCTCCTAGGTCCCCATTGTTGAGATTTCTGTCAAAACCCTAGGTCGTTGTCTCCTAGGTCCCCGTTGCTGAAATCCTAGGCCGTTGCCTCCTAGGTCCCCATTGTTAAGATTTCCGTCAAAACCCTAGGCCGTTGTCTCCTAGGTCCCCATTGCTGAAACCCTAGGCCGTTGCCTCCTAGGTCCCCATTGTTGAGATTCCGTCAAAACCCTAGGCCGTTGTCTCTTAGGTCCCCGTTGCTGATATCCTAGGCCGTTGCCTCCTAGGTCCCCATTGTTGAGATTTCCCTCAAAACCCTAGGCCGTTGTCTCCTAGGTCCCTGTTGCTGAAATCCTAGGCCGTTGCCTCCTAGGTCCCCATTGTTGAGATTTCCGTCAAAACCCTAGGCCGTTGTCTCCTAGGTCCCCGTTGCTGAAATCCTAGGCCGTTGCTTCCTAGGTCCCCATTGTTAAGATTCCGTCAAAACCCTAGGCCGTTATCTCCCAGGTCCCCGTTGCTGAAATCCTAGGCCGTTGCCTCCTAGGTCCCCATTGTTTAGATTCCGTCAAAACCCTAGGCCGTTGTCTCCTAGGTCCCCGTTGCTGAAATCCTAGGCCGTTGCCTCCTAGGTCCCCATTGTTTAGATTTCCGTCAAAACCCTAGGCTGTTGTCTCCTAGGTCCCCGTTGATGAAATCCTAGGCCGTTGCCTCCTAGGTCCCCATTGTTAAAATTTCCGTCAAAACCCTAGGCCGTTGTCTCCTAGGTCCCCATTGCTGAAACCCTAGGCCGTTGCCTCCTAGGTCCCCATTGTTGAGATTTCCGTCAAAACCCTAGGCCGTTGTCTCCTAGGTCCCCGTTGCTGAAACCCTAGGCCGTTGTCTCCTAGGTCCCCTCGTGAAGCCTTTGGAAGACCTCCGAGACACCCGTCGATCTTCGGATGGATCCCAGAATTCCCGTGAAGTCCCTAGGCATAGTTTCCTAAGAAGTCGGTTTTACCTTGGATGGATGGATCCCCGTTATCCTCCGACAAGTCAGTCATGTTTGTTTTAGAATTCTAAATCCGTTTGAACTACGGTGACCTGAGCCTCTCATCACATGGGACCCCCTCCCTCGTGGTAAGGGGAACATAGGCAGCTTCGGCCCGGTCAATCCTAAAAAAAAAAAAGAAAAAAAATGTGTGAGCGAGTCTTCCACCCAAACAAAAGTGTGTTTTTCCAAGAAGAAAATGGAGATCCAATTTTCTTAAAATAAAAGATCAAGCTTTCCTAAAAGGATAATCCGCTAATGAAGCGTCTCTCTTGAACCATGGTTATAATTTCACCTTGAGGTTTAAAATGATAAAGTCCTTTGCGGTTTTGCCCGCCTGAAACATCAAACAAGGAGCCTACATCCGAATTGGCGCCCACGTGAACAAGGAGGTCAACACAAACTGGACCATCGTCCACGAGAGAGGGCCAAAGCTCCGAAAGCCCAAAGGAGGCTACATCAAATGGAGATCCATAACCTCGCTGAATGACATGCACGAGAATATGCACCTCGAAAGGAGGTCATCGAAAAGAAATGGTCAAAGACTGATCCAGCAATCACAACGCCGAGCCAAGTGGAGACCTCGCGACATCTTTCCCAATGACACGGAACCCGAGTTCCCCGTGGAAGACATGGAATATGCCGCCGACAACCCCTCCAACAGTCAAAGAAGAAAATGGACCACCGCACCTCATAGGAGCCCGTCCCTAAAAAAAAAAAATAAATAAATAAAATTGAGTCTTCCAGCCTCGTAGGGTCTAGACTTTCACCAAAAGTCCGTCCCGGACTGTGTCTTTTTGTTTTTACAAAGGTCCGTACCCGGACATGTTTGTACAAAGTTATCTATATAAAAGAGTCATTTTCATTCTTTTCTCCCTAGACTTGAGACATTATTTGCAATACACATTTACTCTTGAAACTGTCTTGCTTGTTAACAATTGATTGCTACGTCCCTAAAATGATGAATTGGCTTCTAAGCATACTAGTCAATGACGACTCATTAAGGACGAATGGACCAAACACAAATGAAGAATGATAAATGCAGACAACTAATCTTGATGTGAATAAGTGTTGTGATCAATTGGCATGAAGAAACCATTAATGGCAAGTCTTCCCTCATACACTTTCCCGATACACAACCCGATACACCTTTCCAAGACAAAATTCTTGATGCACGTCAAAGGCATCCCAAGACGATGAAGAGGAAAGGACGTTGTTGCTCAACCACCAAGGTCCAACCGTGATCGCGTGTGCATGACAAAAGACTCCCCGGGTCTTCAAAAACGAAGCCGGAAGTGAGGACGTTCCACCAAGAGGCTACAAAGGAGCCAAAGCCCGAAACAGCAAGTTGGGGCTAATGTTTCCCCTCTACCTCAAAAAAAAAAAAAAAAAAAAAAAAAAAGAGGAGAAGAGGGAAAGGAAATGAATGTATGAAAAGAAGGAAAGGAAATGACGGAAAGAAAGAGCCCGTCCACCATGAAGCAAAGACATCTACGTCAAAGGAGCAACAACGTCCTCCAAGACAACGTCAAAAGAAAGGAAGCAACTTCAGCAAAACGACCCATGGCCGAACTACGGCGACCTGAGCTCCTCACATTGAGGGGAACGTGGGCAACCTTCGGGTCTGGTCACAGCATGAGAGAGAACGGTCAAACCGTGGCTTTCCCAAAGTAGCCAAGCCTCTCCCCCCACGGTCCCATCAATGACCGATTTCCCAAGACACACCTTCTTTGGGCCAATTCCCCATAAACACCTTCTCTTCCCGATCTTGCCATTGATCGAATGTTAATCTTAATTGATCACAACATTTATACATGTTAAGGCTAATTGCTTGTTATAAACTTGACTTAATGATGAACATGGTCCATCCAAGCAATCATTTTGATAATTTTAACCAAGACAAATTTCAAATGTCTCGACAAGTCTTCTTCTCTACATCTTAGGAAAGAGCTAAACACTTGTATTCTGTCAAGCAAGGGCTTCCTTCCATTTCATGATAAATTGCTCAAAGAGCTCACCAACATAAAGGGACTCTCTCCCGAATAAACTGCCGTTGCATGTTTCCTCCAAAAGATATCTTAAGTCCCCGTTCTATCGCGTCGGCTGGATCACTCATTAAAAAAAGTGGAAAAGAAAGGCACCAAAAAAGTGGCCCGCTAGGTTGAAAACCCGTAAGGGAGACCTAGGCAAAAGACAGGGTGTGCCATAAAAGACGCAAAAAAGTAGCCCGCTAGGTTGAAAACCCGCAAGGGCGGCCTAGGCAAAAGAAAGGGTGCGTCATGAAAAAGGGATGGGTTCCTAACATCACTTCAAAGGTCATGTTGGGTCTACGTAAACGCCAAAGGCCAAGAGATGACATTGGGGCTACCCCCGCGAGGACATGGGGCTATCCCCACATCAACGACGGCACGGACATGGGGATACCTCCGCAAGGACATGGGGCTACGCCGCCACCAATTAAGACAAGGACATGGGGCTACCCCGACATCAAAGGCATGGGGCTACCCCGACATCGACGACAAGAGGGTCCTCTACTCCCGACCACTCCTAAAGAATGGATGAAACTCCCAAGGACTTTATGCATAATAAACCTTGTGGTTAAATTAAAATAAAAAATTTGACTGACATGCTTCGTTAAAAGATTTGCTTTAAGGAATGAATAATTGAAAAAAAATGTGTTTGCTTGTCCCCTTTCAATTCGCATTGGGCGGTTGAGGGTGTATTTCAAAAGAAAAAAAATGTGTTTGCCGTCCCCTTCCAAATTGTATTGGGCATTTGAGGGTGTGTTTATAAAATAATGTTTTTTCCGTCCCCTTCCAAATTGCATTGGGCATTTGAGGGTGAGTTTTGTGAGCTTTTGCTTCGGCAGTCAAAGATGACGTAAGACCAGTCTTGTAGTCAACCCTCTCCATAGAGCCAAGTTGACCAAACCTTTAGGATTGACCAAGTGAGAGTCAAATCCGTTTTTCTCCCGGCAGTCCCCAAGTGACGTAAGTCCATAGGAGATATGAGAATTTAGGTCCCCCGCGCGACCCGGAGAAAAATTAGGCGGTCCTAGACATAAACCCATGTTAACCCGGTTGACCAAGTGAGAGTCAAGCCCCTTTTGAGAACATTTAGGTCCTCCAAGTGACCCTTGTTGAAAAATCTTAGGTCCCCCAGGTGACCCTTTTTGAGAATGTTTAGGTCCTCCGAGCGACCCTTTTGAGATAAAAGTCTAGGTCCCCCGCGTGACCCGTTTTGAGAAAAGTCTAGGTCCCCTGAGCGACCCCCTTTTTGCGATAAAATTTAGGTCCCCCGAGCGACCCTTTAAAGATAAAACTTAGGTCCCCCGAGTGACCATTTTGAGAAAAGTCTAGGTCCCCCGCGTGACACATTTTGAGAAAAATCTAGGTCCCCCGAGCGACCCCTTTTGCGATAAAATTTAGGTCCCCCGAGCGACTCTTTTGAGATAAAATTTAGGTCCCCCGAGCAACCCTTTAAGACAAAATTTTGGCCGTCCTCGACGTAAGCCCAGTTAAAATTTGGAAATGGTCTTTTGCTTAATGCTTGTCATGGCCGTCCTCGACGTAAGCCCAGTTAAAAGTTAAAATTTAAAATTTTGAAATGGTCTTCTGCTTGATGCTTATTATGGCCGTCCCTGACGTAAGCCCAGTTAAATGTTTGAGAAAAATTGGCCGTCCCTGACGTAAGCCCAGTTAAGTGTCCAAAAATTGGCCGTCCCTGACGTAAGCCCATTAGCTATGACTTAGAATAGTCGTTATAGGCTAGAGCCTTTGACCTGGCCGTCCCCGACGTAAGACCAGTTTTCCCGTCAATCTCCCATGGAGTCAAAGTTGACCATGTCACGCCTCTGACCCCGTGAGTCATGCTTCCTTATAAGTCAACCCTCTCCCATAGAGCCAAGTTGACCATGCCACACCTCTGACCCCGAGAGTCACGCTTCCTTATGTAAGTCAACCCTCTCCCATAGAGCCAAGTTGACCATGTCTCGCCTCTGACCCCAAGAGTCACGCTTCCTTGTCTATGTCCCAGCAAGTCAACCCTCTCCAATAGAGCCAAGTTGACCATATCCCGCCTCTGACCCTGTGAGTCATGCTTCCTTATAAGTCAACCCTCTCCCATAGAGCCAAGTTGACCATATCCCGCCTCTGACCCCGAGAGTTACGCTGCCTTATGTAAGTCAACCCTCTCCCATAGAGCCAAGTTGACCATGTCCCGCCTCTGCCTCGCCTAGAGTCACGCTTCCTCGTCCATGTCCCCATCAAGTCAAACCTCTCCAATAGAGCCAAGTTGACCATGTCCCGCCTCTGCCTCGCCAAGAGTCATGCTTCCTTGTCCATGTCCCAGCAAGAGCCAAATTGACGAGTCTTTGCCTCTGACCCCTTGGTGTCATGCCCAAATGCCTTAGCCTCTGACCCCTTGGTGTCATGCCCAAATGCCTTAGCCTCTGACCCCTTGGTGTCATGCCCAAAATGCCTTAGCCTCTGACCCCTTGGTGTCATGCCCAAATGCCTTAGCCTCTGACCCCTTGGTGTCATGCCCGAATGCCTTTGCCTCTGACCAAATGAGCGTCATGCCTGAATCCTCGCCTCTGACCCCTTGGTGTCATGCCCAAATGCCTTAGCCTCTGACCCCTTGGTGTCATGCCCAAATGCCTTAGCCTCTGACCCCTTGGTGTCATGACCAAATGCCTTAGCCTCTGACCCCTTGGTGTCATGCCCGAACCTTCGCCTCTGACCGAATGAGTGTCATGCCCGAACCTTTGCCTCTGACCGAATGAGTGCCATGCCCGAGTTTCCCACCCGACCTCAACGGTCGTCTATAGGTTTGAGTAGCCTTAAATCTCTCACCCCGAACTACGTTAGGCTTGATTCCCCACGAACGGGATACGAATGAATCCTACACCACTAGGACCAGCCATGCAACCAAAATCGGTTAAAGCCGTCATCCCGTCAGATTGGGATGCTTATTTTTATCGACAACCCCGCTCCTTCGAAGCGACGTTGCCGAGGGGCTCTGTAAGTACCCCAATCTGAAACCGACCTATCTTAGAGGTAGCCTTAGCACCGTTTCAGGGATAAGCTGATAGGCCAGGACCTCCCTAGGATAAACCATAAATTCCAGGACTACTCTGGTATAAAATCGGAAAAATCCAGAAGCTCGCCAGGCTGAGCCGTACGGATGATTTGGGAACTAGAGGGGCCTAACCGTACGGCTGGTTTGGGCACCCTCAGTCCCTATAAATAGAACCCCTTGCTGATCATTTCTGGGGGGGGAGATACACATTAGATAGGTCACTCTGCTGGAATTGCCACAGAGTTAGAGTAAGAGTGATCACCAACCAAAAAGGGAGAGAAGAAAGGAAGATTGGCCTTAACCATCATAGGTAAAGCCACCTCCCCCCCTCCTTTCTCTTCATCTTACTCCTATTTTCTTTCTTATATCTTGGTTATACATATATTTACTATTCATTCATGCAAAGACTTGTCCATTTCAAGCACCTTTTGTTCCTTGCAAGACTTGTCCATTATCAAGCACTATATATATCTATCTATTACATTACTATCTTGTCCAAGCTATGAGAAGTTCAAAGGTGCCCTCCATACCTTGTATGGAAGATGTTATAAACCTAGACACTCATAGACTTGTTGATTGTCATTTATATTCCTTATTCATGTAAATGGTATGCTTGTTTGGCCATGATAATCATGAAGGTGATGAAACCTTAGTGTTCATCACTTTCCTCTTTGGTTTAGCCTCAAAATCCCACTTTTGGGTCATAGAGATTCAATCTTTATGTGTTATTTTGACTCTTGGAAGGATTTTAAGTCATAAAATGTCATCTTGGTGATAAAGTTCCAATCTTTATTCACCAAATGACCAACTTTGGTCCAAATGGGACATTCATCAACTTTCTTGATTTTCTCCTATGATTGCTCATGATCACACCCAAATACTTGTCTTTGGGGACCAAGTGATGATCATTTAGCATAGGAATGATGTTATAAAACTTGTAAAATGATTTCTTGCAAACTGGGATCACAAACAGTTTGTCCAGCTTCAGACAGAATACCCTGTTTCTGTTCTGAACTGGACTGTTCATGAGCAAACTGTAAAACCCCAGGATTGCCTCCTCCAGCCGTACGGCTACTTTAGGTAGGAGGGAAAAATTGTCTGTTTTGCCCTCTGACCTTTATCTTATCACTCAAGGCCCCCTTTTCAGCCGAGTTTCTCAAATAAAATCAATAACAGAATTTTTTCCGTTAAATACACACACACATATGCACATTTTAACTAACTTAGGGAGACTCGGCTTTGTCCGAGGCAACTTGAGAGGACATAAAAACTCCTCCCAAGTTGTAACCTGACCTTCGAACCTTTGAACTCAAACCTTTGTCATTTTGTTGGGTTTAAAATTAACAAAATGTGGCGACTCCGTTAAATTTGACCGGTTCCCGTGTTTGGCATTTTGTCCTCGTGCGAACCTCGCGTGTTTCGCCCCCGAGGACGGGATTCTTACACTAACCATCTTGGTAGAGGGCGTAGATCATTTTCCCGATCGAACCTCTCCAAATAGCTCGTACTTATTATCTTGCTATTTCCTTACAAGTTCATATCATATCTAATTACTTGCTTGTTTATTCATTGTAGATTGATTGATTGAACTGTGTTGTGTTTATTATATCATTTGCCTTAGTTTCTTTTTTTCACCCACTTTGAGCCAAAATACTTAGAGTGTGTGTGCGCCCCCTTTATCACCTTTGCGCCTATTTACATAACTTACTTCCGTTGTGCATTTCACTCACTCACTTAGGCGCATATCATAACGCTTATTTGATAAAGTGCGCATTTGCAATTGAGTTTATCAAGGGTACGAAAAGAAATTTAAACAGCTATTCACCCCCCCCCCTCCTAGCTATTTTTCATACCCTTGTTGCTCTTTGGGACCAACACCATGAATCTAAGAAATTAGCTACTCATATTTATAACAAAGGAAACAAGAAAAATAATAAAGAACATCAAAACCTGGAATAAACTGATGAAAATCTTGGGGCAATCGACAAGGTAGGGTAATGTACTATAGTATTTGTTACAATTAATGCAACATACTACGATTTGACATATTAATAAAATGTACTTTATCATTTTGTTACATATAATAGAACGCACCCTAACGACGTTAAAAAGGTAACTGAAATGTCAACAATTTTTGAAAAAGAGTAACATTAGTTAAATATACTTAACATTTGTTAGCCTAATTAATGGGTTTTGTAGCTCCATACTTACCTCTCACAGTCCTCTGTGTCTGCCATCTTTCTCCACCAGATGTTTACCCCATACCACCATCAGCCAGCCACAAACCACCAGAAACACCACCCATTTGCTCCCATCAACCACCAGCCACCATCAGATCTTAAACTTCTTCATCGGTCAAGCACAAAACTTATTCCCTTCAACAATGGTGTCCCTGTTCATCTTACCCACAGCTACAATGTCTGACCTTAAATCCATCAAGAAATCGGCATCTCAACTGATACCTCTCTCCTCTCAGTCGCCTATTTTGCTCCATGTAATACTAGATAATAGGGTTTGATTGGATATGCATTGGATTCGATTGTGGTTGTAGTTCCATTTCGCCCAGACTTCAATTTGATTCTTGGGTTAGATCGGTTTCTGGGTTTGAAAGGCTAGGTTTTGTTCACTTTCAATTTGATTTGTGTTTGATTCTCTTGTTCAATTTGGGATCGATTTGGGATTCCTAGTGCTGGAATCTGGATTCATTCTTGGTGTTCATCGATCCACCATTTTTTGTAGGTTTGAATTTGGAAACAAATTCAAGGGATGTTACTTCATTAACGATTGTTAGTTTATTTAACGAATTTGTTCATTTCGTTAATAAAATTTAACGTCATCCAACATGGTTGCATTATTTGTAACCTGACATAAAAGTACATTTTATTACGTTGTTAAAGAAGAGTAGGTTACCTTTTGTGTAACCATGAGTGTAGTACGTTGCATTTGTTTGTAATTATCTGAAAAATCTTGATACAAATCTTAAATCCTTGAATAAAGTATTTTTAAAATAATGTGTATGGAGTGTTATATAAATACTACGGCTAAGGAGGTGTAAAAATATGAAAAACCCTAAGATTCCTTGTTGAAAAAGGATAAATAAAGTTACTGGCCTGAATTTCCCTTGGAACCCCTGGGATTTTCATCATTCCTGAAAAGCCCTCCAAAAATTCCCCAAAGGTCCTCTGAAGATTCCAGAAAATCCCATGAAATTTTGGAAATTACAGAAAACCCCATCATATTTTGGAAATTCATAAAAAGTCCCTGGAAAATTCCCCTAAGGTTCTTGGACACGTGGGCGCTTGCCCTATAGAAAGTGGGAGCTTACCTGAGTTTTGGCTACTGTATTTTCTGACCAAATAGCAGGCGGGCGCCTGGTATGGACCAGGCGGGCTCCTGGTCTTGTTTTGCTGTTGTACTTTTGTCGCGCAAACTTCTGAAGACCATAACTTCCTCATACGAACTCCGATTTGGACGTGTAAACTATCTTTGGAAGGCTCTTTTCGAGTAATATCCAATGGACTTAATTACTCAGAGGTCGCATCTCTTTATATTGATATTGTGGTTCATTATTTATCCTTCCTTTTCGCGCTTTAACGTACATGAATCCATACATTCTTCCGCTCCTTCCCTATACTCATAAACACTTCAAAAACCATCAAAACACCCAAGGTTGATCATCATATAAGTAATAAAATTATATGATTTGGATGGGTACACATTCATCAGAAAGCATGTTTAGAGGTTTCAAAAGGCCTCTTGACATTTAGATGTAATAATCTGGAAAAACACATCTGAGAATTAGCACTTGAATCAAAAAAGGGAAAGAGGCATTTTATGAGGTCATAAAATTATTTCAAAGGCATGAATGTTTTCCTTAGATTTTTAGGAACACATCTTGTCTTTTGACCCCAGTTTGAAAATCATGTTTTGATTGAGTTTAGAGCATGAGAAGACAATATGATACAGAACAAGGCACACAGGGCAGCAGATCTGTACCACAGAAATATTCATCAAACAATGAGCTAAACATGGGATCTATCCGTGAAACATAACAAACATATACTTCAATATGTTATAAACAATATTCATGTTTTGAGAGACTCCCATAAATCGATTTTTGAATGAGTAAAAAGCACATGAATAAACATGATTTAAACATAATATGCTGAATAGGTTACATGTGGCATGAAGATGGTCATCAAAACATGCCTTAAATCAAAATAAACCAATGGAACTTGGGGAACTTGTAAATTAACATGTTATTAACATTTTTGATTATCTATTTATGAACAAACCTGAGAACAAAATGAGAATAAATATGAAATAACAAAAAGAGGGCAGATTGTACACATGTTGAGCAAATAGACCATATCATGGTTGGACTTGAGATTTAAGCTTTAATATTAACACAAAATAAACATGAAACATATATATACATGATGGATCTGAAGTTTGAACATTTATAACATATGAATCATGAATATTACAAAGTTTAAACAAGGTTACATAGAAAATAAGGGAGATCTAGTCACTAGTTAACTAGATCTCCAACTAACTCCTACAAACTCTTACATTTCTCAATATATAGTTTACAAGAGAGATCCTTACCTAGTTCAAGAGAGTGTGTGATTCCTTTGCTTCCAAGTGAAGACTTTTTTTTTTTTTGAGTTTGAGTTTGAGAGTTGGATTGAGAGTGTTTGAAGTTTATTTGAGAGTTTGCTTGAGTTTGCTTTGGATTTGAGGGTGTTTGATTGGTTGTTTGAGGGTGTTTTGAGGGTGATTTAGTGGTGGTTTAATGGTGGTGTAGTGGTGGATGTGTGGTGGTGCTTTGGTGGGGCTTTGAAGTTGTAGAGAGAACCTTGGAGTGAAATGTGTATGAATGAGGTCCTTCTTTTTCTCTCCCTTTTCTTAGGCTATTTTAGGGTTTTTGGAGGGGGGAGGGAGGTGAGTTTTTATGACCATAATTCCCCTAAGACATCATAGATGGGTGGTGGAGGTGATGGGAGTCGTCTATAGGTGATGGGGATGATTTGAAGTACCATGATTCAAGTTTGAAAATAAGGAGGAAAAATTGAGAATTGGCTGTTCAGGCCTTGCACGACTGTGCACTTTATACCGCGCGGCCGTGCACCAGGCCAGATGGATTTTTCTCATTTCTCCACTTAAGCCATTCATGAAACCCCGAGTGTCACTCCTTGGCTGGTATTGGCGTATCCTTGTGGTCCTTTTCCTCCAGCTCTGGCTTTCTGCTCCGCAACTGCTCCGTCGTGCGCGCTTCGGTGTTCCAGTTGTCCGCGGGCCCAACATGAAAGTTGCTTGGAACAATTTTCTAGTCATACCGTTATATCTAGATATGTTCATAATCAAGGAAATAATATAATATAATTTTAAATGCATAAGATGGCCGGTAAAAGGCTTTCTAAAGGTTGCGGGCCCCGCCGCGACGCTCGATTTTTGGATGATAAGACTTTTTACTCGATTTTGAGCCCTGATCATGAATCCGGACTCGCTTTATTCATCTGATGCACTGATAGGGCGGTCGGTAGTCCTAAACCGCCAAATCTTAGGGTCGATTATCGGGTTTATACCAATTTAAGGGTTTGTTTAAGGGTGCGAGATCGGGTGTCTACACTCTGACATATTTAAGTTTGGAGTTTTCCTGGTTATATTGAAGCTCTTCACTGTAGAGGATCAAGAATCAATATCTCTGAGAGCAGTCAGTGATTGCTCATCTATGCTAGCAATAACAAATCTGGTAGATCTGCATCCGGAAGTTTGTCTAGTGTTCGTTGGTGATCCAAGATACAATCATCTCCCTAACATAATAATTAACTTGTTAACTAGAATTAGAACAAGAGAGTAGTTCAAGAAAATCAGATTTCCTGGTTTCTAGGTTTTCTTTTCTGGATCTCTTGTGTTTCTTGGTTCACAAGATTGAATATCTGTAATCTTTTATTGGATCTCCATAGTAATAATATTTGTTTTCCATTTTCCCATGGACGTAGCCAATAGGTTGTTGGTGAACCACGTAAATTTGTGTTCATATTTGTTGATTTGGTTTAGTTATTTTTTGAAATCTCTTTGGGTCTGATTTACTAAAAAGTGGCACCATAGCCTGATTAGTTGAGAATGATCAGGGCATTCCGCTGCTGCAGAAGAGCTGAAATCCGGGACGAACCAAAAGATCGACAAGTTTGATGGGAATAACAGCTTTTGTTTATGGTAGATCGAGATAGAGATCGCGTGCAGTTCACGTGTAGTTGGTGTAGATCGCGTGCAGTCTTCTTGGAGATCGCATGCAGTTTTGGTGCAATCCGCATGCAATTTTGGTGTAGTCCACATGCAATTTTGTTGCAGTCTGTATGATGTGTTAGTGCAGCACACGTGGAGTGTCCGTGCAAAAATCTGGGTGTCTAGGTTAGACAAATCTGGTATTGTATTCCGTTGCCTCTGACACATTTGAGTTTTGAGTTTTCTTGGTTATTCTAAAGCTCTTCACTGTAGAGGATCAAGAATCAATATATCCGAGAGCAGTCAGTGATTGCTCATCTATGCTAGCAATAGCAAATCTGGTAGATCTGAATCTGAAAGTTTGTCTAGTGTTTTTTGGTGATCCAAGAACGCTTCTGAAACGTTCTGGTGTCTAATATATGTATCTGAAGTCGGAGATCTGAAGCTAGGGTTTTGTGATCAAAATTTAGCTATCTGGTAAAATCTACAGATCTAACATCTGGTATAGTCTATTATAGTGATCTGGAAGTAGATACAAAAATTTGTATTGCTAAAGGAAATAATATGGTTAAATTTTAGAGTTGTACATTTGACTCCGCATCTGAATAAATCTGAGTTAGCTTCTGTAGGCAGTGACAAGTCTGTAGAGGATTCCTATCACATGTGTTTACGAAAGGAATGGTTTGCAACGTATGAGCAGAAGGCTGGGGTAATATTTATATGGCAAATAAGTCAGTCTGCAGGGTAATTGACACGGACTCCATAAGGGTGCGGATTTCTGGTGGTAAGTGTAGACACCCCGCCTTGGACCTCTCATGTCCCGATTGCATACACATTCTTTGTCTTCCTCTTTTCTGTTAAGTTTTGTTACTTTTCGTTAACTTTCGTTACTTTCCATTAAGTTCCTGACTTACTCCGTTAGTATTGGATTTGACTAAGTGGCAAAGTCAACCTTAAGTCTTTGTTTCATTTATTTTCGTTGACATTCGTGATGTTCGTTAAGTTTTTGGACTAATTCCGTTAGTTTTGGGGCTTAACTGCATAACGGGGTTAATATTTGGGCTAAAATATGAATTTTCTGAAGCTGGGATGCGCACGCCTTTTCCCTCCTTTATGGGAGGCGTGCTCCTCCCATAGGGGGGGTGGGAAGCGCGCGCTTCCCGCTTCCAGAATCTCAGATTTGGCCAAATTTCACTCCTTTTCTGATTTGTAACCCCCAAGGCCATTATGCCTTGGTTTGATCCGGGGAAGGGCCATCTTTGTGACCAAAAACACTTCCCTAACACCTATAAATACCTCTTCATTCCACCATGGAAATGGAGGAAGAATTCTTGAATGAAAAAACACTTTAAAACACATAAAATCCATTTTCAAAGAGTGGTCACTATAGACAATTTGGTTCTTCCCCATTCAAGCACAAGGTACAATGTTCATTCTCTTATAAACTTTTAATCTTATCTCTATTTTCTCTCCTTGTTAAAATCTTTCTATTAGACTCTTCATCTTTAATGTGTATGCAATCTCCATAAAAGGGATACAACCAAAAGGCCACTTCACTATTGAAGTTTGGCCAAGGTTACATCCCAACATTCCAAATTCCACTTTAATTTTCATTTCATTTTCTTCATGTAATTGTTTGGCATAATTATTACATGTAATCTTTTAGCATAAATTAATAAATAAAACAATTCTCTTTTATTTCCTTTTAATTTTCCCCTTTCTTTCCATTGTAATTGTTAGCATTTCTTAATAATTGAAGGACTTTTCTTATTAGTATTAGAACACCAAAAGTAGCAAGACCCGCGTAAGCGGGGCGGAGTGGGTGTTTAAGTACTTCCCACTCCGTCACCTAACCCCCGAACCCCTCATCTCAAGAATCTTTAGTTTCGTAATCAATAAAAAAGGCTATTTTCTTAGGTTTTCTCGCGTTCCTCTAAAACGTGGGTGGCGACTCTTAAAATCAATTAGACATACTAGGTAATTCACCGCTCTAGCCAAGCCGTGGTTTCCCGGGGTATCTACAGTAAGGTCTTGACATTGAGCAAGATTAGGCATGTTCCATGAGTAGCAAAGAATTTGGTATCTCTTAGTCACTTAGATAAGAAATGGTATAGTTTCAAAGGTGAAGGTGGACATCTGAATGTCTGCAAGGGTTCGGATGTGATTCTGAATTGTGATAAACAGGGTTCCTTGTATATCCTCCAAGGTTCTACGTATTCTGATTTGGGTGAAGGTGTTGACATTAAGGTGGAGTAGTGATTTACTCTAGGTGGGAGTGAACTGGGCAAGCCACAGTTAGAAGATTGACACACACCAAGTTTATCTGTTTTGGTCAGCAAGATCCAATGTCGTTTGGATGAGCCAAGTCTAAATTTCTATTAGTTGCCCGTTGGGGCAAGTTTGAGTGCCCGTAGGTGCGCATCTTGGTGTCTAGTGGGATACATGAATGAAAAATTTCTGATTGTCCAGAGGACAAGGTTGTTTGTCTAGTGAGGCAAATTTTGGCTGTCCAATAAGATACATGGAGCGAGAAATATCTAGTTGTCCGGAGGACAAATCTAGTGTCTTTGACGAAAGACAGACTGAGGCAAAAGTGGAGAAATTTGTTCTGGTACGAAAGATGCAGCTCAAGGTGGAGATGTGCTAAGTTCGTCGTCTTTTTGTTGCTATGGAATATTCAAAGTCAAGGTGGAGATTGTTAGGATTAGGTGTCTTTGAATTGAAGAGGTTCCTATTCGAAGAAGGATTAAAGACTTATTTAAGAATAAGGATTGTAGTTTCCGTATAGAATAGAGTTTGTTTTTTCTCTAAGAATTAGGATTCCTTATTGCCAAAGGTTTTGGTATTTATGTGACTATAAGTAAAACCCTCTCCCTAACATAATAATTAACTTGTCAACTAGAACTAGAACTAGAACTAGAACTTGAGAGTGTGAGAGCCCGCGCTCGAACCGAATGCCACGCACCGAAATGATCGCTCGCGAGAGTGATTCGGGCACCACGCCTCGTGCCAATGCGCTTTTGTAAATACGCTCGGTTTCACACAAATGGTTTCCTCTCGAAGTTTCTTTTTAACATTGCAAGAGTCGCCACCTCACTTTATTTTAGGAAAAATGAAGACAAAACCTTTTATTTTGAGAAAGTGGGTTCGGGGGCTAAGTTACGAGAACAGAAGGGGTTAGGCACTCTCCTCGCCCATGATGGTCTCTAGCATGCATGCCTCTTAAGTTCATTTTATGCCTTGTTTTTATGCCTTAACTAAAATGGTGGTTTTATATACAAAGGAGTCCTCCTATTCTAGGTATGTTTGATTAAACTCACAAATGAGAGCCGGTTTGGGTGGACTCTCACTTGGTTTTGAAAATGAGTTTTAGCATTCATACCAAGTAAAGGAAAGCACAAAGGGTAGGGAGATTATTATGTACCCAAGAAAAATAATAAATGTCCAAGTCCAAGTTTAAGTTTATGTCCATTTTATGTACTGGTGTCCATTCTCCTTGATGTACCTGTCTCAAAACTTATGAAATCTGGAAATAAATGGTTAGTAATCCTTCCTAACATGTTAAAAATCAACCATGATTTTTATCTTGATTTTAGGGGCATTTTATGATGTCCAAAAAAGTTATACAAGATGAACTCAAAAAGCAGTCAGAACAGGAAACATGGTGTACACCCACAAAAGATCTATCATTTAAATCATGAAAACCTAGGAATTAGGAAAACAACCAAACATTAAACTTGTTCATAAAATTTTAAAAATAAAGCATACCAAGTTCCAAGTCCAGAGAGAAATTTTAAGAATATCAAAACACATCTGACAATTTAGTGTCAGAACAGGAAACACATCAATCTGAGAACAAAGAGTTGAATCAAAAAATGGAAAGAGCTATTCTACTCATGGAAAAAATGTGATATTTACATGCTTTTTCCTCATTATGTGTAAAAAAAAACCTCCTTTATGGACTAAGACAAATAACCACGTTTTACATGATAAATGGAGGTGACAAAATAGAGTGGTCAAAACTGGAGATCTTGCTGGACAGTTACATTATCATGAAAAAAAGCATCAAAACTCAACCAAATGACGTGCTATGGACATGAAACTTTGTGTGTGAAAAGATATACATGTTAATGACACAATAATGGAAAATAATTTATTTATTCATGTCTTGATGATGTTTTACACTTGACAAGACAAACCTGGATAGATTTAGGGTTTTAAATGAAAACACGTGATGATTTTGGAAAACCTCCCCAAATCCACAAACATGAACACACAAAATACATAATATAGACAATATGTAAAATATCTAAGAACATATGAAGGCTTAAGAAACTGAAATATAACATTACAAACATTTGTTTAACAAAAACATGGCAAAAGACATCCATATTACATCTTTGGTTCAACAATGGAGGTCTAGCCTAACAAGTGGCTAGACCTCTTAACAAATCTCATGGATATCTACATTTTACATATATGAATATTAAAAGGAAAATATATTTACCTAGGTTGTGCTTCCTTTGCTTCCAAGGGAAGACTTTTTTGGTTGCTTTTCTAGAGGTGATTGTGCTTGTGTTTGAGAGAGTGCTTGCTGTGAGTGTTTGCTTGCTTGTTATTTGTGAGTGTTTAAGGGATGATATGAAGGTGATATTGTGGTGTATTGGTTGTGTGTTGAAGGTGTATGGGCTAAGATTATAGAGGTGTAAGGTGAGTGTTCTTGAGAGTGATAGAGAGAGCAATGTATGCAATGTGTGGGATGGATTGGTGTGTGAATTGTGTATGAATGTTGTTGGTGTCCCCCCCTTGAAAATGGATGAGTGTGGGAGGTAATATGGATGGGGGAGGAGGTGAATGACCTTAGTTTCCATTGCTTAGGCCTAGGGGGTCATTTAGGAGGCAACAACCTGAATCAAATGCAGCTGGAAAAGCCTTAATGTTGCTTGAATGCACAAGAGTTTGAAGAGAAAAAGTTGTTGATCTGCCAGGGGATGAGGAGCCGTATGGCACATTTGTAGCTGTAATCCCAATCTCAAGCCGTATGGCTCTGGTGCTGGCTGCTGGGGAATCTTGATCTGCCACTTGTCGCGCTCCGATTGATCCAATCCTTATCCTATTGTCCCACCACCTTTGGCCACTTGTCTGACTTGGGTTGGCTTTCATTAATCCATGGTTTCAATGTAGTTGAAATTAGATGATCCACAATGATGCTTCCGGTATTGGTTCCATAACAGTCCAAGTTTTATCCGTGTGCGCGCACTACGGTGTCCCTGTTGTCTGCGGGTCCAACATGGAAGTTGCTTGAAATATTTTTGTCGTCACGTACGTCTATCTAAAATGTGTTTATAAGAAAGGGATGAAAATAATATATTTAAAGTGCACAGAATGGACGGTAACGAGCAGTTCTAGGGGTGCGGGCCTCGTTTCGGGTCCCGCAGCTCAAAAATTGAAGTACATGTTTGTTTACTCGTTTTTTCGCTCTGATCATGAATTTGAAGTCCGTTAATCCATTCGATGCACCGATAAGGCTCACGGAACTCCCGCATAGCCAAATCGAGGGTTTTAGGTCGATTTTAGGATTTAGACCAATCAAACGGGTTTGTCGGGGGATGCGAGATCGGGGTGTCTACATAGAGTAGTTCAAGAAGTTGAAGAAGTTTGATAGAAGTTCTAAATATATAATTCTAGATCTAGGGTTTGCACAATAAAAAATTATTGTGATTAATAATTTGTTCAACTAGATTAGTAAGATTTGTATTTGTGGAAAACTAGATTTCCTGGTTTCTAGGTTTCCTTTTCTGGATCTCTTGTGTTTCCTGATTCACAAGATTGATCATCTGAAATCTTTTATTAGATCTCCAAATTAATAATATTTGTTCTCCCTTTGCCCGTGGACGTACCCATTTTTTATTGGTGAACCACGTAAATTATGTGTTCTTATTTGTCGATTTGGTTTCGTAATTTTCTGTCATCTATTGGGTTTGTTAGTACCCGATCTGAAGATAAAGGACTTCCTAGACCTTTAGGAGCTTCCGAGGACCTTTTAGGCAATTATAATTTGACAGGAACTTATCCGACAGATTCCCAGAGTTCTAGATAGACGAAATCAGTTCTGGATCGAATTCCATCAAGATATCGACCAAATCCCGAGAACAAAATGATAAGGATTCTCTGAGATCTTGATCAGCACGTAATCCAAGGAACCTCCACTGTATGCCCAGAAGACCTCCGTACGGCTACCTCCTGGCCGTGCGGCCACTTCTCCCATTTCCATATTTTTCCCTATAAATAGAGCTCTCCACCAGCCTATTTGAACACACCTTTCACCTACGGGAAACCCCTAGCAGCAGCTATTCCCAGTCTCTTTCTCTCCCTCTCAAAACCTCCTCAAACCCTCTATTTGATATCCCTTTGATCATCAAAGAGATCCATCACCGCCATTAACCAAAGGAGTGAAGATTCAACCTTCAAAGCCTTTTTAATCGGTTCGGTAACGTGTTCTTACTACTTTAATTGCTTAGATCTATTTTATTCATTCATATATTGTTAGATCTAGGGTTTTTTTCGTCGTTCATATTCTTGAACTGATGATGATCTAGGGTTTCCACGAAACCCGCACAAGATCTAGGTCACATATTACTTACATAATGCTATATTTAGGGTAGCGATCTTCATGTTTACATGTTCATTCATACGTTTTCATGATGTTCTTATTATTATGCTAGATCTAAGACTTGCACCTACGTAACATATTAGATCTAGGGTTTTAATCCCTATTATGTTATGTGCATATATAGCCGATGATGATCCTAGGGTTTCATCAAACCCTAATATGATCTAGGAACTACTTCTAACCCTAATATTCCCCCTCTTTATGCATGATCCCGCTTCATCATCTCTATTCTAATTATCAATGAACTATACTGACCTGAGCTTCTCATTATGAGAAGAACATAGGCAATCTTCGAATTCGGTCTTAAACACACACACACACACACATATTAATCATGATAGAAAGACCGATTCGTCAGGCAATAGGAGTGATCACATGAATATTCTTCTCTTATTATAATTTGACCCCCGAACCCTATTATTCTCATAAATGGTTTTCTCAATGTTTTAACTACAAATAAAACAACGTGGTGACTCTCAATTTCAATCGGACGTATTCACAGTGGCGACTCCGCTGGGGACACTATTGTTTTTGAAAACCTTTTTCAAAACTTAAGAGGGAAACTTTCATTCACTTCATGATTTTGTGTGTGTTCTAACTGCCCCGTGCGCTCCTTTTCTTTAAAGAATTCCACTTCTGCAATTTCTGGCGTTTCTGCAACTATAGACCGTACGCCCGCAACTGCCCCATCCGCCGGCTGCCAAGCCGTATGACTTCCCTTATCTGTAAATCTGGTTCTAATGATTTCCTACAGGTTTATGTGTTCATAACATGCTTAAATGTTGTAGATCTGCTCTGCTTATGTTTATTTCATGCTTAAATGCTATTACTATGAATTGTCATGCTAGTATAACTCTTCATGCATTGTACATCATTCCTAAAAATCGTAATCAAATCGCACACTACCACTAGTCCGTGTCACACTGCACACCCTACTCCGGATAATCCGCTGAGTGCACAGCTTAGGCGATCCTGTCATCTCTGTCTTTGTGGCACCCGGTTTATCTAACTCACCATGTACGCTTGCGAGCGGTTGAGGTTAAACCTTGTCCGTGTCTAAACCATGCACCATGATCGAGTTAAGAAAACTTATGAAAACAGTAATCTTAACCTTACTAAAATCATTCATCATGCTACATGAGTCTAGCTTAGATCAGCTCTAGTCAACCTTCGACCCATCTATGTCAACCCGTTACCGTGACCCGTCTAGGTCAACCCGTCCTTGACCCGTCAAGGTCAACCTGTCTCTGACCCGTCTAGATCAACCCATCTTCGACCCTTCTAGGTCAATCCGTCTCCGACCCATCTAGGTCAACCTGTCTCTGACCGGTCTAGGTCAACCCGTCTCTGACCCATCTAGGTCAACCCGTCTTTGACCCGTCTTCAACCCGTCTACGTCAACCCAACTTCGACCCGTCTAGGTCAACCCGTCTAGGTCAACCTGCCACCTTGACCCATCTAGGTCAACCCGCCATTTTGACCCATCTAGGTCAATCCTTCATCTTGACCCCACCTTTAGTCAAGCTAGCCGATCTTAGATGACCCATCTCTTGGCCTACCCATGTCCAACTTTACCCGACTCACTTAAGTCAAGAACCACCTTACATAGGGTCCCTCCACCTTTACTTGACCAAGGACCGAGTCATCTCTCTTTCTTTTTGACCTCTACGGTCGTCTTCTAATACTTATGGTTTTCAAAAAATCACTGACCTCTTGCGGTCATTCTCTCACTTGTCTTACTTAACCCGAACTATGGTGACCTGAGCCTCTCATTGTGTGGGACCTCTCCCTTATGGTAAGAGGAACGTAGGCAGCTCCGGCTCGGTCAAACTTTTAGTCTTTTCATTCAAAGTACGTTTCAAAGATACGGAGATTGAGTCTTTTCATAAAAATGATTTTATAAACGATGCCTTGTCATTAATTATAAGTCTAATTTAATTCAAAGACTTAACGTCTCCACCAACAATTACAGAATCCCGCATCATGTCTACCGAAGGGATTAAGACAGTCACAACCGAAGCTGCCACCCATGGTCTCGAGACAACTCTCCATCCCAACACCGTTCTGAACGAACAAGCATCCCACTTCAACGCCATTCTCAACGAGCAAACGGTCGATCTTAACACCGCTCTCAACAAGAAAGCAGCCCACTACGAGACTATCCTCAACAAGCAAGCGGCCCACTATGAGACTATCTTCAATGAGCAAGCAACCCTCTCTCGAACCGCTCTCGATGAACAAGAAGCCTACTTTGAGACTGCCCTCCTCAAGCAAGCGGACCACATTCAGAAAGTAATGTGCAACACTCTAAAGGACACCAAGGAGAGTCTACGGTCTGATATCTACGGCATCTACGAGTACCTCAACCTCACTCCTCCTCCTGCTCGGTTTCCACATCCATACGCTCCTCAAATGTATGGGACACCACAGACTTTCCCCGTTGGGATGCCTCCTATGACTACTCATCAGCAAGGATTACTGGTGCCTAAACCACCCTCCAAGACGGTTCATGAAAAGAAATACAAGCGTGAGTACGATGACTTGGGTATGCCATTAGACAAATGCTTCAAAAGTCTAGTTCAAGCCGGCAAGTTATCTCCTCTATCAAATACAAACCAACCGTTGCAAGACAAGACTTGGATCCCTCCAAATATTGCAAGTATCACCAATACGTTGGACATGACACAGAGAATTGCCTCAAACTGAAAAGGAGAATCCAAAGCCTCATTGATAGCGAAGCTATCACCCACTAGAGGAATACATGGGCGTGAACAGAGTCCAAGCAAGGAAGAAACTACACCGGGGCTACCTCCTTCAAAAATAAGAGTCTTTCAGTCTTCGTAGGTTCTAGAGAGTCTTTTAGTCAAAGTCCACCTCGGGCATTAGTCTTTTATTTTTACTTGAAAAAGTCCACTTTGGACCCTAGTTAGATTGTTAAAGTACACATCGGACTAGTCAATTTGAGTCTTTTAGTCTCAATAATAAAAGGAGTCTTTATTTCTTTTCTCTCTAGACTTGAGACATAATCTTACATATATACATCAATTCCATGAAAATTGTATTAATCTTAACTGACAATTGATTGCTATATCTTTATATGACGAATTAATTACAAATATAGTCATTAATAAAGACTCATTAAAAGGTAAATGGACCCACAAACCATCATACATAATTAAATAAACAAATAATCTCAAAATAACAAATGCTTTGATCAATCGAATTGTTTTCTTGTTTCTATATACACTCTCTATACCTACCCTCATACATATACACCCTCTATATACTCCCCTCGTGTACACCCACTATGTGCATCCTCCATACATACTGTTGGTGTTGGTGCCCTAGGCACGTTTAATAAACGTTGTAATTGTTATCATTTATTCATATTAATAAAAAGATGTTTTGATTATTATTGTTGTTCATGTTTACTTATAATAATCTCTGTCCCTAGTACTTGTTAAGCACTAGTATAAAGGCTAAATGATCATGGGATGATCATGTTAGATTCATGGGTACTTGTTTGGAACAAGGTACTGGATATGACCCGCTTTATGAGATTTACATCTTGGTCAATGTCATATGTATATCTCATATTAGTTATGTCATTTTAATCCTTAGGCCAAGTCCAACAGATACACCAAAACTCCATCTTTGGTGCAATTTTAGCTCTACTATGAGTCCAATGATGCGCCAAAGGCATCTTCAAATATGAAGCATGCTGTAATTTACTTCAAATTTGAAGCGCCTACAAAGCTGCGCTATACTAGTGTTTTTTTTCTTTTAATATATATACTCCTTTTGTTTCAAAGTACTCACTCTGTCCCGATTTAAAGTTCTTAGTTTTACTTTGTAAAGTGAGTCCCATTTTCTATTTTAAGTAATGAAGTAAAGTAAAAAACTTAAATTAGGACAGACCAAAAACGAAAATAAGAACTTTAAAGCTGGACAGAGGGAGTAACTTTTATTTTATACTTTTTTTTATTTCAAAATAATAAATATTATTAATTCTTTCGTCTTAAAATAAATATTTTTACCATACACTTCTTCTACCCAAAACTTCTATTGCTTGTACAATCATACAATACATTAATTAATTATTATTTTTTTATTTTAAAAATAAATTTTAGTTAAAATGCAAATTTATATGGGGACGGACCAAAAAAAAATTATGACATTTATTATAGGACAAAAAACCTAATCAAATAAAATTAATATTATTTCTAATAATTTTAAAACAAACAAATTAAAATTATTTCTAATCAAATTCGGTGAAGTGACGTTTCGCCGTCGGTTTCGAATGTCTCGTGACTTATTCCTTCGTATCGTTGATGCTATAAAAACTCATTACAAATATTTAATTGCATTTAAAAAAAACATTTTAAATAAATATATTTATTTTATTTTTTAGTCTAATATAATTATATAATTTTATGTTTTATAATTAGTTTAGTAGAAAACATATTAAAAAAAATCAATAACAGAGAATATTTTAAGAATATGCTTTTTTGGTGTAAGATTTGAAGCATTATTGTTGGAGATGATGGTATACATTTGGTGCAACTTTTGCACCATTTTAGAAAATTAGTGCAATTTTTGCACCAAACCATTGGAGATGGTCTTAGACATGAAGTTATTATAGTCTTCCACTTGATGAACATTATGTTTGACATATTCAAATGCTACCTTTAACCGGCTAGTTATAAAGGGTATGATTGGCATAATCAGATTCACGTAGGGAAGAATAATAAGCTAAATGGATTTGTCCCTCTTCGGAGAGATGTCAAGCTTGGGCCTCTCGTAGGAATGATGTTGATGAAAATGTTCGGCCGGACTCAAATGAATTGATTGGATCAATGTCATTTGGATTATCAACATATTCGGAATCGAGAAAGTATTGAACAAAACAAGTTGACTTGTTGACCATAACTTGTGTTCAATGACATCGTGGACAAAGGGATTATGACATGTTCTAAATAGAATGCAAACTTGTATCTAGTTATACTAATTGGGTAGGTATGGCGGTTTGCTAGAACCTAATCATATCTTATGAGTTCATGTTTTAAACCCATTGCCAACTTAGTATAATCCTAGAGGGTCACACACAAAAGAACGAATCTAAAAGGACTTAATTGGAATTATGGGTCGAAGGACCTTTAAGGGTTTTTAGGGATTTAGAGGAGAAAAACTAGAAACTGGAAAAAGGGGAGGGTTCGGTCGGACCTTGCTAAGTACCCGGTCGGACCACCTTAAGTACCCGGTCGGGATGTCTTCTACACCCGGTCGGGCTATATGCAATGCCCGGTCGGGCAGATTGCTATACCCGGCCGGGCAAGGCGTTTTCGGGCCAGAAACTTCCTATTCCGTTTTCTTACAGGTTTAGACGCTTGTTACCTATTTGGAATAGGTGTAACAAGTATATAAACAGCCTCTAGTTTCCCTAATCAGCCCTAGTAATTGTGATAACATATTGAGAGCCTCCAAAGAGTTTTGAGAGGATTATTTTGTTCTAAGAAATCCCTAGATTGAAGAACAAAGAATATCATCACATAATTCCATATAGTCAAAATACAATTGAGAAAGTGTGTTTCTCGATTTGGCCTAGCAACCAAGATCAAGTGTTCTTGATATTCGTTCGTTGTATGGATACCTCTAGAGGGTGAAACTCATCATCTTCAAAGTTCGTGTTCTTGCTCTGTTCGTGATCAAGTTTTCAAGCCTCCACCGAATTCAAGGTTGTTAATCAAAGGCATCAAGGGTTAGTATTCTAATATTTATATTGTATGTGTTTGATATAATCATATGAACGGATCTATGGCTTTGGGTTTCTATAAAATTTTAAATGCTTAACTCCGCTGCGCATGTTACTATGAAACCCAACAGTGGTATCAGAGCCCCGTTCATGTTGATTATTTCAATACTAAGATCATGTTGTGTGTATTTAAATTATTTGTTTATGTGCCCAGCATGATATGAATATTGGATTATGATGTTTATGTGTTATATGCGTTTATGTGGTTTACTGTTTTATAAACTTTAATCGCAATATTCAATCGCAATAAAAATTATGGTGGATTTAAAATTGTTTGGGTTATCAATTTTTTATTGGATCAAAGTTTTGATAATCTTGGGATTCATGAATTGTTCATTCAAGGTTTTGATGATCATGGTGATTGGATCACCAAGAACACCAAATCCTAATTGAATCGAGAATTACAATTTTGAGATAAAATTTGGAACTTTAAAAAATCTAGATTTTTCAGCATAGGTCCGACCGGACCAGAGCAGATACCCGGCCGGACCTTCTGGTCTGGAGCGGGGATCGGGCATTTGGTTTTGTGTTCGAACTTTTAAAAAAATCTGGGTTTTTCGGAGGTAGATCCGACCGGACCAAAGTAGACACCCAGCCGGACCTTCTGGTTTGGAGTGGGGGGTTTAGCGTTTGGCTTTGGGTGTGGATCTCGGGGTTTAATTTTCCTATTTGTTTTGATCTTGTGATTCTGAGATTGGTTCAAGGTTTGGATGGCTAATATAAGTTCATCGAGATTGTGTTTCCCAAACTTGATCACAAATCAAAAATTCAAAGATAAAACGAAGTTAGAATTATGAAGAGTTCATAATTGCTAAAATTGAGAAACAAAGTTTTTGATTCGAAGATTGGAGATCCATGTGGAATTGTGGATGCAATTGGCCTACGTTCATCGAGACCATCTATTACTTACTTTCGGCCACATGGACTACTTTCTTTGTTTCTTGAATTAGTGCGGAATTGTGGTTGCCTTATGGCTTAGTTCGGCCGCACTTCTTGTTGTCTTGATTTGGAGATGATAACCAAAGTCCAAAGGGTCTCATCCTCATAATTATAGAGAAACTAATGACACATAAATATTATGCTTAAATTAATGATGATTAATTTAGTGGCTAAACTTGATGCGTAACATGTTTATATTATGTGCTCATAAATGTGTTGTATGCTATATGTGATAAACCTTCAAGAAAGTTTTAAGTCATTTTGTCATGCCATGCTTAAAACACTTGTTAGTATATGAGTAATTTTAATGTGGGTTCTCCCTAGCGAGGTACATTGACTTTAGTCATGTATGATCAAGATAAATAATATGGGCACGCCCTAGCGAGGCACATTAACTATACGTTTAAAATGGTTGGAGTTAATTAGGCGTCAAAACAGTTTTAGGCCTAGGAAAAGATGAGATTAAACATGCTTTTTGAAATTGAATTTCTTAAAGAATCTCAGAAAATGATCTAAGAGTCATATGGGATATGATTGACATGATTGTCTACCTAATTAATTTGATTTTGTGTAATCCGCCTTAGCGGACTTAAAATTAAATTAAAGTTGGATCTTAGCCCATTTAAATTATATAATACATTGGATGTATAAGAAGGTTGTATAATTTAGTGGGAGTAGTTTTAAAAAATACATAGTTTATTTCTTTAATGATATTAGTACTTATTAAATTTTAGAAATTTTGCATAATTGTAGATAATGACAACCAACACTCAATCAATTTCGTTGCGATCGATCCTTGAAAAGGATAAGCTCCAAGAGAATGGTACAAACTTTATGGATTGGATCCGTAGCCTAAGAATAGTTCTTAGGCAAGAAGATAAGTTGTACATTCTCGTGGGCCTCTTCCTGTTGAACCCGAAGCCACTGCCCGTATGGCAGAAAGAGACAATTACAAGAAACATCATAATGATTTTAGAGATGTAATTGTCTCATGCTTGCTACTATGTGCTCAAAACTCCAACAAAGTTTGGAACATTTGGAAGCCTATGAGATAGGCGTGGAGTTAAGAGCCATGTTTCAAGAGCAAGCTAGGCAAGAGAGGTACAAGACCATTGTTGCATTCACTTCTTGCAAAATGAGTGAAGGGCAACAAGTGAGTCCTCATATGATTAAAATGAAAGGCTATGTAGAGCATCTTGAGAAACTTGGCTATCCAATCCCATTGGAGCTAGCCACGGATCTCATTCTTAATTCATTGCCTAAATGTTATAATCAGTTTGTGATGAATTATAACATGCATGGAATGGATAAGAATCTCTCCGAGTTGCATGGTATGCTTAAAACTGCGGAGATGAAGATTGTGGAGAAAGGTTCTCCTGTGCTCATGGTTCATGATGGGAAGAAGGCCAGTGCCAAAGGAAAGGGTAAGAAAGTTGTCAAACCCAAGATAAGCAAGGCAAAGGTTGCCAAGGCTCCAGAGGCAAAACCCGATTCACAAAATGATGCAATTTGTTTTCATTGTCAAGAAATTGGTCATTGGAAACGTAATTGCAAGGCTTTTAAGGAAGAGCAAAAGAAGAAGAAGAGCAGTGGGACTGCGTCAACTTCAGGTATCTATATGATAGATATTCTCCTTTCTATCACTGATTCTTGAGTATTGGATACCGGATGTGGTTCTCACATTTGTTTAAATGTGCAGGGACAAAAGAATAGGAGACTACTTAAAGAGGGTGAAGTGGACCTACGCGTGGGGAATGGAGCAAGAGTTGCTGCATTAGCCGTAGAGACTTATGAAGTCACTTTACCTTCCGGTTTAATACTTGTTTTGAACAATTGCTATTATGTACCGGATTTAAGTAGAAATATTATTTCAATTTCTTGTTTGGATAATGAAGGTTTTAAGTTTCTTATTAAAAATAAGAGATTTTCTATTTATTTAAATGATGTGCTTTATGGTATTGCAAATTCATTTAATGGCCTTTATGTCTTGGATGTCAAGAATGAAAATAATGACAATGTCTATCATGTAAATAAGAAATCTAAACCTAATGATGTAAATCATACTTATTTGTGGCATTGCCGTCTTGGTCATATTAATGAGAAGCGTATCTCAAAACTCCATGGGGACGGCCTTTTGGGTTCATGTGACCTTGAGTCATATGATACTTGCGAGTCGTGTCTTCTTGGAAAAATGACTAAGACACCTTTTACCAAGTTAGGTTAAAGGGCAAGAGACTTATTGGGGTTGATACATTCCGATGTATACGGACCACTAAGTAGCAATGCTAGGGGAGGATTTCAATACTTCATAACCTTCACTGATAATTATAGTAGATTTGGGTATGTTTACCTAATGAAACATAAAAGTGAAGCATTTGAAATATTTAGAATATTTCAAAATGAAGTAGAAAAATAACTTGGCAAAAGTATTAAGGCACTTCGATCAGATCGAGGTGGAGAATACTTGAGTCATGAATTCGATGATCATCTAAAGAATTGTGGAATAATTTCATAATTTACTCCACCCAGAACACCACAATGGAATGGTGTGTCTGAGAGGAGGAATCGAACCTTGTTGGACATGGTTCGATCAATGATGAGTCGAGTTGATCTTCCTTTATCCTTTTGGGGTTATGCTCTAGAAACCGCTGCTCTCACACTAAATCAAGTTCCAACTAAATCGGTTCAAAAGACTCCATATGAGATGTGGAGCGGAAAGAAACCTAGTCTGTCTTTCATGAGGATTTGAGGTTGCGAAGCTTTTGTCAAAAGACTTGTCTCCGACAAGCTAGCACACAAATCTGATAAATGTATTTTCGTGGGATATCCTAAAGAAACTAGAGGATATTACTTTTACAACCGAGAGGACAACAAGGTGTTTGTTGCCCGTACTGGTGTCTTTCTAGAGAAACAGTTTCTCTCCAAAGAAATCAGTGGGAGTAAAATAAATCTTGAAGAAATTCGAGACCCAGAAAATGACATTGAACCGATAGTGGAATAAGAACAAGAACCACAAGGAATTGTGGAACCTGTTCAAAATACACAAGTAACTCGCAGATCTGGTAGGTTAAGATCCGAGCCCGAGAGATATGGTTTTCTCGTAACGGATAGTAATGAGGTGGAGATCATTGATAATGATGAACCGACCACCTACCAGTTGGCGATGTCTTCTCCTGATTCAGATAAGTGGCTTGGAACCATGGAATCCGAATTGCAATCCATGCAAGACAATCAAGTTTGGAACTTGATTGATGCGTCCGAAGGTGTAAAAACCATAGGATGCAAATGGGTTTTCAAAAGGAAAACTGACATGGATGGGAAGGTGCATACTTACAAAGCTAGACTTGTAGCGAAAGGTTATAGGCAAGTTCATGGTATTACTATGATGAAACCTTTTCACCCGTAGCAATGATCAAGTCTATAAAAATTTTGCTTGCCATTGCCGCATATCATGACTATGAAATATGGCAAATGGATGTCAAAATCGCTTTCCTTAACGGGAATTTGCAAGAGGATGTCTATATGACACAAAGTATGCAAATTGCTGAAATCCATCTATGGATTGAAGCAAGTTTCTAGGAGTTGGAATCTCCGTTTTGATGAATCAGTCAAAGAGTTTGGTTTTATCAAGAACGAAGATGAACCTTGTGTATACAAGAAGATTAGTAGGAGCATAGTGATATTCCTTATCTTATATGTGGATGACATATTGCTCATTGGAAACGACGTTCCTACACTTCAGTCTGTAAAGACTTGGTTAGGAAAGTGCTTCGCAATGAAATATATGGGTGAATCTGCATATATCCTTGGCATTAAGATCTACAGAGATAGATCAAAGAAGCTAATTGGTTTAAGCCAAAGTACATACATTGACAAGGTCATTAGAAGATTCCACATGGAAAATTCTAAGAGAGGTACTTTTCCAGTGCTACATGGAGTTTCTCTAAGCAAGACTCAATTTCCTAAGACAAAAGATGAGCGTGAGAAAATGAATGATGTTCCATATGCTTTGGCAATTGGGTCCATCATGTATGCCATGATATGTACTAGGCCGGATGTATCTTATGCTTTGAGCATGACGAGTAGATATCAATCCGACCCTGGTGAAAATCACTGGATGGTTGTAAAAGCGATTCTTAAGTACTTGAGAATGACTAAAGATTCGTTTTTGATCTATGGAGGAATGGAAGATGATCTCGTTGTAAATGGTTACACGGATGCAAGCTTCCAAATCGATAGAGATGACAGTCGATCGCAATCGGGTTTTATGTTTATGTTAAATGGTGGAGCTGTAAGCTGGAAGAGTTCCAAGCAGAGTACAACCGCCGATTCTATAACGGAAGCTGAGTATATTGCTGCATCGGATGCTGCAAAGGAAGCTGCTTGGATTAAGAAGTTTATCGCTGAACTTGAAGTGGTTCCTAGTATTTCTAATCCAATAGACCTTTATTGTGATAATAATGGTGCTATTTCTCAAGCAAAGAAACCAAGGGCACATCAGAAATCCAAACACATACTTAGGCGTTTTCATATCATTCGACAGTGATAGGGGAGACGTAAATATATGCAGAGTACCAACTGATGACAATGTCGCGGACCCGCTAACAAAGGGACTTCCACAAGCTAAACATGATGGTCATGTTAGATCCATGGGTATTAGATACATGGGAGATTGGGCCTAGGGCAAGTGGGAGATTGTTGGTGTTGGTGCCCTAGGCACGTTTAATAAACGTTGTAATTGTTATCATTTATTCATATTACTAAAGAGATGTTTTGATTATTACTGTTGTTCATGTTTACTTATAATAATCTCCATCCCTAGTACTTGTTAAGCACTAGTATAAAGGCTAAATGATCATGGGATGATCATGTTAGATTCATGGGTACTTGTTTGGAACAAGGTACTGGACATGACCCGCTTTATGAGATTTACATCTTGGCCAATGTCATATGTATATCTCATATTAGTTATGTCATTTGAATCCTTAGACATGAAGTTATTATAGTCTTCCTATTGATGAACATTATGTTTGACATATTTAAACGCTACCTTTAACCGGGTAGTTATAAAGGGTATGATTGGCATAATCGGATTCACGTAGGGAAGAATAATAAGCTAAATGGATTTGTCCCTCTTTGGAGAGATGTCAAGCTTGGGCCTCTCGTAGGAATGATGTTGATGAAAATGTTCGGTCGGACTCAAATGAATTGATTGGATCAATGTCATTTGGATTATCAACATATTCAGAATCGAGAACGTATTGAACAAAACAAGTTGACTTGTTAACTATAACTTGTGTTCAATGACATCGTGGACAAAGGGATTATGACATGTTCTAAATGGAAGAACTTGTATCTAGTTATACTAATTGGGTAGGTATGACGGTTTGCTAGAAACTAATCATATCTTATGAGTTCATGTTTTAAACCCATTGCCAACTTATTATAATCCTAGAGGGTCACACACAAAAAAACGAATCTAAAAGGACTTAATTGGAATTATGGATCGAAGGACCTTTAAGGGTTTTTAGGGATTTAGAGGAGAAAAACCGGAAACTGGAAAAAGGGGAGGGTCCGGTCGGACCATGCTAAGGACCCGGCCGGACCATCTTAAGTACCCGGTCGGGCTGTCTTCTATACCCGGTCAGGATATATGCAATGCCCGGTCGGGCAGATTGCTATAGCCGGTCGGGCAAGGCGGTTTCGGGCCAGAAACTTCATATTCCATTTCCTTACGGGTTTAGACACTTGTTACCTATTTGGAATAGGTGTAACAAGTATATAAACAGCCTCTAGTTGCCCTAATCAGCCCTAGTAATTGTGATAACATATTGAGAGCCTCCAAAGAGTTTTGAGAAGATTATTTTGTTCTAAGAAATCCCTATATTGAAGAACAAAGAATATCATCACATAATTCCATATAGTCAAAATACAATTGAGAAAGTGTGTTTCTCGATTTGGTCTAGCAACCAAGATCAAGTGTTCTTGATATTCATTTGTGGTGTGGATACCGCTAGATGGTGAAACTCATCATCTTCAAAGTTTGTGTTCTTGCTCTGTTCGTGATCAAGTTTTCAAGCCTCCACCGAATTCAAGGTTGTTAATCAAAGGCATCAAGGGTTAGTATTCTAATATTCATATTGTATGTATTTGATATAATCATATGAACGAATCTATGGCTTTGGGTTTCTATAAAATTTTAAATGCTTAATTCCACTGCGCATATTACTACGAAACCCAACACATACCCCCTCGTGTACATCCACTGTGTGCACCCACTATAGATATCCTCCTCGTATACACCCACTGTATGCACCCACCATATATATCTCCCCTCATGTACACCCACTATATATATCCTCCTTGTGTACACCCACTATGTGCACCCACTAAATACTCCCAAGGACGAAAGCGAACTAGGGGCTCATCTTGCCCAACGTTTCATATGTATATACGGATATATAAAAAAAAGCTCGCTAGGTCGAAACCCACAACGAGTGGCCTAGGCAAAAATTAGAGCAATTGCACAAAAAAGAAGCCCGCTAGGCTGAAAACCCGCAAGGGCAGCCTAGGCAAAAGCAAGGGTGTGCACAAAGAAATAAATCAAAACAAAGAAAAATAGAAGGGGTTATCATCATAGGAAAAGTAAAAGTCCCACTTTCTCTTCACTTCTTATTTTCTATTTTTCTTCTTTTCAAAGGAGTCAATTGAACTCGACAGTAGCGGTCAACAACTACAAACGACAGTCCAAAGCAACAAGCAGCAATGGAGCGACCACCACTCAAACCCGGTATCATCGTCAACCGGGAAACCATTCAAAAACCAAACACAACCCACCTTGGGCCAAATTTCCTTTCTTTTCTCACTTTTCCATCTCCACTCAAACCCGGTGTCATCATCAACCGGATCATTCTCGAACTACGTGGACCTGAGCTTCTCACATCGAGAAGAACGTAGGCAACCTCTTGGTCCGGTCCATAAAATATACCCAACCCACCTCGAGCCAACTTTCATTCTTTTCTCTCTTCCCCATACACTATAATTTCTATTGTCCTTCTCGATTAATCAAGGCGTTTATTATTTCGAGACTACTTGTCTAAAGCGTAACCATAAGATACGTAACTAACCAACGAGGTCCATTCTCGAGCAATCAAAAGACAATTCTGAATAAAACAATTTTCAAATGTCTCGACAAGTCTTCTGTTCTACAATCTAAGAAAAAGCTAAACACTTACTTTCTATCAAGCAGGGGTTTCCTTCCTTTTGTACATATATACACTCAAAGGCAAAATGTGGGAACTCCCTCTCTCGTTCTCTATCTCTCTCTCTATTCTCTCACCATAATGAAAAGGCTCCTGCAAGTCGTCCGTACATTTCTGTCTTTTTTACTTTATTTCGAGTCGACTGAAATAATAATAATAAAAAACAGGGTGCGTCTAAAAGGAGGTAGAGTCCCATCAAACTGGGGCTTCCCCAAAAGAATTGGGTCGACTACATGGCCACTCAGAGATTACCGGCGACTTGACGAAATCTTACTCACCCAAAGGACTACCCTGATCAACAAATTCAACGAAGGACAAGTATTTGAATTAATTAGACTGTAATTAATTATAAGGCATCTTTATAAAGTCGTTACATTTTCAGAGTATTTTCTATCACAACACATTGTTTATAAATCCGCACACTCGGTCTCCACTAATTTACAAAATGTCTTTTGTCTCATCCCCGTGATGTCCTAACTAACTCGGTCCTACACCATCTACCCTACACTTTAGGATGCCCTTGGGTCCTGCATCCCATCTCTCATAGGTCAAAAGTCCTAAAATTACGTTTAGGCAAATTAGAATTTTTTTGAAAGGGTCCACCTGTTCATGGCCCAATCCACCTAAGCGGGATGATCCTAAACCTGCATAAAATTAAGTATACCGGATACCAAGCAGTTTTTTAAACCCAACTAGGACTGCGTTACATGCATTGCATGTATACTGCATACATATTATCTACGTGCTACATGCTACTGTATATATATTGCTAGACAAAAATATAAATGTTTATACAGTCATCCATGAACATATACTATGCTATTGTCTATGCTCTACGCTAACAAAATGCAGAAACTAAGAAGCCGATCTGCTAGCATTGCCTCGATTCCTCTTCCGAGGACGTCCACCTGGAGAACCATCGTCATCACTGGAAGGGGGAGAACCGCCACATTCTGCCACCTTGCGAAGACTCTTCGCCACCTTCTTATGCAACCTCCGGATCACCGCTCGTAGGCCAGACTCACGACGCACCATAGCCTCGTATGTCCGAGGAGTCACCTAAGCAAAAAGGCAACACAAGCATGTCAAAATAAGTCCAAACAAGAGGATGACTAAAGATAAGAAGTGAGATGAATAAAGAGTTAAAGGTACGTACGCCAACATAACCCGTAGGCATCTGGAACTCTAGGGCCGCCTCACCCTCCTCATACTGAACCCATTGAGGGTTACCACTGTCATCAGCATAATCATACAAGGGGGATCCAAAAACCCTATCAAATAAAGGACCCGGCGCCACTGGCTCCACATGCCTCTGTCCCATCTCCCGCAGCTTCTCCACTATCACAGCACGAGGCCCCCCAAGGCGTGTCTGAGAAAAATCGTCATATGAAGATCCCTCTACAACAAACTGGTCGACATCAAAGCCCGCCGTTAACCTAACCCGGTCACCTAAGGACGCTGGGTCGGTCATGAAACGTGGAGGGTCCATCGGAACCATATAAGCACTACCCACTCCATGCTGATCCCGTACTCTCTCGCCCAAATAAAGGGCATCCCCGCTGTAGCCCACCAAAAGCCGCCTCTGGCCCGTCGCCTCGAGTGCCCCTGCAGCAAGCAACTCGGCATCTAGATCCACCCATGGATAAAGGACAGTCCCTCTCGGTCGAGGCCCTCCCAAAAAGGTCTTCAGCTGTGCATATGTATAATGCCAAGAGGTCTCATCCCCCATACTCCTGCAGCTCGGTACCCATCAGCACATGGCTGGATAAGTGGACCGAGCGTTAGTAGTCCCGAATTGGCTCAAAGCGAGGATATCATAAGCCCAACACTGTAATAAAGTTTATGACACAAGATCAAAAATAATCTACAGAGGTGTACAAAACTAAAATCAGAAACAGATAAGAAACGGATCATACCTCCAAGGCAAAGTGTAAACAGTCAACTGAGGCCGACTGAGACCGACAGCTCCGATCCAAATAATGGTACAACTCTGCCAAACCAGCTGAGCCCTAAGCAATCCCCCTCACTGCATCCAAGTCTACCAGACATCTAAGCAGTGGAATCATCGCCGTCGTGCTAGCATTAGCAAAACTGGTCTGCGACAATCCATACCAGATGAACACCCGGGGGGCCACCTCTACATCGCCCTCGCTAGCCTCAAGAGCACCCAGCATCTCTTCATACCGCCTCCTCAAGCCCTCTAGGTGCATGCCATAGTCGCTCCTAATGTCAGTACAATCAAATCCGATTAAGCCCTGAAGTCTATCTATACTCCCATCAGGAAGCAGGGTTCCATCACTCCATACTGGAATACCAGTGAACCACAACCCGGTGAGAGCTGTAAAATCTGAAGGAGTCACGTCACCTCTCCCCAACTGAAGTGAAAGGTGTGAGTAGTGTCCCACCAGTGCTCCCTCAATGCTATAACCAAGTCAGTACTCTTGGTCAACTCTCCCTGACCAGACAAACTCTCAAAGAATAGATCCAAGCCGGTGGCCCGCACCCTGCTCCGCACAGTCTCTGGAATCCTCACCCACAAACTATACACAACGCCGTATGAGCCCCTCGACTTCAAGGGCGGCAGTACAACCTACAAACACAAAACAGGTATACACAACTCAGGTATGAGATTAATCTAGCAATTTATTTCATAACATGTGTAAATATAAACTGTTGCAATATTACTTTGGGAGATCCCCCAAATTCCCAACAAATACTTTGTTACATATACGTTGCATGCTGTACAACTAACAATTAAAACCCTAGTCTACCTAGGACAAATCAACTCAAAAATAGTCCAAGAATAGTCAAAATCACGACATAAACGGACAAAAATATAACTTCCAGAAAACGAACTTTCTCATCCAAAAACTCACGTATATTGCATCCCCATACTATAACGAAAATTAAACAACACAAAAGGCACTTTTTAACAAAATCAACCAAGTCGAAATCGGTTCAAGATTACAACATTTTTGGACTAAACACACTTTAAAACACAAAATTGCGTTTCTCAATGAAATCACCAAAATTAACAAACTACACATGCTACAAACAGCTCAAATTTCACAAAATCATAGTCAATCTCGAACAAAATTAGTAAAATATACGAAATCCCCAAATTTGTAGGTCTTAAACACTAACATCGAAGATCCAATCAAAGCTCAGTCAAACTCAAAATTAACTGCAGAAACAAGTTATAAATCGAATCCTTACCACTTCCCCGGTGGCATAGTAGCAAGAATGAAGCCTAGGATGCGCGTAGAGGTCGGCTTGCTCGAAGTGTTTAAACTTTATGTGTGGGACATTCTTCTTCGATTTCGGTGGTCCTCTTGGTGTCGTCGTTAAATTCCTACCAAAACCAAGCGGTTCCCTTCAAAATCCACCGGAGTTCTCCCTTGAATTGGTCGCCGGTGACTCCCTCTCTCTTTCTTCTCCGACGAAGCAATTGGGTGTGTATTTGTTTCTACGCAAAAACGCGTCTGTTATGCACGAAGATGGAAGAAGGTCCGTCCGCCTCGTTCACCGCCGTACGGCGCCCCATTAAGATAAGTGCAAAATTCCCAAAATACCCCTTAACGCTACAGGCGAATTAACCGAAATGCCCCTGGTTGTGTAATAAAGCATCCGTTCGCCCATGATCCAGCTGTACGGCTCTCCCCTCAAATTTTAACTATTTTATTACAAATCGCCCCTGGCTTTAACAAAATTACGATCAAAACCCCATACTTTGGGTAATTTACAATCAAGATCCTTACGTCTAACAATAACATACTTAAACCCCAAACTATGGGTAAATCACGAGTAAACCTCTACATTCAATAATAATCCACTTAAGCCCCAAATTTGGGTAATCTACAATCAAATTAACGATAAACCATTCAAACCCGAAACCTTGGGTAATTTACAATCAAATCAATATTAACACATTCAAACCCCGAACATCGGGAAGTTCACATCCAAAATCACTCTAATATTAAGCAATCAATGCTCAAACCCTCGACTATAGATAATTATACTCAAACTCCTCTAACAACAATACTCAAAACCTAAACGATAGGTACTTTACATCTACAAAACTCCAAATTCAATCAACCTTGGTCCGAAAGACCCCTATAAATTTAATAAACCTTTGGTTAGAAAGACCCCTATAAATTTAATAAACCTTTGGTCTGAAAGACCCTTAAAATTTAATAAACCTTTGGTCCGAAAGACCCCTATAAATTTAATAAAACCTTTGGTCCGGAAGACCTCGATAATTTCCAAAAAATTAATCATCTTTGGTCCGGAAGACCTCGATAATTTCCAAAATTAATCATCTTTGGTCCGGAAGACCTTGATAATTTCCAAAATTAATAATCTTTGGTCCGGAAGACCTCGATAATTTCCAAAATCTCCAAATTTAATCTCCGGTCCGGAAGACCACTATAAATTACCAAATCAATCTATTTCCCCAGCGAGAGCCAATTGATGTAGGTCGAAAGACCCCTATAAATCTTAATGCGGGTTAAGGAACCATCATAAATCCTTTATTAATAACAAAATCGATCCCGAGATACATGCATCCCGATATAATCGAAAGTGTTATTAGCGTAACCCGTATGATCCCGAGGCACCTGCGTCCGAACATACCGTCTACGTTTCCATTTACCGAATTCCGCGATCATGAGGTTTCAGCATCTCAATAACCCGTAGTTTTCGAGAAATTATTTGATTCGCGCGTCCCGTAAGATGGTTTCTTCATAAAACGTGTGTCTCATATTTTTGTCATAGGCTGCTGGTGTCTCTGGACATAATTTCAGATGTCGTTTCCAGTGTCCTCGGACACGTTTGGTTACTTTTGATTCGTGCGTCCGGTAAGATGGCTTCTTCATAAAACGTGTGTCTCATATTTTTGGCATAGGTTGCTGGTATCTCTGGACATAATTTCAGTTGCCATTGTCAATATCCTCGGACACGTTTGGTTACTTTTGATTCGCGCGTCCCGTAAGATGGCTTCTTCATAAAACGTGTGTCTCATTTTTTGGCATAAGTGGCTGGTGTCTCTGGACATAATTTGAGTTACTGTTGCCAGTGTCTTCGGACACGTTTGGTTTCTTTCGCATAGGTTGCTGGTGTCTCTGGACATAATTTCAGTTGCTGTTGCTAGTGTCTTCGGACACGTTTGATAAATCTTTTAATAGGCGTGCTCCATAAGAAGTCAAAATCCATCCCTAATTTTGTTCTTGAGTCTTCTTCTCGCGCCGTGCGTATGGCTTTGCCTTCTTTCCCCAGTAGAATCCGAACAACGATTTTATTATCCTTAACGAATGTTCAGTCTTCATGCAGGATAGTGTCCTTAGGATTGTTATCCCCAGCAGAAGCTGATGTCTCGTTTCTTTCTTCTCTTTCTCCCCCTACGAATGTTTGTCTTTGTACACGATCCTATCCCTAGCGAAAGATGATGTATCGTTTCTACCACCAAAGTGCGAACTACGACTGGCTTGATTCCCCTTAGGATACGTAGGTAGCCTGACGAAGGTTCAGTCACTCGACCAATTTGGTCACCCTTTCTTACTTCTTACCCCTGATTTGGAACTCGTGTTTCAGATCGGTTCCTTTTTTAATCGACAACCCTCCATGCCTTGCAAGAAGCGTCGCCGAGGGGCTTCTGTTAGTACCCGATCTGAAGATAAAAGACTCATAGACCTTTAGGAGCTTCCGAGGACCTTTTAGGCAATTATAACCTGACAGGGACTTATCCAACAGATTCTCAGAGTTCTAGATGGATGAAATCAGTTCTGGATCGAATTCCATCAAGATATCGACCAAATCCCGAGAACAAACTGATAAGGATTCTCTGAGATCTTGATCAGCACGTAATCCAAGGAACCACCACCGTATGCCCAGAAGACCTCCGTACGGCTGCCTCCTGGCCGTGCAGTCACTTATCCCATTTCCAGATTTTTTTTTTCCCTATAAATAGAGCTCTCCACCAGCCTATTTGAACACACCTTTCACCTACGGGAAATCCCTAGCAGCAGCTATTCCCAGTCTCTTTATCTCCCTCTCAAAACCTCCTTAAACCCTCTCTTTGATATCCCTTTGATCATCAAAGAGATCCATCACCTTCATCAACCAAAGGAGTGAAGATTCAACCTTCAAAGCCTCTTTAATCGGTTCAGTAACGTGTTCTTACTACTTTAATTACTTAGATCTATTTTATTCATTCATATATTGTTAGATCTAGGGTTTTGTTTGTCGTTCATATTCTTGACCGATGATGATCTTCCACGAAACCCGCACAAGATCTAGGTCACATATTACTTACATAATGCTATATTTAGGGTAGCGATCTTCATGTTTACATGTTCATTCATATGTTTTCATGATGTTCTTATTATTATGCTAGATCTAAGACTTGCACCTGCGTAACATATTAGATCTAGGGTTTTAATCCCTATTATGTGCATATAACATAGTCAATGATGATCCTAGGGTTTCATCAAACAATAATATGATCTAAGAACTACTTCTAACCCTAATCTTCCCCCTCTTTATGCATGATCCCGCTTCATCATCTCTATTCTAATTATCAATGAACTACGTTGACCTGAGCTTCTCACGATGAGAAGAACGTAGGCAATCTTCGGATTTGGTCTCAAACACGAACACACACACACACACACGTTGATCATGATAGAAAGACTGATTCGTCAGGCAATAGGAGTGATCACATGAATATTGTTCTCTTATTGTAATTTGACCCCCGAACCCTATTATTCTCATAAATAGTTTTCTCAATGTTTTAACTACAAATAAAACAACATGGCGACTCTCAATTTCAATCGGACGTATTCACAGGGTCTGATTTACTAACATATTTATTACTCACTCATGTCTTATTTATAATGATCACGTTTAAATTATTTATAATGACCATGTTTAAATTTTTTAGTTAACACAAGAGAACTTTGACCAAACATTAATGTCTAATCAATCGTCTGAGTGAAATTCTAAAAAAATGTTAATGATAGACAACTTAATAATTTATAAACAACAACACTAGGATGATTTGATTGACATTATTGGTTGGCAAAGCTCATTTGTGTTGACAAAAAAATCAAACGTGACCAATATAAATAAGACGTAGGAAGTATTATTATACTTGTATAACTTTGAAAGCCTAATCTTTACATCATGATTTGTTCACTGATCGCGTACCCGTTGGTCGGAGGTGAAATCACAGTGGAAGTCACTTACTATTCATAACACGTAATCACTTTTATATTGGAGTAAATTGCAAAACAGACATACGTACTATCAGATTATTACAATTTCTCCCTTGTACTGTTAAAACTCTTAATGTCACATGCGTACTTTAGTTTATTAACAATTTGCATTACTAGAAAAACGCTCATTACCCACGGAAAATTATCCACGGATTGATTCCGTAAGTAATAGTGACGGAACTACATCGGTTACTGACGGAAAACAACCTTTGTCAGAGCGGGAACCTAAAAAATTCAATTTTATAAGTTACCGACGGAAAATGAAATTACTTACGGAAGTTTTCGTATGTATTACCTACGGACTATGTCTGTAAGTAATACCTATAGTTTACTAATGGAATTAAGACTGACTTACGGATGAATCCGTAAGTAATACCGACGGAAACTTCCGTAAGCAATACCGACGGAATATTTCGTAAGTAAGTTATAAATGGCTTTAACCTAGCCGCCCTTAGCCCCTCTCCCTGATCGGGATTTTCTTCTTCTCTCTGGTCTCTCTCTTTAGTCGGAAGAAACCATTATACAAATATGCAAAGCTCCGTTGACCAGTGCTCCCTCCATCTCCACAGTTCGCACTGTCTCTCTCAACCTGTTCAGCAGCGATACTACAAGAACGGCAAACGTAGGTACATATTCGACTAAAACCCTCTCTATCGCCCTCATGATTTCGTCTCTTACCCTCACTTTCTTTCCCACCTTCATCGATATTGGTTGCAGATTGATTGATTTCTAGCAACTACAATTTCAACCACGCCTTTGTTTCAAGGTATTTGCTATGATTTAATGATTTATTCACTTATTTTTTTTAACTATTGTGAAATCTCTTTACTCTATTAAAATATGAATTTTAGGTTTTCTCATAGTTTGTAAAATTGTTGATTGGTTTAATCAGATCTATTAGTGCCTAAATGAATAATGGAATTTTGGGTTAGAAGCCTTGATGGAGTCTTTAGTTTTAGAAATAGAAAGATAAAGAGAGACTCTCAGTCCAGTTTGAGGTCATTCTATCTCTATCATCTATTAGATTCACTCTTCTTCTCTCCGATTTTCCAGCACCCAATTCTTTACTTGTAATTTCAAGGAATTGGATGGGTTTTTTAAAATAAATCTTTTAGAAATTGATGGGTATTTTAAATAAATCTTTTAGGTTGCAGTTTTGTGCTAGTGGTGGCTATGTGCTTATGGTGTATGCTATAAGATCATGAGTATGTTTGAAGTTTAGTTGGATCTCTTTATAAAGCTTGTGTTATTGCATCCTTCTTACTTATTGATTTATTTAATTTAGTTTTTTGGAGTGCTTTTGATTGGTTTTTCTTTTAATAGCCAGTGCAACTCTCAAATTTAGTAAACTTCAGCGAGTTAATGACAGGGCCGGTGATTAGCAAGAACATTAGGGTCAATAGTACAGGGCTCCAAAATTTTAAGGGGCCTCATTTTATTTATACTCCCTCCGTCTCATTTTAAATTTCATTTTTTTTTTGTCCCATTTTAAACTTCAAAATCAAACCATCTACACTCACAACACATCACTTTTATCTTAATTCTTGAACCCAAAAGTTTTTTCAAGTTTAAATTGGGATGGAGGGAGTATCTAGTTACACCTTTACAAAATCTATATATATATATATATATATATATATACATATGTATATATATATATATATATATATACATATGTATATATATATATATGTTGGCCAAAAGAGCTATGGTATTGACATGTGGACAAACAATGGAGAAAGCTTGCATTTGGAGAAGCCACATCAACAATATACTAATAAATAAGTGACTTGTCATTTTCTTTTCATTAGCTAATACTATTAGCTAATAATAATAATTACTATAAAGGGTAACTATAATAGTTAAATATTATAGTAACTATTACTATTATTAGTAATAGTTAACTATAATAGTTAACCATTATAGTTAACTATTACTCTTATTAGTAATAGTTACTATTATAGTTAACTATATTAATTAACTATTACTATTATTAGTAATAGCTATTATATAGTTACCTTATATAGTAACTAATAGTATTAGCTAATGGTATTAAGTAAATAACAGTTAACTATTAATAGTAAGAGTATTAGTTAATTATAATAGTTATTATATAAGTTAAATATTAATTTTTAATATTAATTTATCATAATAGTTACTATATCAATTAACTATTACTATTAATAATATTAGTTTATTATAATTATTATTATTCCCTCCGTCCCAGTTTAAAGTTCTTACTTTCCTTTTTGGTGTGTCCCAATTTATATTTAACTATTATAATTAACTATTAAATAAAATAAAAATTACTATTAATAGTATTAGTTAATCATAATAGTTATTATATATATTAATTATTACTATTAATAGTATTATTAGTTAATCATAATAGTTACTATATAAGTTAACTATTATTATTAATAGTATTAGTTAATCATTATACAATAAATGTTAATATTTAATATTAATAGTACTCGCTCCGTTCGAGAGTAAGAGTCTTACTTTCTATTTTTGTACGTCTCACTAAAAGCCTATTTCCTAAAAGGAAAAATGATGAGAAAGAATGAATAGTGTTTTGGACAATTATACCCTCAACACATTTGCAATGTTTACCAATTTTCTATTGTGTATTTAATAAGTATGCACAAACAAGATAGGACTCTTACTCTAAGGCGTAGGGAGTATTAATTAATTATAATAGTTAATATAGAGGTTAATTATAACTATTAGTATTATTAGTGAATAATTATAGTTATTATATATGTTAATAAGTACAATTAATAATATTAGTTAATTATAATAATTATTTTAATTGTTACAAAAAAATTAACACAAAACCAATCAACTTATTATTTCCTCCCATTCATTCTCTCTCCTAATTTACTTTTACACTCACAACACTTACTTTACTTCCATCATTTCTTAATCTCCGTGCAAATAGGAGGTAGGACTCTTACTCCGGGACGGAGAGAGTGATATTTAACCATTATAACTAACTAATACTATTAATAGTATTAGTTAATTATAATAGTTAAATATAATTGTTAATTATAATAGTTACTATATAAGTTAATTATTATTATTAATAGTATTAATTAATCATAATTGTTATAATTTATATTAACTATTACTATTAATTATATTATTTAATCATAATAGTTAATATATATGTTAATAATACTATTAATACAATTAAGTTTTTTAAATATTCATACAACAAACTTAAATATACTTCTAAATTAATTAAAAAACATATTTATTACAACTATGTACAACCAAAGCTATAAAAATGTTTTGATTAATTTAAAATATAAATATATTTTCAAATAAAATTATTATGTTAATTTATCAATTAAAAACATCAAAAAATGAAAATACAAAAACATTAACGAAATAGATTCTCGTGCGGAGCACGGGTTACCTATTAGTCTTGTGTATATGAAAACATGTACTCCATTTGTTCCAAAATACTTTGCACTAATTTTTTTAGGTGTCTCATTGGTAAGTCTTTTTTTTTTTAAAGAATGCTTAAATTTTATTATTTTTCTATTTTCCTATCCCTCTTGTTATACTCACACATTTAATTTTGGGTCTCACTTGTAAATCTCACTCTACTTATCATACTCACAACCTTTTAATCACTCATAATAATTTTGAATATATATGCTTATTCATTAATTTACGTGCATTCTCAAAATGGTGCAAAGTGTTTTGGGACGGAGGGAGTATAATGATGAACACATACAGAGGATTGTCTTAGAGAGGAATCCAATGGGTAATTTGGCAATTACTACTTCGCAGTTATGCTTTTAGACTTTACAATATTTGAATAATTTTGTATGAAAAAAATTATTGAATGATGATCAGTGCAAAAAATTATATTTAAATTTTTAGTACTCAACAAAAATTAACCATTATATAAAAGTACTTTTATATTACCGTGTGTTTTTATGTATTTTTAAAAACATATTAATGGCACAATATTCACATTTTAGCCCAGTGCCCTCATAATTATTGAGACGGGCCTAGTTAATGAGAGATGCCATTTACATTACAATATTAGAAGTGCCACGTGGGAATTTATTTAAGTTAATTTTTTCCTTATGCAACTATTGAAGTTAATGTTTTGGAGCAGCTAGTGAAGTTGATTTCCAGGTAATTGGCCCCAATATGTTAATTTTATGTATTTTTTTTTGGAATTTAAAAGACATTAATCTTGTGCCAAACGCACTTTGTTTATGTTTTCATTTTGTTTTTTATTTTGCTCAATTACTCTTTTTATTTTTTATTGTCTAACTGAATCTGTCTGTAATTTCCATGTTTTGACTTCATCAAGTATGATCGATTTTCTCAGTAAGTAGCTTACATGTTTCATTTTGAAGCAATGCTTGAAGAGCGTTCTACTAGTCTCGGTTCTAAAGTGATTACCAAGCCAATGGTAATGTTCCTTTTCTACATATATTTATTTAATTATCTTCTTAGGAACTTCAACCAAGTAAAGTATTGTTATAACCTGCTCTTGTTATTTACTCCCTTTGTCTCAAAATAAATGTTAAAAATTTTTGCATGCTTGCTCTTCATCAAGAATAATTTTTTTTTGTTTTTTTTTTTTTTTTTTTGAATGGAAGGTGTACAAATTTTGCTCTGAGTTTGAACAATGAGATCGTTAGACTAATATTTCCAATGAGATCTACAACCTAGTCAATGCAAGGAGATTTACAACCAATCATTCTAGTGACAATAATATGATGTTCAGTTGCTTGCTTAACAAAGGCGGGAGCTTATTTATGGATTGGCAAAAAGTGATCAGTTTCTCTTGTAGCAATGAATTCATGTTTCATCATTATTTTCTTTTTCTGCTTCTTGTAGTATTAATTTTGGTATCTTTAGATTGTTTGTATTATGTTGAATGGTGAATGTTGTTATATGGTACAAGTCTTTGTTATATGTAATTTGCAGGCTTTATTATTATAGGTGGTTGTTTTTTGGGCTTTTAAATATTATTATTTTTCAGTTATGCTCATTTTACCCACGTAAATTTTCGTGGGCAAATTTTGTTTTTAATTTAATATATAGTTACTAACAGAAATGTCCGTCGCTAATGGGTAAAATTACCGACGAAAAAGTCCGTAAGTATGTTTACCTACGGAATATTTCGTCAGTACAACGAACATTCCGTGGGTAATGGTAACGGAAAATTCCGTAAGTATTACCAACAAAAATTTACTTACGGACCGTCGACGGAAGCATTCCATAACTAAACCCAATTTACTGACGGAAAATGATGATTACCCACGGAAATTTCCGTGACTAAAACGCGTATTTCTAATAGTGGTGACCGATTTTTTTAACTGTTGTTGGAAAATTAACGGCCTTGTATACTTTCTTTTCAAATGTGGTCATTGAAGTTTCTTTTATTTACAATGTCCTCATCCCTCTCACGGAATTGTCATATTTTTAACAATAGTTGGTCATGTGCTATTACATGATAAACAGTCAAGAAAACTTAACTGGTTTATGGTTGAATTAACGCAAAATTAACAAATTAATTTCACAAAAAAATGACCGATATACCTTTCTAAATTTACCAATTTTATGCTCCTACATAGAAACCCCACCCCCAAATCAGTCTCATACGACAACTCAGACGTACACACCTCTCATGCCGGCTCCTCCTCCGTGAACTCCGGGAACGCCAGATCTGACGGCTGCGAGGATCTGTCATCGATACTCGTCCCCTCCGCCAACCATTATTCCCAATTTCTATTTCCCTTTCTCACCCCTTCAGCGCCATCGACCCTTCCTTTAGGTCGCCCGTCCCTTAAACTTCTTCCATTGTGTTCATCACTATCGCCATCGTTTTTGTGTGTGCGTGCGTTTCTGTGAATTCATTTGAGTGTATGCTTGTTTGATTGGGATGAAATTTCCAGATTTCAAGATCGGTGTGTGCGTTTAAGTAACCAATTTCCAGATCTGATTTTTTTTTTTTTATTTGTGTTCGGATTTGAATTTGAGTGTATGTGGGTGTGGTGTTTTGGTTTATGAATTTGATTTGCAGTTATGCATTTTGAATTTTGTATCTGATTTTCATATTTGGGGTTGAATGTGTGCGAGTGCGTGTGCTGGGTGTGGTGAGGAGTTCGATGGTGGTGCAGATTGATGGTTCCATCAACTGAAATTGGGTTTTGAAATTTAGAGACTTAGGTTGACCTTTTTTGTTGTTGATTTGACCAGAAGAAAGTGGGTATTGAGATTTGAAACTTAGGTGGTGGTCATGGTGGCAGTGGTGGTGTAAAGGGTGGTGGTGGTGGTGGTGGTGGTAGTAGTAGTGCTAGGGGTTAGGGGTGGTGGTGGTGGTGTTTGTCTTGTTAGTGGTGAGATGTCATAGAGGAAGAAGATGAAGGAGATGAATTGACAAATCAGTTGAGTATTTACCAAATGTTAGTCAAGTAATAGCACATGACCAACTCCGGTTAAAAAATTGACAATTCGGTCGGTAGGGTGAGCGCATTGCAAAAAGACAAACTTTAATGACCATATTTGAAAAATATTTGCACAATGCCATTAAGTTTTTAACACAAGTTAAAAAACTCGATCAAATTGTTAATAAACTAAAGTACGCAGGTGATATTGGGAGTTTTGACAGTACAAGAGAGAAATTGCAATAATCTAATAGTACGCATGTGTGTTTTGCAAAAAACTCTTTTATATTGTAGCCTTGAATCTATATTGAGAAAGATAGAGCAGTGTGTATCTAAAGATAGAGCAGTGTGTCTCTGCTTTTTAGTTGGGTGTTTTGAGTCTATGAGACCCCATGTCTTTATTTACCTATATATTGCAATGTAACGTCTAATACTCATTTCAAGAAACTTTAATGAATTAGAGGAGTTTAATTTAGGTAATGATTCAAATAACGGTTTTTATAACGTGTACCGTTAGGGCAAACTTCAAGTCCATATCTATAACTATTAGTTCATTTATTAAGCTGCCTCTTTACTATCTTTTTCCATAATTATAAAAAAAAAAAACATTTTGATAAATATATGGATTTGCATAAAAATATTTTTGTCATATTTATGGAAATAAATGGTAAAAAGTAAGCTTAATAAATAAACATACACTTATAAATATGGGTTTAACGTGAGCCTATAAAAACCATTCAAATACTCATTCCTATCATAATTGTTAAATATTATCCATATATACAAGTGAACGTGTCGTGCGACCAGCAATTGTGTATGTACACGGTGACTTAAATTGCTATTAACACTACCACTACATATTCAATGGCAACTCGCTATTCCCAAGATAAAATGATTAGATCATTATTAAGCACACATGATCCCTACTTGTATGCTTTACTTGTTGAAATGTATCCACAATTATGTCTTTGACATAACTGGTCTACCTGTGTATACAAATTTTAGATTTAATCAAATAATATCTTCCTCTCATACAAGTACTTTAGATCAATAAAGCAACCGCTTTCTTGAAAATGCACCATCCAACCGTATTGTTCATGGTTATAGGTATCATGCTAAAGTAGTAGACATTACCCTAACGTCTTTTATGCATAATTGTAAGTCAAAAGGGAATAACAAATGTATAACCTTTAAAAAACTTCACAGAATAAATAATAGGGATATGTTGTTAGAACAATTATAATCCCCTGATGCCTAACTCATATTTAGAAGAAGAATGAGGAAAAGATGAAGCGGAAGCATGTAATAAATGTATACCTGTTGAATCCATCTTGATGTCTTGAAGGGAGAATAAGAATGAAGTAGAAGATAATGTAGGGAGATGATCTTCTAAATGAAAGTGTCTCTTAGTCTCTCAAAAGTTCTTTCAATAAATGAAGAGAGAATTTAGATGAGAGGAAGTAAGAATCAAGTATGTTTTAGGCTAGATGGAGAGGCCTTTAAATAGTAAACATGGTGACACTTCAAATAGGGACCATACTTATTCATTTCTAAAGCAATGTTGATTTACCATCTTGCCCATCAAAGATAGATAAATAACATTTCAGGGATTCTACACATTGACTATTTTGACCATACTTTATATTAATGTCATAGTCATGATTTTATTTATGGAAGGTGCCTATTAACTTGTGTTGCAAACCACAATGATCTAACAATCTCCCACTTGGGTTGCAAAACAAATTTCTTCCTTTAAATCACAAGTATAACATAAATGACAACCCAAATGTGCACTTTGTTATCACTTATAACAATCTCGTCCATTAGCCATACAAGTATAGAACTAAAGGGGCAGTCGTTGTAATTGATTCGCAACTAAACCCACTATAATTACATATACTAATTCAACTAAATGACATAGATCAAAAGTATGGATGTGTAGCATGGATCTTAATGAATATATACATATTCTTCCAACTAGTCCAACTTAAACAAATGAGATCAAACTTTAAATAATAATAGAACAATAAAATTGAAGAAAACAACACAAACTCCCACTATATTAAATGTTATCAAAAATTTGTTACACCCATATGAGCAACATGCTCGTGAAACAATAAAGGTGATAACGCCTTAGTAAACGGATCCGCTAACATAGAGTTTGTACCAATAAGTTGTATTTCTATTTGTTCATTTTGTACCCTCTCTCTCTTACAACAAGAAATTTAATGTCAATGTGTTTAGACTTTGACGAGCTCTTGTTATTGTTGTAGTACAAGACCGCCGCCCCATTGTCATAATATAGCTTAATAGGTCTTTCGACGCTATCGACAATACGCAGTCCTTCAGTGAATTTACGCAGCCATATAGCTTGATTGGATGCCTCGAAACAAGCAACAAACTCGGCTTCCATGGTGGAGGAAGTAACGAGTGTCTGCTTGGCACTTCTCCAAGAAATGGCTCCACCGGCTAATGTGAAGACATAGCCAGACGTTGATTTACGGCTGTCTTGGCATCCAGCAAAGTCGGAATCGGAATACCCAACGATCTCAAGATGATCCGACTTTGAATATGTAAGCATGTAGTCCTTGGTGTTTTGTAAATACCGCATCACTCTTTTGGCTGCGACCCAATGTTCTCTCCCCGGATTGCTTTGGTATCGACCAAGCATTCCAACAATAAAAGCTAAGTCTGGACGAGTACAGACTTGAGCATACATTAAGCTTCCTACTGCTGATGCGTAAGGGATGTTTTCCATATACTTGGTTTCAAAATTGTTTTTGGGACATTGATTGAGACTGAATTTATCTCCTTTAGAGACAGGGGTGTCATGTGGTTTACAGTTTTGCATGCTAAACCTTTGTAATACATTCTCTATATAGGCCTTTTGTGATAATCCTAAAGTACCTCGTGAGCGATCACGGTGTATTTGGATTCCTAATACAAAAGATGCCTCACTAAGATCTTTCATTTCAAATTTCTTTGAAAGAAATTTCTTAGTGTCTTTAAGGAGGTTCATGTCATTACTAGCAAGTAAAATATCATCCACATATAAGACTAAGAATATAAACTTACTCCCACTGAACTTATGGTATATACAATCTTCACCAAGATTCGTTTCAAAACCAAATGAAAGAATTACTTGGTTAAAATTTAAATACCATTGACGAGAAGCTTGCTTGAGCCCATAAATGGATTTCTTAAGTTTACAAACTAATTAATTAGTTTTTTCCAAATCATTCACCATTTCTGGTTTCTTCATATAGATGGTTTCCTCAATGTCTCCATTGAGAAAAGCGGTATTAACATCCATTTGATGAAGCTCAAAATCAAAATGTGCTACTAATGCCATAATGATCCTAAAGGAGTTTTTAGAAGATACCGGAGAGAATGTTTCTTTGTAATCAATACCTTCCTTTTGAGTAAAACCTTTAGCAACAAGACGAGCCTTATATCTTTCCACATTACCTTGTGAATCCCTTTTGGTTTTAAATATCCATTTACAACCAATAGCTTTCACATCCTTCGGTAATGGGACAAGATCCCAAACGTCGTTGTCTTTCATAGATTTCAACTCTTCATTAATGGCATTGATCCACTTATGAGAATTAGGACTATTAATGGCTTGATGGAAGGTGAGAGGCTCATCTCCCACTAAGCCTAAGTGTCCTTCATTCTCGGCTAGATACACCTCATAATCATCCGAGATGGCACTTCTTCTTACTCTATTTGATCTTCTTAAAGGCACCGGTTCTTCCTCATTTTGAGGTTGTTGAATTTCCTCATTTTGATCAACATTTTCATGTTGTTCAATATTTATAGGGGAGTCAATATTTTGAATTTGTTCCTCTTGAATTTCAGGTACAAGTACTTGATTTTCAATTGGAACTACTAAGGGAAGAGGTATACAAATGGATTCCTCCTCTTCCTTAAATTCAAAATTATTATTCCTAATTTCCCCTCTAAACTCAACATCCTCAAAGAACCTAGCATTTCCCGTTTCAAAAAACGTTCTAGATTTCGGGTTGTAAAATTTATAGCCCCTTGATCTTTCGGCATACCCTACAAAGTAGCAACTAACTGTCTTAGCGTCCAGTTTTCCTTCGTTAGGCCTATAAGGCCTAGCTTCTGCTGGACAACCCCAAACATGAAGATGATTTAAGGACGGTTTCTTATTCGTTTATAATTCATAAGGGATTTTATTGTTAGTAGCCTTAGAGGGAGCCCTATTGAGGAGATAAGTAGCGGTTTTTAAAGCATCGCCCCATAATGAGTGAGGTAAAGAAGTACAAGAAACCATACTTCTTACCATATCCTTAAGGGTTCTATTACGTCTCTCAGCTACACCATTCATGCTAGGCGTACCCGGCATAGTGTAGTGAGGGACAATCCCACACTCTTTAAGATAGCGAGCAAAAGGACCCTGACGTTTTTCTCCCGAACCGTCATTCCGACCATAGTACTCCCCACCACGATCGGATCTAACGTTCTTAATAGTCTTCCCAAGTTGATTTTCAACTTCGGCCTTAAAAGACTTGAAAACGTTCAAAGATTGAGATTTATCATGAAGTAAATAAATGTATCCATATCGAGAGTAGTCGTCTATGAACGTAATAAAATATTGTTGACCATTCCAAGAAGGAGTAGGAAATGGTCCACAAATATCCGTATGTATTAGTTCTAAGACACTTGATGCTCTCGAGGATACTTTCCTTTTCGTGTTTGTAAATTTTCCTTTTAGGCATTCAATGCAAAAGTCTTTATCCGGAATATCAATTTTATTTATGATTCCCTCAGACACAAGCTTGTCAATTCTCCTTTTGGAGATATGACCTAAACGCCTATGCCATAAGGTATAAGAATTTTCACTTGAAAAATTTCGCTTTTTACTTTTAGTTTCATTATTATGGGACTCATTGATTGTTTGAGTAGTGTTAAGCAAATAAAGATTATCACTACTCGATAAAGTACTAGTACCAACAATAATGGAATTAAAATAAAGATCACATCTATTATTTCCGAACGAACAAGAGTAACCCTCTTTGACCAAAACAGTGATAGATATTAAATTCCTTCTAAACGAAGGTACAATGAAAGTATTATTCAATACAAAATAATATCTGGTACTTAATAACAATCTAAAGGTTCCAATGCCTATGACTTCTACCGGGTTCCCAGCTCCCATATAGATGAATCTTTCATCCTTGCTAGGTCTTCGGTAATTCAGGAAACCCTGCATAGACATACTAATGTGAGTTGTTGCACCAGAATCCAACCACCATGTATATGAAGGAATTGAAACTAAATTAGCCTCAGTACAAACAAGACCAAATGACATACCTTTCTTAGCACGCCAAGCGTGATACTTAGGGCAGTCATACTTCATGTGCGTAGGGTCCTTGCAAAAGAAGCACTTCTTTTCCTTATGATCATCAGATGATCCTTTAGGCTTCTTATTGCTTGTTACCGCAATTTCCTTCCCTCTTCTCTTAGTCCCATGAGAAGAGGTGGATGCTAAATGAGCACCTTCAATTTTAGGTTGCTTCAACCTATCTTCCTCTTGTGTCACATGTGAGATTAATTCATTAATATCCCACTTGTCTTTCTGACAATTATAGGTCACCTCAAAGTGACCAAACTGAGGAGGAAGAGAAATCAACACTAAATGGACGAGAAGATCTTCCGATATCTCTAACTTAAGTCCTTTTAGTTTAGTTGATAAGTGAAGCATTTCTAAAATATACTCCCTTAAGTTCCCGGTACCCTTGTACTTCATGGAAACAAGCTTTCTTAAACAAGAACTTGTTTCCGACTTTTCGCTTTTGGCAAAGCGCCGTTCAAGGGTCTCAAGAAAGGTTTTAGCATCAACGTCCTCGGGGACACTGTTAAGAAATGCCTCCGGGACGACATTTTTCATGATCATAAGACTTACGCGATTAGAGCGTTTCCACTTCTCAGAGTTCAAGCGGTCCTCAGCGGTGCTATCTTCACTAAGAGGAAGAGGAATAGGCTCCCTAAATGCGAGGTCTATGTCCATGCAGCCCAAGATCATAGTAATTTTGTTTTTCCAAGTTTTAAAGTTTGTCCCATTAAGCATCGGAATTGTGCTCATCGCAGCAGTAATAGAAGAAGCGTTAAGTAAATCTGGGAATCGAGAACAAGAATGAATACAAAACAATAATAAGTAACTACATTATGAATTAAAAGATTAATTATATCAAATGAAATCCATCAATAAAGCAATTAACATGACATCAAAACTAATCTTTGGATTGCGAATTGACTCATAAATAACCACTTTAGATGACAAGTAATTTGAACAATATTTGATTAAATGCTTAATCTTCCTTTGGGTAGTCTTAAGCATTTAATAAAATTACTGAATGTTCATTTTATATGTCATCACAAGAATGCTTAAGACTTTCTTAGTACGTGGCGTTGTTCAACCTTAGTCGTTCCACCAATCCGTTCGGATGGTTGAGGAGGCCAGTCAAGGTTTCCAGCCTGATATACCATCGTTAGTCAAATGTCAAGATCTTCTTTGGAAAATTCAAGTCATTCAAATCTTAAACATTCAACACTTTAATAATTTTGCATTTAAATAACGTTAATCACTTAGGTGATAATATTATTTAAATAATGAATAAAATTATTTAAGCATATAATTAATCAGGGCTTTAAGGTTTGAAAAATAAATGTTTTGATCAAAAGGGAAAACAAAGTTTTATGCAGAATTTAAAATTTTTCAAAACTTGTGAACAGTACCTGCTCGGCCGCTCTAAACAAAACGCTCGACTGAGCGGATCGGCCGAGTCATATGATGTGCTCGGCCGAGCACCTTTAATCAGAATGTTTTGGTCACTTTGTCACATTATGCTCGGCCGCTCTAAACAAAATGCTCGGCCGAGCTGCTCGGCCGAGTCTTATGATGTGCTCGGCCGAGCACCTTAATCAGAAACAATTGCCTTATGCCATTTTGGCGCCTGTTCATGTGCTCGGCCGAGCAGATCCCAAGACTCGGCCGAGCAGTTCGCGCCTTTTCATACGCTCGGCCGCTCTAAACAAAGGACTCGGCCGAGCAAGACGAATTCTGCACTTCTGAATTTTGTTCAAACTTTCCCAAAATCAATGAATTGCAAGTAGACCCACATGGTATGTCCTTAAAACATAAAACCACGTTATATAGGGATAATCTTGCTTTAAAATTTAGTGGAATCAAGTGAGTAGATCCACATGGTATGCATTTAGATATAAAACCATGTTATGAAGGGATAGTCTCACAAGAACCATTTTTAAATAACAAAACTTTTCCAAACCATTTACTTAATTTAGATGAGATCATCAGTACTCTATGAATGAATTAGAGTCCTTAATCAATCATCAAATACCTTAAGATTCAACAGGGAAAATGAATCATAGTTAAAGCATAAAGATTTTCTTAAAACAAGAACTCAAACTCAAACTAAATAATGAGCGGGCTCTGATACCAATTGTTAGAACAATTATAATCCTCTGATGCCTAAATCATATTTAGAAGAAGAATGAGGAAAAGATGAAGCGGAAGCATGTAATAAATGTATACCTGTTGAATCCATCTTGATGTCTTGAAGGGAGAATAAGAATGAAGTAGAAGATAATGCAGGGAGATGATCTTCTAAATGAAAGTGTCTCTTAGTCTCTCAAAAGTTCTTTCAATAAATGAAGAGAGAATTTAGATGAGAGAAAGTAAGAATCAAGTATGTTTTAGGCTAGATGGAGAGGCCTTTAAATAGTAAATATGGTGACACTTCAAATAGGGACCATACCTATTCATTTCTAAAGCAATGTTGATTTACCATCTTGCCCATCAAAGATAGATAAATAACATTTCAGGGATTCTACACATTGACTATTTTTACCATACTTTATATTAATGTCATAGTCATGATTTTATTTATGGAAGGTGCCTATTAACTTGTGTTGCAAGCCACAATGATCTAACATATGTTACTTATCTCTCTTGATCGAAATGCACACGTTATTTGAAATATGTGCTACAGTGGGTAACTCTCATCAAAAGAGCTTATGTCAATTTTCTTCAAAAACACAGTACACATATTTAGTCATGATATAACTTTTATATATAACTATTTATACCTGGCACCATTCCATACTTATGTGACTTTCTTGATTCACACACGACTATTACAACCTCATCTTGATTCTTACCAAGGCGACATTTAACTTATCTAAAGTTATGTTCACTTATGCACTTACCCCACTTTGTTGTTAAGTAGGAAAACATAGCCCGATGTTGACTTTCGAGTGTTAAGATCACCTCCCCAATCAATATTACTATAACCAACTATCCTTAGGTTGTATTATTGATAACAGAACATGTAGTCAATAGTGGCCATTAGATATCATAATATCCTTTGACTGCTCCCCAATGTGCACTACCAGGGTTTGATTGGTAGCCGTAGACGCCCGACAAAAAGCGTCGAGTTTGGATTAAGGGACCGACTTTTCCTATGATGGTCTAATTGTTTTTAATTTTAGATTCGTCACCCATGTTTATGAAGGGACGCGAGAAAACCTATTTATTACTATGAAACCATAGATTCGAGAAAAGGTTCGGGGGTAAGGTTACGAAACGGGAAGGTGTTGGACACCCGCCCAACCTAGTCTAAATGTGCTTTTAATGTGTTTTAGTCTAATTAATGTCCTTCTTATGCTAGTCAATATTAAAGAATGGGGATTTAAGGGGGTTGGAATGTAGGGAAATAACCCTTGACCAACTTCAATAAGTGAAGTGATCGTTTCGGTCATGTCACAATTTTATGGGGATTGCATTACTTAGACATTAAATTAAATAAAAGAAAATAAAGAGATAGAGATGAAGATGAGTACAGATAGAGAGTAGAGAGAGAAGGATGAGATACCTAAACTTCTAAAAGAAACAAAATGCCTTTGCTTAAGGGTGTGTTTGTAGTATATGATATTTGCCTAGGGTTTTGGTATCCATAGTGTTCTCTTTTGAAATGGAGGAATGGGTGGTAATTATAGTTTAAGAGAGGAATGTTTTTTGTGCCAATAGAGAGTGAACGAGATTTTCCCCGGGTGGAGTTATTGGTGAGGAGTTACAAATCAGAAATGGAGGGATTCTTGAGAAGAAATCTGTAACTGACGCCCGGAAGCGCGCGCCTCCCTACATAGGGGTAAAGGGTGCACGCTTTAAGAAAGGACGGCAGAGGTGCCCAACTCAATAAATGGCAGAATGGCAAAAAAACCTAGAAAGTTAAAACTGTTATTCAGTGGTACAAGAGGTTTGACAGCTATATGACAGAGATCGGATACACGAGGAACCCGTATGATTGTTGTGTGTATCACAATAAGTTGATAGATGTCTTGTACATCTATTCGGTGCTCTATGTAGATGATATGTTGATAGCAGTAGTCAAGAAGTAAGAGATTCAGAAGCTGAAAGGCTTATTGTCCGCAGAGTTTGAGATGAAGGATTTGGGTAGCGCGAAAAAAATTCTGGGTATGGAGATTCATAGAGATAGAGCCAAACGAAAAATGTTCTTATCCTAGAAAGGTTACATCAAGAAAGTTTTAGAAAGGTTTGGTATGTCAACAGCAAAGGCTATATAGATACTCCGAGTGCAGCGAATGCACGGTTGTCAGTCACGTTTGGGCCCAAGTCGGTGGAGGAGAGAGAGTATATGGCTCGAGTACCCTATGCTAGTGCAGTTGGTAGTTTGATGTATGTTATAGTGTGCACTAGGCCGGATCTTGCACAGGCAGTTAGTGTTGTTAGTCGGTTCATGGGTAATCCGGGTAAGGAACATTGGCAGGCTGTGAAGCGGATCTTTAGGTATCTTCGGGGTACCAGTGACGTCGGTCTCATTTATGGAGGTGGAACAGAATGTACAGTCGAGTGGTTCTCATATTCGGACTATTCGGGTGATATTGACACAAGAAGATCGATGACCGGATATGTATTCACGCTTGGTGGGTCAGTTTCATAGTTGAAAGGCTACATTGCAGGCGACAGTGAAGTTGTCTACAACAGAAGAAGAATACATGGCATTGACAGAGTCCGCTAAGGAAGGAATATGGTTGAAGGGATTGATCAGTGATCTTGGGAAACATCATGATCAGGCTATTATTTATTGCGATAGTTTGAGCGCAATTTGTTTAGCTAAGGATCAAGTTCATCATGAGAGGACCAAGCACATTGCTGTCAGATATCATTTCCTGAGGGATGAGAAACGGGTAAAGGTGAAGAAGGTAGGGACGGCGGACAACCCTGCAGATATGTTCACAAAACCTGTGACGGGGAGCAAGTTCCAACATTGTTTGGACTTGTTTAATGTTCAAAGATATTAGATAGCATAAGAGGCGAGGGGGGAGAAAAGGTTTGTTCTCATAGGACAAGGACTTTTGTACTCCTTATTGGCTCAGAGTTAGGGATTATTAGTTAGTCCTTATGGGACAAGGACTTTTGTAATCCTTATCAGGAATTATTATTAATCCTTTAGGGATTAATAAAAGTTATTCCTTACGTCTTCAGGGTTAGGACTCTATTAGTATAAATATAGAGGTCATCCTAACACAAATTCATACCTCGGAAAATAGAGTGCTTAGAGAGAGATCCATAATTGTAGATCTAGGGATTAGCACAGTCAGGAATTTTGTGACCAAAATTCGTGCTAGCATAGATTAGTGTGATCTTGTTAACGTTTCTCCAGATTGATAATAATATTCTATCCCCTCCACGTGGACGTAGCCAAATTGGTGAACCACGTAAATCTGTGTTCTTGTGATTGGTTTACTTTTCTCATCAAATCTTGTTAATTGCTCTAACAAGTTTTACATTATTTATTAACTAAGAAAAAGCAACTTAAGATAACCAAACGCAAATCCCTAAATTATCCTCCATCTAATGCTTACCTGTAATAAAAAGAGATTAAGAAGGGTGAGCAAACAATGCCTTCAGAGAGGTGACCGACAAAACAAATATTCTTTTCAAAACCGTTTTAATAATTTGAATACAATCAATAGAAAGATATTTTCAAACTTTCTAATGTAGAAACGAGCTGTCAAATAATATAAACGAACTGTCAAACAATATAATTTTGTCTTTCAAATACGAATATTCTTTTTTCACATAAAAGTGACCTAATGACCTTAACAAACAGAATAGCCCACAAGGAGCACAATATAAAACAGTGGTTCCGAAACACCCCAATATTAATCTTAAGTAGTGAAAAATGTCTTAAAAGACCAATACAATTTTACCCCATTAATATTGGTTGTTTAAGTTTCCGATCATGTGGAATAAAAGCCAAATTATTTTCAAGTTCAAACAAATATGATTTCATGTATAAAGAAATATAAAATTAAAATGAATAAAGTTTGAGATAAAAAACAATATTTATTTTATCAAAGAAAGCAATACAACGGAGTCAAAGCAAGAATCAACTCAAGGTTGATTTTTAATGTTTTCAAGGACGGACAATTTTAGTAAATTTTTTGGAAGACTAACAATTGAAATAGAACATCAAAAACCTAATTAGAGGTATAATCCCATACCTCAAGTGGTGTGTTTGCTAAAACTCTCGAAAAAGGACGAAGCCTTTAAACATGTTGGGTGGTTGCCCAAAATCTGTCACCAAAATATATTTACAATTATAAGTACAAAAAATGATAATTTTAGAATCAAAAAAATGTTCATTTGCAAACTTTTCTAAAGTGTGAATGTGATAACACATAGTTTTCCATTTTAACATTGGTGACAAGGACACTTGCCGGAGACACACATGTACACACATTGACACACACATATCTTCCAATGTCTGAATGGTCCTTTTGGATTGACCACTGGTTTGTGGGTTAAAAGGCGTACTCATACTTAAGTTGGTTCTCAAATTCCGCTGTAGACTTTTCCAAAACTTGGATGTAAACCTAGAATCTCGATCCTACGCGCCTTAAATGCGATAATTATGATGTTTGGGCTGGTGATATTCAAACCGCTCTAGAAGCACAATGAATGTTTGGGTTCTTGGATGGATCTATTACTACTCATTCTCCTCCAAGTACCGAAATCGATTGAACTATGAGTCTATGAGTCATGCTATGATCATTTCTTGACTCATGAACAACATTGTTCACTAAGTAAAATCCTCTCTCTCAAAATATAGAGATACTAAAAAGTTGTGGAATATGGTAAAATCTCGTTTTAGTGTAGTGAATGGACCTCGTATTCAACAACTTCAAGCTTCTATTGCTAAGTGTGAGTAATCTAAGACTATACCTGTTTCAACTTAATTTGGAAAATTGATTGCTTATCGTAAAAACTTGATCAACATAAAACTCTTATTACTTGCATTTGTTGAACTAATTTTTCAGCCGGTAGTAAACATGAAGAGAGAAGGGGGAACACCCGTCTCCATCAAATGGCAACTTTCCTAGCTAGGAGGTGTTGTGGCTACATTTTTAAGAGGACGACATCTTGACTACTGCCAGCATGTAGACGTTTTCGTGATCAGTAAGTTATGAATAATAAAGTTATTTTATTCTAATAAATATTTTTTGCAGCTAACCCTTGGAAATCACGTGGTAAAAGACTATTATCCACGAAGGGATAGACTTGGTCAAGAGTTGGTTAGAGATAGATTGGATCCCACGATTTTAGGACAGTTGGTTGTGGGTATATTTTCAAGATGGCGACATCTTGATCAACATGCAGACATCTTCACCTCTGGCAGAATTATAAATAAATTAATTATAAATATCCTAACTAATTTTATTTATCTACAGCTAAGTAAAAACGTGCTACAAGGCCTACTCTCAACAGAAAAGAAGACCAAGTCAAAGATTCATCAAGATAGAGCCCGAGTTTTTAGGATAGTTTGTTACTCTTTTTTAGATAGGATTCTTATTTGTATTTTCTACTTAAACCGATCTTGGAGGCACACCATCACACACGCTTTCACAAACTACTCTGTACTCCTCCACAGTTTAAAAACAAGAAGATTAATACTATCTTTGGGTAGGAAGGTGCTCTTAATCACCTCCCGAGGTTTTGTGCCGGCGAGATTATTGTCTCAAGGGCTTTCCTCGTTAGATCCTTGTGCAATCTTGAATTCTGCAATTCTATAGCTTATATTCCATTTAACCCTCCTTAATTTTGATCCAAGAGTATATATCATTTTTTTTTTACCAAAACAATTTGGCGCCCACCGATGGGCACTTGGTTTTTTAATCTATTGAATTGCTGCCGATTCAAGATGTCTACTCAACCCATGATTTCCGGCACCAGCAAGTCAACCACTTCAATCAGTGGTGTTATCCCGCCGTCTGGGGGCATCAGGCCTATAACATCAACGGGTGGATCTAGCAGATTGCCACCTCGTCCACCTATGGGAACTGGCAAGAAGCAGACGTCTTCGACTCCTGATGTCGACATCAAGAATATGCTCATCCAGATGAAGAATCAGCTTGACAGACAACATGATAGCACCACTCTGATGGTTGTCGCCTTAGTGAAGATGTAGAAGGAACAGAAGATGTTAACTGAAAGGATGGACGATGTCTCCCCGATTCGCCCCAAAGTTCTCAATTTCGATCTTGGGGGCAGTTCACAGGTCTTCAATGAATTCATCCCTATGGCTTGAGCAACTTATGCAGGGATCATGACATCTCCAATGATGTCGACATCTCCAATGATGACGACACCTTTTGCTTCTAGTATCTTTGAGTTACCCATGGAAAGAAACACCTATGTTCCACCTTCTACGTATAACATCTTTGGAATGTCACCAGAAGGAGCCACTTTCACCAATAGCACCTTTGTGACATCTTCCTCTGACAATGCTAATCCCTTTGGTAATATCAATTCAAATTATATTTTTGATAATACTTCTCGTGCTACTAACCCTTTTGCAGGTAGCTACATCGCAAAGCAACTTCAAGAATTAAGAGATATGGTCATGAACGTGCCTAGTGTCACTCCTCCCATTCGACAAGTTTCACCAACATATTACAACCAGTCGCGCTTTGTACCAGCCATCGTACATGTCGACATCCCCAAAGGATTTAGCGTTCCAACCATGAAGTTGTATGACGGAAGCAATGATCCTGAGGAGCATGTCGCCCACTACCAGGAGAAAATGGAAATTGTTCGAATACCTCTTCAACTCAGAGAAGCTTGCTTGTGTAAAGGGTTCGGCTGAACGTTGGTAGGACCAGCTTTGAAATGGTTGATTCGTCAACCACCAGGATCTATTTGGTCATTTGCTCAGCTTGTCAACATGTTCAACAACCAATTCTCTTGTAGCAGACAGTTTGAGAAGCTTACCAGCGATCTTTACCGCATTATCCAACAACCTGCCGAGGCCTTGAAAGACTACGTCAACAGGTTCAATAGAGAAGTCTTGGAAATTCCCAACCTTGATATGGCAACGGCAACGGAAGCCTTTAGAATGGGTCTAAAGAAAGATTCCCCGTTCTATGAAGAATTGGTGATGAACCCTTGCAAGAGAATGGAAGATGTACGCAACAGGGCATCAAGATTTATCAGACTTGAAGAAGACAAGGTACAGCAACAAAGGCTTCTGGAAGAGCGTCGGCATGAGGATTCCCAAATTTTGGAACGCTATCCATCTTAAGACATACTTCATATGTCAGTATCATTTCAAATTTTCGACATCTTAAGGTAATAAGTTAGGTATGAACTTACCTCAATAGTTGAATAAACTTTACTTTATTTCCATTCATTTTAATAAAGTTATTTATGCAAGTTTACTTTTATTAATAAAAGTGACATCAGTTAAGATGTCACGTACTTCTAACATGTCGTCGTTTTGCAAGATTTTAACATTTTGAATAAGACTTCAAGACTCTACGAAGACAAACGTTTGAGACTGGTCATCTCATCTTCAGTTTAAGGCACTTAAGCCCTTCAAAGGTTTAAAGAAATTACTTTCTTTCGTTTCAATTAAGGTTGATACACCTTCGCATGGAGCGCACGATTTTAATGTTGGTTAAGTTGAGGAATGGGCACATATGTTTATATGTACGCACCCCCCCCCCCCATTTCCACTTAATCAAATATTGACCATAAGAAAATTCAATTGGTTATGGCATTGACATGTCATCTAAGTTCAAAAGGTTTTTGGCATTAACATGTCAACTAAGTGATATAAAGATTTCTACATCTTACACAAGAAATCAACATCCTAAAACGAAGAAACGATAAATGGAACAATATATATTTTCAAAGATTGAGGTGCAGGTCATCTTAAGGAGAAAGATACTTGTGGATATCTTGATAATTGACGACACCTAACGGTTGTTTCTTCCTGAAGATTTTCTGAAACTTTTTGAAGAAGAGAAAACGTTCAAATCTTTAGAGGATGGAAACACTTCTACCAAGCAGTTGTCCAGTCAATAACCATTTATAGTTTTGAGTTTTGAAAACTTACCCTTTTCGTATTCCGTAAATGGTAAGTTTTGGGGGCAATTGTTGTGGCCACATTTTTAAGAGGACGACATCTTGACTACTGTCAGCATGTGGACGTCTTCGTGATCAGTAAGTTATGAATAATAAAGTTATTTTATTCTAATAAATATTTTTTGCAGCTAACCCTTAGAAATCACGTGGTAAAAGACTATTATCCACGAAGGGATAGACTTGGTCAAGAGTTGGTTAGAGATAGATTGGATCCCACGATTTTAGGACAGTTGGTTATGGGTATATTTTAAGATGGCGACATCTTGATCAACATGCAGATATCTTCACCTCTGGCAGAATTATCAATAAATTAATTATAATTATCCTAACTAATTTTATTTATCTACAGCTAAGTAAAAACGTGCTACAAGGCCTACTCTCAACAGAAAAGAAGACCAAGTCAAAGATTCATCAAGATAGAGCCCGAGTTTTTAGGAGAGTTTGTTACTCTTTTTTAGATAGGATTCTTATTTGTATTTTCTACTTAAACCGAGCTTGGAGGCACACCATCACACACGCTTTCACAAACTACTCTGTACTCCTCCACAGTTCAAAAACAAGAAGATTAATACTATCTTTGGGTAGGAAAATGCTCTTAATCACCTCCCGAGGTTTTGTGCCGGGAAGATTATTGTCTCAAGGGCTTTATAGAAATGCGAATTATTGCAGTAGGACAGACTAAAAAGGAAAACGCTGCAAAGTCACTTCTAAAACTATAAGAGAGGAATACAACAGATCATCTCCTTGTAATCTTAACCATCAAACCATACTTCATGTACAAAATAACAGACAAAGTAGGAGCCATAGTTTGCCCTTCCACAACCTTAAACTTATACTTTTGCAAAATAGCCACAGCCACAGCCTTCATCTGAGTAAAAGCCACCTCCTTCCCTAGACAAGTCCTCGGTCCCGCATTAAACGCCATGAACTTATACGACGGTTCATGTATAACAGTCCCACGCTCTGAAATCCATCTCTCTGGCTTAAACTCCAAGCAATCTTTCCCCCATATCGACTCCATTCTCCCCATCGCATACATTGAAATCATGACCTTGACTTTTGGGTCAACTTTATGTCCGCTAGGAAGAACGCCCGCCTTTATAGGCGTCTTCTGTTGAAAAGGGACCGGAGGGTATAGCCTTAACGCTTCACAAAATGCGCCATGTAAATATACCATTTTCTTTAAATTCTGCGTCCCGTTCAAGAATAAGCCGTCTTCGTTTTGTTGCACACTCGCTTTGATTTCTTCTAGAATCTTCTTTTCAACGATCGGGTGCGTTGAAACAAACCACAAAAACCAAGTGAGACAAGCGCTCGTAGTGTCTCTCCCGGCAATCATTAGATTCAACACAGTATCTCTCAAGAACTTGTCGTCTCGCTCCATTTCCGGGCCCACATAACCATCGCTCATCAGAGACGTTAAGATATCATCATGACCCTTTGACCCGACTCGTTCTTTCAACTCCTTCTTCTTCTTGGATACAAGATTATCGACAACGTTATTTAAAATCTCCCTCGCTTTCTTCATCTTCTTCTCTTGTCCGACCCCTAACCATTGTTGTAGCTTCCAAAACCATGGAGGTACAACAGTTCGTGTAAATGTGCCTTCCTCTGCAACGTCCATAGCTTTCGAAAATGGGACATCTGGGAAATCAACAGAAAGACAACCCGGATCAAATCCAGTAACCAAAATACAAGTACTATCAAATGTAAACCTCTGAAAAACATCTTGCATGTCCACCATTATTCCTTGTTTGGCCACATGATCAAGAACCGGAACCAACCCTTTTTCGATTTTCTCAATACTAGTCTCCACTACAAACTGATAAAACCGTTGTTGATTAATCAGCGCGTGATTCATTTTCCTCTGCACGTTCCACGAATGATCATCAGAGTTGAAAATTCCTTGGCCTAGGAAATCAAATACTCTCTTAAACTCGGGCCCTTTGGGGAAATTTGAGAAATTTACGCTCATGATATAATGGACGTTAATTGGATCTGAAGTGCCCAAGATGTCGATGTTGGCAAGCCAAGGGCCGATGAAATGGAAAGTTCCTCCGCTTAGTTGTAGAAGCAAGGTGGTATCTTGGTGAATGACTTTGATATGAGCGATTAACGAGGGGAGCATCCCAACGATGGGCCAGTTGCGAACGATTGTGTTTGTGTTTCGCATGTGCCATATGAAGAGGAAGCATAATATTGCAAGAATGATCTCTGAATAGCCTAGGATTGCCATTTCAGATGATCTTGAAGAGAGGAAATTGAAGTGGAAAGTGGCTATTTGATTGAAAACTCAGAGGAAGAAATTTAAAGGTATGTTTTTAACTAGAGAAAGTAACAAACAAGTGATTTAGCAGAAAAGAATATATCAAAGGGTAAGTCTCTCCTTTTAGTGAGTTTACATGTTCATTATACGCTTATATGCTATCTTGGAATGTAAGGTATACATAAGGTTTAATAGGATGTCAACTTGAATATGCACAAAATTTTGTGAAGTACCCCATAACACTTGTTCCCACCGTCCAAAATTATCTTTCTTACTTTTTTTTCCGTTGTTTTTGCCAAAAAAAAAAAAAAATAATAAATCTTTGAGCAATAATTTTCTGATTTAATTGTCTTAATGAAAATCTAAAATTTGTTATTGACAGTATTGATGATGGTGTATCAATTAACTTTAAATTGTTGTTCAAAATTTCTTCATAATAACAGAGAAAAAAATATGACAATTATTTTGGGACGGGGGAAGTAGGAGAGAGTATTAATATAGGCCGGGGAGTACGTCCGAAGCAACCTAACCCATTCGGTCCAATGCAAGTGGTCGAACTTAAAAAACGTATTCTCAAATTTCCATACAAAGTAGCTACACTTTGTGTTAATGTAAAGGAACATAGTCCCAATTTTTTACACACACTTGCTGCCCAATAGGGTGAAATCGCAATTTCAAGTTAGAATTTCTCGAATTTCGCAAAAAAAAAAAAAAAAAAAAATTGTAGAGCTCATGGGTGGAACAAATTAAGGAGTTATAATTAATTGCAATTGATTTGTACTTGTAATTATGTTTTGGAAGTCAAAAGGGGAGTAGGCTAGTTGCATTTTATCCAATGTAAATGGCCGGATTAAGAGAAACAAGATCCTGTATAGGCTCACAATAAGTCCAAGTTACTCAAAAGAATATTAAAATACTACTCCCTCTCTCTGTCCCTAAATGAGTGTCCATTTTCAAGAAATCTTTGTCCCTAAATGAGTGTCTTTTTTTAACATAACTTTCTCCCTAAACGCTTTTTTTCGAAAAAAATTTCACCGGTTTCTTTATACGTGCAAAACTAAAGGTTTGGAAAGGAGATTACAAGATTATATATGAATCGTTGTTACCAAATTGTTCAAAAAGTTGAGATTTTCAGTGTCCCTTAAAATAAAATTTGGACACTCATTTAGGGACAGAAGGGAGTACAAATTTATTTTTTAATTAAAAGCAAATTTAAAATTAATCTGGGACGGAGCAAAAGTGTGGGCTTGAGGTCACAAGGAAACATCTCAACCAGTGTGCGCTACGGTCCCATCTGAATCAGTAGTAAAAGACATTTTCCCAATTAACGAAATTATATCTTCTTATCCTACAAAACATAGTACTCCCTCTCGTCCCAAAATGATCTTCCTATTTGCCATTTTTTATTGTCCCAAAAAGTTCTTTTCATTCTACAATTTAAGCTTACAAATGCATAAACAAAACATGGCTAATGAAGCAAGTGTTCATATCTTTAAAAAAAAAATTGAATAGTCTGGACAATTTCGAAGGTTCGTTATTGAGATTCATAGTTGCATTACTTATAGCTTCCTTATAAAAATAGAAGAGTCGGAGAATTCTCTCATTCGATGTGGGTCTGAATAAAGTGAAAGTTGAAGGCGAATTCACTGAACCCGACAAGTCGGTGTCTCGGGATGTGGGTCGGAACGTCGACCGCAAACGAAGGATAGACTCAAAGACAAAGGTTTCTTTGGCTTTTTGTTCATGCTATCTTTCGTAAATCATTATGGGACGGAGGGAGTATTTATTGTTTAATCTAGAATATTATTGTCCATTAACCCTTTATATTAGAACAAAATTACCAAATTTATATTGGTTGATTTGCGTTGGAGTATTTAGTTTAGGTTACAGATCTACTCCCTCCGTCCCAGCTCACTTGAGACTTTTTGACCAAAATTGGTCAACTTAAGGTCGGTTTGACCAACACTTTATAGAAATATTTATGTTCCAAAAAAAATTCAAAAAATTGTTATTGAGAGGATTTTTAATGGTGATCATTATACATTTTTTTAATTTTTATTCGGATCATAAATATTTCTATAAAGTGTTGGTCAAACCGACTTTAAGTTGACTAATTTTGGTCAAAAAGTCTCAAGTGAGCTGGGACGGAGGGAGTATATGCTAAAGGTGTGCGTTTGGTTGCAAATGTTGTTCATGTCACCACAATTCAAGATGGTCAAACTTTTCAATAGATCAATCTATAATACTACCTGTCCCAAAAAAAAAAAAAAAAAATGCTGGTGGCCATGACCAAATTAGGAAAAATAAAATAAAATCTTTTACATTCATTTTAGGACGGAAGGATAGTAAAAAGGGTAGTGGTAGTTTAACAATTATCATGGTCCTTTCTATATCAACCATCCCAGCACACCGGCCGCGGAAATGCAATTAGACAGTTTGTATGAACAACCATATCAGATGTCAAATATGTTTGAACATTTACACATCAATTTTCCAAAGAGAAAATTGATCCAAGTTCTTAAACCGGACCTACTTTGCGAGTATTCTATATCTACTAACCATTCTATATGTACATATAGTCAAGAAGAAGGCATCATCAAGGAATCTCCTCGTACTGGGATTTCTACATGCAACCAAAACCAATTCAGAGATTCAAAAAGCGGCGTATTACCCTTTTCAATTCCACCTTTTAGCGTTCTTGCTCCCCTTGGATTTTTGTTTTGCCTGCTGAAACGCCTGCTGCTTCTGTTTCTTCCTAGCTTCTTTCTCTGCCTGAACGGTCATATTTTGAGAATTTGAAGCTTATTATCAAGAAATAAGCTCAAACGACAAAAAAAAAAAAAAAAAAAAAAAACTGCAGTTAATTATTTTGCCTGATCTATATAAATACTCCCTCCATCCCAAAATGATCTTCCCATTTGCCATTTCTCGTTGTCCCAAAAAGTTCTTCCAATTTCTACAATTTGGGCTTAAAGTGCATAAACAAAACATGACTAGTGAAGCAAGTGTTCATATTTTTAAAAAGTTTGAGTAGTCAAATGGGAAGATCATTTTGGGGCGGAGGGAGTATTAAATAGAGATAAGAATTACCTTTGACATCTTGGATTTGGCTTTCACTTTAGGAGCCTTGTCCTCCAACTCGGCCTCTCTGTCAAGTGCTTTCTCCCTTGCCTCGAGGTTCTTCTCTAGATAGTACTGCAAATCACAACCGTCCAGCTTATCAGGAATTGGACTGCAAACAAACCTTTTCTTTCTTCTTTTTGTTTATTCAACGGGACATACGAAATACTTGAACTAGAAAGATTGGTCTAATGTTGGAGTTGTACATTTTAGTGCCCCATTACCTTTGAGATAAAGGATACTTCCAAGGGGACTATTACAGTTTGATTTTTTTTAAAACTAGAACAAAGACCTCTAACGAACTGCATCCAACAGACTGTTTGGAGCTAATTATAACGATTGCGATGTTTCTAGAATTTTAAATACCACAATGAATGCCATGACGTCCGTTACCAGAAAACGTACGCACAGATCCATGCAAATGCACAAATGCAAATGAGGTTTTTGAAGAAGTCGTTTAATTGACCAGTATTTCACTTCAGTTCAAGAAAAGTTTCAACTAGGTAGAAAAGATTGAACTTGCTGAAGATCCGCAAGTGCTATTTGGTTTCTGGAACTTTGAATATGTCAAGGTGTCCTGAGAATTCTTAAAAAGTTACCTGTTGGCAGTTCAAATCAAGGTAAAACCCAGTCCGTCATGGACCCCAGTTTTCATGTTTATTCAGGTATTACTCATTCCATGTTGGTTTTTTGAATATAAATACTACCTCCGTCCCAGAGTAAGTGTCCACTTTTTTTGCATGTTAGCACGAAGGAACTTTGAGCTATAACTTTAGGTTGATTTAATTGTCATAATGAAAATATAAAACTTGTTTCTTAGACACCATTATATAATGAAAATATAAAACTTGTTTCTTAGACACCATTATATATACTATCAATAACAATTTTTAAATTTTCATTAAGACAATTAAATCAACCTAAAGTTATTGCTCAAAGTTCCTTCGTGCTAACATGCAAAAAAGGTGGACACTTACTCTGGGACGGAGGGAGTAGCATAATTGACCTTAAAGAGACTGAACTAAGAGATTAAATTGAAACAACAAAACGGTTGTTCACTTGTGATATTCTCCTCTCATAGGTTTCAATTCACAATCTCCGAAGACGATAATATCATACTCCGTCCGTCCCACAGTAAAGGTCCTACATTCCTTTTTGGTACCTCTAAAAGTAATAGTCTCATTCCCAAAATGGTAAATGATGAATAGTGTTTTGGACAACTTTCTCTTTACAATGCTTGTGTAATTACAAAAAAAAAAAAAAAAAAAAACTCAACTAACCTACTTTTTACCCACCTACATTATGAATAGAGTTTTGGACAATTATATCCTCAACCCACATACAATGTTTATCCATCTTTTATTGTTTCTATAATAAGCATGCAAAATGTAAGACTCCTACTCTGGGACGGAAGGAGTAAATTAGATGCACTAAACCAGGACAGCAAAAATAAAAAACAATATTGTACAAACTTACATTGTAGTCGCCGTCATAGTCTTGTAAATTGCCATCCTTCACTTCCAGTACTCTATTAACAATTTGCTTTATGAAGTACCGATCATGAGAAACAGCAATGACAGTGCCCTGGTACTCACATATTGCTTCCTAATAGATAAATAAGTCAAAAGAATCAACAAGTTTGTGGTTGACCTTCAAAATATACACGACATGATGAAGTAACACAAAGAAATGGAATAAACACCAAACCTCAAGCATTTCTTTTGAAGGTATATCCAAATGATTAGTTGGTTCATCCAATACTAGGACTGTTGAAGGTTTCACCATGAATTTGCAAAAAGCAAGACGCGCCTGAAAGCGTAATCAAAGGATCTCAGACAGCATGAATATGCAGCTCTAAACATATAAAAACAGCAATCATGAGAAAAGGAGGAAATTTAAACAATGACATAACTCCATCAAGGAGAACAGTTTCACTTCAGGGCCTCTCTCTCTCTCTCTCTCTCTCTCTCTCTCTCTCTCTCTCTCTAAACATATAATACCACTGTGCGGTATTAGCGTAATCTACTTCTCCATCCATCCCAAAAAAAGAGTTGCACTTTCCTTTTTGGTTTGTCCAAAAACAAAAGGTCACATTTCTCAAAAGGAAAAAGATCTTAGTGCATTTTCATGAAGATGAAAGCTACACATGTTATTGAACATCAGGATGATACCCAACTAAACAGAACCAACAGCAGCCCAACAAATCATCCAGCAAAAATCTTTACTCCATCTAATCAGTCATTTCTCTGAAACCAAACTTACAATTCTTAAGAACATGGCATATTGCATATCCAATAAAAGGATCTAATATCATTATATCAGGATAAATGGCAAAGAGGAGCAATAACTTTGAGTGACTAATACATTGCTAGGCCCTCTCTCTTAATTATAAGAGCCTTTAAATGTGTTGGTAACTGGACACAGTGTGTCTCTTATAAGTTATAACTACAAAATGCTGGGTTTTATCTCATCCAACTTCCATTCTCTACCCATACTATTGTTAGTGCACCAGTGGCCACCCATTATGGCTGTCATGTACACATGAACTAAAATCAGTTTGGTTCTCCGTTCTGGGAAAATATAGAAATATGCCCCTGTACTTGGGTCTAAGATGCAGATATGCCCTTATACAAATTAATTGCCACATTAGTCCCCCGTACTTAGGAAAAATGTGTGGAGATTAGGACTCCGTCATCTTTCCATCCAAATTCTAACAGATTGGCTGACTGGGAATCATAGTTGGCATGGAAAATTTATTACGTGGCAAAAGCTTGTCCAAGTGGACTTTGATGAGTATGATAGGCTCAAAACTACGTCGTTTTGATGTTAAAATATATATAAAAAAAATAAAAAATTATATATATTCTTAACCATCTTCATCATCTCCAACACCAGCACCACCATCACCCACCCACCACTCCAAAGTCACAACTACCGCGCCCACCCACCCAACATTAATAAGTCACAACCATCACCCCCACCCCACCCACCAGCACCATCAATCAAATTCAAAATCACACACATAAAATTAATCGCACAAACACACAATCAAACGCACACACACAATCAAATTAAAAAATCACAAACAGTTTCAAACCCTAATTCTATCCCAAACCCGATTCACTGAATCATTGTCCCCATGATTAAGATTGAGCCGACCTCTTTTCTTCTTCACATCACTACCCAACCCAACCCATTAATAGCACTCCACTTTTTAAAATCCCGTTGAATCAAACGGAGGAGATAGAGAAACGCCATGGGAGTAAAGAGAGAGAAACACCATAGGTGATTGAGAATTTGGGTCTAAGGTATCGAGCTCCAATTTCAGAAATGGAATCTTCCATCGCCATTGATGGAGCTTGGATTGGAGGTGAACTGTGTGAAAAAGGGCACTTTTAATTCTCTCTTTAATTTCTCACTTATTTTCGAAAATTCGGAATTCATGCTTAGTTGTTAAAAGAGAATGAGATTGGGATATGGGTTTGTTGAAGAAATTGGAGGCAGCGATTGATTTTGGTGAAGGAGGTCACGTTGATTTTGGTTGTGGTTATGGTGGAGGACTGGAGGGTGGTAGAAAATGGTGGTGTTGTACTTTTTCAAAAAAAAAAATCTAACTAACAAAACTACGTCGTTTTGTGGTTTAGAGACAAATAAGCAGCTCCATTTGGCAATTCTTTCCACTTATAAGCCAAATAAGAAGCTCAGTCAGCTATTCCGTTAGAATTTGGATGGAAAGATGACGGAGTCCTAATCTCCACACATTTTTCCTAAGTACGAGGCCTAATATGGTAATTAATTTGTATAAGGGCATATCTGCATCTTAGACCTAAATAGAGGGGCATATTTCTATATTTTCCCGTTCTGGGTGTGACTGGACGAGCTAAAAGCATTAGTGGTCGCTTGGCTGTTAAGTGACACAACTAAGCTACTTTTTTCCCCTAGTAGCTAGTAGCTAAAATACAAAACAAAAAGGCTGCATGAACACTCCTTAGAGGTGAAGGGAAAACACAAGATTTTGGGGGGAAACCAGTTTCTCCATAAATTATAAAAAGTCTTGTTTTTCAAACTGTTCCTAAATCTTCGCCAAATGCTTGCAAGTAGAAAACAAGTGGACTTTCTGTAAGTTAGGGAGAAACAAGAGGACAAGAACATTTACCTTCTCACCACCACTAAGAAGATTAACCTTCCTATCAAGCATGTCAGCCTTGAAATTACAACGCCCAAGGAGTCCTTTTATATCATCAATTCTCCACTCTTCTGCAACTTCTGCTACAGTGTCGAGCACGGTTTTGTCTAAATCAAGAGCTTCAGCCTGGAAAATAGCTCTAGTTAACCTCAATATTTATGAACGAACATGAATCGCCAATAGTAACCAGAACCTACAATTAAAGTACAATGTAATATGTAAATGTCGAATAACCAGAGTGACAGACCTGATTCTGCTCAAAGTAGTTTGGTAACACATTATGCTCTCCAAGAATAACTTCACCACTACTAGGATTCTCTAAGCCCAGAATCAATTTTAGAAAAGTACTCTTTCCACACCCATTGGGACCTAAAATGGCAATTTTCTCTCCCCGTTCAATAAATAGATTTGCTCTGTTGAACAAAACCTGTCAAGTCATGCACCAAAAAAATAGTTATATTTCAATCAAAATTTCTCAATGATTCAAGTTTTTATTTTCAAGTTATTTATAGCAGTCACCTTGTCCTCATAGCCAAATTCTAGATTCTTGACTGCCAGAACAGATCTTCCACTCCTTCCACGCTCAGGGAATCTGATCTTCATTTGTTTTCGGATAAATGGTTTATCTACTTGTTCTACATCCTTCAGTTTTTCCAGTTTCTGGAAACACATAAGAAAAGTAACATGTAAGGATGTGCAAAATTAATGATTATAATTAATTCGAACCTAGTCAAAGATTTGGTTATTAACATGCAACTGACAATCCAAATAGATATCAAAATCATGTCCCCAGGATAAATTTGGATAAAAGATCGTGCAACTTTCCAAAATAGAAACTTTTGACAAGCTCATAACAGTTGTCAAGCAAGGTAGGCGAATTAATAAAAGAGCCTTCTCCACAGATTAATTTATTTGTGCGCCAAGAAACCATCTCACTCTTCAATTTCATTAAAATTTAAGATGACGCTGCAGCTCTATGATGCATAAAGAAACGGTGTTAATGGACAAAGTGCATTAACCAAATGATGCCTATCACTAATTGTACATATTCTCACTATACCTTTCCAGCAGTAGATGCACGGCCGGAATTGGCTCCAGCACTTAACCTACTTATCAGGTCTTTTGTATGGTCAATTTCTTTCTGTTGCTTCTCCCATGCTGCAAATTGAGCTTCAATATACGCTGCCCTTGCAATCACAAACTCCGAATAATTTCCAACATATGTCCTAGAGACACCCATATCAGTTTCAACAATTTTTGTACACAACTGGTCAAGGAAAGCCCTGTCATGGGATATGATCACCATTGGAACATCTTGCTTTTTTAGATAACCTTCAAGCCACTCAATTGTATCAAGATCAAGATGATTAGTAGGTTCATCCAAAAGTAACAAATCTGGGTCCTGCAAATAATCAGAAAAAAAATCTGATCATAAGTCACTACACTTTTAACAAATCCAAAATGTAACCACAGACAAGCAAGCAATTGACATAAACAATAATATCACAGTTTAAGCAATTGATTAATGAGCAGATACCAATCCAATTGTACGTGTTTCATTCTTCAAAAGGCTGCTACATCAAGTCTAGCCCATGCAATCAGAATCAAGAACTTGGTGTACACAGAAACTTTCTAAACACACATTCTAATATACCACAACAATCAATTAGCACAAAAACCATAATTTCGCTCAACCAATGACAACGATCATATTGCAGCACAATAACATCTCAGGAAATCTAATTACAAGCACAAAAGATAGTTAACAATACCTGAAGAAGAATCTTCCCAAGGGACATTCTCATCTGCCATCCACCACTAAATGAAGCAACCAGCCGATCGGCATCCTCCATGCTAAACCCAAGCTCCGGTAATAGCTTATTAATCTTCACATCCACCACATTCAAGTCAACAGCCTGCGCACGCCTCTGCAGCAAATCAAACTCATCCAATAACTTCCCCATCAACTCCAAATCATTTACAGACCCCTCAATTGCCTTCTGCACTTTCTCCAACTTCGCAGAAACCTCCATTTCCTCCTTAAAAGCACTCATAAACTCTTCCCTCACCGTCCTACTCAAGGAAACCTCAAATTCTTGGCTCAAAAACGAAATTTTCATATTGGGTTTCGCCTTAATTATGTTACCCGAATCAGGATATTCCAATCCCGAAATAATTCTCATCTGGGTAGTCTTTCCAGCGCCATTAACGCCCACCAATCCAACTTTTTCACCCTTTTTAACTTCCCAACTGACATCTTTCAACACAGTAACACCTTTATAGCTCTTACTTATATTCTCCAACCTAACACCTGAAGATATACTCGAAGCACCGGAAACCGATTTCTTGCTGCTGCGTCGGTCGTACTCGGAGGTGTTCGACGAATTGTCTGAGAGAAGAGACTCCATTTCTTCCTTCGTCATGACCTCGGTTTCAGCAACGGATGTTTCCACTGCTACTGCGGATAGTCTGGAAGGAATCAAAGACTTGTTTGGAGTGGATTTGAGGGAACAATAAGCGGTTAAAGGGGCAATTGGCCGGAGAGTGGTGCGTGGACGGAAATTGGGTTTGCGGGCGTCTATGGAGGTGGAGCCACCGGGGAGGAAGGCGGAGCGCAGGTCCATTAGGTGGAGATTTGCGGCTAACTCCATGATAGTGAAGGAAAATGAGTTTCTCTTCAGATTAATGACCGCAGAGTAGAAGAGAAACTCTTCGTTTTGGGGACTCAGGATACCATTAAAGATTAGGGAGGGAAGAGAAGAGATGAACTGTTTGTGAATTATGTACTCCCTCTTATCCCACACATGAATTTTTCTTTCTTTTTTTTAATCTTTTTATAAAATGTGTATAAATGAATACTCTCTCCTCTCACATTAATCATTTTAGTTAGAATATTGATTGATAATAAAAAAACAATATACTCCCACCGTTCCATAACTATGTGCACAAAATAAGTTTTTCACAGGAATTAAAGGATAAATAGTATTGGATAGTTCTTATGAGTGTGAAAAATAAAGTATGAGAGAAAAGTGGGGTAGAGAATATTAGGTTGATTGGTGTTGTGAGCGTAAAAGTAATATATGAAAGAAAAAGATTTCGAACCGCTGCACCCATTAGTTAGCTCCACCCAATGGTTCAGATTGGAGCCACTTCATTTTAGCTACACCCAACGGTTGAGATGTGGCCGAGCTCGGTGGGACCCACAAAAAATTGAAATCATCCTAGCCACACAGATGATGAGTGTGTGTATGTGGTCTTGATCGGAGCCGTTGGGTGGAGGGGTGGAGCTAACTCGGTGGAGCGGTTCCGGGTCCGAAAGAAAATGAGTGGGATGATTAGTAAATATTCTTTATCACTTTAGGAAAGTGTGACTTATCAATGGTAATGGCAATTTTTTTATTTTATTTTTTTAAAAAAAAAGTTTTACTTAAATCATAATTGAACTCAATACATAATCATTAATAGAAGCGCCTAGGAGACAAATCCTAATGAGAGAAAATCTTTGTGCATATAGTTATGGGACGGAGGGAGTATTAAAATTTCATTATGTTATTAATATTTTTTATAAAAAATATTGGTTTTCTAGAAATAAATGAATGATTGTTTTTATAGTAAAATAAAATTATTGTTAAACGACCATTAATGATGCATCGATATTTTTTACTATTTCCTCCGTCTCAAAATAGATATCGTTTTGGAGTGTTTCACACATATTAAGAAATGTCATTAATGCATGTGAAGAAGTCTCAAATACCCCTAAAATTATTCAACTACCTAGTAATTAAATTGTTAGGTAAGAGATAGTTCGCTATCATTATTAAGGATATAATTGGTATTAAATGGTTAGGTAAGAGATAGTTTACTATCATTATTAAAGCGATAGTTCATTATCAAAAATAAATTGTTCCAAAATATTATGTAAATACCAGTTTTATATAATTGATGATGTCAAAAACGTTCGGATCAGCCCTAATTCAGTTGTTCAGATAATCCCTACCATGTGATTGGTACCAATGTTGTAAACTGATTTTTAATTTTTCATTATGTTTTAGAAAATATGTTTTTTCATTAGCATTAATATTTTATTTAAAATATATAAAATATAATATATATATATATATATATATATATAACCTCTATTTTAAATCTATATATTTCTTAAATTAATCTAAAAAACATACTATGTGAACACACACTTAAGTAAAGAACAATTAACTTTTATTTATTAATAATTTTGAGCATTTTATTGCGGTATTTCTAGAATTTGTTTTGTTTGTTTATTATTTAGTATAGTATGCATGTGTCTGAGTTTTATTTCTCAAACTCGGAAATAAAGTGTTAAGAGATTAGAAATAAAAATGGTTTATTAAGAAACTAAAAATTAAAATGTTGAACTAAAACAGAAGAAGGAATAATGTGGACCATAGCTTTTCACAAGCTTTTGCTGCCCCTCTCTTTTGCTTCTTGCCCTTCTTCTTCATGGAATGATTTGCCTTTGCCTAACCATCTAAAATCAACTACTATATTCAAGCAGAGTAGTTAAATAATCAAACTCATGTGATAATAATATCCAATCTCAACTTGATTGTATTTCAATTAATAATAGAAAAGCTTTACACAAGGCAAAAACTTGTATGCAAAAACTTGTATGAGACGATCTCACACGTGAGACGGGTCTCGTTAAGAGAGTAGAAAATGAAGAGAGTACTTGTTTCTTTCTCTCTCAGCTGATAATGTTTTGTGAGAGAGAGGGGGACGCATGAGAGCGAGGAGGGTAAATAGTAGTGTTGGTTGAATAAGAACTTATATTCTTTTAAAACATGTTAAATTTGTTCATCCAAGCCACTGAATGGTCTCATATATGAAAAGCCAAATATATAAACATACAAATTATCTTTGAAAGAAATTTTGCATTCAACTTTATTTCGGGAATAGAATAGGGATAGAATATTGAAAGATACTTTATTTTTTAATACATAATAGTATTTTTAATATTATTAAAAATTACAATTGGTACTTGGCATACTAACCAACATCAAATATCAGTACCGTGTACTATGGTTGGTACACGAGTTGGTTGGTACAGATTCACAAATTTTGCCAGCCCTACTTATGGGTCGGGCAGGACAAGCCTATTTTCTCTTACAGCAACGATACTCGTCTCACATGTGAGATCGTCTCACATAAGACTTCATCTTTACACAATTTGTGTTTGAATAAGATTTTACCTATTTTAGATACAGATGGTTATTATTGGGTGAAAATATGGGAAAACACATTTATTTAAAGCGATTAGGAAAAATGTGTTTTGAAAAAGTGTGGCGGTATTTTTGTAAATAATTGAAAGTCGTTTTAAAACAGGAGGTGACTTTTTTAAAGTAATGTCACTTATTTTAAAAGCGTGCTGTGACATTTTTGTAAATAACTGGAAGTTACTGAATGCGCTGGGACTATTAACCCATGAGTGACGTTCTTTAACGCTACCACTGATACTCTTTAACACTACCCCTAACATTTATTAGAAGCTCTTACTTTCAATTCTTATAAGCGACGTTATAAATGGCTGGCATTTTTTTAACACTACCACTAACACTTATTAAAAGCTCTTAGTTTCAATTTTTATAAACGACGTTATAAATGGCTGCACTTTTAACACTACCACTGACACTTATTAAAAGTGTCAATTTCAATGTTTACAAATATCAGTAATATTGTCTAGCACTTTGTAACATTAGCACTAACAGTTATTAAAAGTGTCAGTTTCAATGTTTATTAACGTCAGTATGAACATATATACATTGTATATATTGTAATAGGATTTTCTGTAAACGTGTGTTTATGGTTTCAAAAATAAAATAAAATATGTGTTTCTTTGTTTTTAATAAAGTTGCTAATTTTTTATTAACAAATATCAAAATTCAATGCTAATTACTTGCAAGATGATAAGGTGCTAATATATTTATATTTATTGCGAAAATTACTTCATAATAATTTTCTGAATAATTTTACTATATTTCTAATATATTTTAATTTTAATATTAAAATTATTAAGCACAGATTTGAGTATCATATTGCTATTTAAGTTTTGACTAAAATGGAAAAGGAAGGCAAAGAAATGAATGGCAGTTTAGTTATGTTTTGTGAGAGCGAGGGGGACGCATGAGACAAGTTTATTATGTGGATGAGTTTGGAGATTAAGGATTCGGAGAAGAGTATTGTATTTGCGGTGCAAACCACCCCCAAACTTGAAAGGAGAACTTTTAGTCCTCTAAATTTTTGCCACGTGTAATTCGAATGCAAGGTTTTATAGATGCCACGATTATTTTTGACTTGGGTAAACGACAAAATTGCCTTATGCTAGAATACCCCCTCCTATTAAGTCTCAACACAAGCCACGTGTAATTCGAATGCAAGGTTTTATACATGCCACGATTATTTTTGACTTGGGTAAACGACAAAATTGCCTTATTCTAGAATACCCCCTCCTATTAAGTCTCAACACAAGTAACAAGTAACAAGTAACAAGTAAGATCAGAAGAGCGAGCACAACAATTAAGATAAAAATAGTGAATATATGGTAGAAAATAAAGGAAGATAATGAATGTAGTAAATATTAGTGTTGGTTAAATAAATTGAGTGGTAGAATGACTCAAATATTATTGATGCTAGAGATACATATTTATAGAGTTACAAAGAGTATTCTAGAGTTTTAATCTAATTAGGAAAACTAATACAAAAAGGAAAATAATGTTCTAAAATAATCTAGCTTGGTTTATAAGATACAAATCTCCTGATTGATATACACAATCTCTATATTTGGTAACTTGATATTTACAATATATTCTTGAAATATACTCCCTCCGTCCAAGCACAAGTAGGACTTGGAGACTGGGCACAATAATTATGAAAAAGTATTATATGTGTGATAGAAAATGAAGAAAGAGAATGAGTGAGGTAAATAGTAGTGTTGATTAAATAAATTGAGTGGTGGAAAATGAAGAGAGTGAATGAGTGGGGTTAAATGGTGGGATAGAGTGAATATAAATATATTAAAACATTTTCATTTTGGGCAGTCTCACTTATAATGGGACAGACCAAAAGGGAAAGAAGTCTCACTTCTGCTGGGACGGAAGGAGTATAATATTCCTAATATGCCCCTGCATGATGGATGGCCGATATGAGAGTCCAATATTGGAAGTAATGAGATGAACCGGGTTGATAAAGCTGGTGGAGTTGACGTGATCCCGGACTTGGATGATGTTGCCTTGATGAGTTTGGCAAGGGTTTTGAGTTTTTTTTTTTTTTTTTGCTGAAGAAAATAAGAAAAAGAAAAATAGGGTTTTGGGGTTTTATTTGCTACAATGGCAGAGGTTTTGGGAGTTAGTTCGCTACTATGGCGGGGGGTTGGTCGCTACAAAGGCGGAATTGGTCGCTTCAAAGGCAGATGGTTGGTCGCTATAAAGGCGGAGTTTTGTTGAACGTTTCATTGACTACGTCTTAACGACGATTTTATGCCTCAACTATGAATATAACGTCGCAAGCACGTCGTTAGACGAGTTTACGTTTGTAAGGATCCCCGCCCCGCGACAAGGTCAACACGTGTCCAAATTCGGGATGGTTCCAAACACAATGGCACAATTTAACGGAGTCGCCACACTTTGTTAATTTTAAACCCAACAAAATGAAAAAGGTTAGAGACAAAAGGTTCGGAGGTCAGGTTACGGCTTGGGAAGAGTTTTACGTCACCCAAGCCGCCTCGGCCAAAACCGAGTTTCCCTTGTTAATTAACAAAAGTGCATGTGTGTGTGTGTGTTTTAACGGAAAATCTCTGTTTTTGACTGTTTATCAATTTTAACTGAAAAAGAAGGTTTTATTTGCACAAGAAACAACAGAACAAGGGGCAAAAGGGTCATTTTCCCTCTGACCTAAACCATCCGTACGGATGGGATAATCTTCCCTGGGATTTTTACATTTTGTTCAGAAACAGTCCAGTTTCAGGCAGAAACAGAGCATTCTGCTGAAACTGGACTTAAAACAGTTCTGATTCCAGTTTTATTTCAATACAACAAACTTAAACAAAATCATTCATATGCCTAATGATCATCAATTGAACCCCAAAACGAGTATTTAGGTGTGATCAAAGCAATCATTGGAGAAAATCACACAAAAGAGATGAACATGGCCAAATGAGACAAAATGACCATTTGATGATTAAAGATGGAAACTTTATCATCAAGATGAAATTTTTATGCATTATTAACCTCTTAGGGACCAAACTATTGCATAAAGATTCAATCTTTATGACCCAAAATGGGATTTCAAAGCTAAATCAAAAGGGTAAGATGATAAACACTAAGGTTTTATCATCCCACATGATTATCATTGCCAAATCAAAACAAAACCAACATAAAGATTTGGACTTTCACCACAAGAGTGGATCCTTAAGCCAAATACAACCTTGGGACAACATTATTTGACATAAAGATTTGATCTTTATGACCCCAAAGGGGATTTTGAAGCTAGATCAATGTTTGGATGATAAAGATTGAAACTTTATCATCCAAATGACCATCCTTGCTACCAATGAACAACATAATCAATCAAAACATGTGCCTTTTTCATTAAAATAGATCATTAATTTGTTATAAGTAAGAAATTCAACAAACCATGATCATCCTTAGGTTAGAACCACTTTCACACAAAGTGTGAAGGGCACCTTGAATCATCCATGGTTTGGACCATAATGTATAACAATATATATATATATATATATAGTGCTTGAAGGACAAGACTTGCAATAAGATTAAGATTAAAGTGCTTGAAGGACATGACTTGCAATGAAATTAAGTTGCTTGAATGGATAAGACTTGCAAGAATTAAGATATGAACAACAATAATATGAACAAACAAAATAGATAAGATGAAGAGAAGGATGGGGGAGAAGGTGGCTTCACCTATGTTTAGTTAGGCCAATCTTCCTTTCTCTTTCACTCTCAAAACACTCTCTGGAGCAATTTTAGCAGAGTAACACTAACAATAATCGTTTCTCCCCCCTGGAATGATCAGCAAGGGCTTCAATTTATAGGCCATGTGACCTCCCAAAGTAGCCGTACGGCTAGGGATGGTGCCTTCTGGATTTTTCCAATTTTTAATTCCAGAAAGGTCCTTGTGTTCCAAATTTATCCTAGTGAGGTCCTGGCCTATCAGTTTGTCCCTGAATGGTGCCAAGAATTCCTCTAATTTGGTCATTTCAGATTGGGGTACTTACAGAGCCCCTCGGCAACGTCGTTTTTGAAGAAAGCGGGGTTGTCGATAAACGCATCCTAATCTGATGGGAGGACGGCAAAGGCCGATTTGATTCCAATGGCTGGACCTAGAGGTATAGGATTCCTACGTATCCCTTTTTGTGGGGAATCAAGCCTAACGTAGTTCGAAAGAGGTGTGAGAGATTTTAAAGCTACTCAAACCTATGGGTGACCGTCGAGGTCGGGTGGAGAACTTAGCGTCTCCAAGCCTAAAGGTGACCGTAAAGGTCGGGTGGAGAACTTAGCGTCTCAAGCCTAAGGGTGACCGTAAAGGTAGGGTGGAGAACTTAGCGTCTCAAGCCTAAGGGTGACCGTTCAAGGTCGGGTGGAGAACTCGGGCATGACACTCATTCGGTCAGATGCTAGAGATTTGGGCATGACACTCACTCGGTCAGAGGCTAGGGATTTTGGGCATGACACTCATCTGGTCAGAGGCAGAAATTTGGGCATGACACTCATCTGGTCAGAGGCAGGAATTTAGGCATGACACTCATTCGGTCAGAGGCTAAGGATTTTGGGCAGGACACTCATCTGGTCAGAGGCAGGAATTTGGGCATGACACTCATCTGGTCAGAGGCAGGAATTTGGGCAAGACACTCACTTGGTCAGAGGCAGGGATTTGGGCATGACACTCATTCGGTCAGAGGCTAAGATTTGGGCATGACACTCATTCGGTCAAAGGCTAAGGTTTGGGCATGACACTTATCTGGTCAGAGGCTAGGACTCGGGCATGACACTCATTCGGTCAGAGGCTAGGGTTCGGGCATGACACTCATTTGGTCAGAGGCTAAGGTTCGGGCATGACACTCATTTGGTCAGAGGCTAAGGTTCGGGCATGACACTCATCTGGTCAGAGGCTAGGACTCGGGCATGACACTCATTCGGTCAGAGGCTAGGGTTCGGGCATGACACTTGTTTGGTCAGAGGCTAAGGTTCGGGCATGACACTCGTTTGGTCAGAGGCTAAGGTTCGGGCATGACACTCATCTGGTCAGAGGCTAAGGTTCGGGCATGACACTCATCTGGTCAGAGGCTAGGACTCGGGCATGACACTCATTCGGTCAGAGGCTAGGGTTCGGGCATGACACTCGTTTGGTCAGAGGCTAAGATTTGGTCAACGTTAACTCATGGGAGGTTGACTAAAATGATGGTCTGACTGCAGGGACTTGGTCAACTTGGCTCTTATGGAGAGGGTTGACTTACACGGATGGTCTTACGTTATTTTGGACTGCTGGGACTTGGTCAACTTGGCTCTATGGGAGAGGGTTGACTAAATGGCTGGTCTTACGTAATCTTGGATTGCCGGGACAACAACGAGATGGTTGACTAACAAGGATGGTCTTACGTCACTTTAGACTGTCGGGACAACAACGGATTTGACTTTCACTTGGTCAATCCTAAAGGTTTGCTCAACACTAACTACGAGATGGTTGACTAACAAGGATGGTCTTACGTCATTTTGGACTGCCGGGACAACAACGAGATGGTTGACTAACAAGGATGGTCTTACGTCACTTTAGACTGTCAGGACAACAACGGATTTGACTTTCACTTGGTCAATCCTAAAGGTTTGCTCAACACTAACTACGAGATGGTTGACTAACAAGGATGGTCTTACGTCATTTTGGACTGCCGAGACAACAACGGATTTGACTTTCACTTGGTCAATCCTAAAGGTTTGGTCAACACTAACTACGAGATGGTTGACTAACCAGGATGGTCTTACGTCATTTTGGACTGCCGGGACAACAACGGATTTGATTTTCACTTAGTCAATCCTAAAGGTTTGGTCAACACTAACTACGAGATGGTTGACTAACAAGGATGGTCTTACGTCATTTTAGACTGCCGGGGACAAACACTTTATCCTAAAATGATCATTCTGGGTCAAGGTTTGACTTGGGTCAACTCCATCTTTGGGGAGTTTGACCGGGAAAATTTTAACTTGACCTCTTTGGTCAAAGTTTGAACTTTGGTCAACTCAACTCTACGGGAAGGTTGACACACTTTCTTGACACCGGGGGAAGCCTATGGGTGACCTTGTAGACGCATTGTGGATGAAAAAGTCCAATCATTTTGAGAGAAGATCAAAAGCATTTTGCTTGAAACATTGTTTATTGATAAATGAGGCCAAAAGGGCAATCTTAAAAATGCTTATTCCTAAAGGCAAATATTTTAACGAAGCATGTTAGTCAATTTTTTTTATTTTAACTTAACCATGAGGTTTGTTATGCATAAAGTCCCTTGGAGCTTTGTCCATTTCTTAGCAGTGATCGGGTATAGAGAACCCTTTTGTCATTGATATTGGGGTAGCCCCATGTCCTTCTCGCTGTTGATGTTGGAGGTAGCCCCATGTCCTTATTGGTGTCGGTGGCGGCATAGCCCCTTGTCCTCGTTGTCATCGATGTCGGGATAGCCCCATATCTTTGTGGAAGTAGCCCCATGTCTTTGTGGCGGTAGCCCCATGTCTTTGTGGAGGTAGCCCCATGCCCTTGTGGTCGTTGGTGTGGAGTTAGCCCCAATGTCGTCCTTCGACCTTTGATGCTGGCGTAGACCCAATATCATCTTTTGACCTTTGGCATTGGCGTAGACCCAACATGACCTTTGAAGTGAGGTTAGGAACCCATCCCTTTTTCATGACGCGCCCTTTCTTTTGCCTAGGCCGCCCTTGTGGGTTTTCAACCTAGCGGGCTACTTTTTTGCGTCTTTTATGGCACACCCTGTCTTTTGCCTAGGCCTCCCTTATGGGTTTTCAACTTAGCGGGCTACTCTTTTGGTGCCCTTTTTTTTTTTTTTTTAATGAGTGATCCAGCCGACTCGATGGGACGGGGAGTTAAGATGTCTTTTGGAGAAAACATGCAGGGGCATTTATTTAGGCGGGAGAGAGTCCCTCAATTGTATCATGAAATAGGAGGAAGCCCCTGCTTGACAGAACATAAGTGTTTAGCTCTTTCCTAAGATGTAGATAAGAAGACTTGTCGAGACATTTGAAATTTGTCTTGGTTAAAATTATCAAAATGATTGCTTGGATGGACCATGTTCATTATTAAGTCAAGATTATAACAAGCAATTAGCCTTAACATGTATAAATGTTGTGATCAATTAGGATTAAGATTCGATCAATGGCAAGATCAAAAGGTGTTTATGGGGAATTGGTCCTTGTCTGGTAAATTGGTCATTGATGGGACCAAGGGGGAGAAGCTTGGCTACTTTGGGAAAGCCATGGCTTGACCGTTCTTTCTCATGCTGTGACCGAACCCGAAGGTTGCCTACGTTCCCCTCACTTTGAGGAGCTCAGGTCGCCGTAGTTCGGCCATGGGGCCGTCTTTGCCGGGGCTTGTGTCATTTTGTAGTGGACTCCTTGGGATGGACCCTCTTTCGGATGAACGGGCCTTCTGAAGTGAGTTCCTTCTTGGTTGTCTTTTGACATGGACTCCCTTTCTTGCTAACCCTTGGGGGTGGACTTTGCGGTGCACTTTTGAGGCGAACTTCCTTTTCACATGCATTCATTTCCTTTCCTTCTTTCCACATATTCATCATCTCCCTCTTCTCATTTTGTTTTTGAGGGAGAGGGGAAACATTAGCCCCAACTCGCTGTCTTGGGCTTTGGCTCCTTTGTAGCCCTTGGTGGAACGTCCTTACTTCCGGCTTTGACTTTGAAGATCTGGGGAGTCCTTTGTTGCACACGTGCGATCACGGTTGAATTTGAGCAACAACATCCTTGCTTTTTCATTGCCTTGGGATGCCTTTGATGTGCTTCAGGAATTTGTCTCGGGAAGGTGTATCGGGTTGTGTATCGGAAATGTGTATCGGGAATGTGTATGAGGGAAGACTTGCCATTAATGGTTTCTTCATGTCAATTGATCACAACATTTATTCACATCAAGATTAATTGTTTGCATTTAGCATTTTTCATTTGTGTTTAGGTCCACTCGTCCTTAATGAGTCGTCATTGACTAGTATGCTTAGAAGTCAATTCATCATTTTGGGGACGTAACAATCAATTGAAAATAACAAGCAAGGCAATTTCAAGAGTAAATGTATATTGCAAATAATGTCTCAAGTCTAGAGAGAAGAGAAGGAAAATGAATCTTTTATTGAGATAACTTTGTACATACATGTCCAAGTGCGGACTTTTGTAAAAATAAAAAGACACAGTCCGGGACGGACTTTTGGTGAAAGTCTAGATCCTACGAGGCTGGAAGACTCATATTTTTTTATTTTTTTTTTTAGGGATGGGTTCCCTTGAAGCACGATGACCCATTTTCTTCCTCAATTGTTGGAGGGGTTGTCGGCGGCATATCCCATGTCTTCTACGGGGAACTCGTGTCGCGACCCCGGACCCCGCGGGCCCGAGACCGCGATTGGACGTCGACTCTAAAACCAAAACTGTGAAATACCAAGGTTAAAAAATCCATTTAATACCAAAAGGTAATGATCCAAAGTTTTACAAAACCAAGTTTGATAAAAACCAATTACAACTAACATAAACTTCCACAAGTTTATGCCCAACAAAATAAAAATATACAATTCTTAGTGACGTCATTGTTTGGTACAACTATCCCAAAATGGTTACACATTTACATAATGTAAACCAACCTATAATAACCTTCCCCAAAAGAATGTATCCACACTCGACGTCCTCTTTCTCGTGATCAGCGAGACTAATCCTTAGCACCTGGGGGGGGTTAAGGAAAAACAAAGATAAAAGAAAAGGGGGTGAGATAAATCTCAATAAGTTACTAATGCAACTACATGACATGATATGATGCAATAAGCAATAAACAATAATAATTATCACATAGCACATAGCATTTATCACATAACAGATAGCAGCGGAAATAAACACATAACAAAGGATATAGCCAAGGTTTTCCAAACTGGTACATCCAAATAAAGGATCGCTGCGCAGCTTCAATAATCAACAAATCATCATCTTCATAATAGCATGAAAGCCGAAGAGAAAACCCCCGGTACCGGAACCAATAACCAATGAAGTGTCACAAAGGACGGGAGACATGCCACAAAGTCATGCTCCAAGTAGCTAAAATGCACACAAAGGAGCTAGCTCTTCTCACATCCAAGGCCAATCTGGAGGAGGGTAATAATGGGGTAAAACAATGGTCAACATCACAATGGACTTGGCCGTGCCATCATAATGTTTCGCATCGCCCAAACACACACAAAATACCAGCTGGACTTTCACGTAAAGGCTAAGTAATAAAATACTAGCACGGTAAACAACAAAGGATTCCAAAGTAGGGAATCATGCCAAATAATCACTAAGAAGATGAAATGAACCAACAATACACAATAAGGGTGCTCCAAAATCCAAATTAACAATTAATGAATTTCAAACACAAACTTGATCACAAAGGACCCAATTATATCACTAAAGTGTACTACAATGTTCACTAAGGTCAACTAGAAGGACACCCAAGACTTAGACCAAAACGCATCCTTCATTCACACAAATTTAACAAATGTAAACTTTCAGGGGTTCTGTGCGGCCGCCCAAACTGGACTGTGCGGTCGCCCAAAAAGCCTCAAAACAAGAACAAAAGCTTTCAGATAGATGTGCGGTCGCCCAGACAATTTTGTGCGGCCGCCCAATCTTCTGAATTGCCAGAAATCGGGAAGAACAACATGGGTTCTTCCATTTTCAAACCCAAAACACATTCAACCAAAATCCAACCTTCCAACTTACTTACTAATGTACCAAAACAACTTATAAGTCTAAAAAGACTCCTATAACAACATTTAATCAACCAATATCAAGAATCAAACCCAACATTCAAGATTTCACCATTTTTGATCAAAACCCAAAATAAATTCTCAATAAATTCCAAACTCAATCAAACTTCAAATATAACACATCAAACATCATATAAACATGATATGAACATTTTAGCATCAAAATGGGGGAAAAGTAACTTACTTGGATTTTCTCAAAGTTGATGGATTTCAAATATTTTTTATTCTACGCGATCCTATCGACGATCTAAACAATGTTCAAGTTTTAAGAAATGAGAAAAGATGAGAGGAAGATGGAGAAAATGAAGAGAGAAGGAAGAAGATGAAACTTACCCACAATGGAGGAGAGAGAGAGAGTTTTGCTGGGAGGAGGAATATGAGTGAGGGAGAAGAGTAGGGAGGTGAGGGGAGTAGGGAGGGAGTAGATGAAGAATTATTCAAAATGTTACACTCTGGCCCCTTCCCCAACTACTAACACAACTTCCACACTAGCCCAAATAACTAGAATAAAATGCTAGGCATAAATATTATAACACATAAATTGCACACATAAATATTTAAATAAATAATAATTTAAATAAATAAACAATCAAATAAATAAATAATAATCATTTAATTACTAATAAAATAGAGCCTATATTTCGGGTCGTGACATTCACTCCCCCTTAAAGAAAATTCGACCCGAATTTTAACGAGACTCACCTTAAACGAAAAGCCACGGAAATTTCCTCTCGATCTCACCACGAAGCTCCCACGTCGACTCCTCGATGTTATGATTCCTCCAAAGAACTCGAACCAACGCGATGCTTTTGTTCCTCAACTCTTGGACTTTAGAATCTAAGATCCGAACCGGTCGTTCCTCATAAGTCATATCGGGCTCTATATCCTCCGGTACCCTCGGTAACACGTGAGACGGATCATGAACATACTTCCGAAGCATAGAAACGTGAAAAACGTTGTGCAACCGGTCTAAGGATGGCGGTAACGCAAGACGATACGCTAGAAGTCCAACCTTTCCCAAAATCTCAAACGGACCAATAAACCTCGGAGCCAATTTGCCTTTCTTCCCAAATCTACGAATACCCACCTTCGGAGACACTTTCAAGAATACCAAATCACCAACCTGAAAACTGAGATCTCGCCTTCGGTTGTCTGCGTAGCTCTTATGTCGGCTCTGGGCTGTCTTCAATCTCTCCCGGATAACTTTGACTTTCTCAACCGAATCCCGAAGCAAATCAATACCCAAAACTTTCGCTTCACCGACCTCATCCCAACAAATAGGTGATCTACATTTCCTTCCATACAAGGCCTCAAACGGTGCCATCTCGATACTAGCCTGATAACTGTTGTTGTAAGAGAACTCCACTAACGGTAGGTGCGAATCCCAAGAATCAGAAAAGTCTATCGAACAAGCTCGCAACATATCTTCCAAAATCTGAATAGTCCTCTCGGATTGACCATCGGTCTGAGGATGAAAAGCTGTACTGAATCGCAAATCTGTACCCAAAGCTTCCTGAAACGCCTTCCAGAATCTAGAAGTAAACCTCGGATCTCGATCTGACACAATACTAACCGGAACTCCATGCAATCTAACAACCTCATCGATATAAAGGGTCGCAAGCTTCTCCATCGAATATCTGATGTCAATAGGCAAGAAATGGGCACTCTTGGTCAATCTATCCACTATTACCCAAACACTGTCATACTTCCTACGGGTACGAGGCAGTCCCGTAACGAAATCCATAGTCACATGCTCCCATTTCCACTCGGGAATCTCTAACGGCTGAAGTAATCCCGTGGGTCTCTGATGCTCGGCTTTGACCTGCTGACAAGTTAAACACCTCGATACATACTCGGCTATTTCCCTTTTCATATTAATCCACCAAAATTGTTGCTTCAAATATTGATACATCTTCGTACTACCCGGATGAATAGTATATCTCAATTTGTGACCCTCATCAAGAACTCTCTGTTTAATTCCATCGACATCCGGAACACACAAACGACCACGGAAAGTCAACACTCCCACCGGGCTAATAGAAAAATCCTCGAAGTTCTTCTCTTTCAATTTACCCGTTACCTTCACCAACTCGGGATCTTCTTTCTGAGCTTCCTTTATCCTCTGAATTAGGGTCGGAGACACTCTAATATTCGCAAAAATAGCCCCATGTCTCGATTCACGAGGAGACCAATCTCGAACATCCTCAAGCATTTTCCATTCACGGACCATCATCGAAGCCACATAAGACTTTCTACTAATCGCATCGGCTACCACATTCGCCTTCCCGGATGATAAGAAATCGTACAATCATAATCCTTCAACAATTCCATCCATCGACGCTGTCTATTATTCAACTCTTTCTGGGAGAAAAGGTACTTCAAACTCTTGTGATCGGTAAAAATCTCAAACTTCGCCCCATAAAGGTAGTGCTTCCACTTGTGCAACGCAAAGACTATCGCCGCCAACTCCAAATCATGAGTGGGGTAATTCTGCTCACTAGGGGTCAACTTCCTCGAAGCATAAGCAATTACTTTCCCATTCTGCATCAACACACAACCCAAACCCTCTTTCGAAGCATCACTGTAGATCACTAGGCCATCGCTCCCATTAGACAAAGTCAAGATCGGTACGGTAGTCAACCTCTTCTTCAATTCCTCGAAACTCTTGTCACATTTCTCGGTCCATACAAACGGAACATTCTTTCGGGTCAACTGAGTCATCGGAGTAGCAATCCTCGAAAACCCTTCAATAAACCTTCTGTAATAACCGGCTAAACCCAGAAAGCTTCTAATCTCTGTCACTGATTCGGGTCTCTTCCAATCCACTATGGCTTCAATCTTTGAAGGATCCACCGAAATCCCGTCTTTAGAAATCACATGACCCAGAAATGACACCTTCTCGAGCCAAAATTCGCATTTACTGAACTTCGCAAATAATTTCTCCTTTGCAAGAACGGATAAAACTGTCCTCAAATGCTGCTCGTGCTCCTCTCGAGATTTCGAATAAACAAGAATGTCGTCGATGAAGACTACCACGAACGAATCAAGATAGGGGTGGAAAATCCGGTTCATCAAATCCATAAACACGGCCGGCGCGTTAGTCAACCCAAACGGCATAACCAAGAACTCATAATGACCATACCGAGTGCGAAAAGCAGTCTTCGGAATATCCTCCGATCGAACCTTCAACTGATGGTACCCACTCCTCAAATCAAGTTTAGAGAAAACCACGGACCCTTGAAGCTGATCAAACAAATCATCAATATGGGGTAGAGGGTATTTGTTCTTCACCGTAACCTGATTCAACTTCCGGTAATCTATACACAATCTCAACGAACCATCTTTCTTCCGCACGAATAAAACCGGTGCTCCCCACGGGGAAACACTAGGGCGGATAAACCCTCGATCAAGCAACTCTTGCAACTGAACCTTTAACTCCTTCAACTCTGCGGGAGCTAACCTATAAGGCGCTTTCGAAATTGGAGCCGTACCCGGCAAAATATCTATACAAAACTCAATCTCACGATCGGGAGGCATATCATACTCGGTAGAGAAAACATCGGGAAATTCCCGAACTACCCGAACACTATCAAAACTAGGGGATTCTTTCCTAGTATCAAGAACACTAGCCAAATACCCCTCACAACCACTATGCAATAATTTTCTCGCTTTCATAAAAGAAATTAAGCGAACCCTTCTACTCAGAGGACTAGCCTCAAACACAAATTTAGGCACATCGGGAATAGAAAAAGTAACAGTTTTCTTACGGCAATCAACGGACGCATGAAACTTGCTCAACCAATCCATACCCAAAATGACATCAAAGTCTTGGATAGGAAGAACTACCAAATCCGCACAAAGGACTCGACCACAAATAACCACATCACAAGCACGAAAGACTCGATCAGAAATCAAGCATTCTCCTATAGGGGTCGACACCTCTAGCACGTACGGTAAAGACTCGAATGCAGCATTTAACATGGAAGCAAATTGCACAGAAATGTATGAATGGGATGATCCTGGATCTACTAACGCTCGTGCGCTCACATTAGACACAGAAACAATACCTCCAATAACGGATGGATCATCGGTAGCTTGTTGTTGATTCATGGCATAAACCTTCCCTTGAACTTTGGGCTTCCCTGCGGCATCCCTTTTCTGACCCTGATTAATACCAACTCCTGACCCGGATGCTTGTACTCTACCTCTCGGGCAATCTTTTACAAAGTGACCCATTTGACCACAATTGGTGCACCTTCTTTGCTTCTTCCAACAACGGTCTTCAGAATGACCTTCCTTTTGACAATACGAACAAAGCCTCCTAATTTGGCTTCCTTGGTTCCCGGAAGTGGTACCCGGGTTCCTTGGGATCGGTTGCCCTCGGAACTGAGATTGTCCCCCAAAGTTACCTCGATTTTCAATCCTTGGTTGTGACTTGCTCTGCGCTCCTTGCTTACTCGGGTTGGCCACCTCGGTCTTCCTTTTATGCTCCCCAATATCTTGCTCTATTAAGTAGGCTCGGTCCACCGCATCTTAGAATGTCACAATCCGTTGAGCAATAAGTTGAGTACGGATGGAGGTCTTCAATCCCCGAATGAATCTCATAGCTTTTTGTTCCTCGGTCCTCACCAAATAGTCGCAATACCGGGCTAATTCTATGAACTTAGCCGAGTATTGTGCTATAGACAACACACCTTGCTCCAGGTTGAGTAGATCGATCTCCTTTCGATTTTGATCAACAACCGGAATGAAATGCTCCTTGAATTTGCGCACAAACAACTCCCACGCATACACCGTGTGAGTATCATCCCAAGTAGCTTTAACACCCTTCCACCAATGCTCGGCGGCACCCACAAGCTTATAAGCCGCGAACCGGACCTTGTCCTCATCCGTGCACCCAAACACATCGTAAATCTTCTCCATAGACTCAATCCACAACTCAGCTTTCCGAACATCGGGTTCCCCATTGAATTCAACCGGTTTCAACTTCAGAAATTGCTCCAATCCATAGCGGGGTGGTGCTTGTTCTACCCTCGGACCTTGATCATGTATGGCCTTCATGGCCGCCTCGAACATGCCTTGAAACATAGCACGTGCTTCTTCCCTTGTATCATTCTGATTTGCATTACCGGTACTACCTTCACCACTCCTTCTACAAACCATTGCAACAAGTACCTGCATAAAACATCAACCGTTAATCACTCCGCACTCTACTACCCACCTAGGTCATACTAATCCACCTAGACTTATACATAGAGCTAATGCCATAGCTCTGATACCAACTGTCGCGACACCGGACCCCGCGGGCCCGAGACCGCGATCTGGACTTCGACTCTAAAACCAAAACTGTGAAATACCAAGGTTAAAAATTCCATTTAATACCAAAAGGTAATGATCCAAAGTTTTACAAAACCAAGTTTGATAAAAACCAATTACAACTAACATAAACTTCCACAAGTTTATGCCCAACAAAATAAAAATATACAATTCTCAGTGACGTCATTGTTTGGTACAACTATCCCAAAATGGTTACACATTTACATAATGTAAACCAACCTATAATAACCTTCCCCAAAAGAATGTATCCACACTCGACGTCCTCTTTCTCGTGATCAGCGAGACTAATCCTTAGCACCTGGGGGGGTTAAGGAAAAACAAAGATAAAAGAAAAGGGGGTGAGATAAATCTCAATAAGTTACTAATGCAACTACATGACATGCTATGATGCAATAAGCAATAAACAATAATAATTATCACATAGCACATAGCATTTATCACATAACAGATAGCAGCGGAAATAAACACATAACAAAGGATATAGCCAAGGTTTTCCAAACTGGTACATCCAAATAAAGGACCGCTGCGCAGCTTCAATAATCAACAAATCATCATCTTCATAATAGCATGAAAGCCGAAGAGAAAACCCCCGGTACCGGAACCAATAACCAATGAAGTGTCGCAAAGGACGGGAGACATGCCACAAAGTCATGCTCCAAGTAGCTAAAATGCACACAAAGGAGCTAGCTCTTCTCACATCCAAGGCCAATCTGGAGGAGGGTAATAATGGGGCAAAACAATGGTCAACATCACAATGGACTTGGCCGTGCCATCATAATGTTTCGCATCGCCCAAACACACACAAAATACCAGCTGGACTTTCACGTAAATGCTAAGTAATAAAATACTAGCACGGTAAACAACATAGGATTCCAAAGTAGGGAATCATGCCAAATAATCACCAAGAAGATGAAATGAACCAACAATACACAATAAGGGTGCTCCAAAATCCAAATTAACAATTAATGAATTTCAAACACAAACTTGATCACAAAGGACCCAATTCTATCACTAAAGTGTACTACAATGTTCACTAAGGTCAACTAGAAGGACACCCAAGACTTAGACCAAAACGCATCCTTCATTCACACAAATTTAACAAATGTAAACTTTCAGGGGTTCTGTGCGGCCGCCCAAAGTGGACTGTGCGGTCGCCCAAAAAGCCTCAAAACAAGAACAAAAGCTTTCAGATAGATGTGCGGTCGCCCAGACAATTTTGTGTGGCCGCCCAATCTTCTGAATTGCCAGAAATCGGGAAGAACAACATGGGTTCTTCCATTTTCAAACCCAAAACACATTCAACCAAAATCCAACCTTCCAACTTACTTACTAATGTACCAAAACAACTTATAAGTCTAAAAAGACTCCTATAACAACATTTAATCAACCAATATCAAGAATCAAACCCAACATTCAAGATTTCACCATTTTTGATCAAAACCCAAAATAAATTCTCAATAAATTCCAAACTCAATCAAACTTCAAATATAACACATCAAACATCATATAAACATGATATGAACATTTTAGCATCAAAATGGGGGAAAAGTAACTTACTTGGATTTTCTCAAAGTTGATGGATTTCAAATATTTTTTATTCTACGCGATCCTATCGACGATCTAAACAATGTTCAAGTTTTAAGAAATGAGAAAAGATGAGAGGAAGATGGAGAAAATGAAGAGAGAAGGAAACAAAAAATATCTATTCTAGTTCTATCATCAGCTATGGGTTCGAGTCTAAGAGAAATTCTAGAGAATGTTTGCTATCCTGAAATCTTTTTATCTTTTCTGAATGATAATGATAATGAGAAAAATAAAATCGGGTCAAAAGAAAATGCTATTTTGGAGTTTTACCAACAATTTACTGGTGTCGGCGGGGATCCCATACTTTCTGAATCCTTATATAAAGAATTACAAAAAAAATTCTTTCAACAAAGATGTGAATTAGGAAGGATTGGTCGACAAAATATGAATCATAGATTGAACCTTGATATACCCCCCCGTAGGGAGGCCTTGTACTACTTCAGCGCCGTAGGGCCTTGTACTACTTCAGCCCTGTATCACGCAGATCCCAAAAACGCATAGTTTCTCCACCAAAAATGACTTCTCCGGTGGGCGAACGCATTAAATATTTACCTAAACCGGTAGGTCCTTGAGCGGATCCCACGTTAGCTCCAAGACGTTGGTCTCTGACTAAAAAATTAAATGCTTGAGCTTGAGACGCTTCTGGCCCAGTGGGTCCGTAAAACTTACTAGGATAGGCTGTATTATTGAACCAGACAAAACAGCAAGCAATGAGACCAAAGACAGATATAGCCGCTAAACTATAAGATAAGTAAGCCTCTCCAGACCATACAAGTGCGCGTCTGCCCTCCAAGAATTCAAACGGCTAGTTTCTCCTTCAAGGCTATAAATAGTCCTTGTGTTCTTCATTTAACTCACGCTGAGATTCTAAGAGAGAAATTGCTGTTGAAATTCTTGGTGATTGAAGATCATACTCAAGATTTCCAGAATCCTTCGAATCTTCAAGCACTCAACCTTCAAGTCTTCATCAAATCTCCAGCAACATTCAAGATCATATCTCAAGCCTCTCACACAAGTTTCATTAGGCTCTAAAATCATATAGATTCAAAAGAGCTTTTGATTCTTACACACACACTCACCCCGATTGATCAATCACATAGATTGAATCATTAGGGATACACTGGTCTAAGTCTAGGATTTGAACTTCATAGAAATAGGTGTTGATTCAATACTTCATCTCTGTAATCTGTACTCAAGAATCAATATATACCTCTTTCAAAATCCAAGACTGACCATCTTGGTAAAGGACGTAGATCTTTTAACAGATCGAACCTTTCCAAATCATTGTGTTCTTTACTTATTGCACTTTACCTTTCTGCAAATTTACTTTAAGTCTTGTTCATCTTGTTCATATTGTTCTTCACTTGTTCATATTAATCTTGTTTGTCTTTTAGTGTTTGATCTTTCAGATTTAAGAACAATTGTGAATTGTGTTTGTTTGTCTACCTCATTTCCTAAGTTAAAATCTGACTAACTTATCATTTGCCAAAAATCTCTAAGACACAAATTTTCAATCTTTCAATCTACCTCACTTTAACCTACCTCACTTTAACCTACCGCACTCCTACCTACCGCACTTTAACCTACTGCACTACCTACCACAAACTAACCTACCGCATTGAACTTATCAAAACCAACTCTTAACTTGTTTCAACGAAAACTTCCGCTGTGCATTTTATACTTGACCGCGTGGTTTTTATCTACCGCAAAATTCAAGTGTAAGCATAAAGGTTGAATTTTGAAAAAGGGTTGAAATTTTAAATAGGCTATTTACCCCCCCTCTAGCCTCTTTTCATACCCTTGTTGTGTCTCTGGGACCAACAAGTGGTATCAGAGCTAACACCTTTATAAAACTTCTGTTTTTCAAGCTTAACAGCTTGGGTGCCGATTCAACATGGCAAGTCAGAAAACTATGGCAACGGTTAACTTCACTCACGTTCCAGCGTTCGACAAAGATAATTTTGACGTATGGAAGCACAGCATTCTAACTCAGTTCTACTCCATGGACGAGCAACTTGGTGATTGTCTTACCATTGGACCATACTTCCCAATGAAAGCTAATCCGGATCCAGAAACCAATGGTGCAAATCCGACTATCAAGAAACCAAAAGCTGAATGGACCGATGAAGAGAAAATACTGGTTGGAATGGATGTGAAATCAAAAAGTATACTTCTAAGTACCTTGAGTACGTCACAGCGTCGACAAATCATGGAATGTTCTACTGCAAAAGAACTTTGGGATGCAATTGAAGATTACATCGAAGGAGATCAAGCTTGCAAGGAAAGCAAAAAGTTTGCAATTCAAAGAAGATTCAACAACTTTGCTAAGATCCCCGGTGAATCACTAAGAGCCACTTATGATCGTTATTGTGAGATCGTGAGTACTTATACAACACTCGGAAAGAAGCTTACCAAGAAAGAAATCAATGTTAATTTTCTTGCCGCTCTTGGTTCACAATATCTACACAAAGGAAATACTCTTGAAGATACCAAGCTACTGGATGACATGTCTCTCAGAAGCCTCTATGCCAACCTCAAGGTCTTTGATATCAAGCTTAACAACATTGCTGAAATGGAAGGAAAAACAAAAAGCTTATCGTTGGTTGCTCAAAAGGAAGAAGTGATCGAGGAAGAAGATCCAAAAATCTCCACATCAGATTTACTTGATATGGATGACGATGATTTTGCTATGTTCGTGAAAAGATTCCAAAAGTTCAGAAAAACAGCAAGACCCGGATCAACAAGCAAAGCTCCAACAAGGTTTTCAAGGAGCAGCCCTTCAAAGAAGAAAGAGAACTTCAACTTCTCCAAGAAGAAAGAAGATCTTGTTTGTTTTAATTGCAGGAAACCAGGTCACTTCGCATCAGAATGTCCAATTCCCAAGTATGAGTATATGAAGAAGAAAAGTAACTTTACTCCAAGGTATTCAAAGCAAAAGAGAATGATGGCTGAAGAAGACTCTACCTCAAAAGAGTTAGTGTCGCGACCCCGGACCCCGCGGGCCCGAGACCGCGAGCTGGACGTCGACTTAAAACCAAAACTGACAAATACCGAAGTTAAAAATTTCATTTGATACCAAAAGGTGATGATCCAAAGTTTTACAAATCCAAGTTTGAAATTAACCAATTACAACTATCATAAACTTCCACAAGTTTATGCCCAACAAAAGATAAATATACAATTCTTAATGACGTCATTGTTTGGTACAACTATCCCAAAAGGTTACACATTTATATAATGTAAACCAACCTATAACAACCTTCCCCAAAAGAATGTATCCACACTCGACGTCCTCTTTCTCTTGATCAGCGAGACTAATCCTTAGCACCTGGGGGGGGGGGGTTAAGGAAAAACAAAGATAAAAGAAAAGGGGGTGAGATAAATCTCAATAAGTTACTAATGCAACTACATGACATGCTATGATGCAATATACAATAAGCAATAATAAATATCACATAGCACATAGCATTTATCACTTAACAGATAGCAACGGAAATAAACACATAACAAAGGATATAGCCAAGGTTTTCCAAACCAGTATATCCAAATAAAGGATCGCTGCGCAGCTTCAATAATCAACAAACCATCATCTTCATAATAGCATGAAAGCCGAAGAGAAAACCCCCGGTACCGGAACCAATAACCATGAAAGTGTCACAAAGGACAAGGACCATGACACAAAGTCATGCCCGGTAGCTAGATACATTCACAAAGGAAGCTAACTTATCCTTTCCAAGGCCAATCTAGAAAAGGGGTATAGAAGGGGGCAAAACAATGGTCAACATTATAATGGACTTGGCCTTGCCATTATAATCTTTCCCATCGCCCGATGCAACAAATATGCCAGCTGGGCTTCCAAATAAATGCTAAGTAATAATAATTTAGCATGGATAAACAACTTAAGGTTCCAAAGTAGGGAACGAATCCAATTAAATCACCACAAAGGTAAACCAATATAAACAGCACATCAAAGATGCCCAACATTCCCAAAACGGTACTTAAATAAATTTCATAACACATTTATTCACAAAAGAATCAATTCCACTTAAATAAGTGTTCCACGGTGTTATCTTAAGTTAATTAGAGGAAGTAAGCCTCAACTAGTTAAGCCTTAAGTCTTAAACCAAGCAAAAAGGGCAAAATCCCCAACAGGCGGGCGGGCGGGCGCCTGGGCATAGGCAGGCGGGGGCCTGTTTGGCCAGAAGGTTTGGGTCGCTGGAAAAGGGGGGGCAGGCGGGTGCTCGGGTCAAGGCGGGCGGGCGCCTGGTCTGGGTTCAAGGTCGGTAAACAGAGCTGGGCATTACCAAATTTCGACCCAAAACACCAAATACTCAAAATCAAGCACAATCAATCTCCCCCAAGCATAAATATGAACCACAACAACTTATAACTAGGATGAGGGCCTAGATAACATCATTTATCAACCAAGATCAAGAATCAAATCCAACATTCATCAGTTCACCATTTTTAACCAAAAACTCAAATAAATTCCAAACAAATTCAAAACCCAACCAAACTTCAAATATAACACATCAAGCATTATCTAAACATGATATGAACATTTTAGCATCAAAATAGGGGAAAGGCAACTTACTTGATAAATCTCAAAGTTGACGGAATTCAATTCTTTTTTGTTCTACGCGATCCTATCGACGATCTAAACAATGTTCATGTTTTAAGAAATGAGAGATTATGAGAGGAAGAGGAAGAAAATGAAGAGAGAAGATAGAGAAGAGAAAACTTACCAACAATGGAGAGAGAGAGAATTTGAGCTGGGAGAGAGGGATGGAGGTGGAGTGTGAGGATGGGGGAGGTGAGGGAAGGAGTAGGGAGGGAGTAGGGGAAATGAATCAAAATGTTACACTCGGGCCCCTTCTCCTTCTACTAACACAATACTACACTCCTAACTAACAATTAAGACCCAACAATACTACACTAACCCAAATGACCCAAATAAAATGCTTAGGCATAAATATTATTATAACACATAAAATGCACACATAAATATTTAAATAAATAGTAATTTAAATAAATAAATAAGCAAATAAATAAATAATAATTATTTAATACCAATAAAATAGAGCCTATATTTCGGGTCGTAAGAGTTAGCTACTTGGATAGAGTCAGACTCTGATGAAAGCGATGAGGATTCTGAAGAAGGTCACATCTGTTTGGTCATTCAGTCCGATGATGAGGATGATAATAAAAGTCGTCGCTCACCAAATGCAAAACCTAAACGGATAAGTTATACGGCCGATGAACTTGCTGAAAAAGGATTCCTAACTCCGGTTCAAAAGAATGGTGATCTTCTATTTTCAAGATGTGATGTGAGTGCAGCAAAGAAGGCTCTACTAAACCCCAAAGTGAAGGAAGTTCTGTTTACCACACCTCAAGTCAAGTTTGACATTTCCCCCGATGAACAAGAAAAGATGTTTGCAAAAGCTGAACAGGTAATTAGTAAATTCTCTGGCATGAAGGAAGCTTTAGCATTTTCAACTGAAGAAATTTCCCAGCTTAAGACGGAGAAATCTCTACTAAGATCTGAACTCACCCTCCTTAAGGAGCAGATCAAGAGCATGACTCCTCTTACTGATCGAAACCGTTTCTTAGAAGAACAAAATGCTATATTTAAAGTTAAAAACGATGAATTGGTTGCTGAGATAAATGACTTGAAAAGGATCACTAATGAGTGGACCAATTCTCGTGTGACTATGGAACAAATCTTAGAATCCCAAAAGCCTAGTGGTGATAAAGAAGGCTTAGGATTTCAAACTAGTGACAACTTTAAATGTGTATCTTGTTGTGAAAGAGATGAGAAATTTACCCAGCAAACTTTGGAAGGGTCGAAGGCTAAACATCATGTTTCAAAGGGTGTAGGACAAGAACCAAAGAAGAAACTAGAGTTCAACTATGTCTACCCTAAGAAACAAACTGGCAAGGCAAAGATGAAAGGTATTGCCGTGGATGAACCTACCGCAGAGTCTACCTCATGCGGCAAGGCAGAGTCTTCCTACCGCAGAATCCTACCACGGCAGACTACCTTTCATGGTAAGTCGACCGCATATGGTGGAAATGCAGCAAAGTTCAAAAGGATGAACTTTGTAAAGGAGACCGCATCCACACCTGTAAATGATGTTGTGCTGAAGACCGTGACAAAGTTTGTTAACCCTCAGTTGGGTGGCTTCCACAATTGTTCTGTGTGTGATGATTATGGTCACAAGGCTGCTGAATGTCTTTTAAGATTCACACCAAATCCCAGAAGGCTTAAACCCCCTTCTGTGAGGCAAGTGTGGGTTGTTAAAAGTTGCTAACCCTTTGGACCCAAAAGAATAAAAGGGGACCTTGTTCTTAAATGTTTATTTTATAGGTTCTCTGCTTAATGGCTGGACTCTCTAAGGATAGATCAAGTTTATGGTATCTCGATAGTGGCTGTTCAAGGCACATGACCGGAGATATCAACTTATTGGAAGATGTTCGTGAAGAAAAGGGGCCATCAGTAACCTTCGGAGATAATAACAAAGGAAAGACTGTAGGATATGGAGTCATTCGTAAAGGAAAAATCACCATCCAAGAAGTCTCTCTAGTTATTGGACTACAACACAATCTACTCTCAATATCTCAGTTCTGCGACAAAGGATTGCAACGCCACTTCACTTCAAATTTCTCTCTCATCAAAGATGGCATATCCGGCGTCACTTTGCTCATAGGGATTCGTAAGAAAAATGTCTATGTTTTTTATTTTAATTCATCTTGCATTTCTTCTAATCTCTGTTTTGTAGCAAAGAATGTTAGTGAGAATAGTTGGCTGTGGCATAAAAGACTAAGTCACTTAAACTTCAAGTATCTCTCCAAGATTGGTAAAGAAAATCTAGTTCGTGGTCTACCCAAAGTAGCTGATCACCACGATGAGAAGTGCACAGCATGTCAACTAGGCAAACAACCAAAATCGTCTTTCTCCAGCAAGACGACATCTTCAACTTCTAGATGTTTGCAACTACTACATATGGACCTGTTTGGACCTGTTTCTACCGCAAGTATTGGAGGAAATAGATATTCCTTAGTTGTGGTAGATGACTACTCAAGATATACGTGGGTCAAGATGATGAGCTCCAAAGATGATTGTTATGACATTTTGACCGCACTCTTTAGACAGCTCCAAACACAAAAAGAAGATGACATCGTTAGTGTTCGATCCGACAACGGTACAGAATTCAAGAACAACGGTGTTGCTCAATACTGTGATGATCATGGTATTGACCACAACTTATCTACTGCCGGAGTTCCATAACAAAACGGTGTAGTGGAAAGAAAGAATAGAACGTTGATAGAGGCCGGAAAGACAATGATTGCTGAAGCAAAGCTACCTCAATACTTTTGGGCTGAAGCCGTCAATACAGCATGCTTCACTCAGAATAGATCCCTCATCAACAAGACCTACAACAAAACTCCTTATGAACTTTGGAGAGGAAGAACCCCCAACATAGCATACTTCAAGATATTTGGATGCAAATGCTTCATACTCTACAACGGTAAAGAACATCGAGGTAAATTTACTCCTAAGGCCGATGAAGGTATATTTATTGGGTATGCTAAACACTCAAAAGATTTTCGTGTATTTAATAAAACCACTCTTAAGATAGTAGAATCTGTCCATGTTACTTTTGATGAACATTTTCTCCTTGAGCCACATATGGCTCCAAATGTTGCTGATGATTTTGTTGAGATAAATGAGACAGGTACAACTCAACCACAAAAATCAACTCAAGGAAACCCATCTACCTCAACTGCACCTCCATCTACCTCATATGAAGCACCAGAAGCTACCTCATCTGCTGCTACCTCAAATGGAGTTGAAGTTGAGACACCCATAAATTTTGAAGAACCTATCCCTCAAATTACTTATGATTGGGATGGCTCAAATGATGTACCACTAGAAGATTTACAACCACCATCAACTCAACCAGACATACCTCAAGAAGTTCGTGAGGTCAGAGATCACCCAATTCAGAATATCATTGGTGATTTGCATTCTGGCGTTAGAACAAGAAGATCAAACTATGATGCACTTACCGCATTCATATCTCAAGTTGAACCTAAGAAAGTTGATGAAGCACTCCAGGACTCAAGTTGGGTTGTTGCCATGCAAGAAGAACTCAACCAATTTGAAAGATGTAAAGTTTGGACCTTGGTTCCAAGGCCACAAGATCAAGGAGTGATTGGTACAAAGTGGGTGTTCTGAAACAAGATGGATGAGAATGGAAGCATAACAAGGAACAAAGCTAGGTTGGTTGCACAAGGATATAGACAAGAAGAAGGCATTGATTATGATGAAACATTTGCCCCCGTTGCAAGACTCGAAGCTATAAGGATATTCTTAGCTTATGCCTCTTACAAAAGATTCAAGCTATATCAAATGGATGTGAAGAGTGCATTTCTCAACGGTGAACTTCATGAAACTGTCTTTGTTGCTCAACCGCCCGGATTTGAAGATCCCAAATTTCCAAATCATGTCTACAAACTCCGTAAAGCTTTGTATGGACTCAAACAAGCTCTACGAGCATGGTATGATACTCTATCTAAGTTTCTCCTTGAAAAGGGATTCAAGCGTGGTAAGATCGACACAACTTTATTCATTGCTAAATATAATGATCATACTTTACTTGTTCAAATATATGTAGATGATATTATTTTTGGTTCTACTAATGAATTGTTGTGTAAGCGTTTTGAGAAACTCATGAAAGCAAATTTGAGATGAGCATGATGGGAGAATTGACATTTTTCCTTGGACTTCAAATTAAACAATGTGCTGAAGGCATCTTCCTCAACCAAGCTAAATACACAAGAGATCTCATCAAGAAATTTGGACTTGAAAATGCAAAGGCATACGACACTCCTATGGCTACTGGTAACAAACTAGATAAAGACTTGAAAGGTAAGAAGGTTGATCAAACCTTATATCGAGGTATGATTGGCTCTCTCCTATACTTAACTGCTAGTAGGCCAGATTTCATGTTTAGTGTTTGCGTTTGTGCTCGTTATCAAGCTGATCCTAGAGAAGCACATCTTATTGCTGTTAAACGTATTATTCGATATCTATCTAGGACTACTAACCTTGGACTTTGGTACTCCAAAGATTCAACTTTTAATCTTATAGGTTACTCAGATGCAGATTATGCAGCATGTACCATTGACAGGAAAAGCACGAGTGGAACTTGTCATTTCCTTGGAAATCGACTAGTTTCATGGGCAAGCAAGAAACAAGCCTCAGTCTCTGTATCGACCACAGAAGCTGAATATATAGCTGCTGGAAGCTGCTGCTGCCAAGTGCTGTGGATGAAGCAACAATTGGTTGACTACGGAATCAAAGAAGAAAATTGTCCAATCTTTTGTGACAATACATCTACCATTGTTGTCTCCAACAACCCTGTCATGCATTCCAAGACAAAACACATTGATATAAAATACCACTTTTTCAAGGATCATGTTGAAAAAGGTAATATCCATCTAGAGTATGTGAGTACTGATGATCAAATTGCAGATATTCTCACCAAGGCTCTTGATTCCAAGAGATTTAGGTATCTAAGAGGAGAAATGGGTATGCTTGAACTCTAACTCAAACTTGTCCATATAATTTCTTGTACTAATGTTTGTCAAAAGTTCAAAATCAAGATAGGTCCACGGCAGACCAACTCACGGTCAAGCATATAACACAAACCTCTAAACTCACTTGACCGCAACTCATGTCTGCCGCATCAACTATGCTGCCGCATATACCAAAGCTAAACCAAGCAAGGTAAGACCTCAATCGACCGCACATGTCACGGTCGACCTCATAGTTACTGCACAAGGACCCCAGGTAAGTTACTCAAACTTAAAGATATTTAGGATGTTTTGGTCATATCTACCTCAAGGGCATAAAGGTAACTTTCTATTTTCCCTCGTTTTTAATAAATTCAAAATCTTTTAGGGCATTAAGTTTTCAGCATTTAATTTTTATTCCTTAAAAATATCTAAGCCGTCATTGGCTAGTCCGATGTGACCCTCTGCAACCTTGCATTTAATGAAAACTAGACCCTAGGTCACATCCGACCTTTTGCAGAGTTAACCCCCTCCCATCATCCCATCACTCTGACATCTGAAAACCACCCTCCATCAAAACCGTTCCACCTCCTTCTCTCTCCACCACTCTGCTCATATTACTTTATCAGAAACTTCACAACCTCTCTCTCTCTCTCTCTCTCTAAACTTCTCTCTAGAACCGCCTTCCTTACTCTCATTTCTTAGTATAAATGACTTCTAAACACCCATCTAAGAAGACTTCAAAATCTGTTGAAACAAGAGACGAACCTCCAATTCAATCCACTCCTCCCGTCGTTGTTATGGTATGAATTTTCAATTTCTCAATTTCTTTCGTATTCTTGATAGAAATCTCGAAAACCCTTCATATTCCTTGAAATCTCTCTTCAATCTCTTAAGTTAGTAATATGAACATCTTGCATTGATTGTTTATTCTTGTTTCTAGTTCATATATTTGTAGATTTCATAGTATTTTATCCAGGTTTTGGTTGAATTCATTTTAGCCAAATGGGTTTTTTGAATTTTCAATATTCCAATACTATCCCCTTTCAATTTCTGAGTTTAATGTTGTTTTAGTTCTTGAAATTGATGTGTTTTTATTGATCTATAGGCATTTCCGATTCTTCCCAGGTCATTTTCATTTGTTTTAGTCACTTTTCTGGGAATCTGGGTAACTGTGTTATGGTGTTCTTCATGTTCGTCAAAATGTTCTTCGTGTTCTTAACACACTTCATATTTTTGATCCCTCTTAATGTACCCTCTTTTGTCATTTAGTGTTTATGAAATGTTCACATTTTGATTCATTCATTTGCAACACTTTGTTGTTTGCGGTAACCATGATATCTCCATCTTCTCCTTACCGCATTTCTTCCCTACCGTGCCTCACTTGACCGCACCATCATTGCTTTACTCTAGTGTCAAGTGCCGCACGATCTACCTCAATGTCTAAACTATGAATTTTTTGTTGTTTCAGGATCTAAGTCACTTCATTCCAGGCATTGTCTTGGATCTTGAAGATCTTAAGAAGGATGCCATTGGCCGCAATATTCTGGGCAGGATGAACAAGTCTGGGATTCTCCCTCTTTTTACTCTTGATCAAGACTTTCACCTACCAGCTTTTGTTGACGAATTTTTCAACACGGCAGTTGAAATGGAAAGTACTGATGAACCTGAGTCTAACCCCAAGTTCATTTAAGCCTCCGTGATGGGTATCCAGATGGCTTTCGATGCACGAGATCTAGCCCATGCCGTGGGAATTAAGAAGAGCAAAGAAGCCTTTGATGAGATTTCACGGCAGGAGACTCTGAGTCTTGCTAAGAAATTGGCTGGCACTGCAGACATTCTCAAAATCCAACGAAAGGATGTTGGTGAAATTATGTATCACATAGGTCATCTGGTGGACCATGCTTTATTGTGCAAGACAGGCAATCATGCCAACTTCAATCATACTCAATGGATGATATCTGCTGCTATTTATCTTGGCAAACGGCTCGACTGGTGCCAAATTATGTATGATATCCTACGAGTTAACATTCTCTCGTACAAGGATGCGGCTGATGAAGGCGAAACCAAGTATCGCACAAACAGTAGGTTGATTTCCTACTTGATGAGTCTCACGGTCAGAATCAAGGACATGTATGAGAAGAACAAAACTTACAAGGTTCCAATCCCTACCGCCAAAGATTTCTGTCGAAAGTCTATGAAAACCAACTTCCGTAGCAACTTTGGGGACGAAATGTACCGCTCCTATCTTTTAAGAGATCCCATTGAAGAATACATCCCTCCGAAGTACTCTAAGAGAGGTCAAACAAACCTTGGTGATCGCATGGTAAGTGATGTAGAGGCTGCCGAATTTGAACACGACCGCAAGAATGCTGCCGAAATGAAGGCACGTGCAAAGGGTAAAAATGTTGATCTACCCTCGCCTCCAACTTCAGTCAAAGGCAAAGACAAAGTTGAGGAACCAGCTAGAAAGTCAAGACCAGTTTCCCAAGGCATCAAGATTACGTCTACCGCATCTGCCCGTCCTACCGCACCTCAGCCTTCCAAATCTAAGGTAACTCCCTCCGTACCTCCAATGTCTCCCTCTCCATCCCCTGAACCTCAACCAAAATCCAAAGTCTCAAAATCTTCCTATACCGTACCATCTAAATCTCCACCTCAATCTAAACCTTCCAAGTCTACCGCACCAAAGCAACATGCAGTGTCCACTTCCTCCAAATCCAAACCCTCTGTATCTCTCAAACCAGCACCTAGTCAGGGGGAGAAGTTTGAAAAGAAGAGATCCTATACTCCCAGCCCGGTCAAAGTATCTAAAAAGGCTAAGGTGGCTAAACAACCCTCCCCTGAAGTTATCTCACCAGTTCTTTCATCTGACGAGGATGTAGTGATTGCTCCTCCAAAGATCTCCAAAAATTTTGTTCTGGATGTTCAAGAGGATGATTTAGAAGAACTGTTTGGATCTGAGAAGGATGATGAGGTTGCCGCAGAAGAGAGTGAGGAATCTGAAAATGCCTCTGAGAGTGAAAAAGATGAGATAGTTGTTGAGAAGCCCATTGAAAAGGGTCTAGTTGATGAAAGCTCTGAAGAAGAGAATGGAAGCTCTGCCGCAAGTGACAAGTCTGCCGCAGGTAAAGCTATGGATGTTGAGAATGTTGAAGGTATTGTTCCTGAAAAGATGGATTCTTTTGTTGTTGTTGAAGATATTGGTGATGATGAGACAATGTCACCAAGGGATAATGTTTCTGAGCAACACGTTGAAGTTCCTCCTACCGCCGTTCCTGACCCTGCCGTGCAAACCCCTTTGACCGCCCAACCTGAGGCTGCCGCATCATCCACTGCTGAGCTCCTTGCCGCAGTTAAACTTTTGACTCAAATGCAGGCAGACACTCAATCTCAGGTTGAATCTCTGGTGTCTAGTATGGTGGCACTTCGAGAGGAGGTTATTGAGTTGAAGACTGATCAAGCCGCTTTAAAGCGAGATGTTGCCGCACTTCCCTCCGAAATGATTTCGACCATTAAGGGGCAGAGTGTTGTGATAACAAAGGCCGTGAAGGACATCATTGGCAGAACAACTAGCACCTCTACCGCTCCTCCACCTTCTGCCGCAACGGATACTCCTTCCCTCACTCTTGCCGCACTCAAAGATGCTCTTAGAAAACAAACTGATTACATTAGTAACAGTGTTGTTAGTGGTGTTGAGGGGGCAAGAACAGAAGTTTCAAAGTCTATGAATGATGATAAACTTGAAATCAAGGATGAGCTGGGAAAGGAGCTGAAGAAATTGAAATCTTCTCTGAAAGAGGAAATTATGGTTCAAACCAATACCGCGCTTCTTACTGTAGCAGAAAAGTTTACTCCTAAGATTGCCGCAATGACCGAAGCCATGAAAGTTCAAACCAACCGCATTGAAGTCAACAACGTCAGAATTGAAGGACAATCTACCAAGATTGACCTCCTATCCAACCGCGTCAATACGGTAATGAACAGGCTTAATCGTCAAGGCATGATTCAAGCTGCGCAGGAAGCTTTTCAACCTCCTGAAGCTGGTCAAGGTAATGTTCATGCTCAAGGTGAGCAAGAAGATGAAGAAGACGGAGTTATATCTCCAATCATTATCCCTGGGTTGAACTTACCAGCTTACCGTTTCCCTTTCACCGCAAGCTTTGATGAAGTAATTGAAGTCGACCGCATCTAATCTATAGTACCCTTTTATTTGATATGACCGCATGTGGTCATTTGAAACAATGTGTTGATTTAAAACAATTTTTGTTTTCTTTTCTGTTTGTGTTTGGGTTGTAACAAACAATATTTCTCTTTTGTTTCCGTACTCCTATGCTTGAATGATTTATCTTTTGGAGTATGTTAATGGTGTTTGATGCATTTCTATTTTTTCTTGACTATTTATCTTGAAATGCTTCAAATAATATTTCTATCTTCTAGGATTAGTAATTTGTTTTTCTTTTTAGGATGATAGAAATCTATGACATTGGCTTAGAGTGTGCATTGACTTGGGACATGATATTTAATAAAATATTTTCTTGAAAACATGTTTTTACCAAGTACAATGAATTAGCTTTCGTTATAGTAGGTAATGGTCTCAATCAAATAGGGGGAGATTGTTGGGTATGCTTATTATAAACCACTCCTATTACCTATATTTGATTGATCCCATAACCTTATTTTACTCTTTGTAGACTTTAGGATATATTGTAAGAAGTACTTGTACTTCATTTAGAATAGTCCACTTTCTAGTTTGATAGGCTTAGCAGATTAGGACCCTAAATTTTTCTAAGTCTGGAGATATGTGGCAAGTACTCAACTTACCGCATGAAGACATCTACCGCATGATCCATGCTTGCCGCAAAAATCAACTTAACTCATGCAAGACATCGACCGCATAATGCAAGCCTACCGCATGGCTTATTCGACCGCATGTAACCAGAGTTGAATAAACTCAAGTTTGGTTCAAACTTAACCATGGTCACACTTGTGTCCAAAACCTTGGTTAGTTTAGAACGTTGCAAATTCAAATTTCAAATTTGAATACAACTGTCATCATAGTACAGTTGGACCACCATGACTCTGCAATAAAAGGACAACTCAGACTGAGCTCCAATTATAAATCAACAGCTCATTGTCCTCCAAACTTGCCCTCCAAGAATTCAAACGGCTAGTTTCTCCTTCAAGGCTATAAATAGTCCTTGTGTTCTTCATTGAACTCACACTGAGATTCTAAGAGAGAAATTACTGTTGAAATTCTTGGTGATTGAAGATCATACTCAAGATTTCCAGAATCCTTCGAATCTTCAAGCACTCAACCTTCAAGTCTTCATCAAATCTCCAGCAACATTCAAGATCATATCTCAAGCCTCTCACACAAGTTTCATTAGGCTCTAAAATCATATAGATTCAAAAGAGCTTTTGATTCTTACACACACACTCACCCCGATTGATCAATCACATAGATTGAATCATTAGGGATACACTGGTCTAAGTCTAGGATTTGAACTTCATAGAAATAGGTGTTGATTCAATACTTCATCTCTGTAATCTGTACTCAAGAATCAATATATACCTCTTTCAAAATCCAAGACTGACCATCTTGGTAAAGGACGTAGATCTTTTAACAGATCGAACCTTTCCAAATCATTGTGTTCTTTACTTATTGCACTTTACCTTTCTGCAAATTTACTTTAAGTCTTGTTCATCTTGTTCATATTGTTCTTCACTTGTTCATATTAATCTTGTTTGTCTTTTAGTGTTTGATCTTTCAGATTTAAGAACAATTGTGAATTGTGTTTGTTTGTCTACCTCATTGCCTAAGTTAAAATCTGACTAACTTATCATTTGCCAAAAATCTCTAAGACACAAATTTTCAATCTTTCAATCTACCTCACTTTAACCTACCGCACTCCTACCTACAGCACTTTAACCTACCGCACTACCTACCGCAAACTAACCTACCGCATTGAACTTATCAAAACCAACTCTTAACTTGTTTCAACAAAAACTTCCGCTGTGCATTTTATACTTGACCGCGTGGTTTTTATCTACCGCAAAATTCCAGTGTAAGCATAAAGGTTGAATTTTTAAAAAGGGTTGAAATTTTAAATAGGCTATTCACCCCCCCCTCTAGCCTCTTTTCATACCCTTGTTGTGTCTCTGGGACCAACATGTTGTCTGCAACGTCTTTTCCCAAACTACCATCCATCAAAGTGGCCTTTCTGAGGTACCGGATCAGAGAAGTTGTAGTGACAGGGGAACTTTCTAACTCCACACGCACTAGGCGGCGACATGATGCTCTCTTCCACTTCATCTGAGCTACGGGGAAGACAAAAGGTAGCTTTAGGCTCGGGTAAACACTGGGTGAATGCTCATGCTACTGATGGGGAATGACCGCTAGGCTTAGACCTATGAGGTAAAAAAAAGGTGGACAGGATCAAATGGGATCTTAAATCCATCCGAGATTCAAACGGGAGTCTACTTACAAGGTTGTAACAAACTTCTTGGATGGCAATGGGGGATCCATTCAAGGACTTGACTTCCTAGGGGACTATTCCTAGGGGTTTAGCGGGGACCTAGGGGACAACGCCTAAGGTCTTAATGGGAATCTTAGCGGGGACCTAGGGGACAACGCCTAAGGTCTTGACGGGAATCTTAATGGGGACCTAGGGGACAACGCCTAAGGTCTTGACGGGAATGTTTACGAGGATCTAGGGGACAACGCCTAAGGTCTTGACGGGAATCTTAATGGGTACCTAGGGGACAACGCCTAAGGTCTTGACGAGAATCTTAACGGGGATCTAGGGGACAACGCCTAAGGTCTTGACGGGAATCTTAACGGGGACCTAGGGGACAACGCCTAAGGTCTTAACCGGGACCTAGGGAACAACGCCTAAGGTCTTGACGGGAATCTTAACGGGTACCTAGGGGACAACGGGGATCCGTCCAAAGACTTAACGAAATCACATAACGGAGGTCTTGGAGAACAACGGGGGTCCGTCCAAAGGCTTAACGAAATCACATAATGGAGGTCTTGGAGGACAACGGGGGTCCTTCCAAAGGCTTAACAAAGTGACATTTATTAACGCAAGAATGTGTCAAAGACAAGAAACAAAGAACGGAGTAAGCTCATGCCACGTGCAATTATTTATTCATTCGACTTTACTTAAAACGCATTTTCATTCCTAAATGGTTGGAAAAGATTCCTCTTCTTTTTCACAACTACTCTAAATCCTGGATTAGTGGAGGCCATCACTACGCCTATAGACTCCTCGTTTTTCACCTGTATTGCACGCTCCCAAGGATGGACTGTCCCGGGCGAAGGTCTTATAGGGCACGTGGCTTCCACCGACCGAAAGAACGATTCCTAGGGGTCTAGTGCGTCGCAAGTTTCCAAATGCATGGGCCATTATTGTCATGATTAAGCCCCAGTTAAGATCAAGATTCATCTTAGGGACTTTAGGGACTTCTGATATAACCTCATCTTCGATGAGGGCTCTTGGATCTTATCCTTGGGCTTAAGGATGATTAAAATGGCCCATTCATTAGGGCTTGACAACACGGTGTCACCCTATCCTTAATACATGAATTAGGTTAATCATAGTCAATGTTAACGCATAAGTCAAGGACCGGGTCAAAGTTGACCTTGGTCACACTTGTTTTCACAAGGAGTCGTGACTCGGGCATTAACTTGGCCATAATTATCCTCAGACACGTATTAGGGATGTGGTAACGTGATCTAGACCAAAAACCAACCAAAGTCATGGTAATTGTGTGTCACGGACAAGTGTGGTTGACTCGGCTCGGAAGGGGAGGTGGAATGGACCCGTGCGCGCTCGAAGGGAACAAGAGCGCCAATCGAGCTGCATCTGGCATCCATCCCGGGTTTAAAGGGTATTTGGAACGTGCAACGTCAAGTGCGCGTTATGTGAATTCAATTCTATATTCTCCTTTTGAGTCAAAATAGAGATTTTTAATCCGTTTTTCAATATTATGAACATGACATGAGCAAGATATGAACAAATATGGACAAGCATGGAATAAGCAATTTATACAAGCAATCAATCAAAGAATATGAACAAGTGAGGACCAAAACTTTGTACATGTAACAATTGTGCACAACCAAGAATTTTTGAAAACCAAACATTTTTACAAGAAGAGCAATTCGTTTGAAAGCCATTTGTACAAATCAAGTTGTGCACAACAAAAAGAGGGTTTTGAAAACAAAGAAATTTTTCAAGAAGGGTTATGCACAATGAGGCTTTAAAAACCTATTTTATTTTCCCAAAAGAGTGTGCATAACCAAGCTTTAAGAACCAAGTTTTGGCAAAAGAAAAGGAGGTAATGTGCACAAATAAGACTGTAAATTTGGAACCTGGACAGGCAGAAGCAAAAGGGGGTGTTCAGAGTGTTGCTTCCTGCACAAAATGGTTAAATCGCAACATTCTGACCCCCTACCTAAAGTAGCCGTACGGCTAAGACAAGAGGGTTGAGATTTTTTTTTCAGTTTTTCCAACTTCTGATCACCAAGCCCCAGTTTATTGCATTTCCAGAACAGATCTACCCAAAAAAGTTCAAACAGAAACATGAAACACACAAAAGCATGCACAAGGTCAACTAACAGGGGCGGGAGTTTGACCCACACGAGAATGCCCCCGGATCTTCTAGAAAGAAGTCTGGAAACAAACTTTTCCCCAGCGGAGTCGCCACTGTAAGGATCCCCGCCCCACGACAAGGTCAACACGTGTCCAAATTCGGGATGGTTCCAAACACAATGGCACAATTTAACGGAGTCGCCACACTTTGTTAATTTTAAACCCAACAAAATGAAAAAGGTTAGAGACAAAATGTTCGGAGGTCAGGTTACGGCTTGGGAAGAGTTTTACGTCACCCAAGCCGCCTCGGCCAAAACCGAGTCTCCCTTGATAATTAACAAAAGTGCATGTGTGTGTGTGTGTTTTAACGGAAAATCTCTGTTTTTGACTGTTTATCAATTTTAACTGAAAAAGAAGGTTTTATTTGCACAAGAAACAACAAAACAAGGGGCAAAAGGGTCATTTTCCCTCTGACCCAAACCATCCGTACGGATGGGATGATCTTCCCTGGGATTTTTACATTTTGTTTAGAAACAGTCCAGTTCCAGGCAGAAACAGAGCATTCTGCTGAAACTGGACTTAAACAGTTCTGATTCCAGTTTTATTTCAATACAACAAACTTAAACAAAATCATTCCTATGCCTAATGATCATCAATTGAACCCCAAAACGAGTATTTAGGTGTGATCAAAGCAATCATTGGAGAAAATCACACAAAGGTGAGGAACATGGCCAAATGAGACAAAATGACCATTTGATGATTAAAGATGGAAACTTTATCATCAAGATGACATTTTTATGCATTATTAACCTCTTAGGGACCAAACTATTGCATAAAGATTCAATCTTTATGACCCAAAATGGGATTTCAAAGCTAAATCAAAAGGGTAAGATGATAAACACTAAGGTTTTATCATCCCACATGATTATCATTGCCAAATCAAAACAAAATCAACATAAAGATTTGGACTTTCACCACAAGAGTGGATCCTTAAGCCAAATACAACCTTGGGACAACATTATTTGACATAAAGATTTGATCTTTATGACCCCAAAGGGGATTTTGAAGCTAGATCAATGTTTGGATGATAAAGATTGAAACTTTATCATCCAAATGACCATCCTTGCTACCAATGAACAACATAATCAATCAAAACATGTGCCTTTTTCATTAAAATAGATCATTAATTTGTTATAAGTAAGAAATTCAACAAACCATGATCATCCTTAGGTTAGAACCACTTTCACACAAAGTGTGAAGGGCACCTTGAATCATCCATGGTTTGGACCATAATGTATAACAATATATATATATATATAGTGCTTGAAGGACAAGACTTGCAATAAGATTAAGATTAAAGTGCTTGAAGGATAAGACTTGCAATGAAATTAAGTTGCTTGAATGGACAAGACTTGCAAGAATTAAGAGATGAACAACAATAATATGAACAAACAAAAGAGATAAGATGAAGAGAAGGATGGGGGAGAAGGTGGCTTCACCTATGTTTAGTTAGGCCAATCTTCCTTTCTCTTTCACTCTCAAAACACTCTCTGGAGCAATTTTAGCAGAGTAACACTAACAATAATCGTTTCTCCCACATGGAATGATCAGCAAGAGCTTCAATTTATAGGCCCTGTGTAGATACCCCGGGGAACCACGGCTTGGCTAGAGCGGTGAATTATCCTAGGATGTCTAACTTGATTTTAGATTGTTTAGAGTCGCCACCTATGTTTTTAAAGGAACATAAGAAAAACCTAGAAATAGCTTAATTTATGTACAAAACCAGAGATTCGGGAGAGAAGGGTTCGGGGGTTAGGTGACGGAGTGGGAAGTACTTAAACACCCACTCCGCCCCGCTTACGCGGGTCTAGTTACTATTGGTGTTCTAATATTTACTTGTCCTTCATTTAATTAAATAGAAATGTGCTAACAATTGTGATGAGAAGAAAAGGGGAAATAAAATAGAATTGTTTTATTTATTTAATGATAAAGATTACATGTAACAAGTAATGTTAAAAGAATTACATTAAGAGATGAAGAGAAATTAACATGGTGAATTAAAGTTAAGATTAAAATGTAGGGGAGATAACCTTAACTAATTTCAATATGTGAAGTAGTCATGTTGGTCATGTCCTATTAATGGGGATTGCATACATCAAGAAGAAGAAAACAAAGGAAGAAAATGGAGTTGTACCTTGAGAAAGAGGACTTGGAACCTTGACTTGAAAGTGTTGTTGTTGTAATGAAATTGTTGTAGAACAATTTGTTGTATAGAAACTCTTGTTGGAGAATTTGTGTAGAGAATTGTGTATAGTGTAGTTGTAGTGAAAATGTGAGATTAAGGTCCAAAGAGTGTAAAAAGAGTCCAAAAAGAGTCCCTCTCCAAGGTAGAAGATGATGGTTTTTATAGGTAAAAAAGAGAGGGAAATGATGGAGGGAAAAGATGATCATCCATGTGAAATGGAATTGACCAATCAAAAATAAGATAAATAAAATAATAAATAAAAGAAATAAAAGAAAATCAAATAAAATAAAAAGGAAATATTTTTGTTTAATGAAAAGGCTAGAAGTGTGGGATTGGGAGTTAATGAGAAAAGGGGGGATGAATGTGGATGTAAAAAGATGTTTTTTGTGATCAAGAAAAGATGTTTGTAAATAAGAAAAGGGAGGGAAATAAGGTGCAATCTGTTACTGCCATATCGAACAGCGCGCGAGTCCCGCCTTTGGGAAGGGAGGCGCGCGCGGCCCGTTAGCGGTGCCGGAAGCGCGCGATTCTAAAAATGACAGAAAGACAGAATGACCCTAAAAGTTAACTCTGTTATGCAGTTTAGTCCAAAACTAATGGAATCAGTTAGGAACTTAACCGAAGTAACAGAAATCAACAAAAATAAGTTAAATAAAATACTTTGTATGCAATCGGGGTGAGAGGTCCAAGGCGGGGTGTCTACAGAGCCCCTCGGCGATGTGGATTGCGAAGCAAAACGCGTCGACGAAAGAAAGACAACCTCCGAGGACATCGACAAGAGAAAACAAAGACTCGATAAAGCAGGAATTTGAAATTACAAAGGATAGAAATGCGCTCCCTGTGTGAGCGACTTTTGCTGATGGAAGAGGTATGGTGATTTTAATGGTCCACCATGGACCAAAATTGGTGCTCTGTGCGGCACCTGTTGATGGAAGAGGTATGGTGATTTTAATGGTCCACCATGGACCAAAATTGGTGCTCTGTGCGGCACCTGGTGCTCTGTGCGGCACCTGTTGATGGAAGAGGTATGGTGATTTTAATGGTCCACCATGGACCAAAATTGGTGCTCTGTGCGGCACCTGGTGCTCTGTGCGGCACCTGTTGATGGAAGAGGTATGGTGATTTTAATGGTCCACCATGGACCAAAATTGCTGTTCGGAGCCGCATTTGCTGTTTCTGCTGTTTGAAGCCGCACTTGCTTGTTTTCTGCTGTTTGAAGCCGCACTTTGCTTGCTGTTTGAAGCCGCACTTGCTTGTTGTTTGAAGCCGCACTTGCTGTATGCTGTTTGAAGCCGCATTTGCTTGCTGTTTGAAGCCTCACTTGCTTGCTGTTTGAAGCCGCACTTGCTTGCTGTTTGAAGCCGCACTTGCTGTATGCTGTTTGAAGCCGCACTTGCTTGCTGTTTGAAGCCGCACTTGCTGTATGCTGTTTGAAGCCGCATTTGCTTGCTGTTTGAAGCCGCACTTGCTGTGGTACCTGTTATGTGTGTGCTTTGCAAATATACGTGCTTGTGTGAAGTGTGAAATTGTGCTTGTGGTGCGTTGTGATTTGAAAAGCAGAGATTGCTTGAGAGAGAGATTTTGCAAGAATGGAGAATTGCTTTTGTGTGCGGTGTGATTTGAAGAAAGCTCTGGATGTATTCATACCTTCACTTACCATTGCCGCTTGAGTGGAGATGGATTTCTGATGTCCGCGGAGGATGCTTTGATGGAGAATGTCCATTCTTTGGATGTTGATGAGAGAATGCCCTTGATGTTGGGTTGGCGAGATGGTACTCTGGATGATGGGTTGGTCGTGCCAAAAGGCTGCCTACGTATCCCTTTAAGAGAATCAGACCAGCGTGGTTCAAGGATGATGGAGAACGCTGGAGGAGAGGCTAGGAGCAAAGCAAAGTAAACACATAATTTTGCACATAGAAGGAGAAAAAGAATTTTTTTTTTTTTTTTTTTTTTTTTTTTTAGAAAGGACAGAATATGCACACTTGTGAGGAAAAGTTTTTTTTTTTTTTTTTTTTTTTTTTTTTTAGTTCGTGGGTGAACCATTTTAACCATTGTGTGCTTGTGAAGCCAACCCAAGATCAAGTCATGTTCAGTCGAAGTCCGGATTGCTTCGCTTGAATTCTGTTGTCGCCGGTGTGCCCAACGAAGATTGATGTCTAGAGCCCCAAGAGATTTGTCGATTATGGGGCTTCAAAAGGCTTTTGATGCCGAGGTGAGGGGTTGCTGATTGTAAAGCCCCTGGAATGCCTTTGATGCCAAATGTTGAGGGACTTGCATAGCTCCAAGATAAATCAGCTCTTGGCCCATTCGAGTAAATCGCCCTTTGTTGTTGTAGTGAGCAAGCCCCAAGAGGAGATCGTTGATGCCAAGCTTCGAGAGATTGCAAAGCCCAAGTGTCGTGGGCTTGTAGATGGTGAGATATGAAGACCTTTCATTGTAAAGCCCCAATTACTCGCGATTGGCTCGGCATTGAGAGCGGGTGTACGTTTGGTAGAATTCTTGATAGAGATATCCTTCTTGTCTCTTACTGGGAGATGAATGGCCTCATTGTGGTCGATACCAAAATGGCTGAGGGCTTATGTCAAAGGATGCAGTAATGTCTTGCGGTGCCGTCGAGGTCGCAGAGGATAAGGTCTTGGTGTGATAAAGTCTCAAATAAGTATTCTTGCTTGACTCTTCTTGAGTTGAACTAATGACGGATCTTCGGATGCAACTAGTGCTGTGGCCCAACTTTATCTGAGCTGCATCTTGTGCTTTTGATCTTGGAGAAAGGGGGTGCTGAATTGCAGAAACATTGGGATTGGCCGTGGCATTTCCCCTATAACCCTGTTTTGATTAGAGTTTAGCATATTGAATCTTTTTTCCTTTTCTCTAAGACTTCCTTCAAAATCTCGCTGTGAGTTCTAACAAAAATCATCAACTTCATTCATAACATCGGAGTCTTCATTTAAAACCAAGAGGCCTTTGACTTGAAGTGTTGAGAGACCCTTGAAGCTTGATCCCTTTCAAGAAGCCATAAGACTATTCCACATTGCACTTGCTCGAGTATTGTTGCCCAAAAGACTGTCAGTCGAGGTCGGTCGTGAAGCCCCAATATTGCCCTTTGCTCGGATTACTGTAATGCCGTAGCCCAAAAGATTGTAGATTGCGAAGCCCCTTGAGACCTTCGGTGTCGAATTGAGGAAGCTTCCAATGTTGCACATGACTCGGCTGGGGATACTGCTGGGGAGTTAATTGCTCTTTGCCGAGGGAGCCTTTAAGACTTGACCGTAGCCCCTAGAGTGCCATCATTGATTGCGAGAAAGGTCCATCCTTGATTGGGGGAACGAGCACGGGCACACGTGACAAGAGGGCTTTTTGACATCCCTTTTGAGAGACTTTGAGGATAGTCTCACACATTTTTTTTTCGAGCATAGCCCCTAGGGCTTGTTGATTGTCAAAAGAAGCCCTTGTTCTCGGTCATATAGTCCCTAGGGCGTCACCATTTGTGGAGCAAAGCAAGAGTGACTCATCCTCGTGTGAGAGAATAAACATGAGAGGATATGGCAAGAGCTACTCCATTTCTCGGGAGCCTTTCGGCGTACTTTAGAAGCACATACTTGAAGAAGCCTAAAAACTGAGACACATGTTGTTGCTATTGCTGCCCAAGCCAATTGACTAGCTAGGGATTATTTGTGCAACCTCGTGCCCTTTTATGATGGGCTTGTTTCGGATGGATCTTGGTAACCACGGGCCTCTTTTCATGAACCCAAAAAATGCACACTGCTGGAGAATGATGCCGATAACCCAAGACAACCTTTGATGGTGCTATATCTTGTCGAGCCTTTTGCAATCCCAAAGTTGACTCGGTGGGGAATTGACTTGCTGAGGAGATTCAATGTAGAACTTATCTTCTTTAGAGGCCGGGGATCTCCATTGATGAGGAAGTGTGCATTGACTCTAGCTGAGGAGATAAGACATGTGATTTTGCGGTGGAGACCTCTTGTCACTAAAGGTGAGTGACATTGACTTGACTAGGGAAGTGTCCCTAGTATTGACATGTATTTTTTATTGAATTGAATGACTTGCGAAGGCAAGTAAGTCATTAAGAGAGAAGAGAAGGAAAAGCCCCAATTTGATTGCAAGAAATTGTGAGTATGCAGAAAGAATAGAAGTCCCTAGACTCGACAAGGAACGCGAAATGATTCCAAATCTAAGAAAGTTGTTCAATCTTTTTGGTGATTAATTCATTGGCAAATGAATCGTACAAAGATGTCTTGACAAGTTCGAGATGAAGGCCAATCACCATACGTGCTAGGGCTAAACATATCTTCTTTCTTGCATGAGACCGGACCCGCAGGTTGCCTACGTTCCTCCAGTGTAGAGGCTCAGGTCACCGTAGTTCTTGTAGATTCTCCATTCGTCGTGATGGAATTGTTGCTTCGTCGTTTCGTCGGTGGATGATGATGATGATCTTGATGTGAAACTTCTTTGATTGAGGGGGATTTTTTTTTTTTTTTTTTTGTGCTCTAACTTTTGCCTAGGTTGATTTGATGGTTTCAACCTAGCGAGCTCTTTTTTTTTTCTTTTTTTTTTTATCCCCCTTTTGCTTGACTTCTTCATGATTGTTGCTCCACCTTGTTTGTCTTGGCTTCGTCGTTGATGTTGGCGTCGATGTTTAGCCCTAGGCGTTCAAGTGATGGCCTTGTTCTAAAACTTGTTTAGACATTTTTTCATCATTTTGCCAAGAATTAGATCGAACAACTTGGAAGAGTGTATAAGGACAAGAACGACTTTTATTGATAAGAAGACTCGACACTTAACATGGGACGAGAGAAAACATTAATGCACACAAAAGAGGACTTTTGACTCTTTTTTTTTTTTTTTTTTTTTTTTTTTTTTATTCCTACTACTAGGTAGAGAAAGAGAAACGGAGATTGTTGTCGTCGTCCTCTTTGTTGAAGCCCCATTTCAAAACCAAGCCACTTCTTTGATGAGTTGCTCTTCACCCACGGTAAATTCGCCGTTGTCGATCAAATCTTGGATGATGTTTCGGAGAAGGAAGCACCCTTCGGTAGTATGGCCACTATGTTTGTGGTAGCCGCACCATTCACCATGAGCATGATTTTTCAGTATCGCCTTCGGCTTGTACCCCTCCAAAGGTTTGATCTTCCCTCTTGCCACCAAAATTTCAAATGCCTCGGCTTGGGTTACTCCTTGGAGAGGAGTGAAAACTCGGTTGTTGGTGGTACCTTTGTAGCTTTTGAGGGTCGGGCCACTTGAGCATGCTTTATCATTGAACTTTGCTTTGCTGTCGGTGAGATCTTGCAAACGGCTTTGAGTTCGGAAACCTCTTCCTTGTGAATTCTTCTTTCATAATCAAGACGGCCTTGAGTTCGGAAACCTCTTCTTTGTGAATCCTCTTGTCAATATCGAAACGGGCTTGCCACAAATTGTCTTTACGGCGGGCATCCTCGACAATCCTATCCATTTGTTCCCCCATTGATTTCATTACGTTGAGTAACCCTTCGTTGGACACGAAATCATTTCCACCGTTGTTGTTGTTGCCGTTGGAAGCATTGGACCTATTGAAAGAGCACGGTTGATCTTAGATTGGCCCACAAACACCTTTTGAGTAAAATAAATTTAACCCACAAACACGAAAAAGACTCAACCATATAAAGAAAATGACTCTTTTTTTGTTTTTTTTTTTTTATTTACAAAAGTCGGAAGGACGGAGTCCTTTTTGGGGTTTCTAGAAAAAAATAGTGGAATCGTCACACTAGTATATAGACCTTCTCGCGGTCCCATATACTCATCGGATTCCACCACGCTTGTGATACCTACATGTGACGGGATTAAACTAAATTAATGTAGTAAATCATACATGCGGGGACGGATTTTATTTTCGTCCAAAATGCCCACTTTTGGGGACGGAGTTTTATTTCGTCCATTCCAACAAGCTGGCATGTATGATTTGAAGACATTAGTTTAGGGAAATCTCGATACATGAAAAACCGACTTGAGTCACGGAGTGTTAGACCCTAGACTAGAATTGTGTGGTTGTGCTCGGCTTGAATATGAGGCTCAAAGGTCACCCCCGGCATGTAGTCATGAACTACGCCACGGGCTGAGGTTTACCGCTTCGAAAGAGCCAATGTCGAGTGGAGCTTGAAACTTTCTAGGACGGGCCTCGACGGGTTTGGGGTTGGACTTGTGCGACTTCGATAGTGAGCAGTTGATAAGAATATGTGCATGTAGTGTGAGGTCTAACATGTGACAAAATATTTTTTTTTTTTTTTAAAAGAAATAAATAAAAAAACAATAAGCACATAATTACAACTTTCGAATCACCCGTGTGACCGATAAAAATAAACAGAAAGTAAAAGAAATTGTATGCAGGCCCGGTGCCCACACACTGTCATTCTGTTCTGTTTCTGTGCACTGTTCTGTTTCCGGGAATGCGCCCAGAAGCGCGCGCATTCGGTTGCCTATGCGGAAGGCGCGCGCGTGAGAGGAAGCAGGGCAGAGGCGCCCGCTTCTGGGTGAGAACCTGCAAATTAGTGGTTCAAGGGATTGCCTTGACCCTTAATTAAGAAAACTTTCCCCTGTAGAATTTGTTAGCACAGAAACATGGAATTGAAGGACAAGAAAGGAGGCGGGCGATTCTGGTAATAAGGGTCGGACGCGCGCGCTTTAGGCCAAGAAGGCCGGAGGCGCGCGCTTCCTACCCTTTTTACCAGAATGCCCAGAAAACAGAATAAAAGAACACCAAAAATGAAAACGCAAGTTTAACCCTCTATCGTCCCCAGCGGATTCGCCACTGTAGATACCCCGGGGAACCACGGCTTGGCTAGAGCGGTGAATTATCCTAGGATGTCTAACTTGATTTTAGATTGTTTAGAGTCGCCACCTATGTTTTTAAAGGAACATAAGAAAAACCTAGAAATAGCCTAATTTATGTACAAAACCAGAGATTCGGGAGAGAAGGGTTCGGGGTTAGGTGACGGAGTGGGAAGTACTTAAACACCCACTCCGCCCCAATTACGCGGGTCTTGCTACTATTGGTGTTCTAATATTTACATGTCCTTCAATTAATTAAATAGAAATGTGCTAACAATTGTGATGAGAAGAAAAGGGGAAATAAAGGGGAAATAAAATAGAATTGTTTTATTTATTTTAATGATAAAGATTACATGTAACAAGTAATGTTAAAGAATTACATTAAAAGATGAAGAGAAATTAACATGGTGAATTAAAGTTAAGATTAAAATGTAGGGAGATAACCTTAACTAATTTCAATATGTGAAGTAGTCATGTTGGTCATGTCCCATTAATGGGGATTGCATACATCAAGAAGAAGAAAACAAAGGAAGAAAATGGAGTTGTACCTTGAGAAAGAGGACTTGGAACCTTGACTTGAAAGTGTTGTTGTTGTAATGAAATTGTTGTAGAACAATTTGTTGTATAGAAACTCTTGTTGGAGAATTTGTGTAGAGAATTGTGTATAGTGTAGTTGAAGTGAAAATGTGAGATTAAGGTCCAAAGAGTGTAAAAAGAGTCCAAAAAGAGTCCCTCTCCAAGGTAGAAGATGATGGTTTTTATAGGTAAAAAAGAGAGGGAAATGATGGAGGAAAAGATGATCATCCATGTGAAATGGAATTGACCAATCAAAAATAAGATAAATAAAATAATAAATAAAAGAAATAAAAGAAAATCAAATAAAAATAAAAAGGAAATATTTTGTTTTAATGAAAGGCTAGAAGTGTGGGATTGGGAGTTAATGAGAAAAGGGGGATGAATGTGGATGTAAAAAGATGTTTTTTGTGATCAAGAAAAGATGTTTGTAAATAAGAAAAGGAGGGAAATAAGGTGCAATCTGTTACTGCCATATCGGACAGCGCGCGAGTCCCGCCTTTGGGAAGGGAGGCTGCGCGCGGCCCGTTAGCAGTGCCGGAAGCGCGCGATTCTAAAAATGACAGAAAGACAGAATGACCCTAAAAGTTAACTCTGTTATGCAGTTTAGTCCAAAACTAATGGAATCAGTTAGGAACTTAACCGAAGTAACAGAAATCAACAAAATAAGTTAAATAAAAATACTTTGTATGCAATCGGGGTGAGAGGTCCAAGGCGGGGTGTCTACAGAGGCCCTCGGCGATGTGGATTGCGAAGCAAAACGCGTCGACGAAAGAAAGACAACCTCCGAGGACATCGACAAGAGAAAACAAAGACTCGATAAAGCAGGAATTTGAAATTACAAAGGATAGAATGCGCTCCCTGTGTGAGCGACTTTTGCTGATGGAAGAGGTATGGTGATTTTAATGGTCCACCATGGACCAAATTGGTGCTCTGTGCGGCACCTGTTGATGGAAGAGGTATGGTGATTTTAATGGTCCACCATGGACCAAAATTGGTGCTCTGTGCGGCACCTGGTGCTCTGTACGGCACCTGTTGATGGAAGAGGTATGGTGATTTTAATGGTCCACCATGGACCAAAATTGGTGCTCTGTGCGGCACCTGGTGCTCTGTGCGGCACCTGTTGATGGAAGAGGTATGGTGATTTTAATGGTCCACCATGGACCAAAATTGCTGTTCGGAGCCGCATTTGCTGTTTCTGCTGTTTGAAGCCGCACTTGCTTGTTTTCTGCTGTTTGAAGCCGCACTTGCTTGCTGTTTGAAGCCGCACTTGCTTACTGTTTGAAGCCGCACTTGCTGTATGCTGTTTGAAGCCGCATTTGCTTGCTGTTTGAAGCCGCACTTGCTGTATGCTGTTTGAAGCCGCACTTGCTTGCTGTTTGAAGCCGCACTTGCTGTATGCTGTTTGAAGCCGCACTTGCTGTATGCTGTTTGAAGCCGCACTTGCTTGCTGTTTGAAGCCGCATTTGCTTGCTGTTTGAAGCCGCACTTGCTGTGGTACCTGTTATGTGTGTGCTTTGCAAATATACGTGCTTGTGTGAAGTGTGAAATTGTGCTTGTGGTGCGTTGTGATTTGAAAAGCAGAGATTGCTTGAGAGAGAGAGATTTTGCAAGAATGGAGAAATTGCTTTTGTGTGCGGTGTGATTTGAAGAAAGCTCTGGATGTATTCATACCTTCACTTACCATTGCCGCTTGAGTGGAGATGGATTTCTGATGTCCGCGGAGGATGCTTTGATGGAGAATGTCCATTCTTTGGATGTTGATGAGAGAATGCCCTTGATGTTGGGTTGGCGAGATGGTACTCTGGATGATGGGTTGGTCGTGCCAAAAGGCTGCCTACGTATCCCTTTAAGAGAATCAGACCAGCGTAGTTCAAGGATGATGGAGAACGCTGGAGGAGAGGCTAGGAGCAAAGCAAAGTAAAACACATAATTTTGCACATAGAAGGAGAAAAAGAATTTTTTTTTTTTTTAGATTGGCTATTTTTTTTGCACATAATTTTGCACATAGAAGTAGATACCCCGGGGAACCACGGCTTGGCTAGAGCGGTGAATTATCCTAGGATGTCTAACTTGATTTTAGATTGTTTAGAGTCGCCACCTATGTTTTTAAAGGAACATAAAAAAAACCTAGAAATAGCCTAATTTATGTACAAAACCAGAGATTCGGGAGAGAAGGGTTCGGGGGTTAGGTGACGGAGTGGGAAGTACTTAAACACCCACTCCGCCCCGCTTACGCGGGTCTTGCTACTATTGGTGTTCTAATATTTACATGTCCTTCAATTAATTAAATAGAAATGTGCTAACAATTGTGATGAAAAGAAAAGGGGAAATAAAGGGGAAATAAAATAGAATTGTTTTATTTATTTAATGATAAAGATTACATGTAACAAGTAATGTTAAAGAATTACATTAAGAGATGAAGAGAAATTAACATGGTGAATTAAATTTAAGATTAAAATGTAGGGAGATAACCTTAACTAACTTCAATATGTGAAGTAGTCATGTTGGTCATGTCCCATTAATGGGGATTGCATACATCAAGAAGAAGAAAACAAAGGAAGAAAATGGAGTTGTACCTTGAGAAAGAAGACTTCAAACTTGGACTTGAAAATGATGTTGTTGTGTAGAGATTTGTGTAGAGTTTCGTTGCGTAAAACTCTTGTTGGGAGAATTTGTGTAGAGAAAATGATATAGAATTTGTGTAGAGAGAAAGTTTCAAGTCCAAAGAGTGTAAAAAGAGTCCAAAGAGAGTCCCTCTCCAAGGTAGAAGATGTTGGTTTTTATAGGTAAAAAAGAGAGGGAAATGATGGAGGGAAAAGATGATCATCCATGTGAAATGGAATTGACCAATCAAAAATAAGATAAAAATAAATAAAAGAAATAAAAGAAAATCAAATAAAATAAAAAGGAAATATTTTGTTTTAATGAAAAGGCTAGAAGTGTGGGATTGGGAGTTAATGAGAAAAGGGGGGATGAATGTGGATGTAAAAAGATGTTTTTTGTGATCAAGAAAAGATGTTTGTAAATAAGAAAAGGGAGGGAAATAAGGTGCAATCCGTTACTGCCATATCGGACAGCGCGCGAGTCCCGCCTTTGGGACGGGAGGCGCGCGCGGCCCGTTAGCAGTGCCGGAAGCGCGCGATTCTAAAAATGACAGAAAGACAGAATGACCCTAAAAGTTAAATCTGTTATGCAGTTTAGTCCAAAACTAATGGAATCAGTTAGGAACTTAACCGAAGTAACAGAAATCAACAAAAATAAGTTAAATAAAAATACTTTGTATGCAATCGGGGTGAGATGTCCAAGGCGGGGTGTCTACACCCTGTGACCTCCTAAAGTAGCCGTATGGCTAGGGATGGTGCCTTCTGGATTTTTCCAATTTTTAATTCCAGAAAGGTCCTTGTGTTCCAAATTTATCCTAGTGAGGTCCTGGCCTATCAGTTTGTCCCTGAATGGTGCCAAGAATTCCTCTAATTTGGTCATTTCAGATTGGGGTACTTACAACGTTGCAACGACGTTGGGTTTTTGGACAATATATTCTTGGAATATATAATATTCCTAATAGGGTTGGTTGAATATAAATATATTAAAATATTTTCATTTTGTGTAGTCGCAATTGTTTTGGAACGGCTTAAAAGAGAAAGAAATCCTACTTGTAATGGGACGGAGGGAGTATTACATAAAGTATCTAGTACTTTCTGCTATTCTATGACAAAAACTCCTTCGTGGCCGTCTCCTGCCGTGAGACGAATCGCCTATGGGCCGACTCGCTCCGCTTGCTTGGACACGCTCGTCCAGCTCTGACGCGAGTCCTCTCAGCGTCTTCTGCGTGTCTTTCTTAAAAAAAGGGTTAATGACAATTTAGACCGTGAAGTACCATACCACCCTTCCAAGCGAACCCTGGGTGTCTTTTTTTGTCAAATCGGGTCTTGAGGTAATTTATTTTCGCCAGTTAGGGCCTTTTTGACGGAATTCGTTAAAAAGTCAGTTAAAAGGCATGTGCCATGCACGTGACTAACGGAAATGGGTAGTTTCAAGTTGATATTTCATTTAAGGGGTTAAGTGAAAATTTTGAAGTTGGAGGACTAAACTATAAAATAAGAAAATGCTATTAACCCCTTCAGCCATTAATCAACCTCCTAGAAATAGAACAAAAAATGGTTCAAAAAAAAAGAAAAAGAAATAGAGCAAAAAATCTATCTTTTTTCCGATCTCGTACACTCCGCCGCCGGCTTCCCCAGCCTAACCCACCGCTGTCCCCACCGTGTAATGCCATCGTTTCATTCCAAGTGAGTTAGGTCACCCCTACTCCGTCGTCTTCTCCGATCATATACCATCCCCCGTTCCCGAGTCGCCCCTACTCCATCGTCTTCTCCTATCATCACCATCTTTTTCGTCGTCTTCTTTGGCTTCCCCCTACTGTAATTTCCCTCTTCCCCCATTCATCCCTATCTTCCAAGCTTCACCATTTCCGTCACATAGAAATCAACAACCATCGTCACTACTTCCATCACCGTTGACATTGAGAATTCCAAAATTTCATCTCACGATGTGTTTAACCCAACTGGAGCTCATTCTATGTATTGTTGAAGCCCAGATCTATGTGTTTAACCCAAGTTTTAAACAAGATATGATGAGTTTGTGCACCAATTTCTGGGTTTTTGAACCAATTTCTTTTGGGTTTGTGCACAAATTTGATTTGGGTTTGTGTTTAGATATGTGAAAAAAGATTTGTTTCAGATCTAAAACAGTTTGGAAAAAAAAATTCAGGCCTCTCTATGAAATTGATTTGGGTTTGTGCGGTGGTGGCTGTTTGATGGTGGTGGTGCGGTGGTGGCTGTCTGATGGTGGTGGTCCGGTGGTGGTGTGGTTGTGTGGTGGTCCGGTGGTAGTAATGGTGGTGGGCTGGTGGTAGTAATGGTGGAGAGAATGGTGATGATAATTTGGTTGAAATATAAATTTTGTATTTTGAATTTCATTAACAAATTTGACTGTACTCAAATTTTATATTTGGACAGTTTTTAGGTAAATGATTAGTGCTTAATCGTAAATGTTAAATCTCTTAATTCAATTTCATTATCACTTTCATAATATAATACTATTATTCCTTAATCCCCGTATCGGGAGAGAAAATCCTAATTCGGATTGGACGGAGGGAGGGAGTAATGCTTATACGTACCGGTCTATCAAACGAGCCAAAGAAAAAAAAATAGCCAAATAAAAATTATTTTGGGAAGGAGAGAGAGTAATTAAGAAGTAATAAAAATGAAAATAAAATAGTTAATTTTTCATTTTGTCTTGAAAGAAAATGATTATTTATATAAGATAAAATATATAAATAGTGAATGCTCGAAAAGAAAATTTATTGGTTTAACAAAATCAATAAATATTTTTTAAAAACAAAAAATTTTGTAAATTTAAAAAATTGATGAAAGTAATGATAATAAAGTTATATTGTATTGTTTTATTTAATATTTTGATAATTGTTTTTTGCTCAAATAAATTTTTTTGATAATTGTTTTGATTTCAGCCCTGTTAAGTTTGGAATTCTCATTATGCCCCTTAAATGAAATATCAACTTCAAACTACCTAGTCACGTGCATGGCACATGCCTTTTAACTGATTTTTTAACGAATTCCATCAAAAAAGCCTTAACTGGCAAAAATAAATTACCTCAAGACCCGATTTGACAAAAAAAGACACCCAGGGTTCGCTTGGAAGGGTGGTATGGTACTTCAGGGTTTAAATTGCAATTAACCCTAAAAAACACTTTCAATAACTTTAAAATGCAATATTTTGAGATTTTGAATTCGAAAAACGAATTCAAAACATTGCGTTGTCTCGGCGAGCCGAACAAACTAGATAAGTCATGTTATGGTTTGAAATATTTTTTAAAATATATAAAGTATATTTTTAGTAAACAAAAAAAATGGACTGTTCGTCGCATGAAATGTAATACTTTTTATGAAAAATGTAGCAATGTAGTATTGAAAAAGTAACTATTTTATTGTAAAATGTAATTGTAATTTTGCAAGAAAAATTAAATAGTTTGATAGTTTTTTTTGGAAAATGTAATAATTGAAATGTAACAGAGTATATATATGATATAATTCGTTATATAGATGAATGTAACATTTTTTTTATAATGTAAATGTTACTTCCTCCGTCCCAGTTTAAGGTTCTTATTTTCCATTTTTGTGTGTCTCAGTTTAAGTTTCTTAGTTACTTTATTCCTTAAATAGCAAAGCATGAATAGTGTTTTGGACAGTCTTAACCTCATAAAGTTTATATATTACAAAAAAAAAACAATCACTTACCTAGCTACTTTTAACACGCTTGCTTTTTGAATGGACACTTATATCCTCACCACACTACTATTGTTAACTCAAGTTTTAGTTTCTTAATAAGAGTGTAAAGTCAAACTAAGAACCTTAAATCGGTACGGATGAAGTACATTTCCATCATAAAATAAAAGAGTAAGAATTCATGTATGTAATCGATTTCATTTCAATTGTTACTTTTCTAAAAAAAGAACTATCAAACTATTTCATTTTTGCAAAATTACTATGTTATATTACATAATTCTAATTGTTACATTCAAGCCTTTGTAATTGAAAAATCATTAAGTGTTTTATCAATAAAAAAATTCACATTTTTCCCCAAATGAATGTAATTGTTTTTATAATAAAATGTAACAATAGTTTTTCCAGTAAATCTTATTTCATCCTCAATCCTTTTTATGCAAACGTATGGCTACATTTCAGAATAAATATTGTTACATTTCAGAATAGAAAATGTTATAATTGAGAAAAAAATATTACATTTATTTATTATAAAATGTAACATTATTTTTGTAATCAATCTTATCTTATCCTTAATCCATTTTTTGCAAAATTATAGTCACAATTATTGAAAAAAAAAGTGTTACATTTGGGAAAAAAAAAAGTGATACTTTCCTATTAAAAGTGTTACATTTTTTGGCAAGCAGAAAATGACGGAAAAAAAATGGAGGCAAAAAAAAATTTAATAAATATTGACCCGTGGAGGATCCATCTCACACTGTGAGATGGTCTCACATGAGACCAGCCCCCTATTCTTAAACACTCTACACAAACTTCCTTTTTGTGTATCACATTGATAAGTCACATTTTTTAAAAATAAAAATTTTATATAACATTTTAATCTATAGAACACACTTGTCATACTCACAACAACTATTTATTAATTATTCCCTGCCCCACTTTCTCCCTTTTACCTCACTCTTCATACTCACAACAATTACCCTACTATTTCTCCTTAATTCCCGTTCAATCACAATTTTGTGCACATTGTTATGGGACGGAGTGACAAAATAGAGAATGCACATGATTAAAAGGAGAATAGTAGTAGGTAGTTGTTGTGGGTGTGAAAGGTGAAGTAGTAGAGAGAAAGTGGGATAGCGAATAGTAGTGATAGTTGTTGTGAGTATAACAAGTAGATCACATGATGAAAGAGAAGTTTGTGCACATTGTTTTGAGACGGAGGGAGTACTAATTGTTATAAACATGGAAAATGACAAATAAACGTATAAGGTTGTAAGGTGGTTTCGTAATAAAAGTTATATTTTCCTCGTCTTCTGCAAAATTTGTTATTTTAGGTGTCTTATTAGAAATCATAAGTGAAAATCTGGGAAAAGGGTGTTTTATGCTACCTTAGCGTAAAACATTTTTTTTAAATGGCGCGGTGGCATTTTTGTAAATAAGTGACACTTATCGTAAGAGTCAGTGTTAGTGTTAAAAAGTGGGGCAAATAGCACATTAGTGCCTTTAAGTTTCACATGAGTTGCAATGTGACTCCCAACGTACCAATTTTGGCAATTTCATTCCTAATGTTCACACTTTGTGGCAATGTGGTGCCTTTTTGGATGAACTCTAACTAAAATGGATGGAAACTAACGAAATGAACGAGAAACTTAACGAAATTCTTTGAAAATTGTATTAACAGTTTTTCTAACCTATGTGCTAAGGGCATAAAGAAATTGTTTTTTATGTAATTCAATCTTGACAAATCTTGTAAACTTCTACCATCCATTTTACACTATTTCCCCCCTAAACTTCAGGTTTTCCTTTCGTTTAACCAGACTAACATTCCCTAATCAAAATTATTGACTTTTTATTACACAATTATATTACGCAAGCAATTTTTTTTCAAAAAATTCCCTCCAATTTTTTTATTTTATAAATACTTATTCATAAAAAACATAATACATTAAAAAGATTTTAGAAAGATAAAATATAAAAACAAAATATCAGGAAGTCACTACAAATTTAAAATTTTCATAATATGCAGTATAATGATACATTACTAGTTTCAACCTTTTTTTTTTTTTTTTTTTTTAGAAAAAAGTATGATATCGTTGTTAAATTATCCAAAGTAAGGTATCCATTAAAATAAAGAATAAATTTACTTGAGAAGGAGCCTTTATAATTTTATTGTATTTTTAATAAAAACATGGGTATAGCTGGTAAGCAAAATAATGGGGATAGATATAGTTATGCATGCTATGTCACTCACAGTTAAGTAGATTCAAATTATGAAAGTCTCAAAACAAAATATTTTGGGGATATATATAGTTATGCATGCTATGTTCACTCGAGACAGAGCAAAAAATGAATTTAACTCATTTTTTCTTCTATGTAATAAATAATTTTATTATTTATATTAACTCATTTTAAATGTATTTTGTAAATATAGTTAATGAAATAGTGAATAATGAAATATTATGAACTTCGGGGTGAACAACGTAAATTTCAAAGATAGTCGTTAAGTTTCTCGTCCATTTCGTTACTTTCCATCCATTTTCGTTAGAGTCCATCCAAAAAGGAACCACATTGCCACAAAGTGTGAACATTAGGAATGAAATTGCCAAAATTGGTACGTTGAGAGTCACATTGCAACTCCTGTGAAACATAAGGACACTAATGTGCTACTCCCTCCGTCCCGGAGTAAGAGTCCTTCCCCTCATTTGCACGCTTATTAATACATATTTGAAGTGATGTAAATGTTGTGAGTGTAAAAGTAAAGTAGGAGAGAGAATGAGTGGAAGAGAATAGTGAATTGATTGGTGTTGTGAGTATAAAAGTAAAATAGGAAAGAGAATGAGTGGGGTAAATAGTAAAGATTCTTTGCCATTTTAGGAATAGGACTCTTACTCTGGGATGTACCAAAATAGAAATTAAGACTCTTACTCTGAGACGGAGGGAGTATTTTCCCTAAAAAGTGTCAATCATGTTACACTGGCACTTATTAACACTACCACTGGCAGTTTTGATAAGTGCCAGTATCAATGTTTATAAGTGTCAGTGTAATGGCTCGAACTTTTAAACACTAACACTGGCACTTTTGAAAAGTGTCAGTATCAATATTTATAAGTACCAGTTATTTACAAAAATGTCACCGCTTGTTTTTAAAACAAGCGCCAGCGTCTTTTGGAAAAACTAGTTTTCCTGATCGGAGGGGTTATAATGCTTCCGGTGTATCGGAGTGGTTATTGTTAGTCAGATGTTGAAGATTTTGGGTTTGTAAAGGTAGCTTGTGGCAAAATATAAAAGTAGAGGTCGGTTGGGTTAATTTTTTCCTGATGTGACTTGCAAAGCTGATGTGACAAACTGCCCCGATTATGGGAGAGAATTTCAGTGCTCAAAGGCCTCGTTTGGCACATGGGAATGAGTGTGTGGGAATGGGTATCTAATACCTAGGTATATGAAATCCAGGAATGATGAGAATCAAATATTCCTATTCCGGTGTTTGGCATGTACAATGTCTAAACTATAGAATGGATATTAGATTACCATACCTATGTTTGTTTCACATGTCTAATTAATCAGTAATGTTTTTGTATATTTATTTAAAACATGATGAATTAGTTTTAGATTTTTTTTCCCACTAACTTAAATATTTAAACTTCACTTTGAAAAATCATATTGAACAAGTACATTTGATTAGAATCAAGTTTGATAACTTATGTTTTTTTATAACTTACATCCAGTTTCAATAATCAATCAAATGAGAAAATATAATAGGTTAAACCATATTCAAATTAATAGTTCAAACAAATATTAAATTTATTTCAATCTAAACCCACGAACCAATTACTTAAATATCTAAAAAATATTTATCAAAATCCACCATAATCCAAGTAAAATAAATTTAAAACAAAATCTAAACCTAAGAAATCTTTATGAAATAACCTAGTTTGCTTTTTCAAGCAAATTCGACACCCACGGCTTCTTGAAATAATTTGGAAGGGAGAAGAAGTAGTCAACCTTATGAAAGTCAGCGACTATTATTGTTGGGTTTTGATGCATCATGTGCAGCGGAATAAAACATAAGATCAAACACCCAAGAGCCCGGATCCGTGCATGTTGATTAAATTAAATACAAGATGAAAGAAAACATACCCTTGAAGATCGAATCCATGAACACGGACTTTGAGGTGCTAACGCAAACACCCTCTATCGGTATCCACACGTCGAACGGATATCAAGAACACCTTCTTGATCTGGATTGCTAGACCCAAGGCATGGTGAAGAAACGATTTCTTCATAGAAATTATTTTGCTTCATTGATTATTATATTTCGATGACCATGGATCACAAAGTAAATAATCCTACCTCTCTATAATTTATTGTTTCTAAAACAATTGTTATTGATTTCCGAAATCACCATTAGAGACTGTCAAACTCGGCTGCATATCTTATATGAGGGTCTGACCTAATTCCGTTTGGGATCGGGATTCTTTGTCGTAGAAAAAAACTGAACAGACTGACCAGATACGGTATACCAGCCATACGGATGATCAAGCGCCGTACGGTGGCTTCATGGCCGTACGGTGGCCTTCCCAATTTCCCATAATTTCTGCCTTTTCCAATCCGTTCTATTGTGTGTGACCCAATAGGATTATACTAAGTTGGCAACGAGTCCGAACCATTCAGAACCCGTAAGTCATAAGCGGACTCTAGAAAACCATTATGACTACCCAATTAGTATAACTTTGAAAGTCCAAAGTTACCTTTATATAACATATCACAATCCCTTTGTCACGTGATATCATATTGTACATAAGTCATGGTCCTCGTCAACTTATGTTGTCCAATGCTTTCTCGATCCCAGTAGATTGATATGATCAAATGACATTGAATACATCAATTCATTTGGGTGTGTCCGCACACTATCATTAATCTCACTCATCGAGTGGCCAAGCAGATATCTCTCTTGAGAGAGGGACAAATCCCATCTTGACTTATCATTCTTCCCTACAAGAATCCGATTATGCCAATCATAGCCTTTATAACCACCCGGTTAAGGGTAGTGTTTGAGTACGTCAAACATAATGTTCATCATGTGGAGGACCATGATAATCTCAAGTCTAAAGATATCAAATGATATAACTATTATGAGATTTAATTATGACATTGACCATGACATAAATCTCATAACGGGTCTATCCAGTACCTTGTTCTCCAACAAGTACCCACAAGTTTAATCCGCATCCTATGCACCATAATCATCATATGATAATCCATTAAACTCATGCTAGCCCTTCTTAAGTGATAGGGACAATGATTATTATAATAAACATACAAAAGATATAATAATCGGGTTTGTTATCTTTATAACAATAAAGCTATGATAAAACGCATAGGCCTTTCTCAAGGGCCTAGGGCATAATATCCAACAATCTTCCACTTGCACTAGGCCCAATTAACATGTATCCAATACCCATTGAGCTCATTTATGATCTCCATCATTATTTCAAGTGAGCTTATGTAGGATGTTTATCCTTGTTATCATCATATGGTATTTTGCATATTTAGACATCTCCCATCTTTGACGATTTCTCGAATAAGCTAGAAACGTCCAAGCATATGTTTAGATAAGACATTAGCCCATTGGATTGTGCAATAATAATTATTGACACAATGAAGGTCCATTAAATTAGTGGCACTAGAAACAATTTCTAGTTTACTAATTAGTATCTTAATCCAAACAATTTTCTAGTTGCATCTCCTGCCACTAGATACTCAACCTTTTGTAGAATAGTAATGGTCCATTTAGAACTCTTCTAACACCATTATTAAACGTAAACATGTATTTATACTACAATATTTATCTTTGTTGGTTTGTAAGAATGCATCTGTCTAACTATTACAAGACCATCTTGTTGGGTTTCGTAGTAACATGCGCAGCGGAATATAGCATTTAAAATTTTATGAAACCCAAAGCCTATAGATCCATTCATATGATTATAACAAATACATCTATAATAAATACAAGAATACTAACCATTGAAGCGTTTATTCTTTTCTTGATCTTGAGTCTTGGGTTCTTCGCGCTTTTCGAATCACGAACACAGGAACACGAACACGAAGATGATAAAGGAATCACCCTCTATGGATATCCACACGCGAACGAATATTAAGAACTCTTTCTTAATCTTGACTGCTAGATCAAAAAGGGACTATATGATTTTATGAATTATTGATATTTGATTCTCAATCTCAATCAATAATAATGTTTCTCCAAACAAGTGAATCAATCATATACAATGGCTGGTGAAGAGATATTTATATGGGTATAAGTCCTTAACCATTAAGGACTTAGGAAACCCAAATCCCGTCACTTAATTACTGAGCAAGAATTCCTGGCCGACAGCTCTGGCACGGTCGTGCCCTAAAACTGGCACGGTCGTGCCAATGACTTCGAGCCTTCCTTCCCAGCCGCCAATATTAGCACGGTCATGCGTTGTATCTGGCACGGTCGTGCTTTATACTTGGCACGGTCGTGCCACTCATACTGTGAGAAGCTTGCTTTGGTTGATTTATGGCATGGTCGTGCCCTATAAATGGCACGGTCGTGCCAGACCAAAAATCTGTCATTTTTCCCTTTTAACAATTCGTTCTCTTGTGTGTGACCCCATAGGATTATATCAAGTTGGCAATGAGCCCAAACATACTTTGTCTCATAAATCATGAGCGGACCCTAGCAGGCTATCATGATTACCCAAATGATATAACTTGTCAAAGTTCGTTAATCCATTATAGAACATATTACAATCTCTTTGTTTCACGATGTCTATTGAACGTAAGCCATGGTCAATGGTCAACTTACATAATCCAATTCTTTCTTGATCCCGAATGTATTGATAAGACAAATCTTATTTGAGCACGGCCATGCATTTCATCAATACCATTCATCGAGTGGCCAAAGGTTGACATCTCTCTTGACGAGGAACAAATCCCATCTTGGCTTATTACTCTTCCCTACATGATTCCGATTATGCCAATCATATTTTTTATAACTACCCGGTTAGGGGTAATGTTTGAATATGTCAAACATAATGTTCATCAAGTGGAAGACTGTAATAACCTCAAGTCTAAAGATTCCAGTAATATAACTATATGAGACTTAATTATGACATTGTGACCATGACATAAATCTCATATGGGTCGGTCCAGTATTTGTTCTCCAACAAATACCCACAAGTTTAATTGTATCCCATACACCATAATCATCATATGATTATCTATTAAACTTATACTAATAATTAATCATAATTATCAGGGACGGGGATTATTATAATAAACATGCAAATGATATAATAATCAAACATTGAATATCTTTATTAAAACATAATCAATAGATAACATTAATCGTTCTTATAACGTGCCTAGAGCCTACAACACCAACACATCTTTCATTCCATCAAAGATCAAGAACGCATCCTTTAGTTCCTTTTAGAGAACATAAGAGTGTTTCTTAACTAGTGACTTTCACTAGGATCCGATTGGTACTATCCCATCATACTCCAAGTATATGAGACATCCGGTCTTAGTACATTAACATGGCTTACATGATAGATCAAATTGCCGAAGCATATGGAATCCTAATCATGTATTCTTGCTCATTAGTCTTCCAGTAAGACTAAATCTTGCAAAGATTAATGCCATTAGACTTTTGCAAGTAACCTCTCCAAGAGTCCTGCATAGTGAACTTTTCACTATCTTGTCTTTATTAGTACTTTGACTTTAACCAATCAACCTTTTAGATTTATCCCAATAAATCTAAATTACAAGGATATAAGCGGCTTTAACCAAGTCTTTCATTTAGAAAATTCTTTCAAAATGAATTATATGTCATCCACATATATTAGACTAGGAATAATGTTATGCTCCCACTAAATTTATTGTTATCACAAGTCTCATCTTTGATGAATTCAAACTCTTTGAATACTGCATCAAAATGAAATTTTCACTCCAAGTAGTTTGCTTCAATCCATCTTATCGATTTCTGCAACTTGCATATCTTATTAGAATTTTATGGATCAAAACTTTTAGGTTGTATCAAACACATCCTAAAGTATGTTCCTGATAAGGAATGCTGTTTTGAAATCCATTTGTCATATTTCATATTCAAAATATGAGGTCATGACAATTAGAATTCTAATAACATTAAGCATGACTACATGTGATAAAGTTTCATCATAATCGATATTATGAATTAACTTTACTCAATTAGTCATGCTTTATCAATATGCACCTTGCGATCAATGTCCGTTTTCTCCAAGAAATCTCATTTTATATCTTATGGGTTTTAAGCCTTAGGGTAGAACAATCAAGTTCAAAACTTGATTATGATACATGGATTGCTCTTTTAAATTTTATGACTCCAAGTTATTGATCTAAATCTGGAGCGGACTTTGCATCTTGATAGGTAATAGGTCAATCATTCGCAATGATATCTTCCTAATTACTTTCTATTACGAGAAATCAATATTTCTTATTATAGATAGTATCCTATCAGTTATGCAAATATCTTGTGTATACTTGAACGAATTTCTACAACTCCTTGTGAAGCTTCGTTCAACTTTTTCATCTTAGGTTCTATGTAATTTTCTGGGTCTCGAACTCTTTGAGATTCATTTTACTCCCACTAGTTCTTTAGAGATAAACGATTTATCTAGAAAATGTTATTTAGAGTAACAAACGATTTGTACTCTTTAAGGGTGTAAAATCAATATCATTAAGATATCTCATGAAAATACATTTATTAAATTTAGGTATGATTTTGTCCAAGACAACACTTTTCTCAAAAGCATCACATCAAAAATCTTTATGAAAAACAAACCATGTTTTCTATCATTCCATATCTCATATGGTATAACGAACCTCCTTAGACGAATCTCAATTTAGTGTAAGCGCATCTGTTTCCAGCACATAATCCAGAAGGATAATTAAATATCAGTTTGACTTATCATGAGACGAAAAACTGTGTTTTACAGACAATCTGTAAACTTCTGTTAACAAGAGCCGTACAGCTCATCCTTAGGCGTATGCCTAAAATGCAGCCGTACGGTTGTTGTTTTCAGATTCTGTTTTTCTTGTTCTGCAGACTTTCTGCGGAATTCTCGTAAAGTCCAGGGATCAAATATTCATTACTTTGATCAGATCAGAGTACACTAATACTTTTTCCATGAGTTATTGAAATCCTCTCCAGGCATTGTTACTTTAGTGAATTACATACATCAATATGTATTAGTCCAAAAGAGTACTTTCTTTTACTACTATTAGTAAGAGGTGTCTTAGTCAATTTCCAAGATTCACATATATCACGTGATTCGAAATCATGTGAATTTAAAAGTCCGTCCCATGGAATTTTAGTTATGTGTTTCTTATCATTTGATATATACTTCAATGCTTTTAAGAATGTAACGCTTACATCCTTAGATTCATATTTCCATTATTTATGTTATAGTCATCATTTTGTTCTTCTAAGATAAGGATATAAAGTCACATGATATGATTAGCAATACAATAAAGCAAATCATATTTGATGGAACACTTTCTTATTCAAAATAAGAAATATCCATAATCTTCTAATGAAGAATACAAAAATAATATTTCTACTTAAAGTAGGAACATCACAACATTTGTTCAAAACAAATATGAACCCACTAGGTAAAGACACTTCGCAAGTTCCTATGATTAATGTTGGAACCTTTGCATCATTATCAACACATAGGTTAATCTTTACCCTTTTAAGTAGTCTTTCTATTTTTCAAGTCTTACACATTTATACAAATGTGGGATCCATATCCGGTATCCAATACCTAAGAACTTGGAAGTAGAAAGATAAACATAAATACTTGAAGTGGTAGTTTAACTACCCTTCCTTTTGATCTTTTAATTCAAACTGTATTTCTCCAATGGTCAATCACATTGCTATGGTGGGAATTACATCCTTTAGATTCTAAGTTTAGCCACAAATTTCCTTTAGGCTTGACAGATCTTGTCTTGCCTTTATCATAAATCCTTTTCCATATTAACCTTTATAGTTTGAGAAGGTTTCCATTTGATATTAAGACATAACATTTTAAAAATCAAATGTCGCTTATGAATTAATATCAAATCCGTTTGTTAGTTCCAAACTAACTTGACAACCAAGCCATATAAGGTAATTAATATGTCTCTCCATGTTCAAAACATGAGAACTTATCAATATACCTTTCATTCATCACATGAATGTTAGGCTTTAATCAATCTCAAACTTTACTTGCCTTTCTTGCTTGTAGGAACGCTTCCTACGAGATTGCTTATCACATAAGCATCCATATGTTTTAGATACTTCTAAAGTTCCAAACATATGGTAGCAAGTCGTAGGACAATTGACATCCATAGATTCATCCACATGATTCTAATCAATGTCTTTATCCGTCCTTAAGGCGCTAGGTTTCTTAGGAATTAGGATTTATTAAGAATTCATAACTTCTGTTCTTGATTTAGAACAATTCTTAAGCTCATGACTAGGTCAAGAAAGTTAATCTTATTCTCATTAAGTGGGTAGATTGCAGTAATTAAACATGATTATAGTTTAAGATATTCTACACAATATGCAAATAAATATACACATATATTTCATACCATTATCATTTAGAGATATTTAATGTATTTCATAAATACTCCCACTAAATTATACACCTTCAAATTCAACAATTGTATAATATAATTTAAATGGGCAAAGATCCATATTTCACTTGATCTTACGTCCGCGAGGGCAAGATGCATAAGACCAAGCTATTTAGGTAAATAATTCTTATCAATCATATCATATGTGACTCTTAGATCCTTTATGAGATTTTAGACATCTTATGTCCAACATGTTATAATCTCATCTAATGCCTTAGGCCCATAACCCTTATGATAGCCTAATTAAGTCAAACCACGTTAAACGCATAGGAACCACTCTTTCACTCATCATGCTCATACACTGATAGAATTAATGTGTCTCGCGATGGTTAGAGCCCGCATAAAAATACCCGATGTACTCACATGTGTTTTAATAATGGATTGACACATGACTTAAATTTTCAAGAAGGTTCTTTGCATAGAGATATGCATCATATATTTAATTATGTCAAACATAATATACTATAGTCTTTGCATAATGGATGTAAACTAATAAAATAATTAACAAAAGCAAAATCTTGTGATTCAATTATGAAGCAACATAATGGGGACGGAATCTAAATTATCTGTAAACAATTTACTGATTAGATATTTCATTCGCATTCCCAGAAACAAGGCGTAAGCCTTCCATTGGTCCATGCAATGAATTAATCCAAATTTAGTTTCCTTCTCTTGCAAAAAATTTGCACTTTGTTCATAGGGATAAATTCTGAAACTTTTGATTCCGCAGAACATCTATAAATTGAGAGCACAAAACGTACGGTCGAAACTAAGTCAAAAGGCATCTACAGTCCCGTACTAAGATCAAGAAACCAAGTAACTTCTCTATATGGTCGAAACTAAGCCAAAAGGCATCCACATTCCCATATAAATTGGTCACTTGTTTCAAGATCATTCATTGTCTTATAAATTTCAAAGACTACAGCAATTCTGAACTCTTCAGAACTCTGATTTCTGCAATTTTCTGGATTAAATCATATTTTAGGAAACACGGTTTTGAAAACCAGTCATCATAAACCAGATTCGATTCCTGTTTCGAATTCTGTAAACGATTCACAGAACAATCAAAAAATCCAGAAACAAAACAAAACTACCCAGAAAACCAAGACCAGTCGTACGGCTGGTATGGAGGCGTACGCCACCCATGCCACCGTACGGTGGTGATCTTCAGTTTCTCCAGATTTCCAGAATTTCAGAAATTCGATCAATCCCGATACCGTGTTCATGCATTAATCAGATTAAACCAACACGATTTATAGATTACGAATTTACATAGATCTAATCAATATCATGAATAAACAATTTATAACATATACAAATTAGATCTAAATTATCAATACATATAATCCAATTATTTATTGATAATCCCAACATGCAATTACTCATATAGATCACATCAATATAATAATTACATAATCCCCATACACTCATGCTCATAAATTTCATATCGCATATAAAATTCAAATCACATATTCATCTTTATCGCCATGCAAAATCATATAATCAAATTAAATAATTTAAGAATGATGTATTAAAATAATCAACAATGAATGGGGCTCTGATACCACTGTTGGGTTTTGGATGCATCATGCGCAGCGGAATAAAACATAAGATCAAACACCCAAGAACCCGGATCCATGCATGTTGATTAAATTAAATACAAGATGAAAGAAAACATACTCTTGAAGATCAAATCCATGAACACAGACATTGAGGTGCTAACGCAAACACCCTCTATCGGTATCCACACGTCGAATGGATATCAAGAACACCTTCTTGATCTGGATTGCTAGACCCAAGGCATGGTAAAGAAACGATTTCTTCATAGGAATTATTTTGCTTCATTGATTATTATATTTAGATGATCATGGATCACAAAATAAATAATCCTACCTCTCTATAATTTATTGTTTCTAAAACAATTGTTATTGATTTCCAAAATCACCATTAGAGGCTGTCAAACCCGGCTGCATATCTTATATGAGGGTCTGACCTGATTCTGTTTAGGATCGGGATTCTTTTTCGTATAAGAAAACTGAACAGACTGACCATATATGGCATACCAGCCGTACGGCTGATCAAGCGCCGTACGGTGGCTTCATTGATGTACGGTGGCCATCCCAATTACCCATAATTTCTGCCTTTTTCAATCCGTTCTATTGTGTGTGACCTAATAGGATTATACTAAGTTGGCAACGAGTCCGAACCATTCAGAACCCGTAAGTCATAAGCGGACTCTAGCAAGCCATTATGACTACCAATTAGTATAACTTTGAAAGTCCAAAGTTACCTTTATAGAACATATCACAATCCTTTTGTCACGCGATATCATATTGGACATAAGTCATGGTCCTCGTCAACTTATGTTGTCCAATGTTTTCTCGATCCCAAGTAGATTGATATGAGTAAATGACATTGAACACATCAATTCATCTGGGTGCGGCCGTACACTATCATGAATCTCACTCATCGAGTGTCCAAGCAGATATCTCTCTTGAGAGAGGGACAAATCCCATCTTGACTTATCATTCTTCCCTACAAGAATCCGATTATGCCAATCGTAGCCTTTATAACCACCCGATTAAGGGTAGCGTTTGAGTACGTCAAACATAATGTTTATCATGTGGAGGACCATGATAATCTCAGGTCTAAGGATATCAAATGATATAACTATTATGAGATTTAATTATGACATTGACCATGACATAAATCTCATAACGGGTCTATCCAGTACCTTGTTCTCCAACAAGTACCCACAAGTTTAATCCGCATCCTATGCACCATAATCATCATATGATTATCCATTAAACGCATGCTAGCCCTTCATAAGTGCTAGGGATAATGATTATTATAATAAACATGCAAAAGATATAATAATCGGGTTTGTTGTCTCTACAACAATGAAGCTATGATATAACGCATAGGCCTTTCTCAAGGGCCTAGGGCATAATATCCCACAATTATCTCCCCAGCTTTCATATGCTACATGTCAGTTAAGTCGGGAATATTTTGTATCTCATCAAAGACTTTCATCCTTCTTGCCGCAGCCTCGGCCTCAAACTAAAAGCAACTAGCAAGTTTAGCAATATTTTCATTTGCACCCTCATATAAGTTTCCAAGCTTATTTGCTATTTCTGTTAAACCAATTTAACCAAATGTCATTTGCTCTAACTCATTTCCTTCGATGTTGAGTAGAAGGTCCACTATTAACTGAATTAGTTGCAATCGATGATTTAGTTAAAGGAACAGAACAATTAATATCATCAAGCCCGTTTCCAATAGTTATGTCATCAATGTTGATGTTTTCCTCTCGATCCATCTCCTCTACGACATCAGCAGCAGATTCAGCACCTTCTCCGGTCGCTTGATCTTTTCCATAAACTTGTGCAAGTTCATCATAATGAGGGAACGGTTTATTACGCATTCCTTTTTCATTTGAGTGGGACTATTATAAAAATTAAGAAAAGAAACAAAAATCTTATATATATATATATATATATTAAAGTTGGTGAAGAGAGCCATGGTGTTGACATGTGGACAAGTCATGCGGAAATGAAGCATTTGGTGATGCCACATCAATTCCACCATAATAAATAAGTGACTTTTCATTTTTTTCTATTTGCTAATAGTATTAGATAATAGTATTAGTTACTATATAAGGTAACTATTATAGTTAACTATTATAAAAAATAATACCTATAATAGTTATAGTTACGATAATAGTTAACTATTATTTATAATAGTAATAATTACTATAATAGTTAATTATAATAGTTACTATTATAGTTAACTTATACTTATAATAGTAATAGTTACTATAATAGTTAACTATTATAGTTACTATTATAGTTACTATTATTATAGTTAACTGTTATATTTCATTATAAATAACTAACTAATTGTAAGATACCCGCGGGATAAACGAATAGTTCCCTCGAGAATCAAACACGGTACTTTAACGGAAAACGGAGTCGCCACGTTAGTTTAACTTTAAACCCAAACTTAACGAAAAATGGTTAGAGATGAAGGATTCGGAGGTCAGGTTACGCTTTGGAAAGAACTCAACCGGTAGTTCATCCAAAGTGCCTCGGAAAAACCGAGTCTCCCTAAAGTTTGTTAAAAATTATGCATGTGTGTGTGTGTGTGTGTTTTCTTGAAAATGGGAGAAACCGACTTGTTAGAAAATGATTTTGGAAATAGAATGTAGGCATGTTAAAGCCCCTTTGGTTTTTGTTTTGATAAAAGAGATAAACTATCCAAGTAAAATATGGTATTTTTAGGGACGGACTTTTATTTAGCCATGGAAAAGGCTAGCAAAGTCAGGAGGGAAAATCTTGGTCATCCTATGCATCAAACCCATGTAAGGATAACCAGGACAAAGGTCAAGGCCATGGTTTGAGCAATCATTGGAGAATAATGATAACAATACATTTGCTTGGATAGAACCACAACTTAGATGAATAAGGATTAAGACCTTATCATCTAAGTAAGGTTAAACTTTACAAGTTTAAAATAAATAAAACCTTTTCTTGGACAAATCATTATTTGGATGAATAAAGATTGTGGCTTTATCATCCAAGTAAAATAAACAAGAAAAGATTTGAAGTCAAGACTTTTAAATGGAAGTAAACATTAAAGATTAAGACTTTAAATGTATAAATGACAATAAATATAAATTGCATAAATGTAAATGACATAAATTTAAAGTGCATAAATCATAACAAGCCTTAGATTATCCTTGGTTTATAACCCACAATCATGCATAAAACATGAAGGGCACCATGGATCAAGGCTTGGTTCCATTTTAGTAATATCATAGTAATTATAATGACATAAATTTAAAGACGTAAAGTAAATAACATAAATGTAACAAATACTCCTCTCCACTTAGTTCATCATTTTAATACACTATAAAAGTGTAAGATGAAACCATTGGGATCATAAGAATATTTAGATCCAATCATATATCTTTATAAAGACTACATTTTTATAAGTAAAAGATGAACAAAGATGATATTCCAACAAAATAAAAAAGAAGGAGATGAAGATGAAGATGACAATAGGATAAATGTTCAACCTTTAAGAAAAATTGGGGTAAATCATTGATTGATTGACCCAAGTTTGCTTCTTTTCCTCTTCACTTAGAGATCTTGGACTCTAAGATTTCACTTAACATGGTTTGCTCACCATCTTTCTCAAATACAATCACTCAATTTTGTAGAGAGAACAATTTTAGGGAGTAACTTTGACACGCCCCCAGGTCTCGGGATCCCCTAATAGAACCTCGAACCTGGATGCGCGTGACTAACAAGAAACTAACAAGAAACGGGATGACATCTGTTTATAACAAACTGATATGATATATATACTCAAGAATAAGGAGCTAAGATAGCTCACAACACGTGTTCTAGACAAGAAAATTAAAACCAAACATGATTATACACAGCGGAAGAAATGCCTAGCACATAAGCTGGCATTACAAGATGTCTAGAGAAAACAAGAAATATACAAGAATGTCTACCCCAAAATAAGGAGTTACATAACCCATAATACATCGTCCTCACCAAAATGTAAAAGGACCCGATCCCCAATAGAATAACCACCTGCGTAGTAAGCTCCCAGCTATGTCGAGCCTCACTGCACACTATCACTAGCCTTCCTTTGATCTAAGGAAAACAATTAAACAAGGAACGGGGTGAGATAAATCTCAGTAAGCTATTAGATGCAACTACATAACATGTTATCATGCAATTCAAGTAGATACTCATGTAATCTTGTATCAAGTATCATCAAGTAACAAGTATATGAGAGGCTAAGCCACTCATCAAGTAGCACATAAGGCTAAGCTAGCACATTATAAAGGATATTGCTTCTTTCCTTATTCCTCCCAAGAATATCATTGTTGTCGTAGCTTGTATTACTTTGACAAATCACGATCAATATCAAGAAACCTCTTATGCAGTATATATAAGAAGACCCGGTAACCAGTGTCATTCCCAAGATCAAGATTCACGAGGTGTTCACGAGTTTAGCATTCACTTTTATCAGGCATATTGCTCTAACAAAGGAAGCTATGCCCTTACTATGGCCTGTAGTAAGGGGTCAAGCGCAGATACATAGATCCCCGATTATCACTTTGGCCCCAGCCTCATGATAAGCGTGAACCTATATACCTCCGAGCAAGCAAGGACGAGCTGGACTCACACAAGAATGCACAAGTATGTATTTACTTAAACTACGGGAGTAGAACTAATCCAAAAGTAGTGGACTAGCTCAACAAGAAACATGCTTCAAGTAATCAAGAAGTCACATTGTTATCAAGCAACTATATGCAATGTTTGCACATACACATCAAGAACATGTCTCATACACGTTAGTGCTTGTTCATAGCACTTTCTAGTTCATTACCATACACATGTATTGGTTTCAAGGCATGCACAAGATTTTATCATCTTATATTCGAGTTATTAATCAAATTCTATGGATGTTCAAGTCATGTACAAGATTTTATCATCTTATATTCGAGTTATTATTCCAATTCTATGGATGTTCAAGTCATGTACAAGATTTTATCATCTTATATTCGAGTTATTAATCCAATTCTATGGATGTTCAAGTCATATATAAGAGTTAGACATCTTATACTTCAAGTTCATCATCCTATACTTTGGATGTTTAAGCTCAAGACATGGTTCTAATGCCCCTAAAGTGCACAAACATTAGTTTCAAGACAAGCATAACATATTAGTGCTTGTTCATAGCACTTTCAAGACATAAAGAAGAGTTGTTACTCTTATACTTAAGTTCTCATTTGAGTTCTATAAGTGTTCACGTTCAAGACTAAGTTCTAATGCCCCAAAAGGTACATATACACTTGCTAGGACATCTTATACTAAGGCTCTATGCCTTAGGAGGGGTAAGGTTTCATTTCATTTGAGTTTAAACCACATTTGTGAAACAGGGGACTTGGGCAGTCGCCCACTCCCCACCTGGGCGGTCGCCCAGACTAGAATTTTGGAACCCCTCTTTTAGTAGTTTTGGGTGGTCGCCCATAGCCCCTCTGGGCGGGCGCCCAAGGCCTTTTCCAGCAATTGTGCATTTCTTTCCTAGGCTTACAAATTCTCCGTCCCAAGCGTAGGAGTATACTTTTTACAAACATTTTAACATTCTTAGGAGTGCATAACATGTTCAAACTATTATTTTCAAGTTCTTTCAACATTTTACACAGAGGGTTAATACTCCCTTTGTCCCAAAATTACAAGTATCACAAAAATTACCCAAAACACGAATTTAACAAATACAAGTATCAAGAATAACATATATGCATGTTATTACAAGCAAGGGGGAGCTAATAACTTACCTAGTCCGAAATCAAAGTTACCCAAACAAATTTCTGTTCGGCAGGAAACGCTCTATTCAACGCCACGAATATTTATCCGGGATCAGAATCGAGAACAGAGGGATAATTAAACTCGAGGAGTCGAGAATATGGTAAACCCTAAACCTAGCTTTCTTTTCACAGAGAAAACGTAAAACTTAATTTGGGGAAGAACATCCCAGGCAAACAAACAAGATATACTTGGAAGTTTCAATAAATGACCAGTAGGCCCCTCAAGTTTCACTTTTAACAAAAAGACCCCTAAAGTCATAATTTCACAAATGATCCAAAAGTCAAACTAGACATTTAACCACCTTAATATTTTAAAGCAGTTAAGAAATTAACCCAAGTAAAACTAACACATAATATGCAAGTTCAAGAATTTAACAAGCAAGTCAAATATTTAACAATTTTAGGGAGTAACTTTGCTAGAGAATTGTTGATCAAATGAGAGAGGATGAGCTCTCTATTTATAGGGGGATTGGGGACTTGAGACTTGCTTAGGGGCTAAGCAAAAATAAGATATTCTTTGGTCCCAAATTGGATCCTTTTTTTGGTCACAAAATGGGTTGAAATTGGATCATTTTTGTGCACAAAATGGAGCATTTTCGGATGTAAAATAGGCTGGGAGGGATTCAACGGTCCAGATCAGATCTGGGCATGCCTGGGGAGATCCAACGACCCCTGGTGCGCCTTCTAGAAGGTTGAGGGAGGCAAGGATGGGTGACGGACGAATAGGGCCGCGACACGTGGAGGCTGTGAGGGTGAGGGAGACAAGGTGGAGATGACCGGCCAATGGGAACAGGGCAAGTGGGAGGCTTGTTGGGTGAGTGATGCACACCGGGGGACAAGGCGCGTGGCGGCTTCACGCGGATGGATGAAAACGCGCTTGCTAGGTGTGCTTCTCAGAAGCTCACGTGCGCTTTGAGAAAGCGCACCTACCAGGTGCGACCGTCCCTGAGCCTTGGGTAATTTTTGGAAATTCCCACAAAGTCCTTTTGGGCTTTATGGAGAATAAACCATGGTTCTGGCTTTCTGGAAATTACCAGAAGGTCCCTCCCTTTCCGAAATTATTTAATTAATGCCTAAAATACCCTTTGAACATTATAATGACCCAATTAAGTCCCAAATTACCCCTTAACTCCACAATTCGATTATTTGAGAATAGTAATCCGGATCGGGGTACTTACAGAGCCCCTCGGCAATGTCGCTTTAGGAAAGCGGGGTTATTGATAGAGATAGAATCCCGATCCGGTGAACTACCAAGATGGGAGAAAAGGTGACCGAAGTGGTCAAGTGGCTGGACCCTTATCTTTAAAGGATTCCTACGTATCTCTATCCAAGGGAATCAAGCCGGTCTTAGTTCTGGGGCTGGCGAAAAACTTTAAGGCTACTCAAACCTATAGGTGACCGTTAAGGTCGGGTGAGGAACTTGGCGTCTCAAACCTAAGGGCTAGGTGGATATCTTCCATCCTCTCCTAGGGAAAGGGCATGACTCTCGGCTGGTCAGAGGCGGGACATGGTCAACTTGGCTCTATGGAGAGGGTTGACTTACAAGACAAAGGCATGACTCTCGGGGAGTTCAGAGGCGGGACATGGTCAACTTGGCTCTATGGATAGGGTTGACTTACAAGATAAAGGCATGACTCTTGGGGAGTTCAGAGGCGAGAGATGGTCAACTTAGCTCTATGGAGAGGGTTGACTTACAAGACAAAGGCATGACTCTCGGGGAATTCAGAGGCGGGACATGGTCAACTTGACTCTATAGAGAGGGTTGACTTACAAGACAAAGGCATGACTCTCGGGGGTCAGAGGCGAGATATGGTCAACTTGGCTCTATGGAGAGGGTTGACTAAAAGGATGGTCTTATGTCCCACTAAGGACGGTCGGGATTTGGTCAACTTAGCTCTATGGAGAAGGTTGACTAAAAGGATGGTCTTACGTCCTACTAAGGACGGTCGTGATTTGGTCAACTTGGCTCTATGGAGAGGTTTGACTAAAAGGATGGTCTTACGTCCCACTAAGGACGGCCGAGATAAAGGCTTGAACCTAAAATGACTATTCTGGGTCAAGGCTTAGCTTGGGTCAACTCCACCTTTGGGGAGTTTGACGGGAAAACTGGTCTTACGTCCCACTAAGGACACCGGGACAAAGGCTTGAACCTAAAATGACCACTCTGGGTCAAGGCTTAGCTTGGGTCAACTCCACTTTTGGGGATTTTGACGGGAAAACTGGTCTTATGTCCCACTAAGGACGGCCGGAACGAAGGCTTGAGCCTAAAATGACCACTTTGGGTCGAGGCTTGACTTAGGTCAACTCCACCTTTGGGGAGTTTGACGGGAAAACTGGTCTTACGTCCTACTAAGGACGGCCGGGACAAAGGCTTCAACCTATAATGACCACTCTGGGTCAAGGCTTGACTTGGGTCAACTCAACCTTTGGGGAGTTTGACGGGAAAACTGGTCTTACGTCCCACTAAGGACGGGTGGGACAAAGGCTTCGACCTAAAATGACCACTCTGGGTCAAGGCTTGACTTGGGTCAACTCCACCTTTGAGGAGTTTGATGAGAAAACTGGTCTTACGTCCCACTAAGGATGGCCGGGACAAAGGCTTGAACCTAAAATGATCACTCTGGGTCAAGGCTTGACTTTGGTAAACTCCACCTTTGGGGAGTTTGACGGGAAAACTGGTCTTACGTCCCACTAAGGACGGCCGGGACGTTTTAACTTGACCCTTTTTGGTCAAAGTTTGGACTTTGGTCAACTCAACTCTACGGGATGGTTGACACTCTTTCTTGACACCGGGGAGAGCCTAGGGGTCACCTTTAAGACACATTGTGGACGCAAAAGTCCAAGACTTTGGGAAAATCATTTTGAGAGGAGATCAAAAGCACTTTGCTTGAAACATTGTTTTTGACAAATGACGCCAAATGGTCAAATATGGAAATACTTATTTCTAAAGGAAAATCTTTTAACGAAGCATGTTAGTCAAATTTTGATCTTAACTTAACCGCGAGGTTTGTATGGATAAAGTCCTTTTGAGCTTTGTCCATTTGTTGAGAAGTAGCTGATAGTATGAAATCTGCTTGTCACTGTTGTGGGGGATAGCCCCAATGTCATCTTTGTTGTTGATGTGGAGGTAGCCCCATGTCCTTGTTGTTGTTGATGTCGGGGTAGCCCCATGCTCTTGTTGTCATCGATGTCGGGGTAGCCCCATGTCCTTGTTGTCGTTGATGTCGGGGTAGCCCCATCTTTTGTCCCTTGAAGTGAGGTTAGGAACCCATCCCTTTTTTCATGACACACCCTTTCTTTTGCCTAGGCCGCCCTTTCTGGTTTTCAACCTAGCGGGCATCTCTTTTGCGTCTTTTATGGCATACCCAGTTTTTTGCCTAGGCCGCCCTTACGGTTTTTAACCTAGCGGGCTACTTTTTTGGTGCTTTTTTTATGAGTGATCCAGCCGAATCGATAAAACGGGGACTTTAAAGTATTTTTCTTGGAGGACACATGCAAGGGAATTTTATTTGGGAGAGAGTCCATTTATGATGGTGAGCTCTTTGAGCGATGTATCATGAGATGGGAGGAAGCCCTTGCTTGACAGAAAATAAGTGTTTAGCTCTTTCCTAAGATGGAGAAAAGAAGACTTGTTGAGATATTTGAAATTTGCCTTAGTTAATATCATCAAATGATTGCTTGAATGGACCATGTTTGTCATTAAGTCAAGATTATAGCAAGCAATTAGCCTTAACATGTATGAATGTTGTGATCAATTAAGATTAAGATTCGATCAATGGCAAGATCGGGAGGACAATATGTTTAGAAAGTGGAATTGGTCATTGTCTGGGAAATTGGTCATTGAAGGGACCAAGTGACGAGAACTTGGTCATTTTGAGAGGACCACAGTTTGATGGTTTTGTTTCATGCTATAACCGGACCCGAAGGTTGCTTACGTTCCCCTCAGTTTGAGGAGCTCAGGTCGCCGTAGTTCAGACATGGATCGTCTTTTGTTAAAGTTGGTGTCCTTTTGAAGGATGTTGTTGCTTTGCTGATGTAGATTGCTTTGCTTCATGGTTCTTTGAGGTGGACTCTTACGGTGAGCTCTTGAGGCAGACTTCCTCTTCGCATATATTCATTTCCTTTCCTTTTTTCCATTATTAATTTCTTTTCTCTCTTTTCATTTTTTTTGAGAGAGAGAGAGGGGAAACATTAGCCCCAACTTGCTATCTTTGACGTTGGCCCATTTGTAACCCATTGGTGGAATGTCCGTCACTTCTCACTTTGACTTTAAAGATCCGGGAAGTCCTTTTCTTGGTCATCACGGTTGAATCTTGGCGGTTGAGCAACAACATCCTTGCCTTTTCATTGTCTTGGGATGCTTTTATATCGAAAAGGTGTATCGGGTTATATATCGGGAAATGTGTATCGGGGATGTGTATAGAGGAAGGCTTGCCATTAATGGTTTCTTCATGCCAATTGATCACAACATTTATTCACATTAAGATTAATTGTTTGCATTTAGCATTTTTCATTTGTGTTAGGTCCATTCATCCTTAATGAGTCGTCATTGACTAGTATGCTTAGAAGTCAATTCATCATTTTAGGGATGTAGCAATCAATTGATAATAACAAGCAAGACAATTTCAAGAGTAAATGTATATTGCAAACAATGTCTCAAGTCTAGAGAGAATAGAAGGAAAATGACTCTTTTATTTAGATATCTTTATACATACATGTTCCAAGTGTGGACCTTTGTAAGAAATGAAAAGACACAGTCCAGGACGGACATTGAAAATCTAGAACCTACGAGGCTGGAAGACTCTCTTTTTTTTTTTTTTTTTTTTAGGGATGGGTTCCCATGAAGCACGATGATCCATTTTCTTCCTCAATTGTTGGAGGGGTTGTCGGCGTCATATTCCATGTCTTCCACGGGGAACTTGGGTTCCGTGTCATCGGGAAAGATGTCGCGAGGTCTCCACTTGGCTTGGCGTTGTAATTTCCGGATTTGTCTATTCATGAGTTGGGAGTTTGCTTTGGCCATCTCCTTTTGGTGATTTCCTTCCGAGGCGCGCAACCTTAGTGCATGACACTCGACGAGGGTACAGACCTCCATTTGATGTAGCTTCCTTTGGGCTTCCGAAGCACGGGCTTCTCCTTGTTGTTCACGTGGATGGTTGTCTCGGACGCCAATTCAGATGTGGGCTCCTTGGTCGATGTTTCCAATGGACAAGGCCGCAAAGGACTTTAGCATATTAAACCTCAAGGTGAAATTATAACCGGGATTTGAGAAGAATGCTTCTTTTTCGGATTAGCTTTTTAGAAAAAACTTGATCGTTTATTTTAAGATTTTTTTTTAAAAAAAGACACACTTTTGTTTTGAGTGAAAGACTCACAAACATTTTTGAAAACTTTTGTCAAGGCAATAATAATAATAATTTTATTAAGAAAACTGACAATGGACTCAGAATGGTCACCACATGGCATCAACCGGGGAGTCAAAACTCTAACTAAACCTAACAGATATATTTTCTTAAGGGCTTATCATACATCCCAACAATAGACTTTGACTCTTCCTAAGGGGAGGTTGATGGAAGGGGTTTCAAAATTCCATCCTCTGCTATGGCAACCGCAGCATCATTCATTTCCCAACCCGGGGCATTTAGCCCTTCAAACATTTTCTGTGCCATTGATCCTTTCCAAACGCCTTCCATCATTTCGGCTTTGCTGAATTTAGGAACCACCAGTTGGGACACTGATTTTGCCAACTTTTCCAAAACAGGCTCTCCCACTTTGGGATTAACAACTTCATCAATCATGGGCTCATTTTCCATGGGGAAGACACCATTCCATTTTTCCTTCTCACCAATCACCAGGGTTCTGAACTCGAGGGAGGTCATGGGATTAGATTCCACAAATTCAAGCATGTTGACACTCGAGTCATTGGCTGCGTCGGGGGCGTGGGGGCGTTCAAACTTTCCCTCCTCAATACAACCTAGAATGATACGTTTCACAACAGAGCACTCGTCTGTATTGTGCCCATGGTAGTCGTGAAAGGCACACCTTTTGGTGGTGCTGCGACGTTTTTCAGGATTTTTGGGTTGGAAGTTAACGAGGGGCTTTGCAAGGCCTCGCTTAACCAATACCTCAAACACTTTGCTTATGGTCATTCCAAAATTCTCAAACTTTTTGAAATGGGGCTCGGCTTGGCGTTTGGATCTTCCTTTACCTTTGACCGAAGTGTGGTGGTGATGAGAATTACCGCCGCTCGAGACGAAGCGTTCCTTATCTTCCATTTGCTTTCTCTTTCCCAACAATTTACCCGGCTGAGGTGCAACATGAGGATCATGTGGAGGCGCATGGGTGTAGGCATACTCATAACCTCGGTTGCTCACATGAATATACATCGGAGGCATGCAAGGAGCATGTGGTCCAAAAGGTCTTGGATTGTAGAGCTGATAGGGTCATCGTGGAATCCCATGGTTGGTCGAGTACCCACATATGGCGACTGAGTTCTTGGGATTTGATTGGCGATCTCGAACTGAAAAGGAGTATAATTCGGAAGATATCGTGGGAGTGATGGTTAAAGCATGATTGGTGTAAATGGTGAGACATGGGTGTTTTGAGTGTATTGTATTTGGGGATTCATGGGAGGTAACCCATGGGAGATGTTGGATTTAGGATGTGGCGGTGATGTTTGGCTGCAATTTGGAGGTTGGGTGGTTTCTACCTCTTCTTTGTGGTTGGTCACTTTGGTGGAGGGCCTATCAGTTTGAAATAGGGTTACATCACCCTTTTGTCCTGTCGCCTCATCAAACGGGCTCTGCGTCTCTTCGTGGCTCTTTGTGATGACTTCTTCTTTAGCCCCAGAGGCCTCTTGGAGCAACTCTTCTTTCGTTGGGCTATCCGGATTATCTGCGACGTCATTTCCCAAGCTACCATCCATTGAAGCGGTCTTTCTGAGGTACTGGGTTGGAGAAGTTGTGGTGACCGGGGAACTCTCTGATTTCACACGCACTAGGTGGCGACATGATGCTATCTTCCACTTCATCTGAGCTATGGGGAAGACAAAAGGTAGCTTTAGGCTTGGGTAAACACTGGGTGAATGCTTTCACGTATCTTAGAATCCTCTATTTTGAGATATTTGACCGGGCCGAAGTTGTACGTTCCCCTCACCACGAGGGAGAGGGTCCCACGCGATGAGAGGCTCAGGTCACCGTAGTTCGAATGGGTTTAGAATTTTAAGAGGAAAAGATGAACATGACTGACTTCTTGGAGGATAACGGCGATCCGTCCAAGAACTTGAATGGCTTCTTGAAGGATAACGGGGATCCATCCAAGGACTTGACTGGCTTATTGAAGGATAACGGGGATCCGTCCAAGGACTTGACTGACTTCTCGGAGGATAACGGGGATCCATCCAAGAAAGTGACTGACTTCCTAGGGATTTAACGGGAATCTTAACGGAGACCTAGGGGACTATTCTTAAGAATCTAACGGGTGTTGGTGTAGGTGCCCTAGGCACGTTTAATAAACGTTGTAATTGTTATCATTTATTTCATATCAATAAAGAGATGTTTTGATTATTATTGTTGTTCATGTTTACTTATAATAATCTTCGTCCCTAGTACTTGTTAAGCACTAGTATAAAGGCTAAATGATCATGGGATGATCATGTTAGATTTATGGGTACTTGTTTGGAACAAGGTACTGGACATGACCCGCTGTATGAGATTTATGTCATGGTCTATGTCGTACATATATCTCATATTAGTTATGTCATTTGAATCCTTAGACATGAAGTTATTATAGTCTTCCACTTGATGAACATTATGTTTGACATATTCAAACGCTACCTTAACCTGGTAGTTATAAAGTGTATGATTGGCATAATCGGATTCACGTAGGGAAGAATAATAAGCTAAATGGATTTGCCCCTCTTCGGAGAGATCTCAAGCTTAGTCCTCTCGTAGGAATGATGTTGATGAAAATGTTCGGCCAGACTCAAATGAATTGATTAGATCAATGTCATTTGAATTATCAACATATTCGGAATCGATAAAGTATTGAACAAAGACAAGTTGACCGTTTGACCATGACTTGTGTTCAATGAGATCGTGGACAAAGGGATTGTGACATATTCTAAAGGAATGCGAACTTGTATCTAGTTATACTATTTGGGTAGGTATGACGGTTTGCTAGAACCTAATCATATCTTATGGATTCATGTTTGAACCCATTGCCAACTTAGTATAATCCTAGAGGGTCACACACAATAGAACGAATCCTAAAAGGACTATATTAGAAAATTATGGCCCTCTGATCCTGGTGTGCGACCGCACAAACCAGGTTGGGCAGCCGCACATGTTTTGGGCGACCGCACACCTGTTTTTGGGCGGCCGCACAGTGTGTCGGGACAGATTTCCTGATTTAATTAGGAAAAGGATTTTGGACGGGTTTTGACACAAGTTTCCTATTTGGAATAGGTCTAACTTGTATATAAACAGCCAAATTGGGGCCAGAACAAGATCAAGCTTTTGTGCAAGTCTCCAAAGAGTTTGAGAGAGTTTTATTTTGTTCTAAGACATCCTAGATTGAAGAACAAAATAATACACAAAATAATATTCCATATAGTTCATATTAATTGTGAAAACGTGTTTCATAATTTTGGTCTAGCAACCAAGATCAAGTGTTCTTGATATTCGTTCAAGGTGTGGATACCGCTAGAGGGTGAAGCTCATCATCTTTAAAGTTCGTGTTCTTACTTGTTCGTGATTAAAGCTTCAATTTCTCCACCAAGATCAAAGACCAAATTCAAAGTCATCAAGAGTTAGTTTTTCTAGTATTCATATTCCAAGTATTTGATTTAATCATATGAATGGATCTATGGGCTTTGGGTTTCATAAAATTTTAAATTCTATTTTCCGTTGCGCATGTTACTCTGAAACCCAACAACGGGAGCTTAAGAAATTAATCCTACGGCTTCACAGAGATCTTGGAGGATAACGGGGATCCGTCCAAAGACTTAAAGAAATGACTCTTGTTAACGAAAGATTGCAATGTGTCGATGACGAGAAGCAAAAACGGAGCAAATTCATGCAAGGCGCAATTAATTATCCGTCCAAGTTTACTTAAAACGCATTTTATTCTTAAATAGTTGGAAAAGATTTCTCTTCTTTTTCGCAACTACTCAAAACCTTGGATCAGTGGAGGCCATCACTACGTCCATAGACCCCTCGTTTTTCACCTGTATTGCACGCTCCCAAGGACGGACTATCCCGGGTGAGGGTCCTATAAGGCACGCAGCTTCCACCGACCGAAAGAACCAAACCTAGGGTCTAGTGCATCACAAGGTTCCAATGTGTGGGCCATTCTTATCATAATTAAGCCCCGATAAAGGTTAAGATTGTCTTAACGCTTCATCGAAATTCCGGCATGACCTCATTTTAATGAGGGATCTCGGACCTTAACCTCAGGCTTAAGGATGATTAGGACGGGCCTAGCATTAGGGATTAACGACACGGTGTCACCCTATCCTTAATGCATGACTTTGGTTAATTATGGTTAACATTAACGCGTAAGTCAAGGACCGGGTCAAAGATGACCTTGGTCACACTTGGTTTCACAAGGAGTCGTGACTCGGGCGTTCACTTGGCCACAATTAACTTTGGACACGTATTAGGGACGTGATGACGTGAGCTAGACCAAAAACCAACCATGGTCATGGTATTTGTGTGTCACAGACATGTGTGGTTGACTCGGCTCGGAAGGGGAGATGGAATGGACCCGTGCGCGCGAGAAGGGCACAAGAGCACCAATCAAGCTGCATCATGGCATCCATCCCGGGTTTTAAGGGTTTTTGGAACGTGCACAAGGTCAAGTGCGCGTTGTGTGAAGCCTTCTAGGTTCCCTTTTGAGTCAAAATAGAAATTTTCGGCCCGTTTTAATACCATGAGCATTGTATGAACAATTGTATGAACAATTGTATGAACAAGTATGATGAACAAGTATTTTGCACAAGTAATAAAGCAAAGCTATGAACAAGCAAGAATCAAAATTTTGTATATGGATAGGTTGTACACAACAAAAGGTTTTTGAAACCAAAATTTTTACAACAAGAACAGCAATCTTTTGAAAATCATTTGTGAAAAAAGGTTGTGCACAACAAAAAGGATTTGAAAAACCAAACTTTCATGAAAAGGGTTATGCACAATGAGGCTTTGAAAACCCAATTTTATGTCCAAAATATTTGTGCATTACCAAGCTTTGAAAATCCATTTTTGGATTAAAAAAAAAGAAGGTAAATGTGCACAAGTAGAGGCTCTAAATGGAACCTGGACAAGAAGAAACGCGAGGGGGCCATCAGAATGTTTCTGCCCTGCACAAAATTGTTAATTTGAAACATTCTGTGGGCTCGGCAAAACCAGCCGTATGGCTAGGGTTGGAGTTCCATTATTTTTTGCAAATTTTCAACTTCTGATCATCAAGCCCCAGTTTATTGCATTTCCAGAACAGTTTCACTCCCAGAAATTAAAACAGAAATATAAAAACACACAGAAAAATATGCACAAAGTCAACAAACGGGGACGGGAGTTTGACCCACACAAAAGTGCCCTCAAAGCTTCTAAAAAGAAGTTTGCAAGCACTTTATTCCCCAGCGGAGTCGCCACTGTAAGATACCCGCGAGAAAAACGAATAGTTCCCTCGAGAATCAAACATGGTACTTTAACGGAAAACGGAGTCGCCACGTTAGTTTAACTTTAAACCCAAACTTAACGAAAAATGGTTAGAGATGAAGGATTCGGAGGTCAGGTTACGCTTTGGGAAGAACTCAACCGGTAGTTCACCCAAAGTTCGGAAAAACCGAGTCTCCCTAAAGTTTGTTAAAATTTGTGCAAGTGTGTGTGTGTGTGTGTGTGTTATCTTGAAAATGGGAGAAACCGACTTATTTTTAGAAAATGATTTTGGAAATAGAATGTAGGCATGTTAATGCCCCTTTTGTTTTTGTTTTGATAAAAGAGATAAACTATCCAAGTAAAATATGGTATTTTTAGGGATGAACTTTTTTTTAGCCATGGAAAAGGCTAGCAAAGTGAAGAGGGACAATCTTGGAGAATAATGATAACAATACCTTTGCTTGGATAGAACCACAACTTAGATGAATAAGGATTAAGACCTTATCATCTAAGTAAGGTTAAACTTTACAAGTTTAAAATAAATAAAATCTTTTCTTGGACAAATCATTATTTGGATGAATAACGATTGTGGCTTTATCATCCAAGTAAAATAAACAAGAAAAGATTTGAAGTGAAGACTTTTAAATGGAAGTAAACATTAAAGATTAAGACTTTAAATGTATAAATGACATAAATATAAATTGCATAAATGTAAATGACATAAATTTAAAGTGCATAAATCATAAATGTTGAAGCTTGATAAAGTCTGAGGTTCCATCCCAAAACCAATTGGCGATGGGAGAAGTGGCCCTGGATCATGGACAATGTTGGAGGTTCCACCTTAAAACCAATTGGTGATAAGGGGAGTAACTCCTCAAGTCTATATACCGGTCCATGTTTCTCTCTTTAGAAGATGTGGGATAATTGTCTCTTACACGCCCCCTCACGTGTAGCCGGGCTTTGCCAAGGCTTACAACGTGGACTTGTGAATCGGGTGGCGCGGAGCAGAATCGTGGGCCGTTGGGCCAGCATGTGTCCCATGTAGAAGCAGCGGAATTCAGGCCACCATAGATCGGTGGCTCTGATACCATCTTAGAATTAGCTAGAGATGAATAATCGAATACGGTAGAATTCAATCGATACTCGTAAACTTTGGGCTCGCACGTGTAAAGGGCCAGCTCTGATACCATGATAAAGTCTGAGGTTCCATCCCAAAACCAATTGACGATGGGAGAAGTGGCACTAGATCTTTATATAGTCAGGCTTCAACAATAACAAGCCTTAGATTATCTTTGGTTTATAACCCACAATCATGCATAAAACATGAAGGGCACCATGGATCAAGGCTTGGTTCCATTTTAGTAATATCATAGTAATTATAATGACATAAATTTAAAGACATAAAGTAAATAACATAAATGTAACAAATACTCCTCTCCACTTAGTTCATCATTTTAATACACCATAAAAGTGTAAGATGAAACCATTGGGATCATAAAAATATTTGGATCCAATCATATATCTTTATAAAGACTACATTTTTATAAGTAAAAGATGAACAAAGATGATATTCCAACAAAAGAAAAAAGAAGGAGATGAAGATGACAATAGGATAAAGGTTCAACCTTTAAGCAAGATTGGGGTAAATCATTGATTGATTGACCCAAGTTTTCTTCTTTTCCTCTTCACTTAGAGATCTTGGACTCTAAGATTTCACTTAACATGGTTTGCTCACCATCTTTCTCAAAGACAATCACTCAATTTTGTAGAGAGAACAATTTTAGGGAGTAACTTTGCTAGAGAATTGTTGATCAAATGAGAGAGGATGAGCTCTCTATTTATAGAGGGATTGGGGACTTGGGACTTGCTTAGGGGCAAAGCAAAAATAGGATATTCTTTGGTCCCAAATTGGATCCTTTTTTTTTGTCACAAAATGGGTTGAAATTGGATCATTTTTTTGCACAAAATGGAGCATTTTCGGATGTAAAATAGGCTGGGAGGGATTCAACAGTCCAGATCAGATCTGGGCATGCCTGGGGAGATCCAACGGCCCCTAGTGCGCCTTCTAGAAGGTTGAGGGAGACAAGGATGGGTGACGGACGAATAGGGCCGCGACACGTGGAGGCTGTGAGGGTGAGGGAGACAAGGTGGAGGTGACCGGCCAATGGGAACAGGGCAAGTGGCAGGCTTGTCGGGCGAGTGATGCACACCGGGGGACAAGACGCGTGGCGGCTGGCGGCTTCACGTGGATGGATGAAAACGCGCTTGCTAGGTGCGCTTCTCAGAAGCTCACGTGCGCTTTGAGAAAGCGCACCTACCAGGTGCGACCGTCCCTGAGCCTTGGGTAATTTCTGAAAATTCCCACAAAGTCCTTTTGGGCTTTGTGGGGAATAAACCATGGTTCTGGCTTTCTGGAAATTACCAGAAGGTCCCTACCTTTCCGAAATTATTCAATTAATGCCTAAAACACCCTTTGAACATTATAATGACCCAATTAAGTCCCAAATTACCCCTCAACTCCGCAATTCAATTATTTGAGAATAGTAATCTAGATCGGGGTACTTACACTAATATATTTAACTATTAATAGTTAACTATTTGTTTTAACAATTATATTTAACTATTAATAATTAATTATTATAGTTATCTATTATAGTTAAAAACTATACAATTATTATGATTTAATATTAACTAATACTATTAAATAAAAATATAATATAAACAAAAGATACTAAAATAGATAAATTAGTTTCCCGTGCAGAGCATGGGTTACCCACTAGTAATGAATAAAAATTGATAAAAAGGAACAGAAAACAATTTAGATTAAAATAAAGAGCTTAACTGAAAGAAAAATAAATACCTTAACCCATGCATCAAATACATCTTTGTCTGCACTAACGCACTTTTCTTCACTATTCCATCCAAAACCCTTCCTCTAGGACCCAACATCTCAGTTATAGCATTACATTGCTTTTCAGCAACTTTACACGAGATTCAATATGCGGCTTTGCCTTAAGCCCACAACCTGGCAACTTTTCTTCTAGCATTGCTTCCAACCGAGTAAGATATCCATCCTTAAATGTCACATTGTCACATTTCCAATAACTATCACCTGATAAATCGAGTAATACTTCCACTAATTTTGCATCTTCTCTCTTATTCCATTGACGTTTATTTAAACCTCTCCCTCTAGGTTTCTTTGTCGGCTGAGTATCCATTGTTTTTCTTCAAATAATCAATGACAAATATTTTAATTAAAGAGTAAACCTTGACAACATGAAGATATATGCATCAACAATCTGTAACAGTCTACTAATGATTTTATCCAAAAATAACTTCATATAATTTCAAACTGGAAGACAAAATGTTTGCCAATTGTCACAACTAAATGCATACGAAAAAATTAAAATTAAGCATTAAAAAAATCTAAATAAAAGCTTATCTAATGAAGGCACATCATCCAACGTGATTAGCATTCCATTTGTTAAACATTTGTATTGCCAAGTTTGTTCTCCAAGTGCTCCATTCATTAGATGGATCTACAACGATAATTGGATCACCATGTAGCTCAACGGGGTTATTTTGGTTGTCTAATTCTCGTTCAAGTTGGTCTGTGGGCATCTCCCTTCTTATGAGATTATGTAGAAGGCAACATGCCATAATGATTTGGCTTTGAGTTCTAACAGGATAAAAAGAATAGCTCCTAAGAATTCCCCAACGCAATTTTAGTAATCCAAAGCACCTTTCTATCACATTTCTAGCAGCTGAATGTTTCATATTAAAGAATTCTTCATGCGTAGTTGGTTGATATCCTTCTCTCCAATCATTCAGATGATAGCGTTGCCCCCTATGTGGAGCTAAAAAACCATTTCCATTTGTATATCCAGCATCGACAAGGTAGTAATAGCCTAATAAAAAATAAAATCACATTAGAAATCTAACCTCCCTGGCAAGGACATAAACCTAGATAAAGCTCTATAAAGAATCAATTTACCATGGTATATAATTAGCCCATTTATCCTGCTAACAGCATCTCGAAGAACTCTACCATCTGCAGCAGATCCTTCCCACCCCGACAGTACATAAATGAATTCCATATTTGGTGAGCAAACACCTAGGACATTTGTGGAGATTTCATGTTTTCTTGATAGATATCTAGGGTTATCAACCTCTGGCACTCGCATTCCAATACAAGTTCCATCAAGGGCTCCTAAACAATTCTATAATTTTAAAGAAAATAAAAGTCCTGTTAATAACATTCTTAAACTAGAAATAATAAAAAAATGGGAATATTTAGCTATAAAATTTTGTTAATACCTTAAACCATTTCCACCTTCCATCCGTCGAGTCCTCGGGTACGGGTTCAGAGGTTTTCAATAAGATATGGTTAAGACGTAAAACTGCGTTTAGAACAACATTAAAGTGCCTACTAATTGTTTACCCGGAACGCATGAATCTTACTTTTATAACTCGATTCTTGACATGATGTACAAGAATATGCAGAAAGAAGGCAACCATATCCTCGATGTCCATGTTTTTGGTGCGTTTTAACTTGCCAGTTTTTCGAAGCATAGAACATAATTTCCTAAATGTTTGTCTATCCATTCGTAATTGCTCTATACATGTCTTATCACTTTCATAAATCAACTTGTTTAGAAGGGCCATTCGCAGTGATACATTGTGCATCGACTTTGACTTCCGTATGTGCCGATAATAGTGTCTTTGTGCAGTTGCATAAAGTAGTAACATGAACAATAACAATAACTTATTAAGCATGTCAACGAAGGACACTAAAATAGCAACAACTTTTTTCTTTCGAGCCAAAGCCAAACGAGACATATATGTCCAAACACCTTGATGAAACAAAAACATGTTTAAATTAAAAAGGATTTCATTAACTGAGTAAACCAAAAAAATTGACAAAAGTAACCCTTAGAAACTCCAGAAATCCCACAATGAAACAAAAATCATTTTAAAGCATGATACTAGTTCTTTGCAAGCTGAAAGTAGCACCAAGTTGAATCTAATGTGCAGCTAAAGATTACACCAATAGAAAAGAGAGTGAAAAAATCCATGCACTGTATAAGCACTGTGCTGTAACTATCATTCATAGTTTATTCAGCAATTTGCATGCTAGCAAAATTAAAACATGCTAGTATTACCTAATATGTGAACAAGTAGAGTTCAAGCAGAAGGAACATATTAGATTTAACATAGAAAGAATATTACATATTGTACTTCATTCGCCCCTAATTAAATGTTCTTAACTTTTATGTTCAGTGCCTCTACACACTTATTTCCTTAAACTTTGATCAAGTATCAAATCATAAAACTTAATCGCTCCGTCTCAAATGAATGTCTACTTTTCAAGAACATTTTAAAACATAATATTTCTTCTTATATTTTAATGTCAAAAATGCAACAATTTTCTCATTAAATATATAGTTTTTTTAGTATACATTAAAGTATGAAATCATTTTTTAAAGGTTTATTAGAGACAAAACAAACATTAACTTGGGGATAAAAGTATTAGTACTACAATATCCGTCCCCAAATAAATGTAAACAAAAATCAAGTTTACTCTTAATAATAATAATGATAAAATTGATATATTTTTTAATACATATTTTTTTGAGACGAAGTGAGTATAAATAAACTATAAAAGTGTCAAAAATCAAATTCATGTTTTCATGGGATAGAATAACTCAAGTCCAAAGAAGAAGCCCATATCTTTTAAACATTTTGAGCTTTATAAGATGGGTTAATTGCAATTTAGACCCTGAAGTACCATACCACCCTTCCAAGCGAACCCCGATGTGTTATTTTTGTCAAATCGGGTCTTGATGTTTTTAAAACTCGCCAGTTAAGGCCTTTTTTACGGATTTCGTTAGAAAGTCAGTTATGTAGCATGTGCCATGCATGTGACTAACGGAATTGGGTGACTTTGAATTGATATTAGCTATTAAGGGGCCTAATAAAAATTCTAAATTCAAAAGGGCTGAAATAAAAACAATTATCAAACTTTTAAAATAAATATTATTAAAAAAATCATTGGATATAAATAAGTAATTACTTCATTAATTATTATATTAATATTGTAAAATAATTTTTATTTCCAAATTTTATGTTAGGAATATAAATAATTAAAAAACATTATAATGATTTAAAAATGAAACAAAAAATATAGGGATAGTAATATATTTTAATTAAATATGGAGCATTTCTTTATGAATTGAGAAATATAATTAATTTTTATTTTCAATTTTTTTATTAATATCTATATATAAGCATTACTCCCCCCGTCCCATCCGAATTAGGATTTTCTCTCCCAACACGAGGATTAAGGAATAATAGTATTATATTTTGAAAAGTGATAATGAAATTGAATTAAGAGATTTAACATTTATGATTAAGCACTAATCATTTACTTAAAAACTGTCCAAATATAAAATTTGAGTACAGTCAAATTTGTTAATGAAATTCAAAATACAAATTTTAAATTCCAACCAAATTATCATCACCATTCTCTCCACCATTACTACCACCGGCCACCACACCACCGCACCGCCACCACTGCACCGCCATGCCAAACACCGGCCAAACACCGCCACATGAACCCACACAGATTATACACACAAGCAAACCAGAAATCAAAAATCAAGATTTTGGGGGAGAAAATTGAATTAGGGAATAATAGTTTGAGGAGGGAAGAAAGAGAAATCAAGAAAGAGAAATCAAGATCTCTTCTTCATCATGGAACTCTCCTTCGAATCTCACGTCTCCTGCCTTGACCGCCCCGAATCGTCTCCTTCTCCAAGCAACAAGTAATTCAATCTGTTAGAAACATGATTGATAACGAGGCCAATCGCTCGTTGACGTCTCTACTGAAAATCGCGGAATTCGCCAAGATTTCTTGAGAAAACAGGGAGGTTCTGGTGAGCGTTGATGGATTTGTTGAGATGTTGGTTAAAATTTTGCACAATAGTGAAATTGAGGTTGTTAAGGTAGTAATTCTTCTGGATTTGATTTTATCCGAAAAAAAAGTGAAGGAACAAGGCTTACTCAGCGAACTCTGCCGTCTAGTCACCTTCGAGACAGATCGAACGGCCATCGACACCGGCTTATCCGTCCTAATCGCCGTTTCAGGCCGACGATTGCTGGTGCCGGAATCCAGATCGGTGCTTCATCTCAAATTAGGACTACAGCGTATGAGCAACGAGGAAAGAGGGAGATGCGGCGTGTGTGTGATGAACGAACGACGGGGAGAGCTTTGGCAGTGGGAGCGCCGTCGCCGGCAGGCTGGAGAGAGAGAGAGAGTGTGTGTGTGTGTGTGTGACGAAGGAGGAAGAAGGGGATATAGTTTTTTTTTTTCCATCCCTTATTTTTGAAGATGTCATTTATAACCCCTTAAAACTTAATAGCAATTCAAAGTCACCCAATTCCGTTAGTCACGTGCATGGCACATGCTACATAACTAACTTTCTAACGAAATCCATCAAAAATGCCTTAACTGGCGAGTTTTAAAAACATCAAGACCCGATTTGACAAAAATAACACATCGGGGTTCGCTTGGAAGGGTGGTATGGTACTTCAGGGTATAAATTGCAATTAACCCTTATAAGATTTGCAGTTGCATATTAGATCATAAATTGTTTGTTGCATAATCACCCTCAAAATCATTATATAGTTGCATATTAGATCATAAATTGTTTGTTGCATAATCACCCTCAAAATCATTATATAGCTAATTAGATTAAACATTCCAGAAACTATAGATATACTATACTATGCATTTATAACCCGTTAAAACTTAATAGCAATTCAAAGTCACCCAATTCCGTTAGTCACGTGCATGGCACATGCTACATAACTAACTTTCTAACGAAATCCATCAAAAAGGCCTTAACTGGCGAGTTTTAAAAACATCAAGACCCGATTTGACAAAAATAACACATCGGGGTTCGCTTGGAAGGGTGGTACTTCAGGGTATAAATTGCAATTAACCCTTATAAGATTTGCAGTTGCATATTAGATCATAAATTGTTTGTTGCATAATCACCCTCAAAATCATTATATAGCTAATTAGATTAAACATTCCAGAAACTATAGATATACTATACTATGCATCCAAAACCGTGACAGTCGAAATTCACAAAGATACAAACAAATATTTAAAGTATGCAGATTCATAGAAAATAAAACAGAGTAATATAATTAACAAGACATTGAAACAAGGAAAAGGGCTTAGGGCAGTAATTGTTTTTTTTTTCTAACTAACCTCTTTCTTTACTCTTCAAGATACCAGTTTGATTGACTGAGTAACTTTTGATATTAAACTTTTTACAATCTTGAATATATAGAGCCAGAGAAGAGATAACAGGATGAGAGATGAGGATATCGACCACTTGAAATTGAAAAGTCAAAGCTGCGGAATGCGGGAGTATTTTGGCTAAATATTTCACGCTTCCTGATCTGATTCCTGCTCGCTCATTACGTGGGAATGGATATTGAAAAACCACGCTGGATTATGGGTTTCGAATTACCGTGAATGATTGGTATTTGATAGCCACAGGAAACTGATACCCTAACCCTTATCCCCTTAAAAAAACAAAACAAACAAAAATAAAGGAAACCCTGGAATGAAATTCCCATTCCTACCCTTAGACACCTGCCTACCAAACGAGGCCAAAGTGTATAGATGAATAATTTAGTATGGCTACTCTGAATGCATAGAATTATTAATTTTGATATGGAATGAGTGTCAGTCAATAAAGAAATTTCGTGATCGGTAAAGAAGCCATCGATTAAAGCATTAATACCACTCTTCAAAAAAAAAAAAAAATGTGTGTTGCATGTCATTGTTTGTTTGTCAGGACACTTATTGGAGATTTGGCTTAGGGTTATGTATTATTATAAGAGTGTATTAAACTATTTCATTGCGATAAACTGTTTGTCGATGATTACGCGTCTGTGTATAACTTTTTGTACTTGAGAGTGAGCCTCCAACTATTTTTGAGTGTCACCTCTTTTAATGTTTAACTAGTGTTCCTCCCGTGCGATGTACGGGCCGTTATTATGAATTTAAAATATTAAAATTAAAATAAATTTAACGGGGAAGCAAAAAGCTTTTATACATCATTAAAACATTAATAATTATCTTACAAAATGAAACTAAAAAAAATATCTTACAAAATGACTAACACAACTTTTTACTACTCATTCAATTGCATGTTGTTTTTTAGAAAATTTACTTACTTGACGGTTATAAATATAAAAAATTATTATCCTATATTAAATTATAATTTATTAATATAAATGAAATTTTTTAATAAAAAATTATAGAAATTTAACAAAACTTAAGAACCCGCTAACAAATCTCTAAATAAAGTATTATACGTTTCGCAACTCTAAAATGAAATAAACGGGAAAATAAAGAAATATGCCCCCGTACTTAGGTCAAGGATGCAGATCTACCCTTATACAAATTAATTGCTATATATGCCCCTGTACTTGAGAAAAATGTATGGATATTAGGACACCGTTAAATTTCCATCCAAATATTAACGGAATGACCGACTAGGCGTCTTAGTTGGCATGCGAAATTTTCTAACATTTTCCCCTAACTTTTGTCAAATTCTTAAAAGATCCATGAACTTTTTTTATTTGTCCCTTTTTTTTTAATATTAACTTTTTAAAAAAATATTTTTAAAAAAAAAACAATTGAGTCTTCTTTTTCTTTTTTCACAAAAATACTTACAGATTATATATTTTTATTTATTTTTAAATAAAATACTTATTATATTTAAAATATAAAATTATTTACTCCACCTTCTCCTCCACTCTCACCATTACCCCTACCTTGCCACCATTTACTGCCATCACCATTTCACCATTAAAAGAAATTAAAATCACAACCACCAACACCCAGTGCTACTTCCACCATTACTAAAATGAAGAGGTATCGAATGGATTAAAATCAAAATCCCATTTTTCAATCATCATATACAAACATCAACATTCTAATTTTATTTTATTTTTGCTTTTTTGAAAGATCAACATCCCAAACCTTAGATTCATCAAATCTTACGAATCAAAGTTCAAAACATGGGATTAATCAAATTATATATAATAAAGATCAACATCTCAGATTTGATTTAAACATTCAGTAATCAAAAACCAAGAAAACACTCACAAACATATAATCGCCCACACACACACACAATAAATCAATAAATCTTCAGATCTGTAATAGATCGTTGAAATGGAGAAGAGAGAGAAAGAGGGGAGGACTGGAGAACAGTGGCGGGGCGAACATAAGGAAGGAATAAGAGAAGGTCGGCGAATTTGAGGAAGGAGTGATTGCCTGAGTGAGAGTGTGGTGCGGACCAGGAACGACGACGACGAGTTTGGCAGAAGGGGGCTCGGGTGAGGCCATGAGTGGTGGATATGGTTGGGCGATGACTTTCAAGCGGAAGAGGTAAGAGACGGGATATGTGGGATTGAGGGAGGAGAGGGGTGTGTTGGGGAAGGAGGAGTGAGAGAGTTTGTAGATCGTGATGTTTGAAAATGGTGGGTAAGTTTTTTTTTTTTTTTTTTTTTTTTAATAGTTTAAACCCCATTGAAAATATAATTTATTTTAAAGGTTAATGCTTAAATTAACACTTTAACCCTATAAACTTTCACATTAACAAACATTCATACTGAAATACCTTTTTTACCCATAAAAATGTTGTCATGTTGCACATCAGCAAGTCTATTTGGCAATTTTCTTCCACATGTACTCATCAAATAGCCAAATAAGCAGCTTAGTCAGCATTTTCGTTAAGTTTTGGACGAAAACTTAACGGTGTCCAAATATCCATACATTTTTCTCAAGTACAAGGGCAAATATAGCAATTAACTTGTATAAGGATAGATTTGCATCCTTGACATAAGTACAGGGGCATATTTCTATATTTTCCCTTAAATAAACCCTAATTAACCAAAAAATAAAAATACGAAAAATTACAAAAACTGATGAAAAGTTCAGAAGCCCGTTTGAGGCCTTAAATAACGTTTTTTGTGCATTTTAAACCCTGTATCGAAAGGCTTTGCCTGACGACTTTTGTTCGTCTTGCTCCGACGTTCGATTTGATATGCGGTGCGTTCCGTGGTTCATCGGAATCAAAAGTTACGACCGTTTCCGCACACGCGCTCAAATGACTCCAAAAACTTCAACGCTTTAGTGTCCGCATCAATTGATAACTTTTCACTATATTGATCAAAAATATTTTTTTCACTAAAAATAAAAGAATTAAAAATATAATGTAAAAATCAATTTATATGCAAAGTTGACTACTAGTACTAAATTAAAGAAAATGACATATTTGCCCTACATTTTATGCAAAGTAACAAAGTATCATTAAGAAAAAGACATTTTTGACCTTGATAGTGATGTTTTTAGGAGTGAAACTCCTCACTTCTCATCTATATATAAATAATGGCTAAAGTAGGTTGAGCCCATTTCTATTTTAGTTTCCCGCTCAAACACATTCCTCTAAAAAGAGAAACTTGGTAAAGGGTAATTCTCGCTTGAGTATTTGGAAAGTTGGCCGATTTTTTAGGCTTGAAAAGTGGAAGCTATCTTGACTTGGCTGGGAACATAAGGGTGTTTTATTTTCAAGTACATATTTGATATAGTTTACTAATGTTACAATCTGAATGGCATATTTTTTTATTTTTTTATTTTTAAGCATTGATATAGGCATTGACATATTTTTTAAGCCTTTAATATAGGATATGATAATTTATGTTAGTCACAATGATTACAAATTTTGAAAAAAAAATCTTTGTAAACAACATTGGTCGTTTAATGTACGGTCTTTCCCTCTTCATCACATACTATAATCTTCAAACCAACACAAGTAGTTACTCTAGAATCTAGATACTGTTTTGAAGCACTTGATAAAACTCTACGAGATATAATGAGGTTCACGAATCCTGATAGCATGAATCAACCATTTGGTGGGAAGACTTTTGTTATGGGTAGAGATTTTCGTCAGATACTTCTAGTGACTCCTAAAGGGACCAGACAAGATATTGTTATGGCGACAATCAATTCATCACACTTATGGTCGTATTGCAAAGTTTTAAGGCTTACAAAAATATGCGACTTAAAGCTATGGAGAGTGATTCAAGTGGATTGTAGCTAAAAAAAAATCTTCAAATAGATTTTAAGTATTGGGGATGGGACGTATGGTGGCGACAATGATGGTGTTGCTGCTATAAAAGTTTCTGATGATTTCCTTGTGCACACATATGAAGATTTGATCTAGGCTATCGTTGAAAGTAGATACCCTTCTTTTACCGATCGTTTTGATAATGATGCTTATATACAAGGAAGAGCCATACTTGCACCAACCCTTGATGGTGTAGAGCAGATAAATGAATACATGGTTTCTAAGAATCACTCTGATTGCAAAACTTATTTAAGTTCAGACTCAGTTTGTTGGTCAGAGAATTCAAGTCTTTTCGACGACATTCATTCGACCGAGTTTCTGAATACAATAAAGGCATCCTGTTTTCCAAATCATCAGTTGAGCCTTAAAGTTGGTGTTCCGGTGATATTATTGAGAAATATTGATCATAGTGCAGGCTTGTGCAATGGTACTAGACTAATTCTTCCCTAATTCTAGCTGTATACAAATAGTTATTTGTTTCTTTAAAAAATAAAATAAAGTCTATACAATCATTACCAAATCTATGGCATGAATTGCTTTAATAATCTTTTTGTTACTACGTCTCTTTATCCTCACATTTCTATTTTCTAACAATTTTACCAAAATAACTCACCAAGTAGACATACATTCGGATGTGTTTCGTTTCCTTCAACTCCATCATCTATTCATATGTAATTCTCTCATTGTTATGAATTATTAAAATGTATACTATTATATATGTGTATACTCCCTCCGTCACTCTTTAACTTACAAAAAATGGGTTGGGCACATTAATTAAGGAGAAACAGAAAAAGTTGATGTGTTATGAGTATAGATAGTTGGGTAGGAGAGGGAAAGTGGGGTAGAGAATAGTAAGTGGATAGTTGTTGTGAGTATGACAAGTGGGTCCCATTATTTTAAAAGTATTAAAACATTTCCATTTTGGGTCTTTGTAGATTAAAGTGGGACAACCAAAAGGGTAATTTTTGTAGATTAAAGAGGGACGGAGGGAGTATATATTTATAGGTGCAAAATACTTTTACAAGTATTACAAGTATGCCTATACTATATACATTTATATAGTGTGGGATAAGACTTATTAGTAATGATATCTCAACACAAATATTACAATAATAAGCTACTCCCTCCGGTCCAAAATAACTGTCTTTTTTTCCATTTGCACAACTTTTAAGAAATGTAATAATTATCATGACTTAGTGACAAAAGTACCCACTTTACCCCTATTAAGTGTTCAACTTTCTTACATTAATGTCTCACACTAAGATAATTAATAAAAGAGAATAAGTTTCAATGCAAGGATAAAAGAGACATTTAGCTCAAAAGTGACAATTATTTTGGACCAAAATTTTGATCCAAAAGTGACAGTTATTTTGGACCGGAGGGAGTATCATTTTATGAATAAAATTAATATCAAATTTTATTAATCTAATTTGATTTTATTCTCATAATTTTTTAAAAGTATTTTTTATTGTGCGTTTAACACACGGGTGTTACTCTGGTTTAATATAGATAGAGATAATTCATTTAATGTTTTGTTGGCTTTAAAAAAAAAAAATTCCTTTCGAAAAAAAAAAAATACACCTATGTACGTGGCGAAAGCGTGCAACTTTAGCGTGGCAAATAAAGTAAATAACTCCCAAATATTGCCCAACTTATAACGGAAACACGTACTACTATAACAGACTGTGACGAGGAAACACACATAGAATTTGTGCGTGGGCGGTGAAAGACGAAAAAGGACACCATTCTGTTTTTAAGCTGTCATCTTAGCTGTAGCATAGCATACCATTTCTCTCTCTCTCTCACACACACGCATACACACGGTAGAGTTCTGGTTCGCCCTTACAAACCCTCTCTCTCTTTATATATATATGTATGTGGGTGATAATCTAACTCTCCCCTCCTTCTTAATACTTCTCATTCTCAACTTCATTTCTTGGCTGATTGGCAGCAAAAAGCTCAAATCTTCTTGGGGGTTTCATCTGCAATTCAATTCTCTCTGTTTTCATGGAAGATCGTAAGGAGGTATCTCTCTCTCTCTCTCTCTCTCTCTCTCTCTCTGTGTGTGTTTGTCAGTTGTTTTTGTTGCTTTTCGTGTGTATGTTGTGTATTTTGTGAGTTGGTTTTTCAATATTTTTGTTGCTTTTTGTGTTTCATTTGCCTATAAGTTTGCAATTCAGTTAATTTAGCTTTGAACTTGAACTGGGTTTTGTGTTAAATTTTAGTTCTTCCTCTCTTGTTAATGATAGTGAGAAGACTTGTTTTTGGGGGTGATTCTTTTTCAGTTATTTGATGATGTTCTTGAAATTCTTGTCTTTTTTTGGTTTTTGTTTTTTGTAATATAGTTTGTTACTAATTTTTCTGAGTTTGTTTGGTCAATCGTAGGCATCATCAATTCAACTCTCTAAAGTTTGAATTAGACATAATTGTCATTTATTCTTTCTGTGTTGTTATCTTCTTCTTTTTTTTTTTTTTTTCTCAGTTTGGGGTTTGGGTGAAAGTGAAAGGGAATTGAAATCTTAGTGGGTTTCTTTATGGATTCATTTTCCTTGTCATTCCACATTGTTTTCAAAGGTTTGAAGAAAAAGAAGAATTGACTTTTTCAATCTATTTTCAAGTTCCATTATGTGGTTCTTAGTTTTTATATTTAATCTTCATTTTTGTTAATTGTCTTGCTTTTCTCATTAACTTAATCAGTATATAAATGAGAAAAAAAATTGAAGAAAGGGGAGAGAGGAGAAAAAATTGCACACAAACACTTTCACTTTCATTCATAGGTGCCCTTATAGTTAAATATGGGTTTAACGATCAATAATCATGATTAATAATAATATAGATTTTGGAAAAGCTAAAGATTCTTTGGCAATACAGTATTTTTCTGGTTTACTTTTGGTGGGGAAAGGAATAATGGGTCAATTTAAGTGCATTTTTCTTAATTTGAAACAAAATTGTGTAGTGAATACAAGAAAGTAAGTAGTTATTGTCATGTATTTCATCAAGTGCTCGTTTGGTAGACTTGAGTAGCGATTCCTTTCCATGCTATTTGCTCAATCTTGTAACGGAGTTTGTACTAGAACATCATGAAACAGAATGGTCATTGTCGTGTGATTATCAACTATCAAACAAGCATCAATTATCTTTAAATGGGGAAGATTTTTGATGGTTTCAACTACTTATAGTTCCAATGCTTATGAGAATTACGAAGAACAGTGAATATTTTTCGTTTCATTTTCTTTTGGATCTAACTGATTGTCATATGCGTGTGTAGAAAAATGCACCATGGATGTCGGTACCCCAGTTTGGGGACTGGGATCAGAATGGCCCACTGCCAGATTACTCCATGGATTTCTCAAAAATTAGAGAAATGAGAAAACAGAACAAGCGGGACGTGTCAAGAGCCAGTCTTGGAAATGAGGAAGAGCTCATTTCCAAGTCCACAGCTAGTAGCACTGTAAAAACAACTGCCCATAGTAATGGTCATCACCATCATTATGACCAGGACCACTCTCCAACTGTAAGATCCCTTTTTCATTAACCTTCTCATTAAATACTTTGTTTCTTATCTTTGTTACTCCCTCCGTCCTATAATAAATATTAAGGTTTGTGCTTTACTTGCTTGTGCAATGCTTGTACAATGGTAAATTTGCACAAAGACTACTTCCTTATTTGGAAACACGACATTTATTTTGGGATGGACTAAAAAAGAATGTGCGACATGTATTACGGGACGGAGGGAGTAATAAGTAACAAGAATTTGTTGTGGTATTTAATGCTATATGATATTTATGTTCACACACATTTATATGTAATTCTCTCTGTGTGTGTATATATGTAGGACTTAAAAAGGGAAAATAATAATTTCATAGTGATGTTAATAAAACGGTGATGTTGCTACAACTAAGGAAATTGGATAGGAACCCGTATCTGTACTTGTGGGATGCATGTGGTATGATCGGGATGGTGGCAGTTGCCTTAGCTGGAAAATCAGTTATCAAGTGGGTACTACTTATTTTTGTGATTGTCACTTCATGACACATTTATGAAACATTGATCCAAACTTTGTTGGAGATCATTGGATTGTTTTCCTCAAATAGCTTCTAAAGGCGTTCTCGTTTTAACATATCTTTCCACTAATAAGTATATAATTAGAATGAGTGGTGAAATATTTCATCGTTAATGGGTTCATGAGTAGGTGTAAGTATGTCGTTCGGGCTAATGTGAATCTTAGATTTATTGTTGAAGGGTTTGCATTGAAATGAGGCGATGCCCGTTGAGGTGTCAATTTCATGGATTCTTGAATTAAGTCAGCTAGGATTGGGTCCATTGAATAAGTTTTTGGGATCAATTGGCTACAACTTGCATAATAGAGATCTGCCCTCGAAATAGAGAGCAAAACTTTGTTTTTAGGTATTCTTGGGATTGATCTTATTGAACCTACGCGAAACAGAGGAGACATTGGCACATGGGACCATATAATTGGCCACTTATATAGGCATATTATTAAGCTAGAATTTGTTCTCTAAATGTTATATATATTCATAAGGACACTCCTTTTGTATTATAATATAGAACCAATTATTGTACTACACAAATAAACTTGATTTTTACATAATTGAAGGAACATTTAAATTGCTAATTTATTAGAAGTATTATTGTATCCTTTTTGGGCAGCAAAAGGGACCCAAAATCCTCAAACTAAGGTAAAAGGCAATAACTTATCCCCACCCACTCATGATACCCATCTCTTTATTTACTTCCATTTTACAAATAAACAGTGATTTCTAGACCCTTAATCTTTACATCGATCATTTGGAATCAATATAAATATTGCTTACTAGCCCCTTAATTCTTTATATATAGATACTCCCTCCGTCCCATCTTAAGGTTCAAAAACTTTTTGGGTGATAGAATTAAGAAAAAGGTGATGTGTTGTGAGTGTTTGATAGTTGGGTGGGAGAGAGAAAGTGGGTAGAGAAGAGTTAGTGGTTAATTGTTGTGAGTATGACATGTAGGCCCCACTTTCCATTTATGGATTTTGAACCTTAAGATGGGACGCCCAAAATGGAAAGTTTTGAACCTTAAGATGGGACGGAGGGAGTATATATATATATATATATATATATATATATATATATCGTGTAGAATCAATACTATAATGCGTCTCTCCAAAAAAAAAAAAAAAAAATCCGGGCACCAAAATATCACAAAAACTTTCTTAAGAAATCCTAGTTGGCAATAGTTGATTGGTTTCTTAGTCTGCGGGCCCTATCATTTAATGATCTACACACTACTCACTGTCACTGATTGCCGGTCGTGATTTTGTGAGCAAATTTCTGTGACTTTTGTATGCCACTAGCATTGCTCGTTCACCGGTGTGTGTGTGTGTGTGTGTGAAGTTCATTGATGGCCATTGTTGTGTTCTAACTTGTTTCTTGTATGGTTAATTTGGTTGCGTGCAGGCGAGGAGGAGTTTTCTGAGCTACTTCAACTGCTGTGCGAAAGCATGATTTCGAATGGACAGACATCCTCTCTAGCAGCATCTGTTTTCTTCTTGTAATTTATTATTTTATTTAATTTTGGTTTTCTATTAGCTTTTTGAATTTTTAATGAATGGTGAAATTATTATTAGATAAGAACAAAAACATAACTCCATGATAGTGATGGTGATGATGTTTTCTTTTCATGCCTTGTAATCCTGGGAATGTTGATTTTATTATTGACATTGTCCCAATTATGCAATATTATTTGTATATATGAATGAAAGTGTTGAGGGAGTTTTATTGCAAATAATTGCTTTTGGAGTTTGCATGAATGCCTTATTATCAATAGTAATAAACCGTAAGTGCAAGTAAATACTCCTTCCGTCTTGATTTAATTGTTGTAATGATTTTTTTTATTGATACATGTCAACAATACTATCAATAACAAGTTTTAGATTTTCATTAAAAAAATTAAATCAACCTAAAATTATTGCTTAAAAGTTCCTTCGCAATAAGAGCAGAAAAAAAAAAATATGAATATCATTTGGGACGGAAGGAGTATTACAATATCATCGTTTCTCATGGGGGAGAGTTAACTAGCTTCACTTAAAATTGATGTTCATTATAGTGATTGATTTTATTGAACTAAAAATAAAAATTTTGAATGAAATTTTAAAACTTATTATTAATAATTTTTTATTTATTTTTTTTGAAATGTTATTATTAATAAGCTTTAAAAATATACTTTTAACAATATATTTTTGACTTTCACTTACTCCTCCGTCCCGGAGTAAGAGTCCCCCCCTCTCATTTGCACGCTTATTAATAAATATTGGATGTGATGTAAATGTTATGATTGTAAAAGTAAAGTATGAGAGAGAATGAGTGGGAGAGAATAGTGAATTGATTGGTATTGTGAGTATAAAAAATAAACATGAGAGAGAATGAGTGGGGTGAATAGTAAAGATTATTTGCCATTTTAGGAATGAGACTCTTACTCTGGGACGGATCAAAAAGGAAAATAAGACTCTTACTCTGGGACGGAGGGAGTAAATGATTGAATCAAAGTAGGTTTGTGAAATCCACCCTTTTCTTACCACTTAGAATAACGGGCTTTTAAAAAAAAGTGTGCCCTGCATTGTTAATGCCAATGTTAATTTAAAGAGTGTCCGTATACTCCATCCGTTTTATGTGAATTGAGACAAAAAAAAAAGGCACAATAATTAAGAGAAAGTAGTGAATGTGTGGTGGAAAATGAAGAGAGAGAATGTGGGGTAAATAGTAGTGTTGGTTGGATAAAATGCGTGGTGGAAAATGAAGAGGGAGAATTAATGGGATTAAATGGTTGGGGTTGGGTGAATATTAAATATTAAAAAGTTTGCCATTTTGGGCAGTCTCAATTGAGGTGAAACGGATGAAAAGGAAAATAAGTCTCAATTCACATAAAACGAAAGGAGTATGTGTTAAAAAAATGTTAGTGGTAGTGTTATTGCATCTCAGAGTGTTCAATAAGTTTTGATTATATACAAAAAAACGTCACAACATCTTCTTAAAACAATTTCCAGTTGTTTACAAAAATACCACCGACTGTTTTAAAACAATTCTCAGTTATAAAAATGTCAACACGCACTTTTAAATACACATTTTTCTTAATCTCTTAGGAAAACACATTCTTTTTCTCAATTTTTTTCATTGAATTAATCAAAATTATTATTCAAAATTTAATCAAATTAGCAACTAATGTTTTTTCCCAGTATAGGATCATAAACAAAAGCAAACATCAAGTGTTAGCTGAATATATTTACTTGAACTATATTAGTGCAGTCGTTATCTATGAAAGATAACATAAATTACATTGTCCATGATAATATCAACAAGTTATTTTCACCGTCTACACATGTTCTATAAACGAAATATCACATCCTTCCTTCCTTCCACTTCCACTGGCGAATCTAGAACCCCCTGAAATTTTCTTTTCAGGAGGTCAATATAGTAAATTCAAAAATTGTTGAAAAGTAAAATTATAAAAGTTACAAAAGTCTGGGGATCGAAGTACCCTGCTCAAAGGACCTAGATCTGCCACTAGATCTGCCACAGCTTCCTTCGAATATAGGACTCCATCCATCACATAAATTACATAATATTCCAAAAATGGTTGGTGATCTACTATTATGAATTTTATTGCTAACAATTTTTAAAATTTCAAAGAGTAGGTTTTGGAGAAAACTAGTTTTTCCAAAAGTTGTTAAAAAAAAAAATACTTTTTTAATATGGTTTCACCCTTAAAATAGCGAGTTTAGGCTTTAAAACAGTGATTTTAGGCCTTAAAACACAAAGAAAATAAAGTAGCAAATTTAGGCCCTAATACAGCGAGTTTAGGCTTTAAAACATCAAGAAAATAAAATATCAAGTTTAGGCTTTAAAACATGAGTTGAAGCCTTAAAACACCAAGTCCATAAATTTAAAACAAGACTTTTTATAACTTATCGAGGAACTATTTTCCACCAAAATTTTCTGAATTTCAAAAGCTTTTCTTTTCTATATAAAACATTTTCTTTTCTATATAAAACAACGGTTGAAGTTCAATTAATACTAACATACAGAACATACACTTTACACACACAGTAGGGTACAGAACAAGACAACAAGTAATGTTTACATTCAATTCCATAACAAAAGCCACAGTAAATTTCTTTTTTTTATCAACTTGATTAAATTTTAACCACAAAAAATATCGTTACATAATTCTAAAACTAATTACTGACAATTGTTTATTTAGGGTACATAAATAACTATTTGTATAACTCCATCTGAATAATTTAAATTTTCATTAAAAATAAATAAAAAAAATTAATCAAACCAAAAAAGTCAAACTATGACAAATTATTATGACTGTAGACAAAACTTGATGGATTATTTTTCAAGGCAAAACGACCAAATCAGCTAAAAGTTGACTTTATGATCAATCATATACTATCCATATATTTTTTTTTTATTTTTTTTTTTGATGCCCAGGTTCACCAACTTCGCCAGACTTACGGTTGCTCGGCCTAGCTCCGCCAACTACTCCTGGGGGTAGTAGTTCCGGTCCCTCTTCCCTATCACCCATTAAATCGCGGGATGTGCCTCAGTAGCCAGAGTTTGAGCACATGTCAACTGATAACACAATAGAAGGTCCGACCATATACTATCCATATTTTGTTACCACAGCTTGGAAGCTTTAGGGTAGAGTACATTAACAAAGATCCTTGCTAAAAAAAAAAACCTTACCCAGATATGTATCGACTTGTTCGCTTATCTTTTTCATATTTTTGGTAAAAATGGAAGGAAAAAAAAAAGCTTGTTCGTTTATGAAGTCTCACACATAATGCCCACTTCAACAATGAAACAAATACGGCATTGTGCGAAGTTTCAAAATAGAAACTAAGATACTCCGTAAAATATAAGTAGCCTGTTTAAAAATGTTCTAACGGATCGTAGGGATAATTTAACATTATATCATACACAACTTTAGGATGGAAAACCAGCTAAGGTCTAATGCCCAATCTCCAAAGACGGCATTACTGACATATTAAGTACACTCATCGAGAAAAGAGTAAATGCAGCAGGCTTACCCACCACCAGATCTTCTTTCGTGAAAAATATGAAGCCCGTGGCTCTGAACTTACAGCATCCAACATCACACCTTTTTAATAATTTGGACAACATCTTCGTCTTCGAGTTCATGTTCCTGGTTTCCAACAAATATCAAGTAGGATTAGCACCGCCACACAAAAGTGAATGAATAAAGACGCAAGTAATCCATCTTTTTTTACCATCGTACTATTTGGGTATAGTCAAATTGACCATCAACATCTATGATCAGAAATGTGACCTTCGTACTATTAATTTAACAGCAAATATCACCAAAACCGATAACACCCATTTACTATTGACGGACTTTGTTGATTTGTCAAGGTTGGACCACACATGCAAAAAAGCAAAAAACAAATATTAGGGGTTCTAGATGTCAAATGAGGTAAAAGATTAATACCTATAAGGGGCCAAACGGATTTTTTTTTTTAATTTAAGATTTAAATTTAAAATTCGTTTCTTTTATTTTTTATTTTATTTTTTGAACCAAATCTCTTTGGTATTTTATTTGAAACCATCGAATTTATTTAAAAAAAGAAATTATTTTTTAACCAAATCATCGCTATTGTTTAGAACCAAAGTCCTTCATCTAATCGAGTCCCAACCCCCGAAATTGAAGGACTTTGTCTAGTCCAACTGATTTTGAAAGGACTTTGAGGGTTGAATTGAATGGTTTGGGCTTTTTGAAAATGGGAGAAAGGAATGGCACGTATGATGACAGCTCACATGGTTATGGTAGTTGAGATGGGAATCATCAAGAGGGAAAGTAATGATTTGCTCCAGATTTTCTTCTTCTTGGAATATTTTTCTAAACCCAGATTTAATTGGTTTTAAATTTACAAGATTGCATTAGGCCCCTTGTAAGAATTGACCGCTTACTTTATTTCATATTGAACCCCTAATGTTTGTTTTATGCATGTGTGGGCCCAACCTTGACAAATCAGCAAAGTATAAAAGAGTAAACGGCCGTTATGGACTTGGCTGACACTCGCTATCAAATTAATAGTACGAATGTCACATTTGTAATCGTAGAAAATTAATGGTCAAATTGATTATGCTGAAATAGTAGAATGGTCAAAAATATAATTCACTCATAATGAGGTGGAGGAAAATTTTGAAGAAGAAACGGCGCAGCAAAGAACAACAGCATTGAAAAACAATTCGATCCCCCCTCCCCTAGAAGTTAGAGAGAAGATTTTCTCTCCTTAGGATTTGTCTCCTAGGCGCTTCTATTAATGATTATGTATTGAGTTCAATTATGATTTAAGTAAAAAAAAAAGATACTACTCCTACTAAGCTTACCTTGCCAACTCTTTGTGGCTTGTGTTTTGCGCTTGAGCCCCAAACAAGTGCACTGCATAACAACACGAGCCCAATTAAGTTAGGTGTCGGAGACAAAGAAAAGCTTACAAAAAGGAAGACCCGAAAGAAAATTTCAGCGAGCTAAAAATATGAACTAGAATTTGGTACAAATGATTGATGAAGGATCACACCAACAAAAGGAGGAACATATATTGCAAACTTCACACCATAAGAAGGGTGAACATGTTAAAGCATGACATGCCACCTTTTATGGGCATACCAAGAATGATTCATTATACACTACTGGAAGCTTTCTGCAACAATTTCACATGAGTTCAATTTTCCAACTACATAGTTCGCCTAGTTGCTCCAAACCAGGTTACAAAGCAAGTACTTTCAAATCAACAGGCTAATCATACTCCAGCAACATAGGGTCTGTTCTAGAGCTCCAATTTCATGGCTTCGAAATGGAATTTGGGCCTCCAAACTAATTACTACCTCCGTCCCAGACTATATGTCCACCCTCCCATTTAGGGGTGGCAAAATGGGTGTTTTGGGTTTATCCATTAAAGTTAAAAATCCATTGGATATCCGGATATTTTATCTTTAATGGATACACCCAAAACACCCATTTTGCCACCCCTACTCCCATTGCACGGAGATTAAGAAATGGTAGAACTAATGTAAGTGTTGTGAGTATGAAAAGTGATGTAGGATAGAGAAAGTGGGGTAGGGAATAGTAAGTTGATTGGTGTTGTCCTTATAAAAGAAAAGTAGGAAAGAGAATGAGTGGGAGGAATAGTAAAGATTCTTTGCCATTTTAGGAAGTGGACATATACTATGCGACATACTAAAAAGGAAAGGTGGACATATACTCTAGAACAGAGGGAGTATAATATTAGGAAGTAGGAACCAAAGAAAATTTGGGAATCGGCCTCGCAACTCCATAAAAAAATTCCATAACAAAAGCAAAGAATTTGAAATGATAACTTATAAGCTTTTTTCATATATTTTGTATTTGACTGGTCAAAAACTCTTTAAGGATGGTGGTTTACTTGTTTGTTCTTTCGTTTGCACCTAATAAATTGAGCTGATACTATTTTGTTTCTCAGAAACCGGGCGATCTATATGATATGACCAAAAAATGCGACAACTTTTTTGGTGCAGAGGCTGGAAGTAAAATCTATTTTTTGTGCACCCAAACAAACATTTAGCATGATCCAGTGGTTCTCAGCTATAGCAGAAAAGTTGACAGCATTTTATTTTTTTTGCTTCAACTAAATAAATTATGACTACACAAGTTGAAGGACTGGTAATATGCAACTTTAATGTATTAAAATGTCTGAAAATTGGTAATCATAAAATGTTCAAAATTTGAGAACTTCAAACATATGCATTTGTTGTTTCTGTCCTATAAAGCGAAAATATGGTTTAAGACATGGTACTTACTACTTAAATTGTTTGAGCATATCCTTGTGGATTCGAATACAGAAGTCCTCAACCGTCTTCTTCTTTGATGAAAGAATAACAGGGTCCTCATAGTCAGGATTCATGCCCTTGGGCTTTGTGTATATGCGAGTTAAGTTAAGATACTCCCATATCATCTCTAGCAGACCATCAAGGTTCCATTCCAAGTGAGCACTGCAATAACAAACAAACAAAAAAAGCGATCATAATTAGAAAGTAATTTAAAAGCACTGTTTACGACGGGGAAATAAAACTTTTACTCGTTATGCATTAAACTTAATGAAAGATGAAAAATTAAGTTTAAAACTACATTTACATCATGCAGACAGAAGTGATGAGAAGTGGATCATCTGCTAAATTGTGAAGGGATGATCCCGCGACTTTAAAGAATCACATACGTCCTTTTATCTTAATAAAATTGTCTTTCGCTGTTCACACTAAAGCCACTCAAGGCCCAAGGTGCATCGAGGCATAAATGATAGGTCAAGCCTTGGTCTTCACGCAATACCGGGGACCACTTAGAAGGAGCAAGGCACAAATTGAACGAAAGTATCAAGAAAAAAAAAGTTTTTTGTAGTGCAGATATATCCAAACAAACTAGGAATATTAATGCTACAATAGAGTTCAACTGAATAACCAGAAAGCAGAAACTTTATCAAATCCCACCAACACATTCTTCTGTATCATCTAAATTGGGATCCCCCATGATAAGAGTCGTTGCAAACTTACTGGTCCTCCTTAAAATGGCGAGGGCTTTAACATTAATTTTTCTTCACGTTGCCTTGCCTCATATTTCAGGAATAAACAATACTTACATGTTAAATTAATCGGCACACAGTGTTTTTACTTTTGAGGGGATAGAAGGAAGATAGGGATGTACTCCCTCCGTCCCATTTCAAATTGCAAAACTTGCCAAAAAGGGTGTCCCAACTAAAATTGCAAAATCCAAAAATGGCAAGTTTTAACCCACTTGCACACTCACATCCATTAACCCACTAACTATTTTCTACCCCACTTTCTCTCTCCCACTCAACTATCAACACTCACAACACATCACCTTTTTCACTTTTTCCCTTAATCCCCGTGCCAACCTAGTATTTGCAATTTGAAATGGGACGGAGGGAGTAGATGAGACATACAATATTAAAGCCTAGTGGATAAAGACACTACCAAAAAAGTACCAAACACAAGACAGAGACAAGTAACCCAGAACTGCATTCCATTGTCTTGCCAGATCAGAATAGGTGGGACATAAACTGCTCATCCATATTAGTCTTCACCAATCATTCCAAAGCTAACACTGATATAGATGTTTTATTTAGAAAAAATCGTGAACAAGTGGTCCACAAAAACGTATTAGGCATCGTACAATACAGAAAACATTCTTAAAATATGATGATTGATCTCTAAAATAATTACAGTTTTCAATTTGTGGAAACAAGGACCAAATATGACTTGCTTTTGTAGTTAAAAAAAGGCTAGGAACATGATGGCCTCATCAGATGCAAGATGTATACCTTTCATGCAAGAAAAGAAGGAAGTAAAGACTTACGTACTACTCCTACGTTACTAGTTGTAAGCCTCAATGCCAAAAAATTCGTAAACTTTGTTACCGAGTATGAGGTAATAAAGTACAAGCTAATACTAGATACCTACACACTGATATTTCAATAGAATTATTCTATGAGCAGGAAGTATTAAGAATCTAAGCTAAAACAGATGATACATATAAGCCCGACATTGGGATATTCCCAAATAACCAGTAGTCCACTTCTAACTACATGATTCAATAACCGCTTTGGCCATTCTGCATCAAAATGAAAGAGAATGAAGGACAATTTTCACCAAAAAGTATTCCTAATTTCATACGGTCGTTCCACTCTCAGATTTATATGAAATACTTATTATGAACCAAGCTTAACAATTAAGACAAGGAGTTTACCTGACTGGACAGTAGTGAGGAAGTTTATCCAGAATCTCAAGCTCTTCAAGCGTTATTTGATCTATCTTGTTAACTACGTAGATGCAAGGCGTATATACCCTACTCCCTTCGATGACATCTATGAGATCATCCGCAGTTGCATCAAATCTAAGGGTAACATCAGCATTATGTATTCTGTATTCACTACAAATTGCCTTTACAGTCTCAAGATCCAGATGTGTATTGGCAACTGTTGACGTAAAGTTGATCCCTCCCTTTTCTTTCCTCCTGAATGTCAGATTAGGAGGCTCCTTGTTTAACCTATTGAAAAAAAAAGTACAAATAAGGTGTCAGAATAAGAACAGAGAACATGTTAAAATTATTATTTGCGATTTGGATGCATATAACTTGAGATTTTAGGAATATCATGGGAAACATTGAAGAACTAGATGTTAATAAAATACAAAGTGCCAACAAAAAGTGAATAGCAGTCAGGAGGAGCAATGGACATATGATTCTGGCACTACTAAATGACGGTAAGAGTAGTGACAGCGATAACACAGTGGGGTAAGGTAAGAGATTTAGCATGGGCACATATGTGGTGTGTGCAGCAGTGGTCTGGAAGGACCACATGGAGTATAAATCAAGTAAATCTGTTGAAGACATAAAAAAAGGTGGAGGAGAAATGCTGTTCCTGAAACCAGTTATCAGGCTAAAAACCATTTTCTTGGAAATAAAACAATATATAGCATGTAGTATATCATATAAGAGTACAAGATCAATCAAGAACGCCTATGCAATTTGAAATGTTAAGAATTATGGATGAAGAAGACAGATCTAGAAGAAACTTTATTTTACTCTGAAGACCGATTTGGATTAATACCAACCTCACTCAAAGTTAATCATGTTTGTTGTTAAACTCAAGATACAAATTCCCAACTAAGAAGGTACTGTTTCACGGCCACCAAAGATTGCAATAAAAATTGAAACTATTGTTTCTTAAAACTTACAGTACATGTTAACAACCAGCAGACTGAAAACATATAGAGTACTATGATTGTAAGCAAATTATTACAAGCTTGTTATAAAAATCGGCAGCTTTTCATACACGAAGCACAGAATGAAGCATGTTTATGCTGAATGGAAGTCTCAGATATACAACAGCTTACCTGATTCCAAATCCCTCAAGTTCTTTCTCTATCAAACGTTTGTGAGTAATAGGCTTTATCGCATCCAGAACAATTAGAATACAGTTACATGTCCTAGCAGTGCTGATGACCTGATTTTTAATAAAATCACTTCATTATCTTACAATAAAGTTTAAGAAAATAAGTGAATGAGAAAATACTACATGAATCAAGAAGTTAGTTTGGAATAAGAAACCAAAAGACTGAATTAGAACTTATTGCTTGCAGTTGCAGTCATCAACTAATCTCAAATTATGGAGTCATAAAGTGGTTTCTGGAGAAAATAATTTCAACATAAGTATAATTACTGCTGTGTAGAAATTGGAGAGCTGCTTTAGATTAGTTTGGATCATGTATTTATTAGTTTGCATCGTTTTCTTTTTCCTTTCCCCTCTTTTTAATATTTAAAAAAAAATCCCTCACCTCCTTCCATTGACGATTCATGTTAGCCGACCCCAAATCATTTTCAAACTAAGGCTTTGTTGTTGTTGCTTTATTTGGCTATTTGGAGGACACATCATCTACTCTGTATTTTTTCCTTCCAAACAGTAAATTTTCTTCTTTTTATTACAAAAAATGAACTGAACGCTGTTCTGCTCTTCTTATCAAGGAGATTGGGACAGGCGTCAACGACAGTGGATGAACAGGAAGCTCCACCCAGTTCACAGGCGTTCCTAAAATGGTCTGCCACACAACATTTTGAAAAATTTTACTCCTATTCCATTAAAAAAAATATCACAAAGGACTGTACATGGATTTTAAGAATGCATTCCTTTTAATACTCCTCAACATCTTGTTTTGTCGTGTCAAATCAGCTATGCCCATATCCTTTTATTCACAAGTAAATGCAACAAATGGTTTGAAAAACCTTTCCTGAAATAGAAATGGGAAACTTAATTAAGGACGCTAGAAAGTGTAATGAAGGGAAATTAATTTAGGAGGGAGCGAGTATCATTTATTATCCCTAGCATATACCTAGAAGCAAATGCATAAATGCATATGACAGTGAGGGCTTCTTCCACTAGAAAATCCATCTTGACAGTAAAGGACAAAATGAAATATCCACTAACCCACACACCTTCTACACATAATGATGCAGGTTTTTCCTATATTTGGTCTCTAAAAATTACATAGAAGTCTATGTTGACGCAACTCGCAACACAGCAGGCATGCACCAATTTATTGACGTAGAGGCAGTTCGAGTATCAAAAGCAACCAACCAGCCAATAAAAACAAATAACATACGTATTCAACAACATTATCACTATATAATTTACCTGCCTTCCTCTACCCTTTCCATCTTTGGCACCCTCAATAATTCCAGGGAGATCCAACAACTGCCAGTTGAAAAAAGCCAAAAACAGGTCAAATAAATACTGAAAGAAAGTTCCACGTATTTCGGAACTACAAACGGAGAATAATCTACCCATAGACATCCCACTGCATAAGATCAAACCTTGTTCCAAGGGATCACGGAGAGAAAAGTCAACATTTAAAACTCTAATGATAATTCATCCAGCATGAAATATGGGCAAGATGTCAGGATTTACATTATATACATCCATGGAGATAAAAATAGAGGAGACATGGCAATCCTGAGGGCTAACATGAGCACATCCTTATCTTACCACATCTAATTCCTTCTGAAGTTAAATAGTCTCCTAATGTTGGACGACATGACATTATTTTGTTTATTTCTGAAATATTTTATGCTTGAAAAAAGATCACATATAACATTGAAATGTTCCAGCTCAAGCAAACTACATTCTGCATGCACAGAGTGATATTCAGAAGCATAAAAATAATGAACTAGCGTATTAACAAGAGGATCAACTAAACATAAGGTAGGCAATCTATATGAAGGTAAGCAACTAGCTTACTATATTCGAGGAAGTCATTAACCATCTTTTTTAGCTAGCAAACATGTATCTTCGCCTAAAAAATATGTTAATCTTCAAGAATCTAAGAGTGTACTAAAACATTTAGCCTTTTGCATAATCACTTGTTCTTAAGGTGAAGACGCATATCAAGACACGTGTTTTGGTCTCGCAATGTGCTCTCGCTGCACATTGGTTTTATTTATAGCAGGCATAGTGAACCTCATGGGCATCTCATTTTTTACTGCGCTAGTCCAGAAATGGTTGTTTCCTCATAATATTGACGATTTGTAAGTCTCAAGTACTCAAAGACACACTCCCTCCGTCCCATAACATCTTGCATCAATTTGCTCCGACACGGGAATTAAGGAGAGTATATACTCCCTCCGTCCCAGCACAAGTAGGACTAGAGGATTGACACAATAATTAAGAAAATGAAATATATGTGTGGTAGAAAATGAAGAGAGAATGAGGGGGGTAAATAGTAGTGTTGGTTGAATAAATTGAGTGGCGGGAAATGAAGAGCGAATGAGTGGGGTTAAATAGTGGGATAGATTGAATATAAATATATTAAAACATTTCCATTTTGGGCAATCTCACTTGTGGTGGGACGGACCAAAAGAGAAAGAAGTCTCACTTCTGCTGGGAAAGAGGGAGTATATATATATTCAAAAATATTGCGAGTGGGAAAGGGGTTGTCAGTATGACCACTGTTCTAAAAATCGCTAGGCGGCGAAGCCGGGCCTAGCGCCTAGGGGACTAGTCGGGGACTAGGCGAGGCCGAGAAATTATCACATTTTTATATTTTTTATTAATTTTATATAAAGTTATAAATATTTATTCAAAAAATAGTGCTACTTATATTTTTTATTTGTCAAAATTAAGAAAGTGTTATCCCACATCACTTACTTAGACAATTCTTAAGTGAGATGAAGTGTTATAAGTAAGATTGTAGGAGAAGTTGGCTAACTGTTTGATTGTCAATCTTTTTAATTTCCAATAGTTGAGTAAACTAAGCAATACATGTTTCATACTGAAAGAACTAGACATTGTATATGTTGGTATAGCAGCATATGTAGTAAAACAAAACTAGTAAAACAAAACTCGACATATGTATTCACAATCCTAACTTGGCCAAAGAAGAGAGCACAGCTTGTAAAGTTGGATATTCATCCCACATCGGGTATAAATGAAAATTCTGGGTAATAGAGTAGCATAAAATGAAGGGCAGCAAGAGAAGGGCAAACAGCCTTTGAGAACTTTTATCCCACATTGCTTGTGGAATGAAGTTTCAAGCAAAGGAGTTTCATAAATGGATGGGCCAACAGCCCAACCTTTAAAATAGCAATAAGTCTTTGGCTCTTAATCCCACATGGATTGGGAATTGAAGTTCCTAAGCTTCAGTGTAGTTTAATTTTAAGTAGCAACTCGTCATAATGTGGGATTGGCTTGGTGTTTTGGCACGCCTAGGCGGCGCTAAGAGCGCCTAGGCGGCGCCGAGACCGATTAATCGCCGCTCAATGGTCGGCGTTGAGGCTACGCCTAGCGCCTCGGCGGCCGCTTTTTAGAACACTGAGTATGACAAGTGGGGTAGCTTTGCAAGTGGGGCCTACAATTTAAGCGTGCGAGTACGAAAAGTGGGGTAACTGGGTAGGGTAACTAAAAAGAAAGAATAAAAAGTGGACAATCTAGGAAAGGGGACTTACCGATGGGACACCCATAAAGAAATTGGTGCAAGGTGTTGTGGGACGAAGGGAGTATAAAATATAACTTACTTCCAATTCTCATATAATTAATAACTCGTAGTTCAGTAATATGAATTTAAAAGAAACAGTTACGAAAAAGTTTTGAGGATAAAAGGGAGCAGATAACAGATATTTGTCAGAAAATGTCAAAGCTAAGTCAGGCGTGTATACTAACAGCTAATAAAGTCTAATCATGGCCATTGGAGACAGACTATAACATAATAATGATCTGATTCGGTACTACATCTGCATTCTCACAGAGGAATAAATGTAGTGTCTCATAAACTAAAACGATCAACAAGGAAGATTCAACATTGGTACTTGTTACTTTAGACACCAGTGATTCACTACCTCCCAGAAAGTTATAAAGGGCAGCCCGGTGCACAAGGCATCCCCGCATAGCGAGGGTCCGGGGAAGGGTCCCCACCACGAGGGTGAAATGTAGGCAAACCTTACCTTGCATTGCAAGAGGCTGCTCCCAGAAAGTTATAATATACATATAAATGACATGTATATTTGATACAAAAGTACCTGGATTTTAGCTCCTCTATATGTTATCACACCTGGAATGCAAGTTAACGTTGTAAACTCGTATGAAGCAACCTGCAGACAGTAGATTATACAAATGACCTCAGGAAAACCAATAAAAACTCCAAAGAGAAGCAAGTTTCCTTTAAGGGTAGCCTACAAGATCCTATCTGAGAAAAGTTTACTACATCCTTCAGCATATGAGCTTAAAGGTGATTGCAAAAGAAAAAAGGTTGACATTGGGCAATATATATTCTCCGAAGTAAAATGATTTTAACACTTCCATTTTCGGGTAACTAGAGAAGTTCTTTTTTGTGTCACCATACACAAGCATTCAATGAATACAAAAGGAGGAGCAAACAACCCAATCCCGATGTAAGTTATACTGTTCGACTCTAGCACGGTTACAAACGACCTGATTTACTCTTTACTGATGGTAAAATGTTGTATTAACATGACACAGGAATCTAATTCTATCTTCGAGAAAAAAAAAAAATCATCAGTAACACTCATAAATGACGATGTCATACTTTCATCACGTGTAACAATGAAGAAGAAAGAGAAATAGAATCTATAATACTCACAAGCCTTTCAGGTGAAGTAAAAGCTTTGGGATGAGCAGGAAGGCATACATGAGATAAATGCACACTATCGAAGAGAAAAATAATTATGATGATTCACTCATTATTGAAAAACTGTGACTTTTCTCAATAATAAAGTCGGCGGTTTAGGATGCAGATATTTAAGTAAGGGAAGACATAAACTGTTACATCTCAATGTTGGTATATATTTTTGAGCGTTAAATTACTTGTATTGAACAGTGCGGGTAGCTTTGGAAAAATCATAATGTTAGTACCAAGAAACTTGGTGTTTACTTTCTGGAGTAATTACCTCAACCTCTCCACAAAACAGATAAAAAGCAGATCAAAAGAAAATGAAACAAAAATACCATTTCAAAGTCTACCTAAGAGGCTAAGACATAATCAAGCAATTAATTCTCCAGCTAGTTAGTATTTCAGATGTCATAGATGGCCATTAGTGGGAACAACAACACAAGATCATGACTTTGCAAAACAAACCTCTGAAAAAGTGCCAGTTAACTTGTTTAAGAGTGTTGATTTCCCCACCGATGGGAAACCCACGAGCCCAACTCTTGCATCTCCACTTTTTGTAACATCAAAACCTTCTCCAGCACCGCCACCACCTTTTGTTGGAGGCGCAAGAAGGTCCCTCCGCAACTTTGCAAGTTTGGCCTAGCAAGGTGTAATCAATTGAATATTCAGTCATGCTGAATAAATTAATGTAGATTGTTTATGCAAGAAAAAGTAGCACCTACTCAAATAACAACTTCGCAATGAGTATAAGAATGTGAGAAGAGCCAAGGATGAGGTAGAATAAATAAAGCTGCTATACTCCTAAAAGATATATGCTCAAGTGACAATTCAATATTTAGTCACAGCCATCATAGACACACCACCATAAGATTTTGACAACGCAGGATCACATAAGAAATGTGGACCCTCAGATAGGAATAAAGAAAGGTTGGACTCTGACATCCAACCTGCATATTAACAGAAAGATGAAAATAAAGCCCGGTTAGTATACCAACATACATACACCATAGAGTTGCACATAAACTTAATCATGAAAATGAATTTCTTGAATGTGTTGTGGGCACTGTGGCAGTATTCCCACAGTAACACATGGATTTCTCATAGCTGACATAACAGCATTCGATAATGATTTAAGTTGGTAACATCTAGGTTTAAGGAAAAATTTACATGACGCATTTTATACAAGTTAATCATCTAACACACGACATGGTGATTCTTATTTTATTTGATTACTTATAGGACTTTCATCAAAAGATAGAAGGAAAAGAATTGAACAAAACATCCAGCATAAAGAAGCATACAACTCACGACAGAACATGATGCATAACGAATGAATCAACTGTATGAAACTACAGTGCATCATTACACAATGTCGTGTAGGGTAAAAAGTAGAAGAAAAAAAACCCTGTGGTTTTCCGCTGTGCATTCAAAAAATGGGCGCCTAATTCCAATACAATAGGGGTCTATCAGTGCAAGTCAGCTGAACACCGTGATTGATGAGTGGGTAGGTGGGTTAGGTGCACCTCTCGTTCTATTATATCCCAATTTAGCCTTCTGCTTTAGGATTAGCCCAGCTTTTTCGAAACGGACGGAAGGCCTAGCTAGAAGCTATTTAGCACCTTCCCCTCGATGAATACTTGGAAATGTGTCTTGCATCGTAAGCTATTTACTGTCACTATTTCTTCCTTGGAGCAAAGCAAGTCCAGTGAATCAAGGAGCAAAGGTTGCTTCGTTTCCACCAGGAAAACTTGAAGTTTGTTCCGCTGTTGGGGGAATAGAATACTGGCTGGGAAGAGAGCATCCCTTCTTTTTCACCTCTCTTTCAGCGAAAAAAGGTTGAGGAAGCATATAAACCCCTTATCCTTTAAAAATGTTGCAAACGTCTAAAATGTTGCATAAAACGTGTCACTTCTCCATTCTGTTGTACACTCAAATGCAAAAGTCACTCATCGATTGTTGGAACTTTCACTCCTATATATTTGAAATATGCCTCTCTAGGAGCATTACGATCTGCAGCTCAAATTGTCCCTTAAGAAGTCTCCATTGGTCTTATTCTTGTCATATTATAAAGATTTGTTGGCCGAAGTACAATTTCCACGCTCTAAAATCAAGTATTCACCACGCATACTGCCTGTTTAGATGATAAAATTGATGTTTGCAACATTTATAAAACACAGGGGGTTTTGTGCTTAATATAAAACAAGAGGGGGGCTATCCGCACAATGAAGAGACCACAGGGGGGGGTTTCAGCTTTTTACTCTACCATATAAGCTCCACAAAACAGCAATCGTTCTCAACATTCCAGATGTTAATGCAGGAACTGACTTCATGTGATATTAACACATCCGTAACCTCCCTATAAAGAGCTGAAGTTAGAGTATAGAACACTCTAGACCTCCAAGGGACTTACTCCTTCAGCGAGATAAAATGACTTCAGCTGCCTACATATGCACCACCTCCCATAAACTCCCTCCGTCCCGGCACAAGTGACACCAACTTTTGAGACACGGAGATTAAGAAAATGTAGTATATGTGTGGTAGAAAATGAAGAGAGAGAATGAGTGGGGTAAATAGTAGTAATGGTTAATAAAATGAGTGGTGGAAAATGACGAGAGAGAATGAGTGGGATTAAATGGTGGGGTTGGTTGAATATAATTATATTAAAACATTTCCATTTTGAGCAGTGTCACTTGTGCTGGGACCAGTGTTCTAAAAATCGGCCTAGGCGCTAGAAGGTGCTCTTCCGCCGCGATTTACCTCAAATCGGTGCAATTCGACGGTAGGCGGGTTAGGCGGCACTAGGCGGAGCTAGGCGGCGCTCGGCGGCGTGGCGATTCAAGCGGTAAGGCGTCGGCTAGCGGCTTTGGCGCTGCCGAGAGAAGGGAGAAAAGCATTATCGTCGATGGCGAAGTTGGCCGGAGTAGTCGGTGACGATGCTGGAGACGGCGGTTGGAGTGGTGGAAGGAGGGATGAACCTGTTAGAATGGTGGCGGATTTAGGGCGGCGGCTTGGAGAAGGAGTGTTGTGGAGAAGGAAATAGAAACAAAAATGAGTGAATGAGTGACTGCTGCTGGTTAGTGTTCTTTTAGGGTTATGTTTCTTTACTTAAACTTGTTGTGGGCTTAAATTGGGTTGGGCTTTTTTTAGGAAAATAAGTTTAGTTGGGCTGAATGAATTAAAAAAATAATGAGTTTGGGTTAGTAGATTAGTGTTTGCCTTCCACTTCCAAAATATCACATAATAGTCCTAGTTATAATTTATTTTTTATTTAAATTAAAATGAATTATTAATTTTTTATAAATAACAAAAAAGCATTATTTTTTGGATATATATATATATATATATATATAATTATTTATTAAAAAAATAAAAATAGGCTAAATCTAGGCCCCGATTAATCCCCGCCTAGGCCCCTAGGCGCTAGGCCCAGCTCCGCCGCCTAGCGTCCGCCTAGCGATTTTTAGAACACTGGCTGGGACGGACCGAAAAAGAAATAGGTGTTACTTGTGTTGGGACGGAGGGAGTATGTCGCAACACTAGCTACCAAATAACTACAAGTTAAGAGTGTGCGGCAACAAGAATTATCTCCATTGTACCATTGAAGTAAATTGCACTTCTCATTTTCCTTTAAAACAAAGCTAATGTTTTCTACAACATACTCCACAGTCCCAAAATAAATGTCCCTTTTTCCTTTTTAGGATGCCTAATTATGTGTCCCTTTTCTTCGATTATATATTGTGATTGCATTCATAGTTGCACAGTACAACACTTTGTTGCATTGAGTCAACACAAATGAGTTCCCTAAAACTGCTAGTGTTTTCAGATGGGACACTTAATTTTGGACCGAGGGAGTACTTGTGTCCCTGTGACTTGTTTCCATGAGTAGAGATTCAAGTCTCCAAATCCTAATTCCAAAACTTACTCAATGGAAGCCTTACATAGAGATTGCCATAGGAACATTTGTTTAATGTATCATGTACAAGCTCTATTCTCTTAGCTTGCATTTGAACTTGTGTCAACTCCCTGATCTGCAAGGGCAATGAATTTTACTGGTCTCTTGATTCTACCTATAAATCTTGCTAGTCCATCAACGCCCAACAAAATATGGTCCATCCACAAGTACATGGACGCATTTATGTACATTTATATTAAAATCGCTACGCACGAAGACACAATGATTGAGTGTAATCAAATCCTTTAATGATTATAAATAAAATTGATGATGAATAAACTCCCTCAGTCCCTCCTTACTATTCTATCTCTTCACACTAAACTATAATAGCGGGAAAATGAGTTTACATTACTTAACAAAAGTTGTATAAAGCATCAAATCAGGTGCCAACTTATTACTGTTCTTGAATGAAAACAAACCTACAAAACTCCAATAGCAAAGAGAAAAAAAGATAAAAAGACATTAAACGCAATATTACACACACACACACACACACACACACACACATAGACACACACACACACACACACACACACATATATATGTGTGTGTGTGTGTGTGTGTGTGTGTGTGTGTGTGTGTGTGTATATATATATATATATATATAATTTTGTGTGTGTGTGCATGTGTGCATATAATGTGTATGTATGCAATGCACACATTCTAGGTACAATAACTGACATAGAAAATAATTTACCTTCAGCAAACCCAGGTGATGCGCAGTAGCTTTATTCTTTTGAGTCTTAGCCATCTGAAACAAAAAGTAAAACCCTTTCAGACAATCCTCACCACAACAAAGCAGAAGCAAAGAAAGCATTTACAGTCAAGCATTCATCTAACTCCATTAAGTTGTTGGTAATAAAAAAGAAAATTATAGAAAATCCAAGCAGATTGATTTTTATCACATATTAACAGCACCCTCAGTTTTGTAAACAGTTTTGGTATTCAATATTGTGATGGATAAGATTTTATATCAAGCTGCCGACTGGAAACTTTAAAGAACTACGAGTACATGCCTGAAAAAAGAAGTTAATTTTCAATCGGTATCGTGTAGGATATGAATAATTCAAACTTAAATGCTGCTTCACGTATAATCAAGTCTCATGAAGATTAATTTAGTATATACACCATCGATGTATCAACATTAAGTCCTTGATTCAAACCCCCGTGCTACACCCCAGCAAACAGTTTAAGTCTATCTCATACTTCTTTTATGCATCTCAACAAGAAAGGTGAATAACATATACTCCCTCTGTCCCAGAGTAAGCGTCTTACCTTGATTTTGCACGCTTATTAAGGAAATAATAAAAAATAAGTCGCAAGTAGGTTGATGATATAATTGTCTAGAACACTATTCATAATGCAAGTGGGTAAAAAGTAACTTAGTGGATATTGGTTCTTTTGTAATTATCAAGGTTTTAAAAAGCGCTAGGCGGTTGCTAGGCGCCGCAGCAGCGCCTAGCACATAGGCGGGGTCTAAACGGGACTTAGGCGGGGCCGAGAATTCATAAATAGTTATAATATCTTAGGCGGGATTTAGGCGTTTCATGAACGCCTAGCGCCTAGGCGGCCTAGACGGGGGTCTTTTAGAACACTGGTAATTATAGAGCAGTGTAAGGACAAAGTTGTCCAAAACACTATTCATCATTTGCCATTTTGAGAATGAGACTCTTACTCCGGGCGTACCAAAAAGGAAACTCTTACTCTGGGACATAGGGAGTCCTAGAAATTTGAACGAACTTTAGGAAATATCTGGAACTGTTTTTGGTTGGTATAATATATGTCCCCTCCATTTCTTCTTCCAAACAATCTAGAGAAAGTGCTAAGTCATCCATTTAAGCAATGTCTTCTAGAACAACTCCATTAAGAAGCCTAAAATACCTTAAGCTTAATTTGAATTAAAACAGAAAATTGTAGGTCTAAAATAAGGGATATAACAATATGGAGAGCAATATAGGAGAGAGCTACTAAGTAGCAATTATTGAAATGAGTGAGACAAAGTAAAGAAACAAGCATAATGTTCACTACAAAACCTCCAAAGTAAAGAGCTACACCGCAAGGCAGAATGACTTTATCTACTTTCTTTAACATTTATAGGGAAGAAAAAACCTCCAAAAGCAGGCACTTTACTATGTTCCTTCCCTTTTATAAGGTTTCATCAGTTCCAAATAGGCCAAACTAATGTTCACTACAAAACTGTGATGAATTTATCAAAATGTCATCAGACACCCCACACTGCTGGAGTAAATGAAATTCGGTGTTGAATGACTAATAATATTTCACCATCTTAGCCACTTGTTCACCATTCTTAAATATGCATAGGGCTGTTATACGATTCGAGCTGGCTCGGGCTTGGCTCGTGAAAGCTCGAGTGAGCTCGAGGTGTAACTTGACTCGAGCTCGAACCGATTGTCAAGCTCGTTTCGTTATCGAGCCGGCCGTGTTCGACTCGTGTAGCTCGTTAAAAGCTCGAGATCAGCTCGATAAGCTCGTTAAACTTAATTTTTTGTTTTCGACCGGCTCGAACTTGGCTCGATAAGCTAGAACTCGACTCGATAAGGTCGTTAAGAACACATTTTTATAGAATAAAAGCCTAAGATCGAGCTCGGCTCGTTAAAACTCAAGTTTGATATCGACTTGAGTTGTTCGCGAGTGGCTCGCGAGCTCGATTCAACTCGAGCCCGAACAAACAAGTGGGCTCGAGCTCATAGTTATTAAAGGCGCGCCTAGGCGCGCGCCTAAGCTCCGGGCACAGAGAGGCTCAGTTTTGGAGCCTGGGTGCGCCTAGCTCCGGGCACAACAATTGACCATCAATTAAATTGTAATTAAAACCTAATGCGTGACTATTACTCTTCCTCTCGCATGACTCTCTCATGTACATGCACCATAACTTTGTATAAGAGTAGCAATCACCAAGAACTCTTTCAAACTAACAACTGCTTATCATTTTATAGGATTTAGACTTAGAGTCCTTCTGTTTGAACTTCTCTTTATGCTTGTTTGAACATCTATTTATGTTTGTTTCTTTTATGACTTATAACGTATGTTTGATTTACTACTTGCATTTGATTTATTGCTTATCTTGATGTTGTATAATGTATACTATACTTTTAGTATTTTAAGGCATTTTTGCGGGCATCGTCACCCGGGCACGCGCCCGCCTTGCGCCTTGCGCCTAGGCTCCGGGCACACCTTTTGCGCCTTGGTGCGCCTAGGGCCTTTAATAACTATGCTCGAGCTCGATAAGTTTTAAACGAGTTCGAGCTCGACAACCTAAAGCTCGACTCGACTCGGCTCGTTTACAGCCCTATATATGCATATGATGGTGGTATACCCTTGCAATTTATAATAACAGAACAATAACGGGAAAATTAATGCTATGCAACGTACTATATCCATTCTTTGCAAATAATGCAATGTACTCCTCAGTGACAATATCGTACAAAGTACTTTTGAAATATTTTCAAAAATGCCAATACTATTGCACTATTTGTAAAATATTGCAAATGTACATTGTAGTTTTTGTCATGTTTTTCTTTTTATGCGTTAATTGTAATTATTTGAGAAGTATGCTATATTATATTTTCACTTAGGACTAGGTTACATTAGTTGATAAGATCGCGAAAGTACATTGCCTATGTTTGTATTGTGGCCGAATAATAACTATCAAATAAAACCAATCGAGATAGAAACCTCATGGTATCAAGGTATTCGACTTGGGAATGATATATACTAACTCAATCCAAATTACCCAAACAAACCAGACCGAAAATCACTTCAAAAACCTCACCAATCCTATCTGGAGAAAAAGTACAAATTTGGCAATTGTAATTTGTGAGTTTTTCCTTGATTTTCATTTCAAATTCATTGGTCCCACCAACCTTCTCCATATATACAATAACAATAAAGTCTTAATCCCAAAATGATATGGTGTCAGTTAACATAAATCCTCCTATGTAATCGTCGAAGAGAAGTACATTTCTCCTCTCTTTTTTTTTTTTTGGATGCAACGGGAAGGGAAAACCCAAAAGATTAATCCACGTTACTCAACGACAGTCCTCCAGCTCGTGCTGCCAACAATGTCATATAGCAGCGTCTACAAGCAAGCGTTCGGAGGATGACCAAATATATGAACCCAAAGGCCAAGTCGAGGCCAAAATTTGCCAAACAGTCTCTCTCTTATATAATGATTCAGCCATTAAAAAGCTAAGAAGAAAAACACACATAAACAAAACGAAACATCAATTCAAACAGGGCCAACAAAATTCCAGATTTTCCATTTGTGCTAAATAACTTGGTGAGAATTAAAGTAGATTTTATCAACAGCACACGACACTAGGGTTTTGGAATTAGCGGTATCATAGAACAAGTAGATGATACGAAAGCAAGCTTACCTCATCTTCGATGTCCTTGATTTTCTGCATTACGGTCGCCATTGTTTGTAGCTGGAAGAGTTAAATCTTCCGATTACAGGCTCTTTTGATTGATTGATGCTTTTTCGAGTGCAAAGCTCAAAAAAAAAAAAAAAAGGAGGAACTGTCGCGAAAGAGGAAGAGAGCCTTCTAGACAGACGAAATGTCGTGGCGAGTATAATTTGATCCGGGCAGGTGAAAACTGGAAAACCCCCTGGGTTCCGATCCGACTAAAGGCTTTGAAACTGGACTCAGCTTGGACTTTTGGTTTAGGGTTTTAATCTTTTGAGTTTTTAGCCGTTTTGACATGCTTACTATTTGGGCGCAGTCAATGTGACCAACGTACTTCATAAATATTAAATGTGTCTTGTGTATTTTAGTTTCGTTTTCAATTAAGCATGTCAAAATGGCTAAAAACTCTTTTAGTCTTATGCCTTCCTTCTTCCAACCTTTGTGACAAAAATTTGGGTGAGGTGGTTTTGTTTTACTTTTACACGGCGGGTCTCGTTAACCGACTAAATTCACCGTTTCACACAAAGACTTCTTCATACTTTATCCCGTTCGAATGGCTATCTCTTTGTTAGTGTGCTCCATTATTTAGGAATAATTCCTAAATGAATACTCCCTCCATCCTATTTGAAGTTTTACCATTTTTTTAAATAATGAGTGTAAAAAAGGTTGTGAGAGGGAAGAAGTTAGTGAGTATGACAAGTGGGACCTACAATTAAATATATGAGATGGGAATGTTAATAGATATGACAAGTGGGCCCCATAATTGAAGTATGTGAGACAGTGAGAGGAAGAAGTTATTGGGTATGACAAGTGTGTAAGTTTGCGTAGTCCACACATGCCGAGTGAAAAAAGAATCCTAATGTGTTTGGGATTTTCGCCTTTCTTAGCAAAAAATGATTCCTATTTTATACTCCCTCCGTCCCATTTTATACTTCAAAAAAAAGTGGGCACAAGAATTAAGATGAGAATTTTTATATTATAAAATATAGATAGTGGGGTAGAGTGTTGTGAGTATAGAAAGTTGGTAGGAGAGAGAAAGTGGGGTAGAAAATAGTTAGTGGATAGTTGTTGTGTGTATGAAATGTAACACTAAATAAAAAGTATAAAAAGCTTTCCTTTTTTGGATTTTAAAGTTTAAAATGGGATACCCAAAAGGGAAATTTTTGAAGTTTAAAATGGGACGGAGGGAGTATATAATTTTCATTTATTAATTAATTGTAAATATTTATTAGATGTAGTTATATTTTAGTTTCCTATTCATTAGGGATTTGATTATGAATACTAACCCTAATGAATATCTAACTTCTTTAGTGTTTAACCTTTTTTTGTAGGACAATCATTGTCATATCTTGAAGAACTCCCACACATCTATAAAAGGAGGAGGAGAGCTCCAGATTATTTACGCACTCAGAATATTAAGAGCACCATACAAAGTTGAAGAGTGTTGTCTTTTTGTGAAGATTTTCGTAGTTGTTAATGTGGGCACATATGCGACTACATCGCAGCCTACATCGTGTTTTGTACTTATTCTAGGATAGACTTGGTTCTTCAAGAAACGATTCATTTTCATCTTTGCTGCTTTGTTCAGCGTAGGATCGTGTTTCTCAGAGTATCATAAGTCTTAGACAAGTGTTTCAGTATTTTAGTTAGTGTTTTAATATTTGGTCGCTTTTCTTAGTTTCTTTTATTATTGTAATCGATCTTAAACGTTTTAATAAAGAGAAGTTTTTGTTGTCTATAGCATATTGCTGTAGATGTGTAAATAACTAGTGTTTATTATTTATTCTGCTGCAAATTCTGTTTGGTGTAGTTCCTGGTGTAACCACATCAATATCAACACTGCGTCTCTGTTCTTTATTTTTCCTGATATCCTAGCTACCAAAACTTTCAAAGTGGAACCTACATTTTTTACCATTTTAAGACACTCATTGGGTAAAAGGTGAAGCTTCAAATGGGACGGAGTGAGTATATATACTTTGGAAAATAATAAAGTTGCAAAATGTGGCTTACAAAATGATGTGTTATAATTGTGTTGGTGTTTTTAATTCGAGTGTGTCGGGTCCACTATTGATGTAGCCAATAAAATATCGCCACCACATCTTGTATCATTCATTTTATAAAAAAAATTGTAAGCCTAGTGTTGCCCATATATATATTTTTTAAAATTGTCTAGGGTGTTGTTCACACCCATAATATTATTGAGTATATCTGTAACTGTGCCTTACAGTTTTGTATCATTTAAAGCTTTAAGCACATTTTCGGATGTACTTAATAATTTTACGGGTGTGAACAACAACACCTAATTGTCCCAAAAAATACTACATCTAAGGGTATATGTCCACATTTCCTTTTTAATTTATTTCAGAGTATATCTTCTAAAAATGCAAAGAATATTTACTATTCTTTTCACTCATTCTCTCTACTACTCCATCTGTCCCACTATAAGGTTCCTACTTAGACTTTGCACGGGGATTAAGAAAAAGTAAATATTGTGTGAGTGTGAAAAGTAAACTAAGGTTCCATCTGTTTGGAAGAAAATATTTTTCGGAAAATATTTTCCGGTGATTGTTAAGCATCGAAAAATGGGGGAAATGTGGTTTTCCCCCTTTTCTAAGGAAAATGATTTCCTTACCTCCACCTAAGGAAAACATTTTCCGGAAAAGGTTAATGATACATTTTTTTTGAACACTCTTCTACCTCCGCCTCGCCCCTTTCCCACACCACCCATCCCACCCCCTCCCCTACCCCCACCCACCTTAACCCTCCCCCCCCCCCCCACCAAAAAAAAAAAAATCTTTTCACTCATAATAAAATTATTTTTGAACACCTCCCCCACCACCCCACTTACCCACCCCCCCCCCCAAAAAAAAAAAAAAATAACTTTCTTTTCACTCACATTAAAATTATTTTTGAAGACCTCCCCCACCCCCCACCTAGGCCCGGTGATCATTGCACAGGGCCCCGAATTTTTAAGGGCCCCCTATAGTTGTAAATTCTGTCATTTTAAACCCTTAATTGTTTTAAAAATTATTCTTTTGATCTTTTAAACCTCTTTACCCCAATTTATTTCTTCTACCTCACTTTTTATACTTACAAAAATTACACGACTTACACTTTATCTTAATATCCATACATAAAATAAAAAACACAACTTGTATTGGGATGGAGAAAGTATATCGTTATTTATGTAAATTTCTTAGATAATAATAAGGCTTAATATTTAAATTTAGCACAAGACCTCTAAAATTATTGAGACGGGCCTGCCCCCACCCTCACCTCCCCTACCCCCCCCCCCAACACCACCCATCCCACCTCAACCCCCACCCCCATTCAATTTTTTTTCTCATATTTTTTGTTTCCTATAATATGTTTTTTTTCTCGTACTAAATTAATTTTTGCTCATATGAAAATGTTTTCCGGGAAACATTTTCCTTAAATTTACCAAACAACCAAAAATATGTTTATGTCATTTTCGGAAAAACATTTTCCAGTAAATCATTTTTCGAAAAATGTTTCCCCCCAAACAAGCGGAGCCTAAGAGAGAGAAAGTGATAGGGGGTTTTTGTTGTGAGAATGACAAATGTGTCTCATTTTCCATTTTAGTTAATAAAGTAAAGTAAGAACCTTAAATTGGGACAGACTAAAAAAGAAAGTAAGAACCTTAAATCGGGACAGAGAGAGTACTTATTTTTATACTCACAACACCAATCAACTTACTATTTCTTACCCCACCTTCTCTCTCATACCTCACTTTTCATACTCACAACACTTACATCATTTCCATCATTTCTTAATCTTCGTGCAAATGAGAGGGTGGACATACACTATGGGACGGAGTGAATAATATTTTTGGGGGAAAATGTGTTTAAATATCATTTTATTAAAAAAATTGCCAATATTTAATATTTGCAATTTTTTTTTAAACATACCATCTTATATACCAAACAAACAGAGTTATTTTACATGCAAAGTCATACCCTGATACATACCAACTAGTCTATTAACATGCACACCATGAACATCATTTAGTAGACATGGATAAATATACATGGATAAATATACAGAGGTGGCTCTTCAAAACACTCATTTAGGTACATGGATGCAGCTTTTTTTGCCAAACTGTCAGCTACAGAATTTCCTTCTCTATAAGAAAAAGAACACCAAAGCTGATGAAACTCTTGCATTAAGTACCTGCAATCAGTTAGCAAGTTTTGTGCGCCAACCGGAGAATGCTGCCCTCTCTGCACAATACATTAAAAGTTACTATGGAATCCGTTTCCAAATAAAGTTTATCAATGCGAATCAACCTAGCATATTGTAAACCAGTTCGAACCGCCCAAATTTCTGCAAAATTAAATATTTGAGAAGGGGATTACAATAGCATATAATATGAATCTTTGCCACCAAATTTTAGAAAAAAAAAATAGAGAATTTTAAAAAATCTTTTAAGTTGAAGTATGGACATTCATTTAGGGACGAAGGGAGAATTACTCTTTTGTTTAAATTTCGACCATTTAAATTACTTTAACTATATTATAATATACTTCCTCAATTTCAAGTTAGTGTGAACTTATTTCATTTTTTGTCAGTCTCAACATAGTGTAAACTGCTCAAAATAGCAAAGAATATTTATTATTCCTCATACTCATTATCTCTCCTACTTTATTTTTACACTCACAACACCAATCAACTTACTATTTCTCCCACTCGTTCTCTCTCCTATTTAAATTTTCATACTCACAAACACTTCCTTCCACTATTTATCTCTCCTACTTTTCCTTAATTTCTGTACCATTTTTTTTGGTTTACACTAACTTGAAACGGATGGAGTAGTTATTTTTTACGCGAAAATATGAAGTAAAAAAAAAACGTGTTTTCCTAAGAGATTATGAATAACGTGTTTTTCAAATGCGCGGTGGTATTTTTATAAATAACCAAAGTTTGTTTTAAAACACACGGTGGTAATTTTTAAATAACTGTCACTTGTTTAAAGGCACGTGATAACATTTTTGTAAATAACCTAAACTTAATGAACACTATAGGACTATTAAAACCACTACTCTTTGACACTACCACTAACACTCTTTAATACCACGACTAGCAGTTATTAAAAGTGTCAGTTCGATGTCTAAAAATGCAATATAAATGTCTGGCACTTTGTAACATTAGCGCGCAATTAGAATAAAAGTCAGTTTCAATGTTTATAAACGTTAGTATAAATGGTTGGCACTATTATGATGTGAACCCTAAATCGATACAAAGAGATCCAACACCAAAGCTACTAAACGCTACAAGCTTGTAGCTCAACAAACTTGATAAGATTAATGAGAGAGAATGTCCAATCTAAGAAATCTTGAAAACTCACAATTAATGAGAAAATTGAATGATTCAGTTATAAAAATAAGAGGCTGTCTCGCGTACAACGGCCGCACGCCGTGCGGCGGCGCCGAGCCGAGCCGCGCCATATTTTTTATTTATTTATTTTTTTTTTTTTGCCGAGGATTTTTTTTTTTTTTTTTTTTTTTTTGCCACCCTAACTTTTTTCCTCCAACAAAAAGTAACACTTTTTATACCGAAATGTAACACTTTTTTTCTTCAATGTAACACTTTTTTTCAAAACAAATGTACCACAATTTTGATGCAATAGATTAAAGATAACATAAAGATTCACAACTAAATTAAAGTAACACTTTTTATAAAGGAATATAACACTTATTTTTTCAAATGTAACACTTTTTTTTTCCTCCCAAAATTAACATAGGATTGACAACTAAAAACTAATGTTACATTTTATAAAAAATGAATGTAACATCTTTTTTCTTAATTGTAAGAGTTTATATTCCTAAATGTAACATTATATATGAAATGTAACAATTTTTTATTGAGAAAGTAACAATTGAAATGCAAACTTATTTTTTTTTTTGTAAAAACTGATGTTACCTTTAACAGTAGAAAGTGTTACTTTTTGAAGATGAAAGTTTTACTTTTATCAGAACAGAGTGTTACATTTTCAGCTGACAGCAGATCAATTTGTTTTGTGTGTAAAAAATGTATTTTTTTTTAAAAAAATCAAACCATATCATGAACTATGTAGTTTTATTCGTCTCGTCGAAATGAACACAACGGTATTTTTAATTTTTTTTTTTGACTTATAAATCACAAGATATGACATTTTAAAGTTTTTTTTTTTTTTTTTAAATGGACCTGGGCGGATGGGGCGGGTGGGTCGGGCCGCGCCCGTCGCACGGCGTACACCCGCCGTTCCTAAGAATTTGTCTAAAAATAAAATTGTTTTAAACAATGTTAACGGCACCTTATAAAGGCTTGAGAAACCTAAAAAAAAACCCTAAAATACTTGAATATAAGGAATTCTTACAAAAACAGGAAACTGAGACTAAAGTTGTGTTTGGTGCATCAAGCATCAAGTGTTGGATGCTTAATATAATGTAGGGTAATTTAGAGGTAGGATGTATTTGATCACATTAAGCACTAGATGTCGAATGTTGAGTGGGGCCACTACAAGAAAGTGACTTTTTGAGACGAATTTTGTGACATGTCTTGTGACGGATTTATAATTATGCGTCAAAGGTAAAGGAATTTTTGAGTATTTGACAAATTTAAGTTTGTGACAGAGATTTTGTAACACATGATGTCACAAATAATTTCAGCATTTTGGGAGGGAATTGGAGCGAAATTTTCCTGGTTAATATTTTATTTGTGATGGTGAATGTTGATTTTTGTGACTGATTTCAGAGGTCACAACTACTTTTCTAGAATTTGCCGCTCCCACAAGTATATTTGAGCTATTTGACCAAATAATTAGCGGGAAAAGATATAATTGTGACGGAATTAATTGGCATTTGGGACAGATTTTTAGTTTTCACAATATATTTTCCGGGATCTCAAAATTAAAGAGCGCGTTTTTTTATTTTTATGGCCCAATGTCAAATTTGTTAGAGTAGAGATCTTCTACGGAACAAAGAGGAGGACAAGCTGGCGGACATACCGAGCGAGCGCCTGGTATAGACCAGGCGGGCGCCCTTTTTGGCAGAAGGTTTTGGTTCCTGGCGGATTAGTTCAGGCGGGCGCTTGGGGTAACCCAAGCGGGCGCTCGGTGCCCCGATGGGAATTCGGGAAATACCAGTTTTGACGGGATTTCTCTTATGTTTAGGTTTAGGTCTCATTCTAGGTTTGCTATATAAATAAAGTTCCGCCCCATAACTCATTGTAACTCCATATTTACATATTATAGTGCAAGATCCTGGCTTGGTAGTGCCCCCAGACGTAGTCAAACATATAGACGAACTGGGTTAACAATTTCTTGTGTTCGTTTTGTCTTTTGCTTTGGGTTTCTTATTTCTTGTGCTTGTTTGTGGTGCCGGGTTTTCTTGCGATTTGCTTGGGTGTTGGAGGGTCAATTCCACAACAACTGGTATCAGAGCTTTGGTTGGAAGATCAAAGGCGTTTATCAAGCAATCAAGAATGGGCAAGGATAAACAAGCGGTGGAGAAATTTGATGGTTCTGACTATGGGTTTTGGAGGATGCAAATAGAGGATCTCTTATATAATAAGGATCTCTATAAGCCTCTAACAGGAGTCAAACCGGAAAAAGAAAAGCAGGAAGACTGGGATCTCATGGATCGAAAAGCCTTAGGGGTGGTTCGATCTACTTTGTCGAAGTGGATCGCGAAGACTACCAGGAAGGCGAAAACCACCAAGGAGCTATTGGATTATCTTACTGAGAGATTTGAAACTCCATCTGCTGCAATAAGGTTGATTTGATACGCAAGATGGGTACTCTCAAGATGCAAGAGGGAGGATCCATAGCTAAACACGTCGATGAGTTTATGGATATTATAGACTCATTGCATGCGTTGGAGATTACTTTCGGTGACGAGGTTCATGCGTGTTTATTGCTAGCGTCCTTACCAAAGAGTTGGAGCGGAACGGTGACAGCGTTAAATGCTTCAGCGGGTAAGAACAAATTGAAGTATGATGATGTTAAGGACTTTCTCTTGGGCGAGGAAAATCGCATAAAGAAGTTGGGGACACCGTCTACTTCGGAATCGGTCTTGGCTACAACTAGTAGGGGAAGACCGGGTTCTAGTAATAAAGGGAGAACAGGGTCAAGGGAAAGTGTAATCGGGGGTGGGGATCAGTATGAGGAGAACAAAGAAAGACCAAGGGTTGCAAGAGGATCGGTAGAGTGCTATCATTGTAAGGAGTTAGGACACTACAAGAGGGATTGTCCCATGCGAAGGGATAAATCGGCGAATGTGATAGTCGAAGGTGACGATGTACTGATTCTGAGTGTTAGTAGTGCGCTAGAATCATGGGTGCTGGATTCGGGGGCATCATTCCACTCATGCGGGCATGCAGGAGTGATGGAAAATTACACTTCCGGTGATTTCGGTAAGGTCTATCTGGCGAATGGAGAGCCTTTGGAAATCAAGGGGAAGGGGGATGTCAGAATAGGAGCATCGGACGGGAACGTCTTACATCTACATGGGGTCAGACACATTTCGGGTTTGAAAAAGAACCTGATTTCAGTTGGGCAGCTGGGTGAAGAAGGTTACACGGTAACTTTTAGCTGCATGAACTGGTTATTACCAAGGAGGATTGTGAGATCGCTCGGGTAATAGGGAAGGAAGATTGTATTTGACAAACACCAAGGATAGTATCGCGGTGGCGTCAGCCAAGGGTGATACGGATTTGTGGCACTGTCGATTGGGTCACATGGTTGAGAAGGGGGTATCCCCGGTAACTTCTCGGGGTGGTGTGTCATATTACATGACCTTCATTGATGATTCGACAAGGAAGGTCCGGGATTACTTCTTAGAAGGGAAAGATGAATCTTTCAGGATGTATAAGAAGTGGAAGGCCTTGGTGAAGAATCGGAAGGGAGTCAAGATTAAAAGCTTGATGTCGGACAATGGTGGGGAGTATGAGCTCGGGGAGTTTAAGAAATACGGTGATGCGAGGGTGATTCGCATGGATATTCTAAACTCGGGTGGGAGCGGCACGGTTCATGATGACCAAGGACAAGGGGTCACTGAAGATGAACCGAATACTCCAGGACCGGATATTCTGCTGCACAGATCTAACGGTGAGTGTAGATCGGATGCAAATGCTCCAGGTTTCTCAAGAAAGGTGAAGTTGAAGCTGGGTTTAGCTTCAACGGGGCTTGGAGAATAGGGGAGGAGGATGGTACTACCATGATCGAGGTGAGCACTAGGACGACACCAATGATGAGTTGAAGACGTATACGGGGTTTCTATATGCGGTTGGTCTCTAGGTGGGAGATTATTGGAGTAGAGATCTTCTAAGGAACAAAGAGGAGGACAAGCTGGCGGACATACCGAGCGAGCGCCTGGTATAGGCCAGGCGGGCGCCCTTTTGGGCAGAAGGTTTTGGTTCCTGGCGGATTAGTTCAGGCGGGCGCTTGGGGTAACCCAAGCGGGCGCTCGGTGTGTCGCGACCCCGAACCCTGCGGGCCCGAGATCGCGAGCTGGACGTCGACTTAAAACCAAAACTGTGAAATACCGAAGTTAAAAATTCCATTTGACACCAAAAGGTGATGATCCAAAGTTTTACAAATCCAAGTTTGATAATAACCAAATACGACTATCATAAACTTCCATAAGTTTATGCCCAACAGAATATAAATGTACAATACTTAATGACGTCATTGTTTGGTACAACTATCCCAAAAAGGTTACACATTTATATAATGTAAACCAACCTATAACAACTTTCCCCAAAAGAATGTATCCACACTCGACGTCCTCTTTCTTGTGATCAGCGAAACTAATCCTTAGCACCTGGGGGGGTTAAGGAAAAACAAAGATAAAAGAAAGGGGGTGAGATAAATCTCAATAAGTTACTAATGCAACTACATGACATGCTATGATGCAATAATCAATAATAAATCACATAACACATGACAATCATCATATATCAGATAGCAATTATCAGATAATGAATAGCAGCGGAAATAAACACATAACAAAGGATATTAGCCAAGGTTTCCAAACCGATACATCCAAATAAAGGATCGCTGCACAGCTTCAATAATCAACAAATCACATCTTCATAATAGCATGAAAGCCGAAGAGAAAAACCCCCGGTACCGGAACAATAACTATAAGAGTGTCACAAAGGACAAGAGCCATGCCACAAAGTCATGCTCGGTAGCTAGATACATTCACAAAGTAAGCTAACTTATCTCTTCCAAGGCCAATCTGGAAAAGGGTATAGTAAGGGCAAAACAATGGTCAACATTATAATGGACTTGGCTTTGCCATTATAATCTTTCCCATCGCCCGATGCAACAATTATGCCAGCTGGGCTTCCAAATAAATGCTAAGTAATAAATACTAGCTTAAATAAACAACTTAAGGTTCCAAAGTAGGGAACCAATCCAAATAAATTACCACAAAGGTAAACCAATCAAAACAACACATCAAGGATGAACCACATTCCCAAAATAATACTTAATCAAATTCCATAACATATTTATTCACAAAAGAATCAATTCCACTTAATAAAACGTCACACGGTGTTATCTTAAGTTAATAAGAAGAAGGAACCCTAAACTAGGTAAGCCATTTAGTTTAAACAAGCAAAAAGGGCAAAATTCCAAGCAGGCGGGCGGGAGGGCGCCTGGGTAGGGGCAGGCGCGCGCTTATTTGACCAGAAGGTCTGGCCGCTGGAAAAGGGGGTGCAGGCGGGCGCCTGGCACCACGCGGGCGGGCGCCTGGTCTGGATTCCAGCCGGGAAAACAGAGCTGGGTTCTTCATTTTTCATACCCATTTCACACATTCTCAAAATCAATGCTTCCCACATGATCCCCAAAGTACCCAAACAACAACTAAACCAAAGGGAACCTTACCAACACCATTTATCAACCCAAAACCAAGATTGAATCATGACATTTGTATCAATCACCATTTTAATCCAAAAACCCAAATAAATTCCAAATCAATTCTAAACTCAACCAAACTTCAAATATAACAACAAAAGCATTATATGAACATGATATGAACATTTTAGCATAAAAATTGGGGAAAAGCAACTTACTTGGATTTTCTCAAAGTTGACGGATTTCAAATATTGTTGATTCTACGCGATCCTATCGACGATCTAAACAAGTTTCACGTTTTAAGAAATGAGAAATAACAAGAGGAAGAGGAAGAAAATGAAGAGAGAAGGGAGAGAGAAAAACTTACCATAACAAGGAGAGAGAGAGGGAGTTGCTGGGAATGATGAGGGAGAAGAGGAAGGGTGAGGGAGAAGAGAAGGAGTAGGGAATTATTTCAAATTGTTACAATTAGACCCCCTCCCCAACTACTAACACAATTACTCCCCTCTAACAAATAAGACTCAACATTTCTTCACTAGCACAAATGACCCAAATAAAATGCTAGGCATAAATTATTATAACACATAAAATGCACACATAAATTTTTAAATAAATAATAATTTAAATAAATAAATAAGCAAATAAATAAATAATAATTATTTATTACTAATAAAATAGAGCCTAGATTTCGGGTCGTGACACGATGCCCTGATGGGAATTCGGGAAATACCAGTTTTGACGGGATTTCTCTTATGTTTAGGTTTAGGTCTCATTCTAGGTTTGCTATATAAATAAAGTTCTGCCCCATAACTAATTGTAACTCCATATTTACATATTATAGTGCAAGATCCTGGCTTGGTAGTGCCCCCAGACGTAGTCAAACATATTGACGAACTGGGGTAACAATTTCTTGTGTTCGTTTTGTCTTTTGCTTTGGGTTTCTTATTTCTTGTGCTTGTTTGTGGTGCCGGGTTTTCTTGCGATTTGCTTGGGTGTTGGGTGTTGGAGGGTCAATTCCACAACAAAATTTACTTTGCCGGGATATCAAAATTAAAGAGTGAGTTCTTTATTTTTAACACCCAATGTTAAAGGTAATTACTTTTTAGTAAAATATACTATTGGTCCCTTTACATAGCGAGTTCTCATGGATTAGTTTATAGTAATAAAGATTATCACTTTGCACTTCATATTTTAAACATAGTTGGCCAATCCGTTAAACTTGATCTAAAACGAACTTAAAAATTCAGGCGATCTATAATTTCCATTACCTTAATTTTGTGATTATTGACATAATTTGGGAAATTTTATCCTTATAGCTGTGAATTGAGTTTAAAATTTACTACTCCCTCTAAGGTTTTTACTTTCTTTTTTGTTTGTCCCATACTAAGGTTCTTAGTTGTTGTTGCTTTATTGCCTAAAATGGACAATGAGACCCACTTATCATTTTGACAACAAAAACTCTCTACCCACTTTCTCTCTCCTACTTTCTCTTACTTTACTTTTCATACTTATTTTTTTTAAAACAAACAACACAAATTTTCATTAATAAATCTCAAGAGAATGGCGCTCCACAACAGTCAGAGACTCATTCCAAAATAGAGGATTTAGATAAAGACATACAACCAAATATAAATTGCTCGTCTCCATGAAAAAGCATAACTCATTTCGAATAATGGAGCCTAACCTTAAACCAAATCTCCTTTAAACTCCGTTGCGAACAATGACCATATTTGGAGTTGAAGACTCGACAATTAAAAACATTTGGGTTGACGGACAATAAATGTCCAACCAAACATCCAAAGCATCATAACAAAGAAAAATTCAAACAACACATAAAGGCTCTCAACAAACGGAGAGAATGCAAAGGCTCTCGACAACGGAGAGAAAGCATGTAATAACGAGAAAAAAAAACGTTGATTGCACAATAAAATCGACGGTGAGAAGAGCGATTGCTATGGCCACTGCTACCACCCCACCGATCATCATCAAAGTCATAATACTCAATGGTGAGAAATTATTGAAATGGAAAGAAACAAAATACAAACAGAAAAAAACATCGGACGAAATCCGACGAATAACGCCGGATCCCGTCCGACTGGCTATGGCGTATTCTCTGTGGTTTTTCAATGAAAGAAGAAAGTTGGGAGGTTTCATACTTATAACATTTACTTTTTCTTAATCTCCGTGTAAAGTAAAACTAGGAACTTTAGTCAGGGACGGAGGGAGTACTAGTTTTTCTAAAAATACATTTCTAAAAATAAGGAAATCAAACGTGCTTTGGAAAAATAATACTCCCTCTGTCCCAGAAATATTGTCCCATTTTGACTTTTATGGTCAATAAAAATAAACTTTGACCAAACATTAGTGTCAATCTAATAATCACGAATCTTTTTTGGGACAGATCTTCTGGGACTAATATGATAATTGTATTAGATTGTAGGGTCTAATATATAATTTTACTCCTTACTCTCAGCTTCCTAGTCCTACTCTCAGCTTCCTAGTCTATCTCGACTCTGTTTACTATTCCCACAATTATACAGATCGTGGTGGGATATAAGAGAAGAGGGAAACTGCTAGGTTTTCCATCAAACGCCCATAACCAAGAATCCCGTCTATGGTTTGTTCCAAGTTTTGATCGTGATTTGCCCTATTATTGGTGTTGCGTACTTCAAGAAATCGAGGTTTGATTCAATTTTTTTTTGCAAAAATTGGTGTGTTCTTCTACCTATGTTTCATTGTATTTTAGGTTTTGCTAAAATCAGTTAAAACTTTCCATGATCGTGTGCGTCAATTTGGTGATTGGTATGAATAACTCCCTGAAATTTTATGCTTCCTTTTTCATCACAGTTTTGTGATTTTTGGTTTCAGTGGAATGCATTCTCTGGTAATTTGGTTGAATGAAGTAATCATCTTTACCCCTTTTTTAGAATCATAAGAAATAAAAATAAAAATAAAAATATAATAATAAATTCACTGATGATGTTGTAAACCCTTCCCCGATGTGGAAAGTAGATTATAATTGAATGTTGAACTTGTTCCATACTTGTGTACATACATACAGCATAAGCCTTGATTATGGTGTGAAAAAAGATTACGATTCTATGCTTTATTCTTTTACCTGTTACTTAAACTTGTCTACTAATATTATGTGGATTAGAGGATTACTAGTGTTTTGAAATAGCTGGAAGTGGTTTATCTAGTTGAAAACTCACTAATGCACTTTATAGTCTAGTCCAGGTTATATCAAGTAAATTTGATCCCAGTTTAAATGCTGAATTTGTTTCGTACTTGTGAATATATACATATATAACATACATAACTTTGTCTGTGATGATATTTTTATTTCATATCATTCTTTTTCATAGGATTTTGGTCTTGCCTTTTGAATATTTAGACACGAACTATGTCCCATGACCGTAGTTGGATGTATAGGCAGGCTGAGGAAAAAAGAAGGATTCCAGGAGAATATCGTAGAGGGGTTGAGGAGTTTCTTAATTTTGCGTACAACCATCCTGAATGTGTTGATGATGGAAAAATTCTATTTTTTACGCATCAGTTGTCATTTTACCTGCACACTACACTTTATTTTGTGCGTATATAATGCATACACTATCATGTTATATATTTATGTAGGTCTACTTCAATGGTACACTTTATTTTTTGCGTATATAATGCATACAGTATCATGTTATATATTTATGTAGGTCTACTTCAATGGTACGTGAGGAGGAGGTTTTATTGGCTCAATAGGTGCATCAACATTAGTTAGGCCTCAAGATGAGTCATATGAATCGGTGCCTCATATCGCAAGTGAGGAGATTCCAAATTCTAATGGCGTTGTTGTGCTTTCTCGGAGACGCGAGCATGCACTACCACCCAAAACGAGGGGGTTTACTAGAGGATCAGAACCTCCACTTAACCCAGATGACCGGCCATTTACCCCATTGGGACAGACAATGTACTGAATTGATCACAATTGATCACATGATTTATTAAATAATGTTCATAACAATTCTAGTTGTTTCCTGCTTGTTAATAAAAATTTAATGACCATTTCTTTATATAAATAGTTTTATTGAACCTGAGGCTCGCTCGAGGATTGGATTTCTTGTCAAGTCCCACTTGCCTGGTCCATGTGCTGATTGGTATGAATGGAGTAAAAGTGAAAAGAAAATTGTGTGGCAAAAATTTCTTATAAGTTCAATTTAATCCATGGTTAGTCAATCTAATAGTCATAAAAAAAATATCATCTTGCTTTTTTATTGAAAGAACTTCTAATCTTACACTACTAATACACAATCATAGCTTCATTTTATCTATTTATTACGTATAAGTACACACTTTATATACTTTATGTTTTCAGGAGTATTACCAGTTCAAAGATGAAGACTTAGAGAGGGCTGAAAAGTTATTGTACATGCATGTGGCTGGAAACTATAGGAACTGGATGTATCGGGAGAGAGAAGCTGCAAAAAGAAAGCACGGGGACTTAAGAAAGTCTGCTAATGACCCTCCTGAATGGATTGGAAAAGTTAAGTGGCAAGGACTTCTTAAAAATGGCTTACAAAAGAATGGACGGATAAAAGTGTTGCAGGTCAAAGGAATCGTGCCATGTCTGATGGAGCAGTTTATACAGGTGGTTGTAGGCCTGTTGAGCAGGTTGCTTTGGACATGGTAAGGCTCTCAAAACACTAAACTATTAACAATGAAAATTTGAGGATTGTAGTACATTGATTTGCTTTGCTTAAGTCTGAAGTTTTAATATATAAATGGTTTAACAAAATCTCTCCATATCCAGTATAAGCAAACTGGACATATGCCAAGCCATTTGGAGGTCTTTGAAGAGACGCACCAAACAAAGAATGGAACCTCAAAAGAGTGGATTTCTAATCGAGCTAGGCGAATTGGGGTAAGTATTATTCCTTAAGAGTAAACAGATTCTTGCATATTCTTGCATGCCATTATTATTTCAAGTTTTCAAATTTTGTGAATTAACCTCAAATCTTTTTTCTTTTGATTCATGGCCACATGGGGCCACCATGACCGCTATAAAAATCTGTACTTACTTTTGGACTACCATAACTATATTTGGTTTGACTTTTTATAGTTGTGGGAAAATTATTATCTTTCTCGAGGGCCTCTGTTATTTAAAATTTACATGGGAAACTTGCAACAGATTGATTTTACAAATTTCTTGCTGCCAATGTCACCTAATGAGTAGTTTTTTTTTTGGATTATATATGTTAGACATCCATTAGTTTGAGGCATAGAGTGCCTAAACGGGCACAATGAGGACTTTATGTAATTGCAGACACACCACACGGACGCACAACTTGTATATGTGCATTTCTCGTCTTTCTTTGTGTAGATTAAATACAGATCCCAACACCAAAACACTCTAAATTGCAAAGCATGTGCTCAAGACCGTAAATATGAGATCCAAATATCCAACCCACCCACCCCCACAAAAACAAAAATGAAAAACACTAAGAAATCTCATAAACCCTCGTCAAACAGGCCTCAGTATATGGTTTGCAGCTTGACTTGGTTACTTTTTGCTGCTAGTATGTGGTCTGCATATAGCAGTTGGATTTAATTAAATGATGATGTTATTATGTGGTCTGTAGACTACAGTTTAGGTGTTGATATTCTCATGAAAAACTACAATTATCAGGTGTACCTGATGTATATATGTGTTGCGTCTCTTATACTTTTGTATGGCAGGAAAAATACAAGTCACTCTTAGAAGAAAACGCAAGTTCTGATGGATTGGATAAATATGATGATCCTGATTATGGTGTTTGGAAGACAGTTGTTGGAGTTAAGAAGGGTAGATTGCTCGGGCTTGGACCTCGACAAAAGTTTACCTCATCGAAGTACAATGACTCCACTACATCTTCATATTTTGGTATGTTAAGAGATGATCCAACTACAAAACAACTCCAGGAAGAGGTAAAAATGCTACGTGAGAAGGCAAAGCAGTTTGATGCATTACAAGCTCATGTAACTATGATGTGTGAACATATAGGCTTCCCAGTTCCTTTTGTAGCTCCATCAAGTGATCTAGCTACAACAGTTGCTCCACCTGCATCAACAAAAGCTTATATTCCACAATTCGACCCTGATGGAGACAATACAGAAGACAACATGGGGGTAAACTTGGAGAATTTTGATGATTTCATTTAGTTTTGTTTTTAATTAGGGCATGATAATGTAGACATTAGGGGTTGGACCATTTAATCTTTAGTATACTTTGTTATGACTTGTTCATTCATGGTTTCATGCATGCAAGTATTGCAATTTTAGTTTAAATAAAAGATAACTTTGTACTCTATTTATTTATGTCATAATTTTTTATATATTCATTTTTTTATAGTGACCTATTGAATGTGTTAATATTATCAAATTCAATAGGGAAAAAATGTGTAGTATTGTGACCACATAATGTGTGTGACGAGTATGACTTGTGACGACAATTGTGACACACATGGACGTCCTAAAGTTTTATTTTGAAAATAAAACTGTGACGGGAAATTGTGACACCAGAAAACTTGAAATTTAAATTGTACGCAAAGTTTGAATTTTGAAAAAAAAAATTGTGACATACTGGTGACGGAAAGCCCGTCTTAAACTATATTACGGATCAGTCACAAACACTAATTTTGTGACAGAGAATAGGTGACTGATATTGGGACGGAGAAAGTCGTAACAAAATCACTTTTGTTACGGAATGTTTTGATTTATGACGGAATTTGGCCGTCCCCGAAAACCCTTTTTCTTGTAGTGGGCTCTTATTCGTTAAGCAAGGATTTTGATTCTCAACCATTAAGAGGAAGTTGGACATATTCAAGTTGAATGAAAGAATTACATCATGCATCATATCTCCAAATTACCCTACATTGTATCAAGCATCAAGTATCAAGGATCAAGTGCTTGATGCTATCAAACACAACCTAAGTTTTGGACTTTCCATGTAAGCAGCCAACGCATTGCGCCAAGGCATGGCTCAACCAACCAGACTGATAGAAGACTTCAACAACCACTCACATGCTGGAGCCTTATGCTAAGGCATATCATCTTCCAGCTTTTTCCAAACAGACCCCTGAACTTTTCAAATCATCTTCAACCCTCGTTTCTTTAATATTGATCATAGATTTTATTTCTCGGAATTCAAGAAAACAAATAGACTTTGTTTCTTGGCCTTGAACATCTTCCATTAGTACTTTAAACTTGATTTCTTCAACAAGATTCATCAAAGCTTCCCGAATCCTCTTTGTTCATCCACGTGTCATCGGACCTCCATCAATCTCCAACGGATCCTTGCGCCAATTTGATTTCGATTTTGCAATTAGCGCTTGAGCCTCATCACATTAGCACTGACATTTACAAGCAAAGACGTGTTTTTTTAAAAGAAGTGTCAGTTGTTTACGAAAATGTCACGGCTTGTTATAAAACAAGTAACAGTAATTTATAAAATATCACCGCATGTTTTAAAAAACCGGTTATTTAAGCGCTAAGAAAAACATATTTTTTCATAAAACATACATTATTTCCACGCCTTAGGAAAACGGGATTTGGATTGCCATGTTCAATGCAAGAAAATTGGGTTCATGTATTTATAAATGTTAGTACATATCTTAATGAGTGTCCATCTATATATTTATAAGTGTTAGTGCATGTGCTTATCAATGTCAAATCGCAATGCATGTGTGTGAGTGTTAGTACATATGTTATTGAGTGTTTGTATACTATATAAGTTATAGAGTATCACTGCATGTGTAATCAAGTTGAGTATAGTTGAATGTATTTATGAGTGTCATTACATTGCATGCATATGTTATTAAGTATTAGTCATATATTATTGAGTGACAGTGCAAATGTCTCGTGAGTGCTAATGCATGTGTAATTAAGTTTTAATGCGTATACTATTAAGCGACGGTGCATGTTTTATTGAGAGTTAGGTGCGTGTGTTTCATGAGTTTTTTTTTTTTTAGCTTGGGTTTAAGTGTCAATAAATTTATTACTGAGTCGTAGTGCATGTGTTAATGTGCGTACCTTCTTGCATATGCAACCCAAATACACGTTGCTTCGACATCAACTTGTTTCTAAAGACGTCATCAAGTATATACTTTTTTACTTCAACCACAAACCAATGGAAATCTCTTCGTGAGAGACCTCAGTGATTACATCATTTGCGTGACACATTATCATTGTTGAATGCGTCTTCTTCTACATAATATCTATCTCATGAGCATCGCCCTTACCTTTCTTATCATTTGATAATGGCGCACACAAGTTTTGTTTCGTATCTTATCTTGATCTGTCACAGACGAAATGGTTGCCCAACGGTAAATATGTCGATCCTCTCTTTCAAACCAACCATCTTTATACCAAAACCATGATTATCCTGGACCTCTAAACTTTGAATCCCGGAGTTTTGTTACATGTTTGGTATACACCATAGTTATAAATATCATTTCGGTCTACGTACCAGTTTTACTACTGGAACGGGACGTACCGGTTCCGGAATGCACCGGCATACCGTTCTGGGTTTACCGCACTTTCAGTATACTCCCTCCGTTTCATGTGAATTGAGACTTATTTCCCTTTTCGTCCGTTTCACCTCAATTGAGACTGCCGAAAATGGCAAACATTTTAATATTTTATATTCACCCAACCCCACCCATTTAACCCTACTAATTCTCTCTATTCATTTTCCACCACTCATTGTATCCAACCAACACTACTATTTACCCCACTAATTCTCTCTCTTCATTTTCCACCGCACATTCACTGCTTTCTCTTAATTATTGTGCCATTTTTTTTGTCTCAATTCACATGAAACGGAGGGAGTATGTTATAATGGATGATGTATCTTAGACATATATCAAGGAAATCTTATTACACCATACTACTTTTCCATTAAACATCTATATAATTTTATTTTTGAATGATAATAATAATAATAATAATAATAATAATAATAAGAGTGTTTGTATAGAATTAAAAGTTAATTGTGGTGAGAAAAGTGCTTAAAAGGTCTTTGACCTATGCCACTTTTTTTCCTATTAGTCATCAATTTATTTATTTTTCATTTTAGTCATTAAGGCTCCGTTTGTTTCGCGTAAAATAACTTCGGAAAATGTTTTCCTCATTTTCCGGTGTTTGTTACGCACCGGAAAATGAGGAAAATATTTTTCGGAAAATGATTTTTCCCTCTATTCTAAGTAAAATGACTTACAGATTTTTACCAAGTAAGTCATTTTTTGGAAAATGTTAACTTTCTCACTCACACCCAACTCTCCATAAAACCACACCCTACCCAATACACCTCCAACACCACCCTCTCCATCCATCCTATCCCACCCCCACCCACCCACCCTCTAACCTTACCTTACCTTCCCTCCCCCATCACCCACCCACTCCCAAAAAAAAAAAAAAAAAAAAAACTTACTCTTATTAAAGTTATTTTCTAACAACTCTCACACTCCCGCTCCTTAACCCCACTACCCCACCACCTACCCCCTCCCCCAACCAAAAATATAAAATAAAAATTATTTACTCATTAAATTTTTTTTCTAACAACTTCCACACTCCCGCTTCCTACCCAACTACCTCCACCACCCCAAACTACCCCACCACCTACCCCCCCCCCAAAAAAAAAAAAAAAATTTTTTTTTTACTCTTATTAAAATTATTTTCTAACAACTCCCGCTCCCTACCCCTACTACTCCACCACCCACCCACCCACAACCACCCCCCCCCAAAAAAAAAAACTTATTCACTCATTAAAAAAATAAAAATTGAACACCTCCACCACCCCCAACTTCCCCACCCCTACCCACCGTCCCCCTACCAAAAAAAAAAAAAAACTTCTTTTCACTGATATTAAAAAAAAATTGAACATCTCCACCACCCCCAACTACCCTACCACCCCACCACCCCACCTGATGAGACGGAATTTATACATTTAATTCCTAGGTTTTTATGAGCTTAAAATAATTATTTTAATGTATTTGGATTAGATTTTATGTAATTTTGGGCAATTTTGTAATTTTGGGAGTTAATTGTCCTCCGGGGGTAATTTAGTATTTTTATATTTTTACCCGGATTAAATATTTTATTGTTCAAAAGAAATTCTAAATGAGAAATAAATGTAAAACCCAAAAGAGATGAAGGACGAAAATGGATGAAGAGTAGTGGATCAAATTTGGGTTATTAGAATTTTAAAAGATGAAAAAGAATTAAGGAAGTTTGAGCCTAAGCCCAGCTAGTGAGGAATACCAACACCAGCACAGCAGCGAGGCCCATCTCAGTGACGGCCAGGTCAGACGGCCCAGTTCAGAGCCCAAAGTACAGCACGTCTGGCGGATTCGTGCTCACGAGTGGCACGACTCGTGCACTCCAGCGCGAGTCGTGAAAGGATTGGAGAAGGCGCATGTAGCAGGCACGCTTTTGGGCGTGGCTGGCGCGTGCGTGGAGCGGCTGGCGCGTGGTGGACTGAAGCCAAGAGTGGGAGCGCGTGTTCCGACAGATTTTCCATATTTTTCGATATTTTTTGTTATTTTGTTATTTCCATTTTATTCCTTTTCAATTTAGGACTTCTCTGGGTATTTAAATAGGTTTTCATTGTTTTTGAATTTAGACTTCAACATAATTTTAGATCTAGGTTTTTCTTTCTTTATTCATGGAGATTTCAAAGCTTTGGATGAGGAACTAAAATCCAAGCTTTGGGTTTGAATCTTGAACTCATTTTTATCAATTTGAGGTATTTTTCTTTTCATAGTTTTATTCCTATTCATAATTTTACTTGTGATTATTCTAGATTTATTGCTAGGGTTTTAGACTTGATCAATTTAATTGCTCTGATTAATTTATCTTTGCTAGAATTTTCTATTTACTGTGCCAGTGTAGAAATTCATAAGTAGCATCTTCATAGTTTATGCATGTGCCATGGTAAATTATGAAGTTGGTAAAATTAGACGATTATCTATATGAAATAATTGTAGAAAGCGTTCTTGATCTTAGTTTCTTAAATCATTCATCAATTAATTTTGCGATCTATACTGTGCCAGTTAGATTAATTTATTAATTAGGGTTTCTAGTGAGTATGCCACTGCTAGTAACTATTCTGAAAGAAGAAACAGGCATTGAAATAAATCTCGTGATCAGGGGAATAGGGTAAAAAGTGAAAAGAGATATCGATGATAATTGAATAATCAGGTGGGGACGGAATCAAATTTGAAGTATTTCTTAATTATTGTTTCAGCTCATAATTAGTTTAATTCTTGTTTTAGGATATTAGTTTTAATAAATTTATTCCCTCAATCTTGTCATGTGACAATTGCGTAAATAAATAACCGTTATTCGTGGATCGATTATGGACTTATTCCTAGCTACATATTTTTAGAACCTAATCCAGGTTTAATTTGTAGGTGTGCGATTTAGTGTGAGAGCCCGCGCTCGAAGCCGCCACGCTGAAATGATCGCTCATGAAAGCGATTCGGGTGATGCCTCGTTGCTAATGCGATTTTGGAAATGCACTCGGTTCCCACACAATGGTTTCCTCTCGATGGAATCAAAACAGTCAAGAGTCGCCACTACATTTTATTTTAGGAAAAACGAAGATAAAACCTTTTTTTAGAGAAAGTGGGTTCGGGGGCTAAGTTACGAGAAGAGAAGGGGTTAGGCACTCTCCTCGCCCGTGATGGTCTCTAGCATGCATGCCACGTAGATTCAATTTTATGCCTTTTATGCCTTGCTTTTATGCCCTAACAAAGTGGTGATTAATATATAAAGAGATCTTCCTATTCTAGGATTGTTTGCTTTAATTCACAAATGAGAGTCGGTTTGGGTGGACTCTCACTTGATTTTGAAAATGGTTTAGCATTCACATCCAGTAAAGGAAACACATAAAGGGGGTGGGGATTAATATATACAAATGGTAAGTAAATGGGAGACAAATCCCATATCAAATAAATGTCCAAAACTTCGTCCCAAGTCAAATTAGGGACTGCTGTCCATCTGTCTTTCTTGTACCTGCTCTTATGCTCACACAATATGGAAAGTAAATGTTAGGAAAAGTCCCTAACACATAAATTATCAACCATGAATATTCATCTGATTTTAGGAGCATTTTATGGTGTCCAAACAAAGCAGGCAAGATAGAACTTTCAACAGCCTAGTCTGACAGATATGCACACATCCATAAAATATCCACTTTTTGCATCATGAAAACGGGGGAATCATGGAAAACACAACACATGACATTATGGTGTCAGAATAAGAAATATGCTAATCTGAGAGCAGAGAGTTGAAACAAAAAATGGAAAGAACCTCTTCCACTCAGGGTAAAAATATAAAATTGACATTCTCATCTTCCTCGTTCTGTGTATAACAAAAACTATTTTGTGGTCTAAGATAAAAAGCCACGTTTTCTATGCATAAACAAAGCAACAAGACAGAAAGGTACAGCTTGAACAGATTACTGGAAATTTACAAATAACATGAAGACACCCATGAAAACTCACTCAAATGAGATGATATGAACATGAAACTTTGGGTGAACATATATCTATATGTTAACAACACAAAACCATAGCCACTTGAGTATTTAATCATGGTATATCATCATTTGGAAAGAAGAACAACAATAATGTCAACATTTGTATCTTGGAACATCAAAAGCCTAACAAAGTGGCTAGACCCCAAAATAAACTACATAATCATCTATATTTTACATTGAAAGAGATTACAAGATGAAGAGATTACCTAGGTTGTGCTTTCTTTGCTTCCAAGGGAAGACTTTTTTGGTTTTTTCTTAAGGTGTTTGCCTTGTGATTTGAATGAGTGTTTGAGTGAGTGTTTTGGCTTGTGTTTAGAGAGTGTTTTGTGGTGGTGCTATGGTGGTTTGGTGGTGGTTTAGTGACTGAGATTTGAGGGAGTTGTGGATGCTTGAGAGAGCAAAAGAGGGCTGAATATGGAGTGAGTGTTGTGTAACTCTCTTATGTGAATGGTGTATGAGTTGTATATGGATAAAATGGATGAGGGAGGTTGGTATATGGATGATGGAGGTTGGTAAATGACCTTAGGTCACCCTTGCTTAGGTCTAGGAGTCAGTTTTAGGGGTCAATCCCCGGGTAGGAGCAGTTGGAAATGATCAAAACTTGACTTTTGTGAGCAAGTTGCAGCCTTGGCAGAAATCTGATCTGATCTGCCTATTCTGGCCGTACGGATATTTTGGGGGGAGTACTCCCCTAATGGTGGTGGTGGTCCCGGCTGCTGGAAATATCTGTTTTTGCCACGTGTCGTGCTCCGATTGGTCTGTTTCTTATCCAATTGCCCAACCAACTTTGGCCACTTGTCTGAATTGGGTTGGCCTTCATAACTCCTTTCTTTATAATGCATTAGACGTGTGATGATCACAATTCTTGCTCCGGTTTTGGTTCCGCAACAGTCCAGGTTTTGTCCGTATGCGCGCACAACGGTGTCCCGGTTGTCCGCGGTCCCAACATGAAAGTTGCTTGAAATAATCTCGTGGTCATGTCCGTCTATATGAAATATGTTAATGAGCAAGGAATGATAATAATATATTTTTAAGTGCACAGAATGGACGGTAACGAGCAGTTCTAAGGGTGCGGGCCCCGTTTCGGGTCCCGCAGCTCAAAAATTGAAGTACAAGCTTGTTTACTCGCTTTTTCGCTCTGATTATGAATTTGAAGTCCGTTAATCCATTTTATTCACCGATAAGGCTCACGGCACTCCCGCATATCCAAATTGAGGGCTCTAGGTCAATTTTAGGGTTTAGGCCGATTAAAAGGGGTTTGATAAGGGGTGCGAGATCGGGGTATCTACAGAGCCCCTCGTCGAATCTTCTTGTAATGTAAAGGGGATTCTACGATCACTAAGAGACAAAAGATCTCGTCTAGGGTTTAACAGCTGGGTCCAAGGTAGGACTTCCTACGTATCTCTTTCGAGAATTAAGCCTCCGTAGTTCTAACTCAAACAAACAATCAAACAATCACAAGCAATGGTCGGTCCCAGATTCCCGGTTTACCTACGTATCTCTTTCGAGAATCAGACCAATCGTAGTTAAGGTTTATTAAAACAAGAAATTTGCGGGGGTAGCATTGAGATGTGTTGTCTCTTTGCTGGGGTTGCATTGAGATACATTGTCTCTTTGCTGGGAAGGAAATTAATATGAGGAAATTTTTATGAGAACGGGGCAACTGAGCTCAACGGTATCAATGGTGAACTGCCTACGTATCCCTCTATGGGAATCAAGTCAAGTCGTAATTCTAAAAGGAAATCATAAATGGAGAACGTACGATGTTGCGCAGTCTGGGATGGTAATCATAAATGGAGAACGTACGCCATTGCGAAGTTCTGGATGGAAATCATAAATGGAGAGCGTGCGCCATTGCGCAGCTCTGGATGGATGTCATAAATGGAGAACGTACGCCATTGCGCAGTTCTAGATGGAAATCATAAATGGAGAACGTACGCCATTGCGCAGTTCGGGATGGAAATCACATCATAAATAGAGAACGTACGACATTATGCAGTTCGGGATGAAATCATAAATGGAGAGCGTATGCCATTTCACAGCTCTGGATGGAAAACATAAATGGAGAACGTACGACAGTACGCAGTTCTGGAGGAGGTAATATCGACATCGGAAAAGACCACGATCAACAATACTCAAGGATTGACGCAAGGTACAATCAGAGCCGGGGGGTACATCTCAGAATCTGGGAGATGACCTAATTCAACATCAAGATGTGTCGCATTTCTGACTCTGGGGATTTGTATTGACCAACAATTTATGAGAACGGGCGACTGAGTTCAACGGTGTGAACTGCCTACGTATCCCTCCATGGGAATCAAGTCGAGTCGTAGTTCTGAATGGAACCGACTCAACATCAAGAGAAGGCTTAAGATCAACATTATTCAAGGATTGACGCAAGGTACAATCCGAGTGGAGGTACATCTAAAAATCCGGGAGATGACCTAAGTTCAACATCAAGACGAGTCGCATCTGACTCTTCGGGGAAAGACACCTCGAAATCTAGGAGGTGACCTAATTCAACATCAAGATGAGTCGCATCTGACTCTGGGGGAAGGAACAACATAATTTCAATGGTGAGATCTAAATTTTCTTAAGCCGATGGGGATTTGTCTATAATTGAAAGTGAGATCTACATTTTCTCAAGCCGAAATTGATTTTTCTATATCTAAAGGCGAGATCTACATTTTCTCAAGCCGAAATTGATTTGTTAACTGAAGGCGAGATCTACATTTTCTCAAGCCGAAATTGATTTGTCTATAATTGAAGGCGAGATCTACATTTTCTCAAGCCGAAATTGTTTTTGTCTATAATTGGTGGTGAGATCTAAATTTTCTCAAATCGAAATTGATTTTGGGGTGAGTGCATCAAGATGGTATAATTGCCCAAAAACAGAAGTTACACATTTCAATGGGCTGCCGAGAGATAGCATTTCTCAAGGCAAGAGGCAATTACGAGTTTAAAGTAGCAAAGGCAGGTAACACGTGTATATTTCAAGGATACGCTGCATTCTGAGCCATGCCCAAATTCTTCAGATTTGAGTTGCTGTATAATGAGATTTTTGTGCTTTATCAAGCAATGAACCATTGCTTCACGTGATCCATCGGTACTGTTTTGAGTGTTGCAACCTCATTCTATATCCCTGTTCACCCAAAAAGGGTTTTAGATTCTTTCCCAATCAAGCTTCTCCGCTTTTGGATTCGCTGAAACATTACTTTGCGTGGTCCGTCGGCACCGTTTTGAGTGCTACAACCTCATTCTGGATCCCTGTTCACCCAAAAAGGGTTTTTGATTCTTTCACAATCAAGCTAATCCGGTTTGGAGTCACTGCGACTCTTGGCAATTAATACCGAGTTGGAATCATTCAATTTTGACTGAAGTCTCACGTATATCAGGAGAAATGACACGATCAACATTATCTGTTGTGACCTGCAAGTTATCTCTTTGGTTTTTCCATTGTAGTGGGATTATAATCGCTTGCAATGCGCAACCTCTTTGTGAAACCAAGATGTGATTCGTTGTGTGGTTCCAACTTCGTACCTGCATAAGATTTTTTGCAAGTATGTGGTCGTGCCTGAAAATTCAAGCTGCCTATATATCTCTTTCGAGAATCAGACCAACGTAGTTCGACTTTGGAAACTCGAACATATTTTGCAGAAAAGGCATCGGGAAATCTCATTCCCTTAGCATTGATGTTGAATAGGAACCTTCTTGTGAGGACCATGATGTGGCAGGGTGGATGACATATACCTGCTAGAGATTTTCAATAGCAAGCAGAATATATCTTCGACATTAATGTGCTCGAGAGTGTCACTTATGTGCAACAAAAGTTTTAGAACACATACATGGATTGAAATATTTAAGATCGAGAGATTCGGAGAAATATTGAGACAAGAATACATTCTCTTTTCATTTTTCAACCATTTGCCTTTGATGGATGAAAGTCACATTTCACTTTTTGCATGACAATTTTTTTTTTGCATTTGATTGATTTTTCTTTTATTTGACACATGTGCATTGCTTGCATTTCAAACTTCGCTTATCATGAATTAGTGAGTGAGCATTTATGAATGAAAAGAGGGAGAATTGGGAATGAGATGAATTGTGCACTTTATTGTGAATTTTGCATTTTTGCCAAAATGTGGAATATGTAGATGTGTATGGTGAAGCAGAGTCAAAAGCCTAGCGCGAGCACTCAAAAGGTCAATTTCGAACCCCCATTTGATCAATACTACTCAACGGTATATCTCCGGATGCTATGGATGGGTCAGCCCCAGCTATTGGCTGACGAAGCCCCATTTGTTCTTTCTGATATCAACCCCCAACACTCTTGCCGCTGAAGCCCCAGTATCTCTCAAATATCAAACTCAGATGTTGGCTATGGAAACCCCAGTCATGTAATATGACAAGCCCCTGAATCTGGCGTATGAAGCTCTTGTTGTACTTGAGGAGTGAATCCCACATTGATCCAAAATGTCGTTTCGAGACAACTTCATGTTTTGGTGTTTCAACCTCTGGGGTCTCAACTGTCATTGAGAGTTATTCAAATGTTCGATGTCTCGCTGTTGGAGGCAATTCACAATTTCTGACATGCAATACCCAATCAGTAGGGAGTCAACTATCTTTGAGAGTTGTTCAATCATTCGATGCTTCTTTGTCTGAGGCAATTCACAATTCCTGACATGCAATACCCAATCGGTAGGGAGTCAACTATCTTTGAGAGTTGTTCGGCGGAACACAATCCTGATGTTGCCGAAGAATGAGCTTTGGGCTTGGTGGGCCATACTGTCAATTAGAGATGGCGCTGCGTTCTAATGATCTACCCATAAGGGACCTAACTGTCTATGAGAGTTATCCCACATTCTTGATGTCCTTGATCTTGAGAGTTACTGAAGCTTGCAATGCTTCTCAAGAGTTAACCTCCACATTTCCTGCGTTCCTTCAAAAGATCAACTGTCAATGAGAGTTGCTTTTGTACTCTGGCATTTTGCCATCTGAATTTCTGTGTCACCCGGAGCAAACCATTCTCAACAAATGGTATTGTCATAAAGCCACATCATTGCTCTTGAAACAAAACCCAAAACTCTGACATGCAGCCCCAGTTTGGTGTTCATTAATTCGACATCCCTTGCCGGCATTGAGATTCTGAGATCTAAAGAATAACATTCATTTTCTCTTTTGCTGTGACAACTTGCAAGAGTTGGAAGGGGAAGGCACGAGGCCAGTGTTTTGTGGAAGCAAAGGGAAATCCCAGTGGGATCTCCGACATCATGTTTGTGCTGAAATGAGATGATGGGAGGATGAGAGTAGGGGGAAGCCCCTAGACTTGGAAAAAGTATGCATACTCACACATTGAAATCAAAGACTCAAGACTTGAACAAGCGTTAATGGTCAAGTGCCTCAAAATCAAATGGACCCTTCTAAAATTCGATTAGCATTTTAGTTTTGATTTAGATAAGCTTGACAAATCACTTGAACTCAAATTAGATCATGACAAATTGACATGAGAACATCGTTGGACATGCGTCGTGATTTGCTCTGTCGTTTGACCTCGTTTGATGAGAGGCCTTCGCTGTTGTCTCGCTTTCCAAGATTGGATACGTCGTTAGAGGACACACGACTTTTGGTTTTTGGTCTCCCTCAGTGTAAGGGGGTGGTAGATCACGTTGGTCTCCAACATAAGTCACCAGTTGTCGTTGTTGATGGTGCTTTTCCCGAAGTTGATTGAGCGAGATCTTCTTAGTGCAGATTTGCTTCGTATGCGCGCTGCTCCTTGAAATTGATGATGTCACATGAGATTGTCTGACCCTCGGTCCATGCCTCGTCTTTGTGTAACGAGTGATGAAGTCATCAGTATGAAATGCCAATTGCCGTCATTGAAGGCACACACATGAATTTGAAGTGTCGCGATATCTTTTCTAAAACAATTGAATTAAACAATAAAGCAAATGGAATATGTACAAAAATAAATGAATAATGTTTCTTCTTCTTCTATTTTTTTTTCTTTTTTTTTTGAAGCTCCTTCGCCTTTTTTTTTGAAAGAAGAGAAGAAACATGATTACTTCTAAAACATAATAACTTCTACGAAACGTAAATTTATAAAATGCGAGAATTTACAATACATTATACATTAAAAGAAAATCGCCGACACTTGCACTTGCATAAGTGTGACAGTCCTCCTCAGCCTTTTCCATTTGATTGGCTTCTCTGAACATGCTCTTGATTGCACCCTGAAATCTTCGTTCGTCGGGTGACTTTGTCGATTGTGTTCGTGAACTTCGTTGATTGCCTTCGGTCCTAGTTCCCATCTCAATTAATCACAATCTAATTTTTATTCAAATTTCATTGATTTCTTTTATTACGTGACATTAATTGTTTGAGGGTCCAGATTAAGAAAGCAATTGGTTATAAGGCAGGTTCATTAACTGAAAACATATATTACTTGACATGCAATAAAATAAAAGCACGAAGACAAAGACACACTCTAGACTTAGAAAAGGAAGAAGATGTGTGAGCACATTACTAAGCGATACGCAAAAAGGAACAGGAGTAGGAGTTGGGGCGGTGAGCCCAGTCACAAGCAAAAAGAGGCAAGACTTCGCAGGTCGACATGCTTCTAACATTTAACCAAAGTAACCGCTCCTCGGTCATAACAAAATTCGGCCACCAAACAAAAGGGAAAACCTTCCTTGGGATTCAGTGAGCCCCTAGGATACATTGCAGGATTCAAACATTCAGTAGAGGTCGGCCATAACATTCAGCTGGAGCGGCTTCTGGATCGTCCCATCCTCGATCATATCTTGCAAAGTATGCCTCAAATTCTAGCAATCATCCGTCGCATGACCAGGCGATACGTGGTATGCACAATATTTGTTGGCGTCCCAATTCTTAAGGGGTGGATTAGGCGGACGGTATCCCTCCATTGGTTTCAGGACACCTTGAGCAACTAGTCTTTGAAAAGACCGTATACAAGGGGGCATCAAACTCATCGAATTGCCTAACTCTTTTGCCCCTGCGACCTCTTTGTTGATTATCGATTGAATTGACTGACCCATTTCGATTGTGGCATGGGGGAACTTTGTTGTAGTATCTCTGAGTAGGGCCAACTGTGTGGACCTGGGACGGTGCAGGATTGGTAGAAACATGATTCACATTCGGTGTGGGAGCTTTAGCAGATGTTTGGTAATTGTAGGATCCAGGAGAAGGATATGGCTTGAGCATTCCAGTTCGAATATCCTCATCAATGCAAGAACCCACACCTAGAAGGGAAGAGAAGTCAGGGAAAGGAAGGTACTTTATCTTTTTAGCATAAACCGGTTGGAGGTGCTTGAGGAAAATGCGAGTCTGCTCGGCGATGTCGGGCCTTTCCAAAGTCTGAACGACCTTCTTTTGTGAACTGCTTGGTGACCAGATTTCTGTGGGTTTCACTGGAGTTTCATGTATCTTTAGCGGAGCAGTAGGGATTAAATTGTTTGCTGTCACCATTAGGCTAGCTCCCACACAAATATCATTACGAGTCACTGTAGATACCCCGGGAAACCACAACTTGGCTAGAGCGGTGAATTATCCTAGGATGTCTAACTTGTTTTAGATTGTTTAGAGTCGCCACCTATGTTTTTAAAGGAACATAAGAAAAACCTAGAAATAGCCTAATTTATGTACAAAACCAGAGACTCGGGAGAGAAGGGTTCGGGGGTTAGGTGACGGAGTGGGAAGTACTTAAACACCCACTCCGCCCCGCTTATGCGGGTCTTGCTACTATTAGTGTTCTAATGCTAAATGTCCTTCAATTTATTAACAGTGCTAACAATTATAATGTAAAGAAAAAGGGGAAGAAAAGAGAATTGTTTTATTTATAAATTTATGATAAACAATTACATTAAGAAATGTATAGGAAATTAAAGTAGAGATTAAAATGTAGGGAGATAACCTTAACCAACTTTAATGTAGTAAAGTGGTCATTTGGTCATGTCCCAATTGATGGGGATTGCATACTAGTAAGACTAGAATAAAAGAGAAGAAGAGTAAAAGTACCTTTAGAAAAGAGGACCTTAGACTTTGACTTGAAGATGGTGTTGTTTGTAGAGAAATGGTTGTGCAACACTTTGTGTAGTGTTTGTTTGTAGGGAAAATATGTTGAGAAAACTTGTGTATAGTTCTTGTAGGGAAGATGAAGTTTTGTCCCTTTCTAAGGTAGAAATGAGAGGTTTTTATAGGTAAAAAGAGGAGGGAAAACTTGGAGGGAAATTGGTCAATCCATGTGAGATGGAATTGACCAATAGAAAATAAGATAAATAAAATAATAAATGAAATAAATAAAAAAAATCAAATAATAATAAAAAGAAATATTTTTTTTTAATGAAAAGGCTAGAATAAAGGATTGGGAGTTTTTGGAACAAAGGGGGGATGAACTTGGATGTAAAAAGAGGTTATTTTGTGAACTAGGAAAAGGAGGGAAATAAGGTGCAATCCGTTACTGCCAAAGTGGGAAGCGCGCGAGTCCCGCTTTTGGGGCGAGACGCGCGCGCAGCCCGTTAACAGTTCCGGAAGCGCCCCGGCAGAAAAGGACAGAATGACAGAATGACCCTAAAAGTTAACTCTGTTATGCAGTTTAGTCCAAAACTAACGGAATCAGTTAGGAACTTAACCGAAGTAACAGAAATCAACAAAAATAAGTTAAATAAAAATACTTTATATGCAATCGGGGTGAGAGGTCCAAGGCGGGGTGTCTACAGTCACAAATCCCATATCTCGTGTAACGCCTCACCCAATTTTAATTTTATATTTTTCATATTATATAATTAAAATATACTATGTGATTTATGTGTGCATTTTATATGGTAAATAATATTTATATCACTTGCATATGTTGGTTGAGTATATGTGTTAATAAGTGTTAGTAATAATATGTGTTTTGGGAATATTAATGTTAAGGGAGTTATTTGTGCTAATGGGACTTTAAGGGGACTTAGTGAAAATTGTAAGTAAAGGGGTTAAAGTGTTTGGAATGAGAATTGAAGGGGGTGGGTGAAACTTTTAAATTCCAATTCATCCTAATCTCCCCATCTCTCTCTCCTTCTCTGTGTAAAAATCATCCTAGGACTCCATTGTTGTGCTGAAGAAAAAGGAAAGGTAAGAATTTTTTTTGTGTAAATTCATATCAATTCAATTACTCCTCCATTTCAAAATCTAATTATATATAAATGTTCAGGGTATTGAATAGAGTATTTCTACCGGGTCAATTTCCATTTTCTTGATATTTCTCCGGGATAGGTAAGTTACTAATTTCCCTATTTATTGATAAAAAGAATCAATCTGAGTTATAGGAAGGTATATGTGATAAATTTATGCATTTTCCCCTTTAGTTTATGAAGCTATTTGAGGTAGGTGAAATTTCTAGGTTTTGGGGGTTATTGAAGTTATGTTCTGAATTGTTGTGAGTTAAGAAGTGTTTTATGGTTGATTTTGGGTGTGTTAAACACCCTAAACAAGTTCAGCAAGTAGGCAGTAATAGTAGAATTGCTGGGTTGGTGTGGTTGTTGTGAAAATTGGATTTTTGGTCAAGAACACCCAGGAACTGAATTCTGGGTTCTGAATTTCGACCTAGGGGGCGCGCGCACCCTCTAGAAGGAGGCGCACGCACCCTCTATCTGAAGTTTTAATTTTGTGTGTTTTGTTGGAGGCGTGCGCTACCTTTTGGGAGAGGCGCGCGCACCCTCTAAGAATTGGAAAACCATAGCTTCAGTAGTTTGGGGGCGCGCGCACCCTATGGAAGGAGGCGCACGCACCCTTGGCTAAGTTGGCAAGGCTTTATGTTCTGGCTGGAGGAGGCGCGCGCACCCTTAGAGGTGAGGCGTGCGCCCTCCCCTGTTTCAGCATTTTATAAGTTTCTTTTATTCTTAAATATTAGGAACAATAGGGAGTACTTGGTATGTGTGATGAGATTTTATATTGCTAAGTAGATAATTGTTTTAAACTCTTCATGACTACTAGAAGATGAGTTAATGAATGATGCATATTATATGTGTTATAAGTGAATTTGATCATTTTATGCAATTATGCCTAAGTGATGTACATGAGTAATGATCTAGTCCCTTACTTTGGGCCTAGTATTAGTTTTATAATGTCAAGTAAATACTACTTGTGTACTTGGTTGTGAGTCCAGCTGGTTTATGTGTTTCGGGGGTGTATAGGTTCACGTTTATTATGAGAGCCGGGGCTGAGTAATAACCGTGAATCTATGCATCTGTGGCCGTTTGCTCCTACTATTGATCACAGTAGGGGTCTAGCTTTCTCAATGATTGGAGCATTAAGCACAATGATTGAATAGCTCTTTTGTTCTTGGTTCTTGGTTTGAGATACTAGATAACGGGTCTCCTCTGATTTTGTGAAGCGGCCTTCAACATGAAGATCGACATCAACGTTATTATGGGGTATGGAGTAATAAGGAGGAAAGAAATATCCTTTATAATGTGTGCTTAGCTATACGTGTTGCTTAATGAGTAGGAGTAACTACTCATGTGATGTGCTACGTGATATATATATTGTTAATGAATTGCTTCCATGCTTCATTTATATATGTAGGCATATCATGCTATTATAGTAGTAACTTACTGAGATTTTTTTTCTCACCCCGTTTATTGTTTCTTTGTTTTCCTTAGATCCAAAGAAGGCTAGCGATAGCTCGAGGTGAGGACCGTAGTATCCAGTTCTGGTGCTAAGGGAAATTTCTTTTGGGTAGGTTATTATACTTTTGTTTGTGAGGACGTCGGTTAGACTGAGTATGTTAAACTCAGAATTTTTGGGGTACAGTTGTATATATGTAACTAAAGTAGTCTTCTTTTGTTTACCGGCTTGTATGCCGAGTAATGGAAGTATAGAAGTTAGTTTTTGGTTATGTAAAGTGGTAAGAGGTGGTCAAGTGTTGAACCATCTTAAATAGTGTGTCTCCTACATCATTAGAGGAGTGTAGTAGTAAGTTAGTTTTAAATTTGACCCGTTTTAAGTGTGGTGACGTGTCTGAATTCTTTGGTTCATATCAAATCTGAGAATTCGGGGCGTTACAGTTGGTATCAGAGCTATGGTTAGCTCTAAGCCTGGATAGGGTCTATGGCCTAGGTGGGTTGGTTTTTGGGTTGTTTTATTAACGTCGAGTGTTTATGTGTAGGGTGGAGATGAGTCATTCTGAGGATATTGGTAGTAGTACTCAGGGAAATGAGGAACCTGAAACTCCTTCTGTGGAAGTGGGTAATGATCATAATGTGGATTACAAGCAGATGTTTCAATTATTGGCTCAATTTGTCTCCAACAACAAGGACAGAATAATCCGGGGCAGGCACAGTCAGGAGCTGATGACAAGGGTTATGCCAGTCGTCTTGCCAAGTTCTTGAAAATGCAACCTCGTAGCTTCGATGGAGAACCCGATGCAGTGAAAGCTGAGGAGTGGATAGAGAGTATTGAGAAGATATTCACTGCTTTGAAATGTGAAGACAAAGAGAAGGTAACCTTTGCAACTTTTAAACTGGAGAAAGCTGTGGAGCACTGGTGGAAGGTGTTATGCCAGAGCTGGGATCAGGAGAAAGAGGTACAACATACTTGGGCGGATTTCCTTAAAGAGTTAAACTCACAGTTTATTCCTTCAATTGTCCAAGACCGAAGAGAGATGGAATTTCTGAATTTAGTCCAGGGGAACATGACGGTGGGTCAATATTCCTCCGAATTCACTAAACTTGCGAGGTATTGTAGTCATCTAGTTCCAACTGAAACCAAGAGAGCTCAAAGGTTCGTGAAGGGATTAAAGACGGAATATAGGAAGCAACTTCTTTCCTTACAACTCACTAGTTACCGACAATCAGTTGAGAAGGCATATGCAATTGAGAATGACATTGATGAACATAGAGTTAAACCGGGAGTTGCTACGGGAGGTCAACCATCAGTACGAGTTCCAGAAAGGGCTCAGAGTACCGGAAGTAAAAGGGGTGGATTTAACCGACCGAGTGGTCGACCGCAGAGGCAAGCAGAAAGTATGGGAAGTGTATCAGTGGGTTCAAAGCCGAATGTTTCGAGTTTGAAGTAGACTTGCAAGTATTGTTCCAAGGATGGCCATACTGAAGACCGGTGTTGGTTGAAGCAGGGAAAATGCTTAAACTGTGGTGATAGTGGACATTTCAAAAAGGATTGCCCAAAGAGTAAGGGAACTTCAGGAGAAGGTACCGGACAGCAAGCTTCGGGTAGTAAGCGGGATAGTGGGGGTCGACCTAAGGTTCAGGGTCGTGTGTTTGCTATTGATCAGCACAGGGTGGCTGAGTCTACAGCAGTGATAGGAGGTACTATTTTTCTTTTTAGTACGCGAGCGCGAGTTCTTATGGATCCAGGATCATCTCATTCTTATGTGGCATCGCATTTTGTGTCTTATTTACCTGTTGTTCCTGATGCTATGCCTTATGTGTTATAAGTGTCTTCTCCAATAGGAGATTGCATGCTAGCTACAGAAATATATAAGAATTGTGATGTGCTTATCGGTAATCATACCCTTCAAGCTGATCTAGTAGTATTGCCCATAAGGGATTTTGATGTGATACTTGGTATGGACTGGCTTTATATGAATTATGCTTCCGTTGACTGTCATCAAAAGGTGGTCACGTTTTCTGTGCCGGGTTTGCTTGAATTTATTTTTGAAGGTGATAGACCTATGTGTAGTTTCCATGTTATACCTGCTTTGAGAGCTAGGAAGTTGTTGTCTGGGGGTTGTACCGGGTATCTTGCCTGTGTGATTGACAAAAGTATGTCTGTGGCAAAGCTGGAGGATATTTCTGTGGTGTCTGAATTTCCGGATGTGTTCTCTACTGAATATAGTATGCCACCTGACCGGGAACTTGAGTTTTGTATTGAGTTGTTACCAGGTACCCCACCGATATCTAAAACTCCATACCGAATGGCTCCCGCTGAGTTAAGAGAGTTGAAGAAGCAACTCGAGGAGTTATTGGAGAAAGGGTTTATCCGGCCTAGTGTATCTCCTTGGGGTGCACCAGTATTATTTGTGAAGAAGAAGGATGGTACTCTGCGGTTATGTATTGACTACCGAGAGCTTAATCAGGTAACAATTAAAAACAAGTATCCGTTACCCCACATCGATGACCTGTTTGATCAACTGCAGGGGTCCGTGGTTTATTCGAAGCTTGATTTAAGAAGCGGATATCACCAATTGAAAGTCCGAGAAGAAGATATACCAAAGACGGCCTTACGTACCAGGTACGGACATTATGAGTTTGTGGTTATGCCATTTGGGTTGACAAATGCTCCTGCGGTGTTTATGGATTTGATGAACCGGGTTTTCAAACCCTATCTAGATTGTTTTGTGGTGGTTTTTATAGATGACATCTTGGTTTATTCTAAATCCAAGGCGGAGCACGAGCAACATTTGAGGATGGTATTGGGGGTTCTTCGGGACAAGCAATTGTTTGCCAAATTTAGTAAGTGTGCCTTCTGGTTAGAAGAAGTTTCTTTCTTGGGACACGTGGTGTCAGAGGCCGGTATTTCGGTTGATCCCTCAAAAATAGAAGCCATAGTTAAATGGAAGAGACCAACTACAGTCACGGAGGTACGTAGTTTTCTGGGATTGGCAAGCTATTATCGGAGGTTTATTGAGGGATTTTCTAAAATTGCTACACCAATGACAAGCTTGACTCAAAAATCTATAGCTTTCGAATGGGATAACAAATGTGAAGCGAGCTTTCAGGAGTTGAAAATAAGATTGACGGTGGCTCCAGTATTGGCTTTGCCTAAGGGGTCAGATAATTTTGTGGTTTACACGGACAAGCAAGGTGCTTTGTTTTGACACGTTTTTTTATCCAATCCTGGAATAGTGGATACCGTCTCCAAAGTATAGGACCAACGTTTTGCACCTGTACTATTGACCGTCCAAGCCCCTAGCGAAGGGCCTTTACTCTTTCGGGGATCCACCATTCGGTTACGGTCTATGGGAGGGTGTTGACAATTTCAAGTCAATCCAAGAATTCCACATGATATCCACGATTGAGGTCGATTATAACCTTTCTTTAGGGAACTCATAGGATTGAAGAGAAATTGCTAGACAAAAACCGGCATGAAGTCTGAGACGTGTCATTTTTTGAAAATATGGACATCGTGGCTTGGTAACGGGGAAGATTGGCTTACACCCATCGCAACGACTAGTAGGCGCGCTTTGGGGTGAGAATGTCCACCGCGGGCCCTATAGGGAAGTCGATGAGCTCCCTTATACCCTCGGGTTACATTCTCGGGTTTGTACGGTTCTAAGAGACGTTATTTTAAAAAACGTGCATATGTGTGAGGTATCTATAAGTTCGAAAATGATTTTGAAAGCAAGGAGAAAATCTTTTTTTTTTTTTTTTTTGGTTTTTTCATTTAAAGGGAATATTCACCACGCATGCAAAATATATACAAACAAGGTAAAAGGAACGTCCCTACAAAACAAAGGTTAGGGCATAAATATATACAAATAAGGCGAAGCATATAAAACATGACATGAACAAAAATTAGAGTCTAGCCCACTTAAGATAATCCCCAGCGGAGTCGCCTGTCACGCCCCACACCCGTGGTCCTACTTGGCCCCACGCTCGGGACACGAGTGGAAGACGTTATAAAACACTTTTAGAAAAAAATTCTGAAATATACTTTCATAAAGTTTAACAAAATCCACACTCGAAGTTCAAAGACTTCATTTAACTTTAAACAAACTTTACAACTAACTTTCACAGCGAAAGTACTTAGCCCGAAGGCTTACAAACTTTTATACAAATGTACATACACCAACATTATCCAAAATAATGGTGTTACAAAATGATGAAGTCACGGAAACTCTACCCAAAAGGTATTACATCTATGTAATGTAACCTTTACAAAACAAATCCCAACTCTTACCACTGTAACGTCCTCCCGTGCCAAAGTGTCCTATCCCCTGGACTCGCCTTTATCTAAAACAGTAAACAAATAAGGGGTGAGAATGAATCTCAGTAAGCTACTAAAATGCAACTACGTTACATGCTGAAATGATACTCGGAATTGAACAATGTCAATAAACATCCACATAGCACATAACATGATAGGTAAAGCCAACTCATCTTTCCACACGTAAGGCGGAATAAAACACTCATAAGTGGATACTTAGTCAAGGTTTACCGAAAGAACATTAGCCAAGGTTCTCGAATCAAACATATAACCATCTGAGAGGTATCAACTGAGCAGCATCAAAGAGCTGAAGCCGGGATCCCGAAAACCAACCATAACCATAAGAACCAAAGTAACAACATGTTAAATATGACACAAAGTCATAACCCAAATGCTCACTCGAGGGAGCTAACTCATCCCATCCAAGGCCAATCTGGACTGGGGAAAATAGGTCCAGTGGAAAAGCCTTATAGTGAACTTGGCTGTGTGCCACTATAATCCTTCCACCTCCACTCGATTAAAAAAAAGGTCCAGTGGAAAAGCCTTATAGTGAACTTGACTGTGTGCCACTATAATCCTTCCCACCACCACTCGATAACACAAAACCAGCTGGACTTTCAAACAAAGCACTGTAATAAATACTTGCTTAAACAACAACCGGGGCAATGATTCCAAAGTAGGGAACCAAGCCAAACACATCACAAAGATGAACCAATCCAAACCACATCAAAGGATGTTCAATTATATCCAATTAACATTCAGTCAAATTCCACAACACATATATTCACAAAGAAACCGATTTCAAACACTAGAGTGTTCCATAACAACCCTCTAGGTACTCTAGGATATCACCTAAGACCTAGACTAAGATTGAACTCTAAATCACTTGGATTGAAACAACTCAACATTTCAGCACTTATGGGCGGTCGCCCATACCAAACTGGGCGGTCGCCCAAATTACCCTGTTCCAGACCAAACCTTCCAGATAGCATGGGCGGTCGCCCAACCCCTTTCTGGGCGGTCGCCCAAAAACTTGACAGGCCCAAACTTTTTACTCCCTTCGTTTCACCGTCCCAAAAGTACTACACATTAACACTTATAACTTTACTAAGACTACAAAATCAGTCTCAAAACGACTTTAACACCACTTTGAACCCAACCAAACCAACATACCAAATACTCACTTTGTCCCAAAATTACAAGTATCACAAATATTATTCAAATCACAAAAATAACAAGTACAAATATCAAGTATAACATATATGACCATTTTAATATTTAAAGGGGAATTAGTAACTTACATATTTCCGGAAAAAGTATCGCAGAAATATGTTTTGTTCGGGTAGAAATGACCTACTCAACGCCCTGATCATTTTTATATAATTAGATTTTAAAACGGATAAGTAAATAAAAAGAATTAAATCGAAATAGGTTGAACTTACCTTTTTCTCCTACCATAGGAAGAACGTAGAATGTTGCTGTTTGTAAACAAACATAGAGAGAGGGGAAGAAGATAAGTTTATAAGATTTTTTTACCCACTTTTCAACTTTGGTCACCCAAGTTTCATTTTTAACACTTTAACCCCTAAACTTATATTTTCACAAAGGACCCTAAAACTTAATCATTTAACTCCTTTAACCATTATTATTACTAACTAAGTAAATAACACATTTAATCAAGTAAGATGTGCAAGTCATAAAATATGATGCAACACATAAAATGCACACATACTGTCAAATTAAAATCCCCAAAAATATAAAATAAATAGGGACGGGTTTTTGGGGTCGTTACAATCACTCCCCCTTAAAAAAAATTCATCCCGAATTTAGGGTTTACTTACCTCGACCCTCAAGCAACCAAAGATATTTCCTTTCCATTCCAATTTCGAAACTTCCAAGTAGATTCTTTCACAATATGATTTCTCTATACAACTCAAGCAAAATGAATACTCTCTCATTTCTCAATTCTCGAATTCTAGAATCAATCACTTGAACTGAATGCTTCTCTTAAGACCTACTCGATTCAATATCCTCTAAAACTTTAGACATACATGAGAAGAATCATAAACAGATTTGCGTAGCATCGACACATGGAACACATTATAAACCTTGTCAAGAGAAGGCAGTAACGCAAGATGATAAGCCCAATCTCCAACTCTTCCCAAAATATCAAAAGAACAGATATATTAAGCAACTCCACGAGAAGTAAAGGTATATCTCACGAATTCTAAGAATCAACTGAACAAGTTCTCAACATGTCCTCAAGAATCTGAATGGTTCTTTCTGACTGGCCATCTGTCTGAGGATGAAAACCCGTACTAAATCCTAATTCTTAATTCAAAGCCTTCTGAATTGCTTACTAAAATCAAGATGTAAATAAGGAACCCATATCTAATACCATGCTCGTAGGCATCCCATGAAATCGAACTATCTTCTGAACAAATAAGTAACAACTGGAATTAACATTTATACCCTCAAAATAGATAAGGTGAGGAAACTTGGTAACCAATCCGCTATCAATCAACATCATTGTTCTCAACTATTCAGTGTAACTCCTTCAATGAAACCTTTCGCAATAGATTCATATCCACTCAGAAATCTCAAAGGCTTGTCACAAACCAACTGATCACTGATATTTTACTTCCAGATTATTCGTAACTCAAGGACTTAGTTGAATGCTTAGAATTTCTTGTATCAAACAAATCAAATGTAACTCTTCAAATTTATCTCAATACTCTACATTTACTCGGATTCATAATTAAATTGGTCTTATGTATCTCTTCAAGTACCTGTAGTTGAATTCCGTTATGCATGTTGGTTCCACTAAGTGTCGACTACATACTCTGCTACAAAAGTTAAACTTCCATCACTAGCAATGAACAAAATCATGTTGTCTATCATCGTTCATTCCACTAGTAATTTTCTATAGTTGAAATCATTCAATAGAGTAGAAACTTAAAGCTTTCACAATCGCAAAATCATCACATGTCTCGACTCATAAGGACTCTAAGATGTCAATTCATCTAACCTTCCCCCATTTAGTGTTATCAAACATGAACTATAGGTCAAGGAATCCTCTAATATATTTGTCTTTCCTGAATGATATAACATAATACTCTACTTGCATTGTCTCAAGTGTAGCTCTCCTGAAGAAAACGATTACTTCAACTCTCATGGTCGGTAGACACTTCAAATATAGCTCTACAAAAGTCTTTTACTAATGCAATGAATGTATAATCGAAATCAACCTCAAGTTATGGTGAGGATAACTTTATTCATAAGAAATCAATCTTCTCGAAGCATACATAACTGCCATACAATTCTGAATGGATAAACATCTCAATCACTCTTCGAGGCATCACCATGAACAATGAGTTGATTAGATCCACTATAATGGTAATACTCGACATATCCATTAGAAAATAGTAACACGGTCATACCCTCTTGACAATTGTAATACTAATCAAATCCACTAAGCAATATAAATGCTGAAGTTGTTATTAACCCTTGTTTCAATAATCAAAACTCATTCCACACTTATCAATCCATCGAGGAAGTATATCTTTCTGTGTCAATTAGTTAACAGTGTAGCTACTTTAGAAATTCATCAATAAATTTCTAAAAATATCATGCCAATCCCAACAAGCCACGTACATACTGTTGCTTTCATAATTAAACGACCAATATCTATGCCTGTATTGAAACTTCCTAAAAAAATAATATATCCGCTAATAAGAAGACATAATACCTTGATTTCACAACCCGTTGCTTCTCTCAAGCAATCTAATTATGATTACAGATATAATTCAGAATATCCAACAATATCACTGAAGCAATTGTTAATTCAAACAATATAACGACAAATTTATGATGCCCATACCTGGTATGAAAAGCCGTCTTTGAAATATACCCATCTCAAATTTTCAACTGATAATAAAATATATCACCCATATAAGATAACAAGTAATGATTCGCTATAGTCACCTGGTTGAGCTTTTTGTATTTAATATGCACTTATAAAGTACTATATCTTTTTATACTAAACAATAACGATACATCCCACGTAGATATACTAAACGTAATGAATCCCTTGTCAAGAAATATCTCACGCTGAATCTTCTACTCTTTTAACTCAACCGATATTATAGGTATATTAAACTAGATATTAGCACTGTAGCATTGTACTGTAACTGTTGGATATTATGCCCTAGGCCCTTGAGAAAGGCCTATGCGTTATATCATAGCTTCATTGTTATAGAGATAACAAACCTGATTATTATATCTTTTGCATGTTTATTATAATAATCATTGTCCCTAGCACTTATGAAGGGCTAGCATGAGTTTAATGGATAATCATATGATGATTATAGCGCATAGGATGCGGATTAAACTTGTGGGTACATGTTGGAGAACAAGTACTGGATAGACCCGTTATGAGATTTATGTCATGGTCAAATGTCATAATTAAATCTCATAATAGTTATATCATTTATCCTTAGACCTGAGATTATCATAGTCTTCCACATGATGAACATTATGTTTGACGTACTCAAATGCTACCCCTAACCGGGAAGTTATAAAGGCTACGATTTCCATAATCGGATTCTTGTAGGGAAGAATGATAAGTTAAGATCGGATTTGTCCCTCTCTCAAGAGAGATATCTGCTTGGCCACTCGATGAGTGAGATTGATAATAGTGTACGGCCGTACCCAAATGAATTGAAGCGTTCAATGTTATTTGCTCATATCAATATACTCGAGATCGAGAAAGCATTGGACAACATAAGTTGACGTGGACCATGACTTATGTCCAATATGATATCGTGTGAGAAAGGGATGGTGATATGTTCTTTAAGGTTACTTTGGGCTTTCAAAGTTATACTAATTGGGTAGTCATAATGGCTTGCTAGAGTCCGCTTATGACTTACGGGTTCTAACTCGTTCGAACTCGTTGCCAACATAGTATAATCCTATTGGGTCACACACAATAGAACGGATTGAATAAGGCACAGAAAACGGGAAAAACTGGGTCCTGCTGGAAGGATCTGTACGGATGGTTTGGGAGCCACCCAACCAATCCGTACGGATGGTTTGTCCAGACGGAAAACAGTTTGTTCAGATCTCTTGTTTGACAAGGAATTCTGATCCCAAGAGGAATTAGGTTTATACCCTGTTATATATGTGTGCAGTCGGGTTTGAGAAAGCTAATGGCTGATTTTATAAATCATAACATGTTGTTTGAGAAACAATTACACATATATAGAGGGGATTATTAGTTTTGAGATTTAGAATCATCATAACTCAATAATCAATGTAGCAAAATAATTCCTATGAAGAAATCGTTTCTTCATCAAGCCTTGGGTCTAGCAATCCAGATCAAGAAGGTGTTCTTGATATCCGTTCGACGTGTGGATACCGATGGAGGGTGTTTCCTTTAGCACCTTAAAGTCCGTGTTCATGGATTCGATCTTCAAGGGTATGTTTCTTTCATCTTGTATTTAATTTAATCAACATGCACGGATCCAGGCTCTTGGGTGTTTGATTTTATCTGTTTATTCCGCTGCGCATGATGCATCAAAACCCAACAGTGGTATCAGAGCCCCGTTCGTTGTTGATTATTTTAGTATATCATGTTGAAATTGTTTAATTTGATTATATGATATCTACATGATAATAAGATGAATGCGTGATTTGCGTTTTATATATGAGATATAAAGGTTTATGAGCATGACATGGGGATTATGTGATTATTATATTGATTTGATCTATATGAATAATTGCATGTTGGGATTATCAATAAATAATTGGATTATTTGTATTGATAATTTAGATCTAATTTATATATATATATATATAATAAATTGTTTATTCATGATATTGATTAGATCTAATTAAATTCGTAATCTGTAAATTCATGTTTCTGTAATCTGATTATGTACAAACATGATATTGGATTTGGTCGAATTTCTGAAATTCTGAAAAACCTGGAAATCTGGGATCCTACCAATGGATCCGTACGGATGGTTTGGGTGATGCCAAACTGATCCGTACGGCTAGTTTGGAAATTCTCAGATTTGATTTTGTTTTCTGGTGTTCAGATTATTCTGTAAATTGTTTACAGAATTCGAATCTGAAAACTGGAAACTGCTTTCAGACGGCTGGTTTTCGAAACCGTGTTTCCTGAAATAGTTTTCGGCCGAAGAATTCAAAAGGAATTGCAGAAATCAGAGTTCTAAAGAGTTTAGAACTGCTGTAATCTGTGAGATTAAGAGACAATGAAAGATCTTGAAATAAGTATCCAATCTATACGGGAATGTGGATGTCTTTTGGCTTAGTTTTGACCGTATAGAGAAGTTGCTTGGTTTCTTGATCTTAGCACGGAAATGTGGATGCCTTTTGGCTTAGTTTCGGCCGTGCGGTTTGTGCTTTCAATTTCAAGATGCTCTGCGGATACAGTTTCAGAATTCTGAGTTTATGTGACCTGTATGAAAGAGCTGTACGGTTAAATCTGGATGCTTCCAGAAACATCCGTACGGGAGGTTTGGGTATTACTGATTCTGATCTGTTTCAGACGGCAGGTTTTGGAAACCGTGTTTCCTGTAATAGATTTCAGTTCATAAGTCCAGACAGTCACTGAGATCATAATCTTAAAGGAGTTTAAGATTAGTGTAATCTAAAAGTTTCAGAATTTATCCCTATACAAAGTGCAAATAGTTTGCAGAGAAGGAAACTATATTTGGATTAATTCATTGCATGGACCAATGGCAGGCTTACGCCTTGTTTCTGGGAATACGAATGAAATATCCAATCTGTAAATTGTTTACAGATAATTTAGATTCCGTCACCATTATGTTGCTTCATAATTAAATCACAAGATTTTGCTTCTGTTAATTAATTGGATTAATTAACATCATTATGCAAAGACTATATTATATTATGTTTGGCATAATTAAATATATGATGCATATCTCTAAGCAAATAAACCTTCTTAAAACTTAAGTCAAGTGCCAATCCATGATTAAAACACTTGTGAGTACATGGGTAGTTTTATGTGGGTTACGCCCTAGCGTAGGCGCATTAATTCTATTCATCTATGAGCAAGATGAGTGAATTAGAGTTTCCTATACGTTTAAAATGGTTTGACTTAATTGGGCTATCAAAACAGTTTTGGGCCTAAGGCACAGATGAGATTAAAACATGTTTGACATAAGATGTCTAACAATCTCATAAAAGATCTAAGAGTCACATATGATGTGATTGATAAAGAGTTATCTACCTAAATAACTTGATTTTGAGCAGTCGTGCCCTAGCCGACTCAAAGTTGGGTGAAATACGGATCTTAGCCTACTTAAATTATATTATACAATTGTTGTATTTGAAGGTGTATAATTTAGTGGGAGTATTTATGAAATACATTATATGTCTCTAAATGATAATGGTATGAAATATATGTGTATATTTATTTGCATATTTTGTAGAATGTCTTAAACTATAATCATGTATAATCACTGTGATTGACCCCACTTCAAAAAGAATAAGATTAACTTCCATGACCTAGTCATGAGCTTAAGAATTGTTCTAAAGAAAGATCGGAAGTTATGAATTCTTAATAAATCATATTCCTAAGAAACCTTATGCCTTAAGAGTGGACAAAGACATTGATTAGAAACATGTGGATGATTCTATAGATGTCAACGGTCTTATAACTTGCTGTCATATGATCGAAACTTTAGAAGTATCTGAAACATATGAATTCTTATGAGATAAGCAATCTCGTAGGAAACGTTCCTACAAGCAAGAGAGGCAAATAAAGTTTGAAATTGATTAAGAACCTAACATTCATGTGATGAATGAAAGGTATATTAATAAGTTCTCATGTTTTGAACATGGAAAGACATATTAATTACCTTAGTTGGCTTGATAATCAAGTTAGTTTGGAACTAACAACGTATTTGGTATTAATTCATAAGCGACATTTGATGTTTAAAATGCTAAGTCCTAATATCAAATAGAAACATTCTCAAACTCTAAAGGTTAATAAGGACAACGATTTAAGATAAAGGCAAGACAAGAGTTGTTAAGCCTAAAGGAAATATTTGTGGCTAAAACCTAAAATCCAAAGAAAGTAATTTCTACTTTGGCAATAGGATTGACCATTGGAGAAATTACAATTTGAATTAAAAGATCAAAAGGAAGGGTAGTTGGACTACCACTTCAAGTATTTATGTTAAAATTCTACTTAAGGAAGGTAAAGATTAACCTATGTGGCAATAATGATGCAATGGTTGCAACATTATTCATAGGAACTTGCGAAGTGTCTTTACCTAATAAGTTCATATTTGTTTTGAACAAATGGTGCTATGTTCTTATTTTAAGTAGAAATATTATTTTGGTTTTTTTCATTACAAGATTATGGATATTTCCTATTTCGAATAAGAAAGTGTTCCATTAAATATGATTTGCTTTATTGTATTGCTAATCATATAATGGGACTTAACATCCTTATCTTGGAAGAACAAAATAATGAGTATAAACGTAAATAAAGGAAATCCGAATCTAAGGATGTAAGCGTTACATTCTTAAAGCATTAATGTCTATATCAAATGATAAGAAACACATATCTAAAATTTCATGGGACAGACTTTTAAATTCATATGATTTCGAATCATGTGATAGATGTGAATCTTTGAAATTGATCAAGACATCTTTTACTAATAGTAGTAAGAGAAAGTACTCTTTTGAACTTATACATTTTGATGTATGTAGTTTATAATAGTAACAATACTAGAAAGGATTTCAACACCTCATGGAAAAAGTATTGATATACTCTGATTTGATCAAAGTAATGAATATTTGAGCCTTGGACTCGATGAGAATTCTGCAGAAAGTCTGCAATTTAAGAAAAACAGAATCTGGAAACAACAGCCGTACGGATGATGTTCCAAAAGTTTACAGATTGTCTGTAAAACACAGTTTTTCGTCTCATAATAAGTCAAATTGATCTTTAATTAACCCTCTGGATTATGTGCTGGAAACAGCTGCGCTTACACTAAATTGAGTTTCATCTAAGGACGTTAGACTGATGCCATATGAGATATGGAATGAAAGAAAAATTGGTTTGTCTTTCATAAAGATTTGTGATGTGATGCTTTTGAGAAAAGTGTTGTCTGGGACAAAATCACACCTAAATCTTATAAATGTAATTCCATGGGATATCTTAATGATATTGATTTTACACCCTTTAAAGAGTACAAATCGTTTGTTACTCTAAATAGCACTTTCTAGATAAATCGTTTATCTCTAAAGAACTAGTGGGAGTAAAATGTATCTCGAAGAGTTCGAGACCCAGAAAATAACATGGAACCTAAGATGGAAGTTGAATAAAGTTTTATAAGGAGTTGTGGAAATTCATTCAAGTATACACAAGAAATTTGCATAACTGATAGGATACTATCTATAACAAGAAATATTGATTTCTCGTAATAGAAAGTAATAGGGAAGATATCATTGCGAATGATTGACTTATTACCTATCAAGATGCAAAGTCCGCTCCGGATTTAGATCAATGACTTGGAGTCATAAAATCTAAAAGTGTATATTGATTAAGCAAGACTAATTGAGAAAAGTTAATTCATAATGTTGATTATGATGAAACTTTATCACCTGTAGTCATGCTTAATATTATTAGAATTTTTATTGTCATGACCTCATATTTTGAATATGAAATATGATAAATGGATATCAAAATAGCATTCCTTAACAGGAACATACTTTAGGATGTGTTTGATACAACCTAAAAGTTTTGATGTATAAAATTCTAATAAAATATGCAAGTTGCAGAAATTCATGAGATGGATTGAAGCAAACTACTTGGAGTGAAATTTCATTTTGATGGAGTATTCAAAGAGTTTGAAATTCATTAAGGATGATACTTGTGATTACAATAAATTTAGTGGGAGCGTAATTTTATTCATAGTCTAATATATATATGGTTGATATATAAATCATTTTGAAAGAGTTTCTAAATGAAAGACTTGGATGAAGCCGCCTACATCCTTGGACTGATTTATGGAGATAAATCTAAAACGTTGATTGGTTAAATGCAAGACTCTTGGAGAGGCTACTTACGAAAGTCTAATAGCATTAATCTTTGCAAGATTTAGTCTTAGTAGAAGACTAATGAGCAAGAGTACATGATTAGGATTCCATATGCTTCGGCAATTGGATCTATCATGTAAGCCATGTAAATGTACTAAGACCATATGTCTCATATACTTGGAGTATGATGAGATGATACCAATCAGATCCTAGTGAGAGTCACTAGTTAAGAAACGCTCTTATGTTCTCTAAAAGGAACTAAAGGATGCGTTCTTGATCTTTAATGGAATGAAAGATGATCTTGTAATAGTTACATAGATGCATTTTTATAAACCAACAAAGATAAATATTGCAGTATAAATACATGTCTAAGTTTAATAATGGTGTTAGAAGAGTTCTAAGTATGCCATTACTATTCTACAAAAGGTTGAGTATCTAGTCGCATGGGATGCAACTAGAAAATTGTTTGAATAAGATAACAATTAGTAAACTAGAAATTGTTTCTAGTGTCACTAATTTAATGTACCTTCATTGTGTCAATAATCGTTATTACACAAGTCAAGGGACTAATATCTTATCTAGACATATACTCAGACATTTCTATCTTACTTGAGAAATCGTCAAAGATGGGAGATGTCAAAATATGCAAAATACCTCATGATAATAACAAGGATAATTATCCTACATAAGCTCGTTTGCAATTATGATGGAGATCATAACTAAGCACAATGGGTATTGGATACGCGTTGATTGGGCCTAGTGCAAGTGGGAGATTGTTGGATATTATGCCCTAGGCCCTTGAGAAAGGCCTATGCGTTATATCATAGCTTCATTGTTATAAAGATAACAAACCTGATTATTATATATTTTGCATGTTTATTATAATAATCATTGTCCCTAGCACTTATGAAGGGCTAGCATGAGTTTAATGGATAATCATATGATGATTATAGCGCATATGATGCGGATTAAACTTGTGGGTACATGTTGGAGAACAAGTACTGTATAGACCCGTTATGAGATTTATGTCATGGTCAAATGTCATAATTAAATCTCATAATAGTTATATCATTTATCCTTAGACCTGAGATTATCATAGTCTTCCACATGATGAACATTATGTTTGACGTACTCAAACGCTACCCCTAACCGGGAAGTTATAAAGGCTACGATTGGCATAATCGGATTCTTGTAGGGAATAATGATAAGTCAAGATGGGATTTGTCCCTCTCTCAAGAGAGATATCTGCTTGGCCACTCGATGAGTGAGATTGATAATAGTGTACGGCCGTACCCAAATGAATTGAAGCGTTCAATGTTATTTGCTCATATCAATCTACTCGAGATCGAGAAAGCATTGGACAACATAAGTTGACGTGGACCATGACTTATGTCCAATATGATATCGTATGACAAAGGGATGGTGATACGTTCTATAAGGTTACTTTGGGCTTTCAAAGTTATACTAATTGGGTAGTCATAATAGGGCTGGCCAATTGTACCAAAACAAACCTACCAACCGAGTACCAGCCGAACCGATGACTTTGGTATACCGACTGTCGGTATACCAAACGTTTGGTATGGTAGTACCGTACCGAGTGTGCATTATTGGTTGGTACACGGTACACAAATGTGAGTTCGGTTGGTATACCGTGTACCGAGTTTATTTTTATAAAAATAATTTTTATTATATATTTAATAATTTAATAGAAAAGTATATAAAAAAAACTAAAAAAATGTGTTATTTAAAATTCCAGTCAGTTTTTTTATTGTTTCAGTTAGTTTTTGACAGTTTTAGTTAGTTTTTAGACAGTTTCAGTAAGTTTTTGACAGTTTCAGCTAGTTGTTTGACAGTTTCAGTTAGTTTTGACAGTTTTAGTTAGTTTTTTGACTGCTTTAGTTAGTTTTTGACAATTTTAGTTAGTTTTTTGACTGTTTTAGTTAGTTTTTGACAGTTTCAGTTAGTTTTTTTTTACTGTTTCAGTTAGTTTTTGACAGTTTCAGTTAATTTGTCTTCCACTTTTCCTTCTTTGGTAGAGGTGTAGTACCAACCGTACCAACCAAGTTGGTATACCGAGTTTGTTGGTACGGTACTGGTACTCATTTTCATGTACCAACTTCATCTTGGTTGGTACTGGTACAAGGTAAAAAAAGTTGGTATACCTACCATGCCACCCCTAAGTCATAATGTCTTGCTAGAGTCCGCTTATGACTTACGGGTTCTGACTCGTTCGGACTCATTGCCAACATAGTATAATCCTATTGGGTCACACACAATAGAACGGATTGAATAAGGCACAGAAAACGGGAAAAACTGGGTCCTGCTGGGAAGGATCCGTACGGATGGTTTGGGAGCCACCCAACCAATCCGTACGGATGGTTTGTCCAGACGGAAAACAGTTTGTTCAGATCTCTTGTTTGACAAGGAATTCTGATGAACATTATGTTTGACATATTCAAACGCTACTTTTAGCCGAGTAGTTATAAAGGGTATGATTGGCATAATCGGATTCACGTAGGGAAGAATAATAAGCTAAATGGATTTGTCCCTCCTCGGAGAGATGTCAAGCTTGGGCCTCTCGTAGGCATGATGTTGATGAAATGTTCGGCCGGACTCAAATGAATTGATTGGATCAATGTCATTTGGATTATCAACATATTCGGAATCGAGAAAGTATTGAACAAAACAAGTTGACTCTTTGACCATGACTTGTGTTCAATGATATCGTGGACAAAAGGATTATGACATATTCTAAAGGAATGCGAACTTGTATCTAGTTATACTATTTGGGTAGGTATGACGGTTTGCTAGAACCTAATCATATCTTATGGTTTCATGTTTGAACCCATTGCCAACTTAGTATAATCCTAGAGGGTCACACACAATAGAACGAATCTTTAAAAGGACTATATTAAAATTTTGGAAATTTTGGACATTCTGGGGAAGTGGGCAACCGCACAGTATGGACTGGGCGGCCGCACACTTAGCTCAGTTTTTGTACCAGTTCTGTTTCAGATAGTTGTACGACCGCACATAGGGTTTTGGGCGGCCGCACAGTACTGTCGGGTGGCAGATTCCTAATTTGATTAGGAAACGAATTTTGGACGGATTTTGACACAAGTTTCCTATTTGGAATAGGTCATACTTGTGTATAAAAGACCAAATTCGTCCAGCACTCTGTGCTAATGATTTTGTGAGTCTCAAAGAGTTTGAGAAAGGGTTTATTTTGTTCTAAGACATTCTTGGTTGAAGAACAAAATAATACACAAAATAAATTCCATATAGTTCTTTTGATTGTGAAAAAGTGTTTCACAATTTGGTCTAGCAACCAAGATCAAAGAAGCTCCTTTGATATTCGTTCGAAGTGTGGATACCGCTAGAGGGTGAAAATCATCATCTTCAAAGTTCGTGTTCAAGCTTTGTGATCGTGATCAAGTCTTCAAATCTCCACCAAAGACCAAGAGAAAATTTGATAGCCATCAAGGGTTAGTTTATTCCTTTATTCTTGTTATTGTATTTGATTTAATTATATGAACGGATCCATGGCTTTGGGTTTCAAAATTTTAAATGCTAAATTCCGCTGCCCATGTTTGATCGAAACCCAACATGAGAAAGCTAATGGTTGATTTTAGAAATCATAACATGTTGTTTGAGAAACAATTACACATATATAGAGGGGATTATTAGTTTTGAGATTTAGAATCATCATAACTCAATAATCAATGGAGCAAAATAATTCCTATGAAGAAATCGTTTCTTCATCAAGCCTTGGGTCTAGCAATCCAGATCAAGAAGGTGTTCTTGATATCCGTTCGACATGTGGATACCGATGGAGGGTGTTTCATTTAGCACCTTAAAGTCCGTGTTCATGGATTCGATCTTCAAGGGTATGTTTTTTTCATCTTGTATTTAATTTAATCAACATGCATGGATCTGGGCTCTTGGGTGTTTGATTTTATCTGTTTATTCCGCTGCGCATGATGCATCAAAACCCAACAGTAACAACTCAATATAACCCAATTTTCTCCTCAAGTAACATGTACTACTCAATAAAGAATATATCTGAGATCTCACAAAGAAAGGATCAATCCTCCAATTTAGATGTAGACATTTTACTACCAACCACGTAAACTAAATACCCGGCACAACCTTCTGATAACAATTTTCAGACTTTAATGCATAAATAACATGAATGCCCAACACATATATCTACCATGCTTAATTAAAACACACTAACATATAAAACTCCACCACAATAATATCAAAATCTTGCTATGGCAAAATAACTAAACCAGCAAGTAAAACATGCTCATAAATTTGCACATCACAAGTGCGCAACACTCTATCAATCACCAAACACTCCCTCTTAGAATAGACACCTCTAACACATAAGGTAGAGACTCATAAGACAAATGCAACCGAGAAGCAAAATGCACAGACACATAAGAATGCGAAGAACCAGGGTCTATAAGTGCTCGTGCTCTCAAACTAGACACAGAAATCATACCTCCAATCACATTAGCAGAATCGGAGATATGTTGTTGATTGATGGCAATATCACGATCCTGCACCTTAAGCTTCCCTGAAGAATCCCTCTTCTGGCCCTGAGAAGACCTGACAACACTTCCCAATGCTTTATTCTTCATTGTTGGACAATCCTTCTGAAAATGACCCAACTGACCACATCTCATATATTTACCTTGCTTCTTCCAACATTTCTCCTCTAAGTGTCATTCCCTCCAACAATAACTACATACTCGTTTAACTTGACTTCTGATTTTCTGTGGTCCTTGAGAAGATCCTCTAAGTTGCGAAGATATACCCTGAGATCCTCTATTATCGCCATACTGATGTTATGGTTTTGGCTGTCCTCCTTGTCTTGTCACATCTGAAGCTTCAACCTTACTTTCACGCTCAACTATGTCGTTAATTGCTTTCATTACAGTTTCAAACATACCTTGGAACATCATTCGAACCTCTTCTCTAACATTACCCTGCCCTGAAGGCCCAGACTGATCTCCTTCTGTCCCAACCATTTCAATAAGTACCTGCATAAAACCCTCAACGTTACTCATTCTCTACACAACTACCCTCCTAGGTCACATAGTCATTCTAGACCATCTACAACCAGGCTCTGATACCAACTGTCGCGCCCCAGACCCGTGGTCCTACTTGGCCCCACGCTCGGGACACGAGTGGAAGACGTTATAAAACACTTTTAGAAAAAAAATTCGAAATATACTTTCATAAAGTTTAACAAAATACACACTCGAAGTTCAAAGACTTCATTTAACTTTAAACAAACTTTACAACTAACTTTCACAACGAAAGAACTTAGCCCGAAGGCTTACAAACTTTTATACAAATGTACATACACCAACATTATCCAAAATAATGGTGTTACAAAATGATGAAGTCACGGAAACTCTACCCAAAAGGTATTACATCTATGTAATGTAACATTTACAAAACAAATCCCAATTCTTACCACTGTAACGTCCTCCCATGCCAAAGTGTCCTATCCCCTGGACTCGCCTTTATCTAAAACACTAAACAAATAAGGGGTGAGAATGAATCTCAGTAAGCTACTAAAATGCAACTACGTTACATGCTGAAATGATACTCGGAATTGAACAACGTCAATAAACATCCACATAGCACATAACATGATAGGTAAAGCCAACTCATCTTTCCACACGTAAGGCGGAATAAAACACTCATAAGTGGATACTTAGTCAAGGTTTACCGAAAGAACATTAGCCAAGGTTCTCGAATCAAACATATAACCATCTGAGAGGTATCAACTGAGCAGCATCAAAGAGCTGAAGCCGGGATCCCGAAAACCAACCATAACCATAAGAACCAAAGTAACAACAGGTGAAATATGACACAAATTCATAACCCAAATGCTCACTCGAGGGAGCTAACTCATCCCATCCAAGGCCAATCTGGACTGGGGAAAATAGGTCCAGTGGAAAAGCCTTATAGTGAACTTGGCTGTGTGCCACTATAATCCTTCCACCTCCACTCGATTAAAAAAAAGGTCCAGTGGAAAAGCCTTATAGTGAACTTGGCTGTGTGCCACTATAATCCTTCCCACCTCCACTCGATAACACAAAACCAGCTGGACTTTCAAACAAAGCACTGTAATAAATACTTGCTTAAACAACAACCGGGGCAATGATTCCAAAGTAAGGAACTAAGCCAAACACATCACAAAGATGAACCAATCCAAACCACATCAAAGGATGTTCAATTATATCCAATTAACATTCAGTCAAATTCCACAACACATATGTTCACAAAGGAACCAATTTCAAACACTAGAGTGTTCCACAACAACCCTCTAGGTACTCTAGGATATCACCTAAGACCTAGACCAAGATTGAACTCTAAATCACTTGGATTGAAACAACTCAACATTTCAGCACTTATGGGCGGTCGCCTATACCAGATTGGGCGGTCGCCCAAATTACCCTGTTCCAGACCAAACCTTCCAGATAGCATGGGCGGTCGCTTAACCCCTTTCTGGGCGGTCGCCCAAAAACTTGACAGGCCCAAACTTTGCTAATTTTACTCCCTTCGTTTCACCGTCCCAAAAGTACTACACATTAACACTTATAACTTTACTAAGACTACAAAATCAGTCTCAAAACGACTTTAACACCACTTTGAACCCAACCAAACCAACATACCAAATACTCACTTTGTCCCAAAATTACAAGTATCACAAATATTATTCAAATCACAAAAATAACAAGTACAAGTATCAAGTATAACATATATGACCATTTTAACATTTAAAGGGGAATTAGTAACTTACCTATTTCTGGAAAAAGTATCGCAGAAATATGTTTTGTTCGGGTAGAAATGACCTACTCGACGCCCTGATCATTTTTATATAATTAGATTTTAAAACGGATAAGTAATTAAAAAGAATTAAATTAAAATAGGTTGAACTTACCTTTTTCTCCTACCCTAGGAAGAACGTAGAATGTTGCTGTTTGTAAACAAGCACAGAGAGAGGGGAAGAAGATAAGTTTATAAGATTTTTTTACCCACTTTTCAACTTTGGTCACCCAAGTTTTATTTTTAACACTTTAACCCCTAAACTTATATTTTCACAAAAGACCCTAAAGTTTCAACTTAATCATTTAACTCATTTGACCATTATTATTACTAACTAAGTAAATAACACATTTAATCAAGTAAGATGTGCAAGTCATAAAATATGATGCAACACATAAAATGCACACATACTGTCAAATTAAAATCCCCAAAAATATAAAATAAATAGGGACGGGTTTTTGGGGTCGTTACATCGCCACTGTGAGAGCTCGCGCTCGAAGCCGCCACGCCGAAATGATCGATCATGAAAGCAATTCAGGTGATGACTCGTTGCTAATGTGCTTTTGGAAATGCGCTCGGTGCCCACACAATGGTTTCCTCTCGATGGAATCAAAATCGTCAAGAGTCACCACCTCGTTTTATTTTAGGAAAAACGAAGATAAAACCCTTTTTTTTTTAGAGAAAGTGGGTTCGGGGGCTAAGTTACGAGAAGAGAAGGGGTTAGGCACTCTCCTCGCCCGTGATGGTCTCTAGCATGCATGCCACGTAGATTCAATTTTATGCCTTTTATGCCTTGCTTTTATGCCCTAACAAAATGGTGATTAATATATGAGGAGGTCTTCCTATTCTAAGATTGTTTGCTTTAATTCACAAATGAGAGTCGATTTGGGTGGACTCTCACTTGGTTTTGGAAATGGTTTAGCATTCACATCCAGTAAAGGAAACACATAAAGGGGGTGGGGATTAATATATACAAATGGTAAGTAAATGGTAGACAAATCCCATATCAAATAAATGTCCAAAACTTCGTCCCAAGTCAAATTAGGGACTGCTGTCCATCTCTCTTTCTTGTACCTGCTCTTATGCTCACACAATCTGGAAAGTAAAGGTCAGTAAAAGTCCCTAACACATAAATTATCAACCATGAATTTTTCTCTAATTTTAGGAGCATTTTATGGTGTCCAAACAAAGCATGCAAGATAGAACTTTCAACAGCCTAGTCTGACAGATATGCATACATCCATAAAATATCCACTTTTTGCATCATGAAAACGGGGGAATCATGGAAAACAAAAAATAAGAAAGTTATTACTAACATATCAAAGTTTAGATATGGAAAGTTTAAAAGACATCAAGCAAGTTTAAGTCACACAAAACACCTCTGACATTTTGGTGTCACAACAAGAAATATGCTAATCTGAGAGCATAGAGTTGAAACAAAAAATGGAAAGAACCACTTACACTCAGGGTAAAAATATGAAATTGACATTATCATATTCCTAGTTCTGTGTAGAACAAAAACTATTTTGTGGTCTAAGACCAAAAGCCACGTTTTCTATGCATAAACAAAGTAACAAGACAGAAAGGTACAGCTTGAACAGATTACTGGAAATTTACAAATAACATGAAGACACCCATGAAAACTCACTCAAATGAGATGATATGAAAATGAAAATTTGGGTGAACATATATATATATATGTTAAAAACACAAAACCATAGCCACTTGAGTATTTAATCATGGTATATCATCATTTGGAAAGAAGAACAACAATAATGTCAACATTTGTATCTTGGAACATCAAATGGGGGTCTAGCCTAACAAAGTGGCTAGACCCCAAAATAAACTACATAATCATCTATATTTTACATTGAAAGAGATTACAAGATGAAGAGATTACCTAGGTTGTGCTTTCTTTGCTTCCAAGGGAAGACTTTTTTGGTTTTTTCTTAAGGTGTTTGCCTTGTGATTTGAATGAGTGTTTGAGTGAGTGTTTTGGCTTGTGTTTAGAGAGTTTTTTGTGGTGGTGATATGGTGGTTTGGTGGTGGTTTAGTGACTGAGATTTGAGGGAGTTGTGGATGCTTGAGAGAGCAAAAGAGGGCTAAATATGGAGTGAGTGTTGTGTATCTCTCTTGTGTGAATGGTGTATGAGTTGTGTATGGATAAAATGGATAAGGGAGGTTGGTATATGGATGAGGGAGGTTGGTAAATGACCATAGGTCACCCTTGCTTTGGTCTAGGAGTCAGTTTTAGGGGTCAATCCCCGGGTAGGAGCAGTTGGAAATGATCAAAACTTGACTTTTGTGAGCAAGTTGCAGCCTTGGCAGAAATCTGATCTGATCTGCCTATTCTGGACGTACGTCTCTTTTGGGGGGAGTACTCCCCTAATGGTGCCGTACGGTGGTGGTCCTGGCTGCTGGAAATATTTGTTTTTGCCACGTGTCATGCTCCGATTGGTTCGTTTCTTATCCAATTGCCCAACCAACTTTGGCCACTTGTCTGACTTGGGTTGGCCTTCATAACTCCTTTTCTTTGAATGAATTAGACATGTGATGATCACAATTCTTGATCCGGTATTGGTTCTGCAACAGTCCAAGTTTTGTCCGTGTGCGCTCACAACGGTGTCCCGGTTGTTCGCGGTCCCAACATGAAAGTTGCTTGAAATAATCTTGTGGTCACGTCCGTCTATCTGAAATATGTTAATGATCAAGGAATGAAAATAATATATTTTTAAGTACACAGAATGGATGGTAACGAGTAGTTCTAAGGGTGCGGCCCCGTTTCGGGTCCCGCAACTCAAAAATTGAAGTACAATCTTGTTTACTCGCTTTTTCGCTCTGATTATGAATTTGAAGTCCGTTAATCCATTTGATGCAACGATAAGGCTCACGGCACTTCCGTATAGCCAAATTGAGGGCTCTAGGTCAATATTAGGGTTTAGACCGATTAAAAGGGGTTTGATAAGGGGTGCGAGATCGGGGTATCTACATTTAGCCTATCAAATTTTGGCGCCATTGCCGGGGAACGGTGTTTATTTGTTTACGTTCTTATTTTATTTATTGTTCTTAGTTAGTTTAGTTTAGTTTAGTTTAGTTAGTTTAGTTTTCTTCTTATTTATTTTTAATTTTGTTTTTAGTGTGGTACCTTGTATGGTACACACCCATTCTACTAACGAATTGCTTGTAAGTCTTGATCCAGAAATTAAAAGATCTCTGAGGAAGGGATTAAAACAAAACAGGAAGTACAAAGCAATCTTATTAGCAGAAAAGATGGGGGACAACGAGGCACCAAAGACACTGAGGGAGAGAACTGCCCCGAATTGGAGTGAGCAACCTCATGCAGTCAAATTTCATGCTCTGCCTACTGGGTTACATTTGAGTTAAAGCCGAGTTTGTTGAATCAGCTACCATACTTCATGGGTATGCCCAGTGAGAACCCGAATCAACATATATCCCAGTTTGTGCAGATTTGTCAGAGTATGAAGCCTGCGGCACTCTCGATTGAGCATCTCCTCCTTAGAGCATTTTCTTTCACTCTGAAAGATGATGCTAGTACGTGGTATTATCATCTGCCACCCAACAACATTACTACTTGGCAAGAGATAAAGGAGGTTTTCTTAGATGAGTTTTTCCCACTGGATCAGATCAATGTCATGAAGCGAGATATCAGTAACATGGAGCAGAGAAAGGATGAGACTTTGTATGAGTATTATAATAGGTTCCATAAGCTATGCAGGAGTTGCCCGTATCATGGATTTGATGATGACCAGTTGATTGTTTATTTCTATGGGGGGATTAACAGTTCAGGATAAACGCTTGGTGGATTCTTGTTGTGGGGGTAGTATTCTGAACAAGACGACTGACGAGGCCAATGAGATTATAGATGAGTTAGCTAAGAGCACTCGGACACATGGCAGGAGGTCAAGTTTCAGACATGTTAGTGCTGCGAATTCTAGTAGTAGTGTGACAAGTAAGCTTGAGACAGATGTAGAGGACCTTAAGGGGATGATGAGACAGATGTTGATGGGTCCACCATAGTGTCAGCAGTATCCGACTAACCAGTACAGACCACCACCATATGGGCAGCAGCAGCAGTATCAGAGTAACCCTCCGAGATGTTGGAGATTATGCTCTAGTCCCTTGAGAAAGGCCTTGCATTATGTCATGTTCTCATTTGTTATGGAGATAACAACCTGGATTATTATATGTTTTTTCATGTTTATTATAATAATCCCCATCCCTAGTACTTATGAAGAACTAGTATAAGTTTAATCGATGATCATATGATGATCATGTGTATATGATACAAATTAAACTTATGGGTACTTATTGGTGAACGTACTTATTGGTGAACAAGTACTGGATATGACCCACTGTGAGATTTATGTCATGGTCAAATGTCATAATTAAATGTCATATAGTTGTATCATTTGATATCCTTAGACCTGAGATTATCATGGTCTTCCACATGATGAACATTATGTTTGATATAGTTAACCGCTACCCTTAACCATGTAATCATAAAGGCTATGATTGGCATAATCGGATTCTTGTAGAGAAGAATGATAAGTCAAGATGAAATTTGTCCCTCCCTCAAGAGAGATATCTGCTTGGGCCACTAGAAGAGTGAGATTGATGAAATGCGTGGCCACGCTAAAATGAATTGATGTGTTCAATGTCATTTGCTCATATCAATCTACCCAAGATCGAGAAATCATTGAACAATATAAGTTGACATGGACCATGACTTATGTTCAATATGATATCGCGTGACAAAAGGATTGTGATATGTTCTATGAGGTTAAACGAGCTTCGTTAAGTTATATCAATTGAGTAATCCTGATGGCCTGCTAGGGTCCGCTCATGATTTATGAGAACAAATGTGTTTGGACTCATTACCAACTTGATATAATCCTATGGGGTCACACACAATGGAACGAATTGTTAAAAAGGCAAAAATGGTGTTTTTTGCCTGGCACGACCATGCCAGATAAAGAGCACGAAAGTGCCGATTATAAAGCACGACCGTGCTAATAGTAATCAGGCAGGGAATGCCCGTGCACACCAATTGGCATGACCGTGCCAGTTTTAGGGCACGACCGTGCCAAAGGTGCCTGGGCCGATTTCTTGCAGTTTAATTGGGTGACGGAATTTAGGTCTTCTAGGTCATTAAGGGTTAATGACTAGGGACTATAAATACATCTTTTCACCAGCCATTAAACTAATGCAACCCAATATGTTAGAGAAACATAATTCTTGATCTAGGATTGAGAATCAAAGATCAAGAACGCATAATATTCATATAGCCTTTTGATAGAAATAGTTTATATGGGATCTAGTAGTCCAGATCTAGAATTGTTCTAGATATTCGTTCGCGTGTGGATACACATAGATGATTGCTTTAGCATCTCAAGTTCGTGTTCCTGTGATCGTGATCCGAAGAACGAGGAGATCAAATCTAAAGCTTGAAGACTTGAAGATTCTAAGTGTAGACACCCCGCCTTGGACCTCTCACCCCGATTGCATACAAAGTATTTTTATTTAACTTATTTTCATTAATTTCTGTTACTTCGGTTAAGTTCCTAACTGATTCCGTTAGTTTTGGACTAAACTGCATAACAGAATTAATTTTAGAGTCATTTCTGTCATTCTGTCATTTTTACCCGCGGGCGCTTCCGGCACTGCCAGTGAGCCGCGCGCGCGTCTTTTCCCAAAAGCCGGACCCGCGCGCTTCCCACTTTAGCAGTAACGGATTGCACCTTATTTCCCTCCCTTTTCTTATTTACAAACATCTTTTCTTGATCACAAAAACCATCTTTTTACATCCACATTCATCCCTCCTTTTCTCATTAACTCCCAATCCCACACTTCTAGCCTTTTCATTAAAACAAAATATTTTCTTTTTATTTTATTTGATTTTCTTTTATTTCTTTTATTTATTATTTTATTTATCTTATTTTTGATTGGTCAATTCCATCTCACATGGATTGACCAATTTCCCTCCAAGTCTTCCCTCCTCTTTTTACCTATAAAATCCATCTTCTTCTACCTTAGAAAGGGACCTTAATCTCACATTTTCACTACACCTACACTATACACAATTCTCTACACAAATTCTCCAACAAGAGTTTTTATACACAAATTGTTTTACAACAATTTCATTACAACAATAACACTTTCAAGTCAAGGTTCCAAGTCCTCTTTCTCAAGGTACAACTCCATTTTCTTCCTTTGTTTTCTTCTTCTTGATGTATGCAATCCCCCATTAATGGGACATGACCAACATGACTACTTCACATATTGAAGTTAGTTAAGGTTATCCCCCTACATTTTAATCTTAACTTTAATTCACCATGTTAATTTCTCTTCATCTCTTAATGCAATTCTTTAACATTACTTGTTACATGTAATCTTTATCATTAAATAATAAAACAATTCTATTTTATTTCCCCTTTATTTCCCCTTTTCTTCTCATCACAATTGTTAGCACATTTCTATTTAATTAATTGAAGGACATGTAAATATTAGAACACCAATAGTAGCAAGACCCGCGTAAGCGGGGCGGAGTGGGTGTTTAAGTACTTCCCACTCTGTCACCTAACCCCCGAACCCTTCTCTCTCGAATCTCTGGTTTTGTACATAAATTAGGCTATTTTTAGGTTTTTCTTATGTTCATTTAAAAACATAGGTGGCGACTCTAAACAAAACTAAAACAAGTTAGACATCCTAGGATAATTCACCGCTCTAGCCAAGCCGTGGTTCCCCGGGGTATCTACAGTGGCGACTCCGCTGGGGAATGATAGAGGGTTAAACTTGCGTTCTTAACTTTTGGTGTTCTTATTACTGTTTTCTGGGCATTCTGGTAAAAAGGGTGGGAAGCGCGCGCCTCTGGCCTTCTTGGCCTAAAGCGCGCGCGTCCGACCCCAATTACCAGAATCGCCCGCCTCCTTTCTTGTCCTTCAATTCCATGTTTCTGAGCTAACAAATTCTGCAGGGAAAAGTTTTCTTAATTAAGGGTCAAGGCAATCCCTTGAACCCACTGATTTGCAGGTTCTCACCCAGAAGCGGGCGCCTCTGCCCTGCTTCCTCTCACGCGCGCGCCTTCCGCATAGGCAACCCAATGCGCGCGCTTCTGGGCGCATTCCCAGAACAGAAACAGTGAACAGAATGGACAGTTTTGACAGTGTGTGGGCACCGGGCCTGCACAGAACATCTTTTACTTTCTGTTTATTTTTATCGGTCACACGGGTGATTCGAACGTTGTAATTATGTGCTTATTTGTTTTTTTATTTATTTCTTTTGAAAAAAAAAAATAAAAAAAAAATTGTCACATGTTAGACCTCACACTACATGCACATATTCTTATCAACTGCTCACTATCGAGTCGCACAAGTCCAACCCCAAACCCGTCGAGGCCCGTCCTAGAAAGTTTCAAGCTCCACTCGACCTTGGCTCTTTCGAAGCGGTAAACCTCAGCCCGTGGCGTAGTTCATGACTACATGCCGGGGGTGACCTTTGAGCCTCATATTCAAGCCGAGCACAAGCCACACAATTCTAGTCTAGGGTCTAACACTCCGTGACTCAAGTCGGTTTCCATGTGCCGAGATTTCCCTAAACTAATGTCTTCAAATCATACATGCCAATTTGTTGCAATGGACGAAATAAAACTCCGTCCCCAAAAGTGGCTATTTTGGACGAAAATAAAAATCCGTCCCCGCATGTATGATTTACTACATTAATTTTAGTTTAATCCCGACACATGTAGGGCTCACAAGCGTGGTGGAATCCGATGAGTATATGGGACCGCGAGAAGGTCTATATACTAGTGTGACGATTCCACTATCTTTTCTAGAAACCCCAAAAAGGACTCCGTCCTTCCGACTTTTGTAAATATATAAAAAAAAAAAAAAAGAGTCATTTTCTTTATATGGTTGAGTCTTTTTCGTGTTTGTGGGTTAAATTTATTTTATCCAAAAGGTGTTTGTGGGGCCAATCTAAGATCAACCGTGCTCTTCCAATAGGTCCAATGGCTTCCAACGGCAACAACAACAACGGTGGAAATGATTTCGTGTCCAACGAAGGGTACTCAACATAATGAAATCAATGGGGGAACAAATGGATAGGATTGTCGAGGATGCCCGCCGTAACCCGTTTCTATATCGACAAGAGGATTCACAAAGAAGAGGTTTCTGAACTCAAGGCTCGGCTTGATTATGAAAGAAGAATTCACGAGGAAGAGGTTTCTGAACTCAAAGCCCGTTTGCAAGAGCTCACCGACGGCAAAGCAAAGTTTAAGGGTAAAGCATGCTCAAGTGGCCCGTCCCTCAAAAGCTACAAAGGTACCGCCAACAACCGAGTTTTCACTCCTCTCCTAGGAGTAACCCAAGCCGAAGCATTTGAAACTTTGGTGGCAAGTGGAAAGGTCAAGCCTTTAGAGGGGTACAAGCCGAAGACGATACCGAAGAATCATGCACATGGTGAATGGTGCGGCTACCACAAGCATAGTGGCCATACTACCGAAGGGTGCTTCCTTCTCCGAAACATCATCCAAGATTTGTTCGACAACGGCGAATTTACTGTGGGTGAAGAGCAACCTTTAGAGAGTGCCAACATGCAAGAACTCATCAAAGAAGAATGATTTGGTTTCGAAATGGGGCTTCTACAAGAAATCATGCCACAAGGAGACTACAACAACAATGGGGACTACAACAACAATCTCCGTTTCTCTTTCTCTACCTAGTAGTAGGAATAAAAAAAAAAAGAGTCAAAGTCCTCTTTTGTGTGCATTAATGTTTTCTCTCGTCCCATGTTAAGTGTCGAGTCTTCTTATCAAATAAAAGTCGTTCTTGTCCTTATACACTCTTCCAAGTTGTTCAATCTAATTCTTGGCAAAATGATGAAAAGATGTCTAAACGAGTTTTGGAATGAAGGCCATCACTTGAACGCCTAGGGGCTAAACATTGTGACGAAGGCAACATCATCAACGACGAATACAAAGCCAAGACATCAAAGGTGAAGCAACAACCATGGAGAAAAATCAAGCAATGTTTCAAAGGGGGGGATTAAAAAAAAAAAAAAAAAAAAAAATGCTCGCTAGGTTGAACTCTTCAAATCAACCTAGGCAAAAGTTAGAGCACAAAAAAAAAAAAAAAAAAATAAAAAAATCCCCTCAATCAAAGAAGTTCACATCAAGATCAACATCATTCCATCCACCAAAGGAGGACGAAGAAGCAACAATTCCATCCCGAAGAATGGAGAATCCACAAGAACTACGGTGACCTGAGCCTCTACACTGGAGGAACGTAGGCAACCTGCGGGTCCGGTCTCATGCAAGAAAGAAGATATGTTTAGCCCTAGCGCGTTATGGTGATTGGCCTTCATCTCTAACTTGTCAAGACATCTTTGTACGATTCATTTGCCAATGAATTAATCACCAAAAAGATTGAACAACTTTCTTAGATTTGGAATCATTTCGCGATCCTTGTCGAGTCTAGGGACTTCTATTCTTTCTGCATACTCCCAATTTCTTGCAATCAAATTGGGGCTTTCCTTCTCTTCTCTCTTAATGACTTGCCTTCGCGAGTCATTCAATTCAATAAAAAATACATGTCAATACTAGGGACACTTCCCTAGTCAAGTCAATGTCACTCATCATTAGTGACAAAAGGTCTCCACCGCAAAATCACATGTCTCTCATCCTCAGCTAGAGTCAATGCACACTTCCTCATTAATCGAGTAAAAAATGAAGACGCAAAAGAGATGCCCGCTAGATTGAAAACCCGAAAGGGCGGTCTAGGCAAAAAACATGGTGCGTCATAAAAAAAAAATGAGAGAGTGAGAGAGAGAAGGGAAAGAGAAATGGAGATCTCTGGCCTCTAAAGAAGACAACTACACGAGCTCTACATTGAATCTCCTTAGCAAGTCAATTCCCCACCAAGTCAACTTTGGGATTGCAAAAGGCTCGACAAGATATAGCACCATCAAAGGTTGTCTTGGGTTATCGGCATCATTCTCCAGCAGTGTGCATTTTTGGGTTCATGAAAAGAAGGCCCGTGGTAACCAAGATCCATCCGAGAACAAGCCCATCATAAAAGGGCACGAGGTTACACAAATAATCCCTAGCTAGTCAATTGGCTTGGGCAGCAAATAGCAACAACATGTGTCTCAGTTTTCAAGGCTTCTTCAAGTATGTGCTTCTAAAGTACGCCGAAAGGCTCCCGAGAAATGGAGTAGCTCTTGCCATATCCTCTCATGTTTATTCTCTCACACGAGGATGAGTCACTCTTGCTTTGCTCAACAAATGGTGACGCCCTAGGGGCTATGTGACTCAAGAACAAGGGATTCTTTTGCTTCATTTGACAATCAATACGCCCTAGGGGCTATGCTCAAGAAAGATGTGTGAGACTATCATCAAAGTCCCTCGAAAGGGATGTCAAAAGGTCCTCTTGTCATGTGTGCCCGTGCTTGTTTCCCCAATCAAGGGTGGACCATTCTCGCAATCAATGATGGCACTCTAAGGGCTACGGTCAAGTCTTAAAGGCTCCCTCGACAAAGAGCAATTAACTCCCCAGCGGTATCCCCAGCAAAGTCATGTGAAACATTGGAAACTTCCTCAATTCGGCACCGAAGGTCTCAACGGGCTTCGCAATCTACAATCTTTTGGGCTACGACATTACAGTAATTCAAGCAAAGGGCAGTATTAGGGCTTCGCGAACGACAGTCTTTTGGGCAACAATACTCGAGCAAGTGCAATGTGGAGTAGTCTTATGGCTCCATGAAAGAGATCAAGCTTCAAAGGTCTCTCAACACTTCAAGTCAAAGGCCTCTTGGTTTTAAATGAAGACTCCGATGTTATGAATGAAGTTGATGATTTTTGTTAGAACTTTCAAGCGAGATTTTGAAGGAAGTCTTAGAGAAAAGGAAAAAGATTCAATATGCTAAACTCTAATCAAAACAGGGTTATAGCGGGAAATGCCACGGCCAATCCCAATGTTTCTGCAATTCAGCACCCCCTTCTCCAAGATCAAAAGCACAAGGTGCAGCTCAGATAAAGTTGGGCCACAGCACTAGTTGCATCCGAAGATCCGTCATTAGTTCAACTCAAGAAGAGTCAAGCAAGCATACTCATTTGAGACTTTATCACGCCAAGACCTTATCCTCCGCGACCTCGACGGCACCGCAAGACATTACTGCATCCTTTGACATAAGCCCTCAGCCATTTGGGTATCGACCACAATGAGGCCATTCATCTCCCCAGAAAGAGCAAGAAGGAGATCTCTATCAAGAATTCTACCAAACGGTACATCTGCTCTCAATGCCGAGCCAATCACGAAATAATTTAGGGCTTTACAATGAAAGGTCTTCACATCCCGCCATCTACAAGCCCACGACACTTGGGGCTTTGCAATCTCTCGAAGCTTGGCATCAACGATCTCCTCTTGGGGCTTGCTCACTACAACAACAAAGGGCGATTTACTCGAATGGGCCAAGAGCTGATTTATCTTGGAGCTATGCAAGTCCCTTAAAATTTGGCATCAAAGGCATTCTAGGGGCTTTACAATCAGCAACCCCTCATCTCGGCATCAAAAGCCTTTTTTGAAGCCCCATAACCGACAAATCTCTTGGGGCTAGACATCAATCTTCGTGGGCACACCAGCGACAACAAAATTCAAGCGAGGCAATCCGGACTTCGACTGAGCATGACTTGATCTTGGGTTGGCTTTACAAACACACAATGGCTAAAATGGTTCACCCACGAACCTAAAAAAAAAAAAAAAAAAAAAAAAAAAAAAAAAAAAAAAAAATCTCTTTTCCTCACATGTGTGCATATTCTTTCCTTTCTAATCTTTAAAAAAAAAAAAAAAAAAAAAAAAAGATTTTTTCTTTCTTTTTCTCCTTCTATGTGCAAAATCATGTGCTTTACTTTGCTTTGCTCCTAGCTTCTCCTCCAGCATTCTCCATCATCCTTGAACTACGCTGGTCTGATTCCCTACAAGGGATACGTAGGTAGCCTTTGGCACGACCAACCCATCATCAAAAGTGATCATGCCTCCATCAAAAGCAAAAGCAACTCATCAACATCCAAAGCATGGACATTCTTCATCGAAGCCACAACATCAGAAATCCATCCCAAATCAAGCGGCCATGGTAAGTGAAGGTATGAACATCATTCACGCTTTCTTCAAATCACACCGCACACAAAAGCAATTTATCCATTCTTGCAAAATCTCTCTCTCAAGCAATCTCTGCTTTTCAAATCACAACGCACCACAAGCATAATTTCACATTTCACACAAGCACGTATATTTGCAAAACACACACATAACAGCATACAGCAAGTGCGGCTTCAAACAGCATACAGCAAGTGCGGCTTCAAACAAACAGCAAGCAAGTGCGGCTTCAAACAGCATACAGCAAGTGCGGCTTCAAACAGCATACAGCAAGTGCGGCTTCAAACAGCAAGCAAATGCGGCTTCAAACAGCATACATCAAGTGCGGCTTCAAACAGCAAGCAAGTGCGGCTTCAAACAGCAAGCAAGTGCGGCTTCAAACATCATACAGCAAGTGCGGCTTCAAACAGCAAGCAAATGCGGCTTCAAACAGCATACAGCAAGTGCGGCTTCAAACAGCAAGCAAGTGCGGCTTCAAACAGCATACAGCAAGTGCGGCTTCAAACAGCAAGCAAGTGCGGCTTCAAACAGCATACAGCAAGTGCGGCTTCAAACAGCAATTTTGGTCCATTGTGAACCACTGAAATCACCATACCTATTCTATCAGCAAAAGTCGCTCACACAGGGAGCGCATTTCTATCCTTTGTAATTTCAAATTCCTGCTTTATCGAGTCTTTATTTTTTTTGTCGATGTCCTCGGCGGGTGTTTTTACTTTCGTCGACGCGTTTTGCTTCGCAATCCACGTCGCCGAGGGGCTCTGTAGACACCCCGCCTTGGACCTCTCACCCCGATTGCATACAAAGTATTTTTATTTAACTTATTTTCATTAATTTCTGTTACTTCGGTTAAGTTCCTAACTGATTCCGTTAGTTTTGGACTAAACTGCATAACAGAATTAATTTTAGAGTCATTTCTGTCATTCTGTCATTTTTACCCGCGGGCGCTTCCGGCACTGCCAGTGAGCCGTGCGCGCGTCCCGCCCCAAAAGCCGGACCCGCGCGCTTCCCACTTTAGCAGTAACGGATTGCACCTTATTTCCCTCCCTTTTCTTATTTACAAACATCTTTTCTTGATCACAAAAACCATCTTTTTACATCCACATTCATCCCCCCTTTTCTCATTAACTCCCAATCCCACACTTCTAGCCTTTTCATTGAAACAAAATATTTCCTTTTTATTTTATTTGATTTTCTTTTATTTCTTTTATTTATTATTTTATTTATCTTATTTTTGATTGGTCAATTCCATCTCACATGGATTGACCAATTTCCCTCCAAGTCTTCCCTCCTCTTTTTACCTATAAAATCCATCTTCTTCTACCTTAGAAAGGGACCTTAATCTCACATTTTCACTACACCTACACTATACACAATTCTCTACACAAATTCTCCAACAAGAGTTTTTATACACAAATTGTTTTACAACAATTTCATTACAACAATAACACTTTCAAGTCAAGGTTTCAAGTCCTCTTTCTCAAGGTACAACTCCATTTTCTTCCTTTGTTTTCTTCTTCTTGATGTATGCAATCCCCCATTAATGGGACATGACCAACATGACTACTTCACATATTGAAGTTAGTTAAGGTTATCCCCCTACATTTTAATCTTAACTTTAATTCACCATGTTAATTTCTCTTCATCTTTTAATGTAATTCTTTAACATTACTTGTTACATGTAATCTTTATCATTAAATAATAAAACAAATCTATTTTATTTCCCCTTTATTTCCCCTTTTCTTCTCATCACAATTGTTAGCACATTTCTATTTAATTAATTGAAGGACATGTAAATATTAGAACACCAATAGTAGCAAGACCCGCTTAAGCGGGGCGGAGTGGGTGTTTAAGTACTTCCCACTCCGTCACCTAACCCCCCGAACCCTTCTCTCCCGAATCTCTGGTTTTGTACATAAATTAGGCTATTTTTAGGTTTTTCTTATGTTCCTTTAAAAACATAGGTGGCGACTCTAAACAAAACTAAAACAAGTTAGACATCCTAGGATAATTCACCGCTCTAGCCAAGCCGTGGTTCCCCGGGGTATCTACACTAAGATCCAAAAATTTTAAACGCACAACAACTGTTAGTATTCTAAATTCATCTTGCTATTAATTTAATCATCATGAATGGATCCATGGGCTCATGGGTTTTATTGATTTTCTATTGCTGTTTTGCGCTGCGCAAGGACCCTCAAAACCCAACACGAGACTGTCGACAGATGATATGATTCACTCTTTAGCCCAGTCGGTGAGTAAGATGAATAGCAACTTCCAGCAGTATCAACTGAAGACCGATGCGAGTATTAGTAATCTAGAGAGACAGATTGGTCAGATAGCGGATGCAGTTGGGAGATTAGAGGCTAGAGAGGTACATTCTAGAACAGAACAGAACCCTAAACAGAGTATATGTGCCATGACTTTATGTAGTGGTAAGGAGATTGGGAAGGAAGTTGTACCGGAGGAGCCAGTGATTGAGGTTGAGCAGGTTGTGCCTGAGGAGAAGACCCCGGTGGAGGAGAATAAAGCTACACCAGAGCCCACATTTTATGAGCCGGATGTTCCATTTCCTGAGGCTTTGAGAGAGCACCGCAAATCAGAGTCTGATAAGGTTATTTTCGATACTTTCAAAAGGCTTGAGGTAAACATTCCATTTTTAGACTTATTGCAGACTGTCCCGAGATGTGCTAAATTCCTTAAGGAGTTATGTACTTTGAAGAGGGATCAGAAAGCGAGAAGTCAGAAAAAGGTGAAGATGAAAGAGCATGTGTCTGCAGTCTATCATAAGAAGATGCCCAGGAAATTTGGTGATCCGGGTATGTTTGTTATTCATGTATCTTTGGGTGATGATTCTAAGTATATGGCGATGCTTGACTTGGGTGCTTCAATCAATGTCATGCCTTATGCATTGTTTGAAAATCTCAAGTTGGGACCTCTACAGGATACTAGGGTGGTGATTCAATTAGCAGATAGATCTAATGCATACCCTAAGGGGAAGGTTGAGGATGTACTTGTCTGGGTTGGTAAGTTCATATTTCCTGCTGATTTTTATGTTTTAGAGATGGACACGTATCCTAAGGCTCCCATTCTGTTGGGGAGGCCATTTATATCTACGGCTCATACTAAATTGGATGTTTCCAACGGTTCTTTGACCATGGAGTTTGATGGGGATTTGATGGAGTTCAATATTTTTGACTCCAAGAAAGACCTTAAGGATGTTCGTGGTTTATGTTTCATGGGTGTAGTTGAGCCACAAAGGTAAATGATGTGGCCAATATTTGTAGTGGGGATGATAATGTAAAGATTGGTTTGGAGATTCCGGCGGTAAAACATGGACAAAAAAAGGTGAAGAATCTTCCTGAACACCGAAAGCATGCATTTGGAGGTGAGGAAGAATTGATGGTGGATAGTGGTCCGATAGTGATAGAGAAGCATGTAGGTTTGAGCACGATGAACAAAAAGAAGGGATTTATGCAGACGATTCGAGCTTAAACGGGGTGGAGTGTGCACTAATGAGTTACCATTTATTCCCTTACGTTTAAATTGTCCTTATTTTTATTCACTTTTACACACTGAGGACACTGTGTAGTTTAAGCATGAGGGAAGGATTTGTAGTTGTATAGTACGCATTTTATTTCTAGATTAGGAGTTTTTCTTTTCAAAAAAAAATGAAAAAAAAAATAGAGAGGCTAAGTGAAAACCCGAAAGGGCGCTTAGGCAAAAGGTGATGTTTGAGTAATAAAACATCTTACATCTGTAGACACCTCGCCTTGGACCTCTCACCCCGATTGCATACATAGTATTTTTATTTAACTTGTTTTTGTTAATTTCTGTTACTTCCGTTAAGTTCCTAACTGATTCCGTTAGTTTTGGACTAAACTGCATATGGTCATGGGGCGCGCGCGCGTTTGGTCCAATAGGCCGGACCCGCGCGCTTCCCACTTTGGCAGTAACGGATTGCACCTTATTTCCCTCCCTTTTCTTATTTACAAATATCTTCTTTAGTCAAAAACATCTTTCTTGATCATAAACATTTACTAGTTTTTATTTGTAACCTCCCAATCCCACATTTCTAGCCCTTTTCATAAAAAAAAAAAAAAAAAAAAAAAAAAATCTTTTTATTTTATTTGATTTTCTTTTATTTCTTTCATTTATTATTTTATTTATCTTATTTTTGATTGGTCAATTCCATTTCACATGGATGATCATCTTTTTCCTCCAACCTTTCCCTCTCATTTTTACCTATAAAAACCACCTTCTTTTACCTTAGAAAGGACCTTCTTTTTTTACTTGAATTTTCTCTACATATACACTATACACAAATCCTCTCAACAAGATTTCTCTACAAAACACTACACAAAGTGTTGCACAACATTTTCTCTACAACAACACCATCTTCAAGTCAAGGTTTAAAGTCATTCTTCTTAAGGTACAACTTCCCTTTTTCTTCTTCTTATTTTATTCATGTCTAGTCAATGTATGCAATCTCCATAAAAAGGGATACAACCAAAAGGCCACTTCACTATTGAAGTTTGGTCAAGGTTACATCCCAACATTTTAATTCCACTTTAATTTACATTCTCATTTCTTAATGTAATTACCTAGCGATAATTCGACATGTAATCTTCAGCATAAATCAATAAATAAACAATTCTCTTTTATTTTTCCTCTATAAATTTCCCCTTTATTTTCATTATAATTGTTAGCACATTTCTCTTATTATTAAATTGAAGGACATTTAACATTAGAACACCAAAAGTAGCAAGACCCGCGTAAGCGGGGTGGAGTGGGTGTTTAAGTACTTCCCACTCCGTCACCTAACCCCCCGGACCCTTCTCTTCCCGAATCTCTAGTTTTCGTACATAAAAAATTGGCTTTTCTTAGGTTTTCTCGCGTTTCTCTAAAACGTGGGTGGCGACTCTTAAAATCAAGTAGACATCCTAGGTTAATTCACCGCTCTAGCCAGGTCATGGTTCCCCGGGGTATCTACAGTGGCGACTCCACTGGGGACATAGAGTGTTAAACTTGCGTTTTTCATTTTTAGGTGTTCTTATATCTGTTTCTGGGCATTCTGGTAAAAAGGGTAGGAAGCGCGCGCCTCCTGCCTTCTTGGCCTAAAGCGCGCGCGTCCGACCCTTATTACCTGAATCGCCCGCCTCCCATCTTGTCCTTCAATTTCATGTTTCTGTGCTAACATTTACTGCAGGGGGAAAAAGTTCTATAATTTAGGGTCAAGGCAATCCCTTGAACCCGCTGATTTGCAGCTATTGCCCAGAAGCGGGCGCCTCCACTTCTCTCAGTCTAACGCGCGCGCCTCCCGAGTAGGCTTCTGAATGCGCGCGCTTCTGGGCATTTCCCAGAAACAGAAACAGTGAACAGAATGGACAGTTTTGATAGTGTGTGGGCACCGGGCCTGCACGAACAACTTTTATTTCCTGTTCATTTTTATCGGTCACACGGGTGATTCGAAAGTTGTAAATTATGTGCTTATTTGTTTTTTTTATTTCCTTTGAAAAAAAAACATTTTGTCACTTGTTAGACCTCACACTACGCGCACAATTCTTATCAAGTGCTCACTATCGAGTCGCACAAGTCCAACCCCAAACCCGTCGAGACCCGTCCTAGGAAGTTTCAAGCTCCACTCGACCTTGACTCTTCCGAAGCGGTAAACCTCAGCCCGTGGCGTAGTTCATGACTACATGCCGGGGGGTGACCTTTAAGCCTCTCTTTAGCCGAGCACAAACCACACAATTCTAGTCAGGGTCTAACACTCCATGACTCAAGTCGGTTTCCATGTGCCGAGATTTCCCTAAACTAATGTCTTCAAATCATACATGCCACTCGTTGTTTTGGACGAAATAAAACTCCGTCCCCAAGTGGTTACTATGGACGAAAATAAAAATCCGTCCCCGCATGTATGCTTTACTACATTAATTTAGTTTAATCCCGACACATGTAGGATTCACAAGCGTGGTGGAATCCGATGAGTATATGGGACCGCGAGAAGGTCTATATACTAGTGTGACGATTCCACTATTTTTCTAGAAACCCCAAAAAGGACCACGTTCTTCTACCTTAGAAAGAACCTTCTTTTTTTTACTTGAATTTTCTCTACACATACATTATACACAAATCCTCTCAACAAGATTTCTCTACAAAACACTACACAAAGTGTTGCACAACATTTTCTCTACAACAACACCATCTTCAAGTCAAGGTTTAAAGTCCTTCTTCTTAAGTACAACTTCCCTTTTTCTTCTTTTTATTTTATTCATGTTTAGTCAATGTATGCAATCTCCATAAAAAGGGATACAACCAAAAGGCAACTTCACTATTGAAGTTTGGTCAAGGTTACATCCCAACATTTTAATTCCACTTTAATTTACATTCTCATTTCTTAATGTAATTACCTAGCGATAATTCGACATGTAATCTTTAGCATAAATCAATAAATAAACAATTCTCTTTTATTTTTCCTCTATAAATTTCCCCTTTCTTTTCATTATAATTGTTAGCACATTTCTCTTATTATTAAATTGAAGGACATTTAACATTAGAACACCAAAAGTAGCAAGACCCGCGTAAGCGGGGCGGAGTGGGTGTTTAAGTACTTCCCACTCCGTCACCTAACCCCCGAACCCTTCTCTTCCCGAATCTCTGGTTTTCGTACATAAAAAAATGGTTTTTCTTAGGTTGTCTCGCGTTCCTCTAAAACGTGGGTGGCGACTCTTAAAATCAAGTAGACATCCTAGGCTAATTCACCGCTCTAGCCAAGCCGTGGTTCCCTGGGGTATCTACAACATCCACCGGAGAGAAGACATAAGGGGGGTTTGGAGTTTCGGGTAGGATATACACTATTGGAGTAGGAGGTTCGGATAGTGGAGTTTAGGTTAGAAAATCCTCGTTTATTTTCTTGGAGTTATAAGGGGGTGTTAGTGTTTTGTTACGAGGTAAGTTTTGTGCTTAATTAAAAAACCACACAGAAACTTTATTTTATGAGGGAGATTGTAGTGTGAGATAAGCGTGGGGGAAATTAAGACATTTTTAGTTCCCTTTGGCTTTTGAGTGGACATTTAGTTTGGATACCGTTTATTATGGTGTTGGTATCAAGCTAATGTCATGTTTATTATTTCTATGAGGGGTTATAAGGAGACGGAGTTTCTACACTTCGGTTTTATTTATTGATTTTTGATTGGTGGTTTAGAGGGACTAGGAATCATTTTTCTCCATGCTACGCTAATAGACCGGTGTTTAGAGGGGAGTTAGGATTTTACTCAGGGACGAGTAAAGGTCTAAGCGTGGGGGATTTGATGAGACAGATTTATACATTTAATTCCTAGGTTTTTATGAGCTTAAAATAATTATTTTAATGTATTTAGATTAGATTTTATGTAATTTTGGGCAATTTTGTAATTTTGGGAGTTAATTGTCATCTGGGGGTAATTTAGTGTTTTTATATTTTTACCCGGATTAAATATTTTATTGTTCAAAAGAAATTCTAAAATGAGAAATAAATGTAAAACCCAAAAGAGATGAAGGACGAAAATGGATGAAGAGTAGTGGATCAAATTTGGGTTATTAGAATTTTAAAGGATGAAAAAGAATTAAGTAAGTTTGAGCCCAAGCCCAGCTAGTGAGGAATACCAATACCAGCACAGCAGCGAGGCCCATCTCAGTGAGGGCCAGGTCAGGCGACCCAGTTCAGAGCTTAAAGTACAGCACGTCTGGCGGATTCGTGCTCACGAGTGGCACGACTCGCGCTCTCCAGCGCGAGTCGTGAAAGGATTGGAGAAGGCGCATGTAGCAGGCGCGCTTTTGGGCGTGGCTGGCGCGTGCGTGGAGCGGCTGGCGAGTGGCGGACTAGAGTGGGAGCGCGTGGGAGCGTGTGTTCCGGCAAATTTTCCATATTTTTTGTTATTTTGTTATTTCCTTTTTATTCCTTTTCAATTTAGTTCTTCTCTAGGTATTTAAATAGGTTTCTTTTATTGTTTTTGACTCTAGACTTCAACATAATTTTAGATTTAGGTTTTTCTTTCTTTATTCATGGAGATTTCAAAGCTTTGGATGAGGAACTAAAATCCAAGCTTTGGGTTTGAATCTTGAACCCCTTTTTATCAATTTGAGGTATTTTTCTTTTCATAGTTTTATTCCTATTCATAATTTTACTTGTAATTATTCTAGATTTATTGCTAGGGTTTTTAGACTTGATCAATCTAATTGCTCTGGTTAATTTATCTTTGCTAGAATTTTCTATTTACTGTGCTAGTGTAGAAATTCATAAGTAGCATCTTCATAGTTTATGCATGTGTCATGGTAAATTGTGAAGTGAGTAAAATTAAACGATTATCTATATGAAATAAGACAAAGACTTGTATGAGACAATCTTACACATGAGACGGATCTCCTTGAGAGATTAAATGGTTTGCCCCCCTATGGGTGGGGCGGGGCAAGCCCATTTCCTCTCTTGTCAAGATCCGTCTCATGTGTGAGATCGTCTCACACAAGACTTCCTCATGAAATAATTGTAGAAAACGTTCTTAATCTTAGGCTCCATTTGTTTCGCGTAAAACAATTTCCCGTAAAATGTTTTTCGGAAAGTGAAAATGTTTTCCGAAAAATGACATAAACATGTTTTTGGTTGTTTAGTAAATCTAAGGAAAATATTTTCCGGAAAATATTTTCATATGAAAAAAATAATAATTTAATATGAGGAAAAGAATTATTATGAGAACAAAATATAGTATGTGGGTGGGGTTTGGGGTTAGGGTGGGATGGGTGGTTGTGGGGGTGGGTGGGTGGGATGGGTAGGTGGGGGTGGTTGGGTGGTGGGGGTGTGGGTGGGGGTGGGGGAGGTGTTCAAAATAATTTTAATATGAGTGAAAAAGTTTTTTTTTTTTTTTTTGGGTGGGGGTGGGTAGGTATGGGGTGGGGTAGTGGGGAGCGGGGGAGGTGTTCAAGAATAATTTTAATATGATTGAAAAAAAATGTTTTTTTTGGTGGGGGTGGGGTAGGGTGAGTGTGGGGGGGGGGGGGTAAAGGGGGCGGGGGCAAGGGGTGTTGAAGGATAATTTTAATAAGAGTGGTTTTTTTTTTTTTGGGTGGGGTGGGGTGGGTGGTGTGGTGGTGGGGTAGTGAGGGTAGGGAGCGCGAATGTGGGAGTTATTAGAAACGAATTTTAATAAGAGTGATTTTTTTTTGGGGGGGGGGGTAGGTGGGTGGTGGGGTAGTGGGGGTGGGTGGTGGGGGTAGGGGTAGGGGTAGGGGTAGGGTTAGGGTAGTGGGGAGCGGGGAGGTGTTCAAAAATAATTTTAATATGATTGAAAAAAAAGTTTTTTTTTTTTTTTTGTGGCGGGGGGGGGGGGGTGGGTGGATGGTGGGGGTAGAGGTGGGGGTGGGTGGGGTGGGGGTAAAGGTGGCGGAGGCAATGGGTGTTGAAAGATAATTTTAATATGAGTGAAAAAAAAAAATTTTTTTTGGTGAGTGGGGGGTGGGGCGGGAGGAAGGGGAGGGAGGGAACGTAATGTTGGAGGGTGGGGATGGGGTTGGAGGTGGAGTGGGTAGGGTGGGGTTGTATGGGGGAGTTGGGTGTGTGAATGAGGGAGTTAACATTTTCCGTAAAATGACTTACGGGAGAAATCCGTAAGTTGTTTTACGGAAAACCTAGCTTATTTCCATTGACCGTAAAATATTTTACATTGACTTTTTTCCCTTTTGGTTACCAAACACCGGAAACATGTAAAACATTTTCCGTAAAACATTTTACGGTGAAACAAACGGAGCCTTAGTTTCTTAAATCGTTCATCAATTAATTTTGCGATCTATACTGTGTCAGTTAGATTAATTTCTTAATTAGGGTTTCTAGTAAATGTGCGACTGCTAGTAACTATTCTGAAAGAAGAAACAGAGATTGAAATAAATCTCGTGATCATGTGAATAGGGTAAAAAGTGAAAAGAGATATCGATGATAATTGAATAATCAGATGGGGACGGAATCAAATCTGAAGTATTTCTTAATTATTCTTTTAGCTCATAATTAGTTTAATTCTTGTTTTAGGATATTAGTTATAATAAATTTATTCCTCCAATCTTGTCAAGTGACAATTGTGTAAATAAATAACCGTTATTCGTGGATCGATTCTGGACATATTCATAGCTACAAATTTTCAGAACCTAGTCCAGGTTTAATTTGTAGGTGTGCGATTTAGCCTATCACCACCCACCACCCCATTTTTTTTTACTCTTATTAAAATTATTTTCTGACAACTCCCACGCCCCCCACTTCCACCCCCACCCCCACCTACCCCGCCAACCAACCAATTCCACCCCCACCCTCCCCCCACAAAAAAAAAAAAAAAAAAAAAAAACTTATTTTCACTCTTATTAAAATTATTATTGAACACCTCCCCCCACACCCCCCCCCCCACCTCCCGTACCCCCACCCTCGCCCCTATTCCTCCACCTCCCCTACCCCCACCCAACATCACCCATCCCACCCTAACCCCATGCAAATTTTTCTCATATTACTTTTATTTTTTTCTCAAAATATTTTTCTCATATTAAATTATTTTTTTTTTCTCATATGAAAATATTATCTTTAGATTTACCAAAAACATGTTTATGTCATTTTTCGGAAAACATTTTCCGGGAAATCATTTTCTGTAAGTTGTTTTACGCGAAACAAACGGAGCCTAACTAATCATTATGTTAAATCAATGTCTATAAGAGCATCCACAGTCATATAGTACTCCATAAGGGGTTTATCCAGACTTGCCACGTCACGCCACATCAGCACTCAATAAACTATAAATCTCTAACAACTTTTTACCCTACAATAATAAACATCTAAAGAGATTTATAACATGGGCCCACTTATAAATTTATTCTTTAATACTCTAAATAAAAAATGTATATGTAATTTTTTTTTTATTACTACCTCCGCCCTAAAATTAAAGTTCTCTTTAACTCAAAATATTAAATTGAGAAAATAATTGGTTAAAATTATTTAAGGATAAATATATATTTTTTAAATTAATATCAAAGATTTTTTCAATTAAAAAAAATAAATTGATCAAAACTAAAATATTACATTAATGAAAAGGAAATTACATAATTGTGAATCAAAGATTGAAAAAGGTACAATAATAAAAAAAATACGTAAACATTAAATATAAATAACTACTCAAGATTGTGTTTAGCTATGATGATCTTAACACTTTTTCATGCATTTCTCGTTTTTTATATGTCATCCCATTGGTATCGATACGAAGAATTTTGTAATCTTCTGGAAATGAACTACGATTCATAGTGTTAAGAGTCTCTTGCATTGCTTCCTTCCTTCATTCCTTGATCGTGGTGATTTTTTCTTCATTTACTTCACGATACACATTCTCATTTTTTTGCTGCAGTTTCTCTTGGTCATCGGACCACCCGCTACGTACACTCTCTTTGTTTGGTTTGAATGTAGCATTGACTGAATTCTTTAACTAGTGGATATAACGTGTAAAAGTGCGACTTCAAGTTTTTCTTCTCCCTCTGAATTCCCGCCTTGTTATTCTCGTTGTAATACTTACAATTTTTTTTCCAGAATTCTCTATTATTTTGAAAGTCGCTTGTAATACTATCTGTAGAAACAATGAGATAAGAACTTACAAGCAAATTTTCTTCATCAATGGACCATTTTGTTTCGCGCTTCTTTCCCGCTTGCTTGCTCATCCCATTGTCAAGGATAATATTCTCCAACCCTTGCTGGGTAGAAAATTGTGGAATTTCAGATTCACCGATGCTATCGCTTCTTGATTCAACTGGCGTTGTTGGATTTCCACTACTCATACATGGATTGAAATAGCCATATGGATGTTGATTTCCTAAAGGTGGATTAAAAAATCCATGGGGTGGATACATGGACATTTGAGAATATGGTGGATATAAAAAAATTGGTGTACGTTGCATATTCGAAGAAACATTAAAATGTTGAGAAGTTTGAAAATGAGGGTATTCATAATTTGGACGAGGTGGAAAACTTTCAGGGACTTGAGAATATAGTGCATTTTGTGGATGAGTAGTTGGAGTGTTTATTAAATCCTCTTGGTATGAAGGATTCAACATATTTGTGAAATAGTTGTTATTCATAAACAGTGTTCTAAAAGACGTCCGTCTAGGCCGCCTAGGCGCTAGGCGTTCATGAAACGCATAAGTCCCGCCTAGGATATTATAACTATTTCTGAATTCTCGGCCCCGCCTAAGTTTCGTCTAGACCCCACCTAGGCGCTGCTGCGGCGCTTAGCGACCGCCTAGCGCTTTTTAGAACCTTGTTCATAATTGAAAGTGTAGAAGGAAAAAATTGAAAACTTGACTAGAAGATCCAGTAGAAGTGTAGAAGTGTGAAGTAAAATGAAAACACAACCCTATTCAAACGAAAAATCAAACGACTAGTTTTTGTAAAAGCTAGAATGAAAATGTTGATGCAAATCGCTAGAAATGAAAAGTTGTTTTAGGTGCTTAGTCAATAGTTTTAATCATTCATGTTATATAAATTATTTTAGCCCCTCAAAAGCCAATAACCATTTCAAACTAACTCAATTGCCCATCACGTGCGCGACACATGGTGAGTTAACGAGGTTTTCTAACGAATTCTGTCAATAGGCCCCAAACCAAACTGACAACATTTGACCACATTGAGCCCCAAATCGATGAAAAAAACATTGGGCCAAGGATTGAGAAAAGCATGCCAACAACATTGAGCCGTATTTTGCAATTCGCCCTACAAATGCATGGGAGTGGGAAACTTTGAGCCCTAGACGTCTCCTATTGTCCTAGATAATGAGCTCATTGGCCATGAGCCCAATGGCCATTTACTAGAATTATATTCCCATTCATGCTTTCACATAAAAGTACATCTCATATAACTTTGACAGAAGCTGGAGATCTTTGCATACTAAACCTTACACTCGGACATAAATAATTGGGATCAAGATATACAGAAGTCTAATACCTTACATGTCAGAAACGGGCTGTCTAAGCAGTCACTTGGTCTTCTAAATGCACATCGATGCCCCCTTTTTGATATCCACTCTCTTCTTGCATAACCAGTCCTCTATTTCTGTCTGCGTAGAAGAAAAACAATCCAGGTTTCATGACAAATGTGTAGTTTATAGTAATGGTATCAGGCAGAGCATCTAGCCATGGAGTCAGTCAGTCAGGTATTCAGAAAGTGGCCATCATTGACGAGTCTCCGTGCCCAAGAAATTTAATGGTCTGCAGATCTGACTTATATTCTTGCTTCTTTTTCGCTTCAGTTACTCAATCAGAGCAGTAGAAATATCCTGCACATAACCCCACTTCTTAATATCAAGAATCAAGCTATCCAAGATTGAATAAATCAAATCTGCTTTGCAATGAGTTTTATCTCTAGCAACAAACACGTGCACCTCATTATCAATTTCGGTCCAACTACACCCAGCCTCTTTCACAACCCCATTACAGTCCATTTTCTCTCTCACTTTCTTAACATTAACCCACAAACCTTTGGCAGCATATATATTTGAAAGCAAAATATACGATCCACTGTCCTTTGGATCAGTTGATATTGCCATCTCTGCTGCATATTTACCAAGCTCAACATTACCAGCATTTCTACATGCACTAAGTAAGCTCCTCCATATTACTGCTGGCGGTTGTGTTGGCATTTTCTTGATAAATTCTTTTGCTTCATATAATTTACCAGCTCGGCCCAACAAAGAAACCATGCAAGCATAATGTTCCGTCCCCTGTTCAATCCCAAATGCAGGCATCAAATCAAAATAACGAAACCCTTCTTCCACGAGCCCCACGTGATCACATGCTGAGAGAACAGCCACAAATGTGACATAGTTGGGATTTACTCCCTCTTTTGTCATTCTTTCAAACATTCTAAGTGCTTCTTCAGCTTCTCCGTGCTGAGCATATGAAAGTATCATTGAATTCCAACATACAACATCTCTCCAAATAGCGGAACTAAATATTTTCTTTGCATCTTCTTGGTTTCCACACTTCGCGTACATATCAACTAATGCATTTGTGACAAATGGGTCGAGATCTAAGCCAGTTTTTACTAGCTGGTTGTGGAACTGAAGCCCATGTGGTAGGCTAGCTAGGTTACTAGCTGCTGTAATTAACGCAACAAAGGTAAATTCATTTGGTTTTTGTCTTGAAAGCTGTAATTCTGAATAGAGCCTGAGAGCATTCTCATTTTCTGATTGCTGGGTAAACCCAAAAAGCATGGCATTCCATACCACGATGTCTTTCTCATTCATCTCCTCGAATACAAGCTTTGCATCCATAACGAAAGAGCATTTCGAATAAACATCAATTAATGCAGTAGCAGCAAATATCTCTAACGACACCCCGGCCTTAATTATAATTCCATGTATTTGTCTGCTTAGTTCTAAAGTGAGTAGAGAAGCTGATAGACCAAGAAGGCTAACAAATGTCAAAAGGCTTGGTAGGATAGATTTGATCCTCATTTCTCGAAAAAGATCCAATGCTTCAAATAGCTTTTCTTGCCTTGAGTAACCTTCAATTATTGCATTGTAAGCTACCACATCACAGTCTTCCATATCATCAAAGGCTCTTCTTGCATCATTGAGTGAATTGCATTTTGAGTACATATCAATCAAACCATTGCACACGAACGCATCTATATCAAGATTGGCTTTGACTGTGTAAGCGTGAATTTGTCTACCCAGCTCTAGGGCCTCAAGTGAACCACATGAAGTTAGAGCACTAGTGCAAGCAAATCCATCTAGCTTCCAACGAATTCTACTCATATCAATGAACAGCTTCACAGCCTCCAGATTCAAAGAGTTCTGCATGTACCCAGCAATCATAGTGGTCCAAGAAACAACATTCTTAATTACCATCTGATCAAACAGTCGCCTTCCTGTTTTCACTTTACCACATTTGACATAAAAATCTATAAGCCCATTACTCACTGAAATATCCATCTCAGTTGCCCTTCTCAACGCAAAGGTATGAATCTGCTTTCCTCCTTCCAAGCAACCAAGAACTGAACACGCATTCAAAACACTGGAAAGCACGTATCTGTCTGGAACAACATTAGTCTGTCTCATTTGACTAAACAACTTCAATGAAACTCCACTCCTTCCGCTTTTTACGTAGCCAGCAATTATAGTCGTCCAAGTTACCGCACTTTTCACTGATAAGCCATCAAAAACCAATCTTGCTTGTTCTATTCTGCCATTTTTCGAATAAAAGTCAACCAAGGAAGTACCCACATAGACATCTCGATCAAGACCAGTCTTGACAGCAAGACCATGCAACTGACCCCCCTTTTCCACACTTCCCAACTGAGTCAAAGCCCGTATAACACTTGCAAGTATAAACTCATTCGGGTTTTCATCACTCTCTCTTTGAAACTCAATGAACACCATTAAAGCTTGTTCATTGTACCCGTGTTGGGCATATGTCGAAATCATGGACGACCAACTCCTTATGCTCCTCTCAGGCATTTTATCAAACAAGAGACGTGCACTGCTTACAGAAACACATTTTGAATAAACCCCAATGAGAATGTTGGTCAGGCAAGTATCGAACTGAAAACCTGAAACAATGACTTGGCCATGGATTGATTTGTAGTATAGAATTGGGATACCCTTTGGGGGTAATTGCAAGAAATTAGCAAGTTCTTGCCTCTGCTCACGGCAGTTACTGATGGGGAGATTAAGTGTGGAGAATCTGAAAAATTGTTGGTTGATTGAGGGTTTGATATAGAAAATTTTCATCAATTGCCGTCTCATTTTACATCAATTACCAAATAATCTCATTTTCTAAGCTGATCTCTTTGTTTCAAATTTCAATCAAAACCTTCATATTGTGGACTAGCCCTAGTCTTGAATGTTCTTGCGATTGATTGGGGTAGGAATTGGAATAGAACTTTAGCAAAACTGCTGTTAATAACACAATCTCCAACGGTTTAATGTAATAGTATTCTCTATAGGAAAACATTTTTTTCTAATCAACTTCAAGAAAAATTGTTGTTTAAAAAAAATAAACTATTGATTTGGACAAAATTGTCCTTAAAACACATAGGCCACGTAACCGGATAGGATTAACAATACACATAACCATTAAGGAATGTATAATTAGTACGGGCTATCAGGATTGAGCCACTTACCATCTTCTAATTAATCCCAATTATTGGGAGGTATTAGTAAGAAGGGTATTACAAATAAGGGGGATAAATTTTTTTAGACATCAATGCCCTTAAAAAAATAGGGCAAGAGCAAGCAAATAATACGTCCTTCCTCCCAGACGCGCTAATTCACTTTGCCGCCTTGGGCACCTCTCCCATCGTCCCCACCGCAGTCACTTCCTGTTCATAGCTACTTTCTTGTCATCATCTCGATCGTTAGTGTTATATCTGCCATTAAACTCTTTTCTTAATTTTCATTGGTCTTTGATTTCTTATACAGTATAACTTTGGCGGCTCTTGTAGTTCATATCCCGATCAATCCGGTTCACTGCATTTGTTCTTGTGTTGAATTCTTTCAAGCCATCAGTAAAGCAACCCACAAAATTTTCATCGACAATTAACCTTTTCATCGTTTTATTCACCCAAATTTGATTAAACGAATTTGTTTCATTTTTTTTTCAAGCACTTGATTTATACCCGATCTACTTTTTGAATTCCCGACTTTAAAAATCTTATATATATATATATTAAAGTTGGTGAGAAGAGTTGTGGGTTTGACATGTGTACAACTTTTAGTAAAAGATTGAATTTGGAGAAGCCACATCAACATCATCCTAAAATGTAATGACTTTTGATATTCTCATTCTTAGCTAATACTATTAGTTAATCATATTAGTAATTATATGAGTTAACTATTACTATTAATAGTATAAGTTAACCATTACTATTAATAGTATAAGTTAACTATTACTATTAATAGTATTAGTTAACAATAGTAGTTACTATACAAGTTAAATATTACTATTAATAGTATTAGTTAACTTTAATAGTTACTATATTAGTTAACTATTACTATTAATAGTATTAGTTAACTATAATAGTTAATATATAAGTTAATTATTACTATTAATAGTATTAGTTAACTATAATAGTTACTCTATAAGTTAGTTTTTACTATTAATAATATTAGTTAACTATGATAGACTATATAAGTAAACTATTACTATTATTAGTATTAGTTAATTACAATAGTTATATAAGTTAAATTTTTAATTTTTAATATTAATTAATCATAATAGTTACTATATCAATTAACTATTACTATTAACAGTATTAATTTATTCTAATAATTCTAATAATTATTATTATTATATAGATTAATTATTGCTATTAATATATATTAACTATTACTATCAATAATATTAGTTAGTTATACTAATAGTTATAATAGTAATCATATAGATTAATTATTATTATTATTAGTATTAGTTTAAATGATGATTAATATATTAGTTAACTATAGTTAAAATATTTTTTTTAAGACATAGTATTGATTTCCCGTGCAGAGCACGGGTTACCCGCTAATGTATTCAAAGATGGAGCAGCAATGGGGGAATACTGTAGTTCTTAAATTGAGGAACTTTTTGTGGGTAATTTAGCAATTTAATGGTGAACCAAATAAGGTAAACATAATTATCGGAGGATAGTTTTATGTTGTGATGCTCCTACCAAACATAGGTGTAGTTTTCTTATCAGGATTATTAAGATTCTTCTTATTAATCCAAGGAGTAATAAGATCCTCCTTAATTATAATACTAATCCCTCTTGGCTACCAAACAGGCCCTCGGAAAAAACTGCTTTCTAAAAATACATAAACAGTGGCTGAGATTTGTTTTTAACTACCATGATCCAATGTTTGATAGTATTATTTATGTTTTTTTCTTTTCTAATTTTAAAGGCCCAGATTATTTTAACAAATATCATCCAACGACTCTCAATTACCGGTTACCAATACCACACTTCGTTCTCCCAGTACCTAGCGACTATACTTCTGTTCAATTCGCCGTCGTACTCTCCCCCCCCCCCTCTACCTCCGCTACCCTCCGGTTCTACGACCATCTCTCTCGTAGCTCTTGACCCCCACCGATAAGTTTTTTTTGGTTTGGGGTTTTGCTGAATATGAGTTTGTTTTCGGAGGGAGGGGCGGATGGGTAGGGTCTGCGGATGATGAGTATGGGTAAGGTTGCAGTTTCTTATGTGCAATGACAATCTTTGGTGGTGCACACAGACAGAGAGAGACTCATAGGATCATCCTTTTATGGTTGTATTTTCCATTTTGATTCTCTGTATTTTTGTAATTTCATTTGAGAAAGGGTAGGGGAGAAATGGGGTTAATTCTTGATTGTCATTTGTGTTTTTCAGATGCTGTTAGTTTATGTCTTAATGGGATTTGCTCATGCATGCTTGGTTTTTCTACGGATGCACAAAAGTGATAAGGACTTCTATTACACATGTTTTACTGGCAAAAGGCTGCTTTAAGGGAGCATACAAGAAAAATAAGTATCTAAAAAAAAAGAAGAGAAATATGGATTTTTTTTTTTTTTAATCTTTTGAAAAAGAAGAGAAATATGGATTTTTTTTAATCTTTTGAACTGAGTTAATATTCATTGATGGTGGTGGAAAATATTTTTTATGCTCGGATAAATAAGTTTATATGGAACTCTGTTTGTGTAATTCTCTTGCTATATTCTCATTGAATATTTGGATGTGGTTTCTTCCCCTATTTTGAATGTACGCCTCTGTCTCAGAATAATTGTTCTCACTTTTTGTTCTTATTTATTTAAATGATGTTAATTACGCAGTAGTTGTACGTTTGTTAAAAAAAAAAGGAGAGAGAGAGAGAGCAGTAGTTGTACGTGAGAGAGAGAGAGAGCAGTAGTTGTACGTTATTTTCATTTTCCTCATAAAAATTAAAAAAATAAATGATAATGGTAGTGTTTATAAAAATGTATCAATAATAACAATTTTTAGGTTCTCATTAGTAGGATTATTAATTAGCTTATGATAATTCACTTTGCGATGCGTTGACTGATTCGGCACTGTCGCCGTGCCACTGGCACGGGTAGGTGTACTAGTAATACAATAAATTGACTAGATTACCTTTGAAGCTTATCATCTTTTTCTTTTTCTTTTTTTTTTTTTTTTGACAACCTAGTTATATATCATTCATTTAAAGCAATTGTCACCATGTTACAAACTCTTATTAAATCTATTACAGATCTATTGCCTAGTCTTGTACAATTCCTAGCGGAGTTTCACCGCGTTAGAATCTATTACAGCGAATGATACTGCCTGTTCACAAATATTTCATAGACGTCCCGCGCCATCTGGCAGCCTTCAGAGGGGCAAACGATAATTTTGATTCTTCACTTTTCCCCTAAGGAGGAATTGAACCCTGGACCTCCCCTAAGGAGTAGGGATGACCAAACACGGTTCCGGTTCCGGTTCCGGTTCGGCTTTTATGTGAACCTTAACCGGCCCTTGGTTACACCGGTTCCGGTTCCGATTGTCACAATACGGTTCCGGTTCGATTCCGGTCCGGTTCCGGTTCGGTTCCACGGTTCATTTTTTGATGGTTTTTTAACGGTTAATTCTGATGAAACTGTTAGAAATCGGTCAAAAACACATTTTTATTATTTTCATTCACTGATTTTGGCAAAAAAATCAGTCAAAACACAACTTTTCTTGTCAACTTTCCATTAGTAACGGTTAATTCTAATGAAACTGTTAGAAATCTAATGATTTTGATGGTTTTTTAACGGTTTTACTGACGGTTCAGACGGTTCTGGTTCGCGTTTTGGTTGGGCGGTTCGGAACCGCCGGTTCACGGTTTTTTGGGGGTTGAACCTTAACCGGCCCTTATCCAAAACGGTTCCGGTTCCCACGGTTCCGGTTTTCGTAGCGGTTCATGGCGGTTACGGTTTTTTTGGTTCCGGTTCCGGGCCAGTTCGACGGTTTCGGTCCGGTTTGGCCATCCCTACTAAGGAGGGCTCTTACATACCCACCCGGATACCACTAGGCCAGAAGGTCATTGGTAAATTTTTTGGATCATTTCTCGATTTGTGTGTGACATCCTTGCGCATGGGCCATGCTAATCTTCTCTGTATCGTTCCAATTTTATCGGATGTCCCCGAAGGGACGATCATCTCTTTTATTAATGAAAAATGTATACTCCCTTCGTCTAACTTGAAATATGATAGGGATCAATGAAAAAGTGTTCGAGGAGTGTGTTGTGAATATGAAAAATGATATAGGAGAGAGAAAGTGGGGTATGAAATATTAAGTGGAAAGTTGTTGTGAGTGTGAAAGTGGGATATGAAAAATGTATACTCCCTTCGTCCCACTAAATAGGTCGCGACCCCGAACCTCGCGGGCCCGAGACCGCGATCTGGACGTCGACTTAAACAATAAACTCTAAAATACCGAAGTTAAAAATTCCATTTGATACCAAAAGGTGACGATCCAAAGTTTTACAAAACCAAGTTTGATAAAAACCAATTACAACTATCATAAACTTCCTCAAGTTTATGCCCGACAAAATACAAATATACAATTCTTAATGACGTCATTGTTTGGTACAACTATCCCAAAAAGGTTACACATTTACATAATGTAAACCAACCTATAACAACCTTCCCCAAAAGAATGGATCCACACTCGACGTCCTCTTTCTCGTGATCAGCGAGACTAATCCTTAGCACCTGGGGGGGGGGGGTTAAGGAAAAACAAAGATAAAAGGAAAGGGGGTGAGATAAATCTCAATAAGTTACTAATGCAACTACATGACATGCTATGATGCAATATACAATAAGCAATAATAAATATCACATAGCACATAGCATTTATCACTTAACAGATAGCAGCGGAAATAAACACATAACAAAGGATATAGCCAAGGTTTTCCAAACCGGAACATCCAAATAAAGGATCGCTGCGCAGCTTCAATAATCAACAAATCATCATCTTCATAATAGCATGAAAGCCGAAGAGAAAACCCCGGTACCGAAACCAATAACCATAAAAGTGTCACAAAGGACAAGGACCATGACACAAAGTCATGCCCGGTAGCTAGATACATTCACAAAGGAAGCTAACTTATCATTTCCAAGGCCAATCTGGAAAAAGGGGTATAGAAGGGGGCAAAACAATGGTCAACATTATAATGGACTTGGCTTTGCCATTATAATCTTTCCCATCGCCCGATGCAACAAATATGCCAGCTGGGCTTCCAATTAAATGCTAAGTAATAATAATTTAGCATGAATGAACAACTTAAGGTTCCAAAGTAGGGAACCAATCCAAATAAATTACCACAAAGGTAAACCATACCAAGAAGTCACCAAGAAAGTGAAATATACCAACAATGCACAATTAAAGTGTTCCAATGATCTCAATTAACACTTAATTAATTTCCAACACAAACTTCATCACAAAGGACCCAATTCTATCACTAAAGTGTACTACAATGTTTACTAAGGTCAACTAGAAGGACACCCAAGACTTAGACCAAAACGCATTCTTCAATCACACAAAATTAACAAATGTAAACTTTCAGGGGTTCTGTGCGGCCGCCCAAAAGGGACTGTGCGGTCGCCCAAACAAGCCCTCAAACAAGAACAAAAGCTTTCAGATAGATGTGCGGTCGCCCAGACATTTTTGGGCGGTCGCCCAATCTTCTGAACCGCTGGAAATCGGGAAGAACAAACTGGGTTCTTCCATTTTCATACCAAAACACTTTTCAACCAAAAACCCAACCTTCCAACTAGTTTACTAATGTACCAAAACAACTTATAAGTCTAAAAGGACTTATAAAACAACCAAAATCAAGAATCAAACCCAACATTCATCAATTCACCATTTTCAACCAAAAACTCAATAAATTCCAAACAAATTCAAAACCCAACCAAACTTCAAATATAACACATCAAGCATTATCTAAACATGATATGAACATTTTAGCATCAAAATGGGGGAAAAGTAACTTACTTGATAAATCTCAAAGTTGACGGAATTCAATTCTTTTTGGTTCTACGCGATCCTATCGACGATCTAAACACATTTCACGTTTTAAGAAATGGGAGATTATGAGAGGAAGAAGAAGAAAATGAAGAGAGAAGTAAAGGAAGAAAACTTACCCAAGACCAAGAGAGAGGGAGAGAGATGGCTGGGAGAGGGAGAGAGTGAGGGAGAAGGTGAGGGAGGAGAGGGGAGTAGGGGAAAATTATTTCAAAATGTTACATCTAGGCCCCTCCCCTTCTACTAACACAAATGCTACACTCCCTACTAACAATTAAGACCCAACAATACCACACTAACCCAAATGACTCGATTAAAATGCTAGGCATAAATTATTATAACACATAAAATGCACACATAATTATTTAAATAAATAATAATTTAAATAAATAAATAAGCAAATAATTAAATAATAATCATTTAATTACTAATAAAATAGAGCTTAGATTTCGGGTCGTGACATTCACTCCTCCTTAAAGAAAATTCGACCCGAATTTTAACGAGACTCACCTTAAACAAAAAGCCACGGAAATTTCCTCTCGATCTCATCTCGGAGCTCCCACGTCGACTCCTCGATATTATGATTCCTCCAAAGAACTCTAACCAATGAAATGCTTTTGCTCCTCAGCTCTTGAACTTTAGAATCTAGGATCCGGACCGGTCGTTCCTCATAAGTCATATCGGGCTTAATATCCTCTGGTATCCTCGGTAACACGTGAGACGGGTCATGAACATACTTCCGAAGCATAGAAACATGGAAAACGTTGTGCAACCGGTCCAAAGATGACGGTAACGCGAGACGATACCCTAGAAGTCCAACCTTTCCCAAAATCTCAAACGGACCTATAAACCTCGGAGCCAATTTGCCTTTCTTCCCGAATCTACGAATACCCACCTTTGGAGATACTTTCAAGAACACCAAATCATCGGTCAGAAAACTAAGATCTCGCCTTCGGTTATCTGCATAGCTCTTATGTCGAGTCTGGGCTGTCTTCAATCTATCCCGGATAACTTTAACTTTCTCAACTGAATCCCGAAGCAAATCAATACCCACGATCTTCGCTTCACCAACCTCATCCCAAAAAAATAGGCGATCTACACTTTCTTCCATACAAAGCCTCAAACGGTGCCATCTCGATACTAGCCTGATAACTGTTGTTGTAAGAGAACTCCACTAACGGTAGGTGCGAATCCCAAGAATCGGAAAAGTCTATCGAACAAGCTCGCAACATATCCTCTAAAATCTGAATAGTCCTCTCGGATTGACCGTCGGTCTGAGGATGAAAAGCTGTACTGAATCGCAAATCTGTACCCAAAGCTTCTTGAAACGCCTTCCAGAATCTAGAAGTAAACCTCGGGTCTCGATCTGACACAATGCTAACCGGAACCCCATGCAATCTAACGATCTCATCGATATAAAGGGTCGCAAGCTTTTCCATCGAATATCTGATGTCAATAGGCAAGAAATGTGCACTCTTGGTCAATCTATCCACTATTACCCAAACACTGTCATACTTCCTACGGGTACGAGGTAGTCCCGTAACGAAATCCATAGTCACATGCTCCCATTTCCACTCGGGAATCTCTAACGGCTGAAGCAATCCCGCGGGTCTCTGATGCTCGGCTTTGACCTGCTGACAAGTTAAACACCTCGATACATACTCGGCGATTTCCCTTTTCATATTAATCCACCAAAATTGTTGCTTCAAATCCTGATACATCTTCGTACTACCCGGATGAATAGTATACCTCGTTTTGTGACCCTCATCAAGAACTCTCTGTTTAATTCCATCAACATCCGGAACACACAAACGACCACGGAAAGTCAACACTCCTCTCGAACTAACAGAAAAATCCTCGAAGTTCTTTTCCTTCAATTTACCCATTATCTTCACCAACTCGGGATCTTCTTTCTGTGCTTCCTTTATCCTCTGAATTAGGGTCGGAGATACCCTAATATTCGCAAAAATAGCCCCATGTCTCGATTCACGAGGAGACCAATCCCGAACATCCTCAAGCATTTTCCATTCACGGACCATCATCGAAGCCACATAAGACTTTCTACTAATCGCATCGGCTACCACATTCGCCTTCCCCGGATGATAAGAAATCGTGCAATCATAATCCTTCAACAATTCCATCCATCGGCGCTGTCGGTTGTTCAATTCCTTCTGAGAGAATAGGTACTTCAAACTCTTGTGATCGGTAAAAATCTCAAACTTCGCTCCATAAAGGTAGTGCTTCCACTTGTGCAACGCAAATACTATCGCGGCCAACTCCATATCATGAGTGGGGTAATTCTGTTCTCTAGGGGTTAACTTCCTCGAAGCATAGGCAATCACTTTCCCATTCTGCATCAACACACAACCCAAACCCTCTTTCGAAGCATCACTGTAAATCACTAGGCCATCGCTCCCATTAGGCAAAGTCAAGATCGGTGCGGTAGTCAACCTCTTCTTCAATTCCTCGAAACTCTTGTCACATTTCTCGGTCCACACAAACGGAACATTCTTCCGGGTCAACTGAGTCATCGGAGTAGCAATCCTCGAAAACCCTTCCATAAATCTTCGGTAATAACCGGCTAAACCAAGAAACCTTCTAATCTCTGTCACTGATTCGGGTCTCTTCCAATCCACTATAGCCTCTATCTTTGAAGGATCCACAGAAATCCCGTCTTTAGAAATCACATGACCCAGAAATGACACCTTCTCGAGCCAAAATTCGCATTTACTGAACTTCGCAAATAATTTCTCCCTCGCAAGAACGGATAAAACTGTCCTCAAGTGTTGTTCATGCTCCTCTCGAGATTTCGAATAAACAAGAATGTCGTCGATGAAGACTACCACGAACGAATCAAGATAGGGATGGAAAACTCGGTTCATCAAATCCATAAACACGGCCGGCGCATTCGTCAACCCAAACGGCATAACCAAGAACTCATAATGACCATAGCGAGTGCGAAAAGCAGTCTTCGGAATATCCTCCGATCGAACCTTCAACTGATGGTACCCACTCCTCAAATCAAGTTTAGAGAAAACCACGGACCCTTGAAGCTGATCAAATAAATCATCAATGTGCGGTAGAGGATACTTGTTCTTCACCGTAACCTGATTCAACTTTCTGTAATCGATGCACAATCTCAAGGAACCGTCTTTCTTCCGCACAAACAAAACCGGTGCTCCCCACGGGGAAACACTAGGGCGGATAAACCCTCGATCAAGCAACTCTTGCAACTGAACCTTTAATTCCTTCAATTCTGCGGGAGCTAACCTATAAGGTGCTTTCGAAATCGGAGCCGTACCCGGCAAAAGGTCTATACAAAACTCAATCTCACGATCGGGAGGCATATCATACTCGGTAGAGAAAACATCGGGAAATTCCCGAACTACCCGAACACTATCAAAACTAGGGGATTCCTTCCTAGTATCAAGAACACTAGCCAAATACCCCTCACAACCACTATGCAATAATTTTCTCGCTTTCATAAAAGAAATTAAGCGAACCCTTCTACTCAGAGGACTAGCCTCAAACACAAATTTAGGCACATCGGGAATAGAAAAAGTAACAGTTTTCTTACGGCAATCAACGGAAGCATGAAACTTACTCAACCAATCCATACCCAAAATGACATCAAAGTCTTGGATAGGAAGAACTACCAAATCCGCACAAAGGACTCGACCACAAATAACCACATCACAAGCACGAAAGACTCGATCAGAAATCAAGCATTCTCCTATAGGGGTCGATACCTCTAGCACGTACGGTAAAGACTCGAATGCAGCATTTAACATGGAGGCAAATTGCACAGAAATGTATGAATGAGATGATCCTGGATCTACTAACGCTCGCGCGCTCACATTAGACACAGAAACAATACCTCCAATAACGGATGGATCATCGGTAGCTTGTTGTTGATTCATGGCATAAACCTTCCCTTGAACTTTGGACTTCCCAGCGGCATCCCTTTTCTGACCCTGATTAGTACCAACCCCTGACCCGGATGACTGACCTCGGTACCTCGTGCACTCTCTCGCAAAGTGCCCCATTTCACCACAATTGGTACACTTGCCTTGCTTTTTCCAACACTTATCCTCCGTATGGCCTACCTTCTGACAAAAGGTACAAGGCTTCCTATTCTGAATCCCCGGAGTAGTACCTGGATTCCTCGGTGAGGTTTGCCCCTTAAACTGAGATGATGCTCCCGGGTTACCTCGATTGTCGGAACGGTGTTGTGGCTTGCCTTGAGCTCCTTGCTTACTCGGGTTAGCTACCTCGGTCTTCCTCTTATGTTCCCCAATATCTTGCTCTATCAAATAGGCTCGGTCCACCGCATCTTGGAATGTCGCAATCCGTTGAGAAATGCTCCTTGATCAACAACCGGAATGAAATGCTCCTTGAATTTGCGCACAAACAACTCCCACGCATACACCGTGTGAGTATCATCCCAACTAGCTTTAACACCCTTCCACTAATGCTCGGCGGCTCCCACCAGTTTATAAGCCGCGAACCGGACCTTGTCCTCATCCGAACACCCAAATACATCATAAATCTTCTCCATCGACTCAATCCACAACTCAACCTTCCTTACATCGGGCTCCCCATTGAATTCAACCGGTTTCAGTTTGAGAAATCGCTCCAATCCATAGCGGGGTGGTGCTTGTTCTACCCTCGGACCTTGATCATGTATGGCCTTCATGGCCGCCTCGAACATGCCTTGAAACATAGCACGTGCTTCTTCCCTTGTATCATTCTGATTCTGTGCCCCACTAATACCTCCTCTGTTTCTTCTTCCGGACATTTCGAGTAATTACCTGCATAAGACATCAACCGTTAATCACTCCGCACACTACTACCCACCTAGGTCATACTAATCCACCTAGACTTATACTTAGAGCTAATGCCATAGCTCTGATACCAACTGTCGCGACCCCGAACCCCGCGGGCCCGAGACCGCGATCTGGACGTCGACTTAAACAATAAACTCTAAAATACCGAAGTTAAAAATTCCATTTGATACCAAAAGGTGACGATCCAAAGTTTTACAAAACCAAGTTTGATAAAAACCAATTACAACTATCATAAACTTCCTCAAGTTTATTCCCGACAAAATACAAATATACAATTCTTAATGACGTCATTGTTTGGTACAACTATCCCAAAAAGGTTACACATTTACATAATGTAAACCAACCTATAACAACCTTCCCCAAAAGAATGGATCCACACTCGACGTCCTCTTTCTCGTGATCAGCGAGACTAATCCTTAGCACCTGGGGGGGGGGGGGTTAAGGAAAAACAAAGATAAAAGGAAAGGGGGTGAGATAAATCTCAATAAGTTACTAATGCAACTACATGACATGCTATGATGCAATATACAATAAGCAATAATAAATATCACATAGCACATAGCATTTATCACTTAACAGATAGCAGCGGAAATAAACACATAACAAAGGATATAGCCAAGGTTTTCCAAACCGGAACATCCAAATAAAGGATCGCTGCGCAGCTTCAATAATCAACAAATCATCATCTTCATAATAGCATGAAAGCCGAAGAGAAAACCCCGGTACCGAAACCAATAACCATAAAAGTGTCACAAAGGACAAGGACCATGACACAAAGTCATGCCCGGTAGCTAGATACATTCACAAAGGAAGCTAACTTATCATTTCCAAGGCCAATCTGGAAAAAGGGGTATAGAAGGGGGCAAAACAATGGTCAACATTATAATGGACTTGGCTTTGCCATTATAATCTTTCCCATCGCCCGATGCAACAAATATGCCAGCTGGGCTTCCAATTAAATGCTAAGTAATAATAATTTAGCATGAATGAACAACTTAAGGTTCCAAAGTAGGGAACCAATCCAAATAAATTACCACAAAGGTAAACCATACCAAGAAGTCACCAAGAAAGTGAAATATACCAACAATGCACAATTAAAGTGTTCCAATGATCTCAATTAACACTTAATTAATTTCCAACACAAACTTCATCACAAAGGACCCAATTCTATCACTAAAGTGTACTACAATGTTTACTAAGGTCAACTAGAAGGACACCCAAGACTTAGACCAAAACGCATTCTTCAATCACACAAAATTAACAAATGTAAACTTTCAGGGGTTCTGTGCGGCCGCCCAAAAGGGACTGTGCGGTCGCCCAAACAAGCCCTCAAACAAGAACAAAAGCTTTCAGATAGATGTGCGGTCGCCCAGACATTTTTGGGCGGTCGCCCAATCTTCTGAACCGCTGGAAATCGGGAAGAACAAACTGGGTTCTTCCATTTTCATACCAAAACACTTTTCAACCAAAAACCCAACCTTCCAACTAGTTTACTAATGTACCAAAACAACTTATAAGTCTAAAAGGACTTATAAAACAACCAAAATCAAGAATCAAACCCAACATTCATCAATTCACCATTTTCAACCAAAAACTCAATAAATTCCAAACAAATTCAAAACCCAACCAAACTTCAAATATAACACATCAAGCATTATCTAAACATGATATGAACATTTTAGCATCAAAATGGGGGAAAAGTAACTTACTTGATAAATCTCAAAGTTGACGGAATTCAATTCTTTTTGGTTCTACGCGATCCTATCGACGATCTAAACACATTTCACGTTTTAAGAAATGGGAGATTATGAGAGGAAGAAGAAGAAAATGAAGAGAGAAGTAAAGGAAGAAAACTTACCCAAGACCAAGAGAGAGGGAGAGAGATGGCTGGGAGAGGGAGAGAGTGAGGGAGAAGGTGAGGGAGGAGAGGGGAGTAGGGGAAAATTATTTCAAAATGTTACATCTAGACCCCTCCCCTTCTACTAACACAAATGCTACACTCTCTACTAACAATTAAGACCCAACAATACCACACTAACCCAAATGACTCGATTAAAATGCTAGGCATAAATTATTATAACACATAAAATGCACACATAATTATTTAAATAAATAATAATTTAAATAAATAAATAAGCAAATAATTAAATAATAATCATTTAATTACTAATAAAATAGAGCCTAGATTTCGGGTCGTGACAAAATAAAACATTTCTATTTTTGGATTATCCTATTTCAAGCATGACATCAAAAATGATAAATTGTCCTAATTTGAATAGGACGGAGAGAGTATATAGTATGTTCTTTATTTTAGTATTTATGTTAATTAACAAATCATTCAAATTCAAAGGTAATAGTTCAATTGAAAAATTAGTAGATTTCTTTAATATCAAACTTGTGTGATACGGTCTCACACGTGTGATGGGTCTCATTGCAAGAGTAAATGGTTTCCCCCCCCCCCCAATGAGCGAGGCGGGGGAAGCCCATTCCTTCTCTCATCGAGATCCGTATCATGTGTGAGACCGTCTCACACAAGAGTTCCTCATTTTTTATTACTCCCTCCGGTCCAAAATAACTGTCTTTTTTTTTGCATTTGCACAATTCTTAAGAAATGTAATAATTATCATGATTTAGTGACAAAAGTTCCAACTTTACCCATATTAAGTGTGCAACTTTATTACATTAATGTCTCACACTAAGATAATTAATAAAATAGAACAAGTTTCAATGCAAGGATAACACTAAGATAATTAATAAAATAGAACAAGTTTTAATGCAAGGATAAGAGAGACATTTAGCTCAAAAGTAACAATTATTTTGGACCAAAATTTTGATCCAAAAGTGACAGTTATTTTGGACAGGAGGGAGTAATTACTAATACTCCAAAAAATCAAAAGATTCTTGTTGAAAGCACTTTTTATGAAAACATTGAGTTTCCAAAATACACAAAATAATGCCCCATCTGTTTCATAATAAATGTCATTTTATACTTCTTCACACATATTAAAAAATACAATTAATACATACTCCCTTTGTCCCTTCGAAATATGATTTTGTTACCTTTTTTTATACTTTGATCACGTAATATAAATAAGAAATAATTATACTAATATAAATTTATAAAATTGTTATTGAGTGTATTATTAATTGTGATACAATAACAACTTTTAATTTTTAATTTGGATTATTATATTTTCTTCAAAAGACTTGGTCAAAGTAAAGTCAAGTTTACCAAAATCCTATTTCGGGTGTGACGGAAAGAGTATATACTCCCTCCGTCCCAAAATGATCTTCTCATTTGCCATTTCTCATTGTCCCAAAAATTTCTTCACATTTCTACATTTTAGGCTTAAACAAAGCATGGCCAGTGAAGCAAGTATTCATATACTTAAAAAGTTTGAATATTCAAACGCGAAGATCATTTTGGGACGGAGGGAGTAGAAGACAAGTACCCCTAAAAAATCAATTACGTGGTAATTAAATATTTATACATGAGATAGTTCATAATTAATGAATGGAGTATAATTGATGTACAAGAGCGAAAATTTCTTGAAAAGGGTAAAACGAAAATTATTTTAAAACAAAATTTAACTATTAAAATGACATGTATTTTGAAACGGATGAATTATACAACATTTGAAGATGTAAGATTAAGCATTTATACAAAATATCTGGAATTACTCCTTCGCTCGTAAATGCTTTTGAACATGTACACCATCCAATCATCCATCAACAATCACCAGCAAATGCTTTTGAACATATACTACATCCGTCTCAATATGATGTCTATTTTTCTTATTTTTTTTTGAGTAATGATGTCTAATTTTTTTTAAAAAAATTATTCTTGACTAAAAGAATTTCTTTTAAAATAATGAATATTTATTTTGAGCACGGAGGCAGTAATATTAGTCAACTTAATATCATGTTTCAAAACATACAAATTTGTTTTTTTTTTTTGTTTTTTTTTTAAATAATAATAATCTTGAATCCCATCAACCGGCTCCACCTACCATTGGGGTTGGTAAGGTTACCTAAAACTAAAACAGTGAGTGGTCTTCAAATCGCTCCACCCACTAATCTCTATGAATGCATCACTGTTCGTTCAAGGATTGATTAATCACCATAACTCAATCGACAACCCCGGTGGCCGGAGTTCTTCCAACGCCGCCGTTCCTCTTTCCAAAGGTATTATAATCTCGTTTCTGTTTTTCAAAGTCAACATTTAATCCAACTATCCAATCATTTCTCTCCTTGCTTCTGTAAATTACTAATCTTTTGCAATTATTTCCCATAAAACATGACTAATTGATTGTTGAGTATGAAGAAATTGAAACTTTTTGTGTTTGTGTAAATTATGGAGCCATCAGTCAGCAATTTTAATTAGTGGCCTGAATATTTGAATCTTGAAGTGAAAATTCTTGTATTGTATTGTAGTGTAGTATTTGTTTTTGGAATGATTGATTGCTGTTGAAATATCACATTGTTGCTGTTATTTGACCAGATATAGCAACAACTGCTCTGTTTTGGCTATTATGGAGTATACACATTTTGGTGCCACTCGAGATTTGACTCGTAAACGTTCTTGAAGAACTTAGTGTTTGCGTTTTCTGTACCATTTAGCACTCCCTCCACCCCGGGGAAGATAGTCCCACCTTGATTTTAGAGGTCAACATAATTGAACTTTGACCAATAAATCTTGAATGTTTTCCGAAAACTATGTTGCACAAATAGAGATAATATCAATAACAACTTATAGAATTTCATTAGGATAAATTTTCATAAACCTTTGGTGAAATTTCAATCAACTTGTCCACCAAAATGAAAGTGAGCTGTCTTTTTGAGACAGAGGAAGTGGAAAATTGGTTCAATCACCACATATTTAGAGTTGAAACCTAGAAAAAAATGTAATGGAAAATCATATACCTCCACAATCACACATATTAGGTTTGGCAGCATGCTTATTTTATTATTTCTGTACAACGTAGTCTATTTCAAACCTGTGTCATGCCGCCAAATCATAGATAACATTCAAATCATTTGTTGTCATCCAGATTAAGTTTATTGACTAATGTTCCTTTTTTTTTCCGTGTAAATATATATATATATATATATATACACATTTCACAGGCTGTCTTGATTCAGCGTTTGATTTTGGTAATGCGGGACTCCTAGTTGAAGGCTGACTGATTTCCTGGATTAATCAAGGTGTTTCGGTTGTAAGGTACTAGACTAATGGAGGCTGCAATTTCCCAGAGCTCACATTTACCGAAATGGACTTACTCGGAGAAGACAGTGACGATGTCAAGCCGTTCCCTAGGGTTTTCACCGGGCATTAGGCAAAAGCAGAGGTTTCAGATGCTTATTTCGGGTCATTATGATACCAGAAAGGCTGTGACTTGGCATAGACCTGTGGAATTTAAAGTTTCCTGTACTCGAACAGTTCCAGGTATCATACATATTCCATTCTTTGGTGCTATGTGGATATCTTTTTTTCCTTATCGACAGATTTATGGTAGTATGCACTTACTCTCTTTTCTTTAAGACACAAAAGGCACAAGATTTACTTTACATGACTTGAACTTGATCTGCATTTCCATAAATTAGATATGTTGTTCATATCATTTACTTGAGAAAACTATGCTAAGCCTGACTCTTAGAATGTTAACCATAATTATCAGATGCTCTATGAAAAACTTACGTGACTGGAAGAAAGGTTTAGAACAAAATTAAATCAACATGTCTTGTAGTATTATAGCCAAGTCAGAATCTAGTCAACAGTTCTTGCAGCTTAGTTCTTGCCTCGACATGTCTTTGTACTTATTATGGGTCGTTGAAAATATTGTGTATTCAGGCTGCCAATGTCTTACTGACAGTGAAGACATTGGTTCTGTTCTTGTATCTTTCTATTGTTAAGATTATGCTACAAAATTAATCATCATGTGCTAAAGAGATTTCAATTTAGGATATTGATTACTAATTAAGGTATTCCATGATTAGGGGTATGGTACTGAAACCAATTTGGTCCTGTGAATCATGAATAGCGCTTGCAAATTTGATTATGATAGGGGCAGTTCACTCCCTCTTGATATGCTTTATAATGCGGCTATTTCAACGTTCTTGTCCTTAAACGATAAGCAAATTCTTACTCTTGGCTGATTGTTGAAGTGAGCAAATATTTAAAGCTCTATTCTCGGTAAAAATGAATATGCTAATCAACGGAAAAAACGTACAGAAAAGAAGAAAGAAGAAAATAATCAAGAGGTTGTGCACTCAAAATTAGAAAAATAGTTTCGGTGTCCTTGAGATCTTATCTGACCGGGGCTTGCTTATGAGTTTTGGTTTCAGCAATAATTTGTTCATTCAGGATATTGTCGTTAACAGTTGTAGGGTTTCACCAGTAAATTTCCATAATGCCTTTAGGATGCCACGGGCTTGTAAAAGCAAAAGTTTTGAGTGTGGATAATGCTAACTTAGGGCTATTCGGTCACGCTAATTGGGTGGCTGACAAACAAGCAACAGAATTTTAGAAGCTTTCAAGCAAATGAAGCAATGAGTGAGTTTACTCATTCCCATTTCATCGTAGTCCTTGAACATTGGTTACTGTCTCCGATTGAGCCGTAGATGTTATTACAAGCAACTACAAGTTTTTGAAAGCATTCCTTTTACAAGAGGTGGGATTTCATAATAATTCTACTGTTTTTGCTCGTCTATGTAGTCTTGAGTGAAATCATATTTTTTTAAGGTTGTGTCATCAGGGTTACTTAACTAGTGCGGACAATTATTTACTCAGGAGTGTAGCAATATGTTTAAATCAGATAAGTGGTCTCGTCAGGAATCTTAGTTTCCGTTCGTATTAATAGAAGCTACTTTGTAAACCAAAAATAAAAATAAAAAATTTCCTGCCACAAGTTTGCTAATCAATATCAAGTAATATATGTGCATTTACTTTGACAGATAACATTTCAATCACTTGAAGCACGTGGATGCATTGGATGTGAATAACTATTTGGTGGTTCTTTGATAGTTTTTCCGTTTCGCAACACTTGCTTTTCTACTTCCACTTGACATTATTTCCTTTGACTTTTACAGTCTATTCTCTTTGATGATAAAAATCTTCTTTTCCATCAAAAGGCTAAAAAGTTGTTGACAAGGCTGGCGTGTTCATGGGGAAGTGGAGAATGAGTACTTTAGTTTGTTCTTCATGATGACCATTCCCCTTTTTTCTATGTACTTTGAAAAAAAAGCCCTTCTGATTTTGATTCTAAAATTCTTGACAGAACAACTAGATTACAAATCACATACTGCTGTTATGTGCAATTGACTTGGATGTTCTTGGTTGAGAGGTCAAGTGCAACTCAACATTTACAAATTTATAATTCATTAATGGCCAGGAACATTTCTTGGTTAAATTAAAGATGTTTTCCAAGGATTGTATCTGTATATTTCCGGATTTCCCTTGAGTCTAGAATGCTTAAGTAAGGTCCTATGTTTACTCGATTTTAAGAGCATGTTGCCTTGTTATCTGTACTTTGACGATATTATGGCTCAGATAGAACGTAAATCAAGTTAAGGGGCAGAATTGGGAGGTATATTTGTCACGAGAAAGCTGGAACTCTGAGCATCTCAAGGCTTGGGAGATAGGAATGTTTGGAGATGTTAGGTTTTGGAGTCGTAGAACAGTTCTATGCACGATTAAGGGTATTGATATATTTGGTTATAGGAGGGAGTACTTTAGGATGACCATATCGGTTAGAGAGCTCACTTGAAAGGAGATTCACTTAAAGGAAGATGTGAGCTTGCTTCAGAAACCAAGCATTAAGTGGGTGTAGGAGATATATTGTAATTCTAAGTGTTACATACTCCCTTCATCCCGGAATACATGCAACACTTTCCATTTTTGGTTTGTCCCAAAATGAATGTCACATTTCTAAAAATACAATATAAAGTTTGTTGATTCTCAAGTTGCCCTTCTTAACGAAGACTATATAAATCAAAGTCAAGTAGCAACATGTTTATCTCCTATGAAAAGAGGGAGAAATTAAGGAAACATAACAAAAAGCTTAAAAATTTTGACATGTCAACTGTGACATTTTTTCCAGGGCAGAGGGAGTAGAATGTCGAGAGCGGAAGGCACACCTTCCGTAAGAAAATATAAGAACAATTAGTAAAATGAATAAGAGACAGTCTGCGCTCCTCTAGCTACTTTTGACTTTTTTGAGGACACCACTTGTTTCTATTAAGAGTTGTATGCAGGAGAGACTTTTCAAGTTTTTTTTTTTTTTTTTTTTTTGAGTTATTTGAATAGGAAGAGCACAGTGATACTGGTTAGCTTGGAACAATGAGGCTGGGCCACAAGATTGTCTTGCATTTATCATACGTGTAGCGATATTCTTAGGGATGTACTCCCTCCGTCCCTATTTACCTTACAAAAATTGCCATTTTGGGTGTCCCCATTTACTTTACAAAATCCCAAAAAGGAAAGTTTTTATTACTTTTTAAATAGTGGGACCCACTTGTCATACTCACAACAACTATCCACTTACTTTTCTCTACCCCACTTTCTCTCTCCCACTCAACTATCTACACTCACAACACATCAACTTTACAATCATTTTCTTAATTTTTGTGCAAACTCTTTTTTGTAATGTAAATGGGGACGGAGGGAGTATGAACTAACAAGTGATATTATTAAGTGGTGTCATTTGATCCTAGCACTAGCTCAGTCTTTGATACTTGGGTGACAAGAAGGATAGGTTCCTCAATTCTACGTGTTGAGTATATGCACATATTAACGTGTGTGGTTGTGTTTTCTTTGTACATATCCATGTTTCATTGTTCATATCCTATCGAAAGGAAGGTTCTCATCTTTGCTACAAACTGCTAACAATGTTTTAGGCATATAATGCAGATTGAAACTCATAATCCTGTTCTATATTTGTTGTAAATCCAGCATATTGACGGTGTTTGGAATTGGTTTGTTTTCACATTGTACTTCTCTTGGCAGGCGTGTTTTATTAGCTGCGTACCCATGTGTTGACGGTGTCATGATAGATGAATTATATTGTATTTAGTTCGTGTGGTGATGGCTTGTGGTATGTTTATTTCATTATTTTCATATATTAGTATACCCAAAAAAAAAAAAAAAAAGAGGTAAAAGAAAGAAATTATACTCCCTCCATCCTGAATAAGTGGTACCTGTCCATTTTGAGTTATTGCGCAAATTTTGTACTCCAGTATTAAACTAAGAAGCATACACGCTGGACATGGTTTGTATAATGACATGATACTAGCATGCTGTCACAATTCTCAAGAAAAGGTTGGATAATATGCATGAACACTTGCCATATAGTCTTCAATTTCTTCATAATTCAACAAGTACCCTTCAAATACAATTAATTCAAGTTGGGAGTTCTAGAAGAATTATTTTGTTCTCGTTCCCATTTAAGTCCTTTAGATTTGGATTTTTAACCCTCAACCGTTACTCAACGTAATTCAACCTTTGACTCGATCACTTGGGATGAGCCATGTGACTTCTTTCATCGATACCTTTTTATGTCTTTCCAACCTATGCTGTTAAAACAATGTAATTGGACCCTACACAATATCCAGCATGTAGGTCGTAAGGACTAATCTATTTAAATTATCTCGACACTCTTACACACATGTTGAACATGCTGCTGGGTGTTGGGATATCACACATTTACTTATCCGAAAATAGAAAAGAATGGTTGATATTTAAGTGTTGACTTGAAGGTTTCCTGAAGCACATATTGTGGAAGATCGTATCTTGATTATAGTGACTTGAGTAATTAATATTAGGCAAAAACTTGTGTGAGACGGTCCCATACATGAGACAAGTCTCGTTGAGAGAGTAAATGATTTGCCCCCCTATGGGCGGGCAGGGCAAAACCATTTCCTCTCTCATCGAGACCCGTCTCATGTGTGAGACCGCCTCACACAAGACTTCCTCTTAATACTATTATCGTATTATGGAGCCAACATTTATCTGAATACGATTATAGCTATTACTAGAGTCCATGGTGATTAGTTCCGTATCTACATAGCTCTTTGTTGGTGTTGTGATAGAAATGGAACCAATAATTATTGGCAATTATCCCTCTCAGACATTATTATTATTATTATTTTTTTGGATAGCTTTGACACTGGAATCTGAATCCATTCCTGCAACCTGCGAGGAAGATGTGCGCTTAAAGGTATGCGGTGTTCTTGTTAGTACGAATATGAGAAGGGTTATACAATCCTTTCTGTTAAATATGATTCATAGTGCATGTACATTCATTGTTTTTCATAGTCTAGGAGGTTGTTGGTAGTTTTCTCTTGGGAGTTGGGTGTTTGATTAACAAATTAGTATAAAAAAAATCTGAGGCAGTTTTGAAAATTTAGATAGTCTAAGGGAGCTTCTTCAAATATGGCCTCCCTGTTTCTTATAGTAATAGTGTCATATGTTTAGATAATTTAATATTACTACCTCTGTCCCAAAAATAATGTCGCATTTGACCAGTCAATGGTTTTAAGGAATGCACTTGACTTGTTTGTATACTGCTTGTACCATAAAAAAAAAGTGTACTAAGATTATTTTCTTATTTAGAGATGCGACATTTTTTGGGACTAAAAAGGAAAGTGTGGCATTTATTATGGGACGGAGCGCGTACATGTTCGCAAATAGTTCATTGTGTCATGATCTGGATTTGAAAGTTGATGTAAATATTATTCTGCATTTAGATGCCTTTCTAAACCCATCTTACAGGAAAATATATCTATATTGCAGAACAAGTCTGAGGAGATTGAAGCGGATCTGGATGGAAGGTGCATATATCTTATTGGTCAGTCCCCTTCAATATATTATACTCAATCCGTCTCATTTGGGGACTCCCCTTTTTTTTTTTGAGTGTCCCTTCAGTTTTTTTTTTTTTTTTTCAAACTAAGTTTACTACTATGTGAAATGCAGGAATGATGGGCTCTGGGAAAACAACAGTTGGCAGGGTTTTGTCAGATGTACTTAGTTATTCATTTTTTGACAGGTATTTATTGAAACAATTGTTTGCTTAGCAATCCTAGGCCCTATAAAGGGTGTTAGTAACAAGGTTTCGACCATCTTGGAGTTGAGTCTCTTATATTCAATCATGGGATTGGGTTTAAGGCCATTAGTGCTAAATGATTACATTTTTGCAATGTCGTTTGAGAAATCAACTCAAAGGGCACGTTGGTCTTTATATTAGTAGTGATTTGAAGATTTCATCCTGAATCATATTGCAGTGACAAATTAATAGAGCAGGCTGTTGGGGGAACTCCCGTTGCTGACATCTTTAAATTATACGGTGAGAGCTTCTTCAGAAATAATGAGGTTAGTTGGGAGGCTTTGAACTTAATAATTTACTCTTGATCATATACTTTCTACTGTCAGCATCATCTCTCTGTTTACATTTATGTTTAAATATTAATTACTGGATTATACTTCTTGTAGACTGATGTATTACGGAAGCTGTCTTCAATGCATCGACTTGTTGTTTCGACTGGTGGGGGTGTTGTTATTCGTCCCATTAACTGGTAAAACTTTGGATGCTAAAAGTATTCTGATTTGTATATGCTACTCATCGTGCATATCATACGTATTCTTAAACATCAATTGTTTTATCAGGAAATACATGCAAAAGGGTATTAGTGTATGGTTAGATGTACCTTTAGAAGCCTTGGCATGGAGGATTGCAAAGGAAGGAACTCGTTCGCGTCCCCTTGTGCATCAAGAATCAGGCGATGCTTATGAGTCGGTGAGGATTTTGTCTTCATGCCGGAAACAACCATAGTGGCTTTCTTTCATGATTTATTCTTTGAGTTGTCAGTTAAACATGGGGTCCATTTCATTGCCCACCCTGAGGTTTGTCCAAATGTTAGTACCTACCCTTTACCTTCACATTTCTCACTTTCAGTTATAACTAGAGAAGGGTTGGTAGTGATACTTAGCCAAACCTCACGGGTAGGCAGTGAAATTACCCGTTAAACATGAAATGTCAACTGGTAGTTAAATTGACTTATAATCCGTTCTATATGCAGACTTTGGCACGGTTATCTACACTTTGGGAAGAAAGAAGTGAAGCATACATCAATAATGCCAATGCTAGAGTTTCCTTGGAAAGTATGATCATTATATCTCTACATCATTTACTCTCAGTTTATGCTTCCAATTTCTTATCAATCCTCCTAATTATTTATGGGCGATCTTATATAATTGGTTTTGGAGGCTGGAAGATTGAGCAATAATCCTACTAACAATTTATGATATATTTGTATGAGTATAGTCCCAGAATAATAAGACTGCTACGTCATACTCGCTCTATTGTCCTGGAAAGTTAGTCTCTCTTTTTTTCGTTGTTACTGCGAATGAACTTTGAGCAATAATCTAGGCTACTTTAAATTATCGCTAATGAAAATTTACAACTTGCACCATTATAAATACTATCAATACCAATTTTTAGATTCTCATCAAGATAATCAAAAGTAACCTAATCATTATTGGTCAAAATAACTAACAATGAGAAAAGAGGGACTAACTTCCCGGCACAGAGGGAGTATTTCCTTTAAGCTTTTCTGTTTCTTAACATGGTATCTGAAGTACTGAATGGGTTACATGCTATACAGATATTGCAGCTAAGATGGGATATGGAGATGTATGTAGTATTACCCCACATGAAATTGCATATGAGGTCTCTCTCTCTCTCTCTATATATATACATACATATATATATATACATACATATATATATATATATATATAGGCAAATACTTCTATGCTACCGTCTCACGCCGTGAGACGGGTCCCCCCCCCCTTCCCAAAATCCACGTGTCTGTTAAAAAAAAAAAAAAAACCTCCAATAATTTTAAAATGCTATATCTTGAGATTTTGAAGTCGATTTTTTTAAAAAAATTACCGGTGCGAGACGAACAAAACTACATAAGTCATGATATGGTTTGATTTTTTTTAAAAAAAAAAAAACATAATTTTTAACACACAAAAATATTGAGCTGCTTGTCATAATAAAATGTAACACTTTCTTATGAAGAAAGTAACAGTTTGGTCTTAAAAAAGTAACACTTTTATTGTAAGATGTAACAACAGTTTCGCAAATAATATAAATAATTTTTGTGATTAGAAAAAGTAATAATTGAATGTAACACAGTGCATATATGATTGTAATATGTTATATAGATGAATGTAACAGTTTATAGGTTAAATGTTACATTTTTTTTAAAAAAAAAAAAGAGAGTAAAAAATCATGTATATAATCGGTTTTACATTTCAATTGAATGTAAAACCCTAGAAAAGTGTTACAATTGAGAAAAAAAAGGTTACATTCATTTATTATAAAATGTTGCATTAGTTTAGTTGTCAATCTTATGTTATCTTTAATTTATTTCAGCAAAAATGTGGTAAATTTTTGAAAAAAAAAGTGTTACATTTCCTTATAAAAAAGTGTTACTTTTGCTGGCAAGCAAAAAATGGCAGGAAAAAAAAAGAAAGAAAGGAAAGGGCTTGCTGGCGCGGTCGCACAACAATCCACCTCATATATATATATATATATATATATATATATATGTGTGTGTGTGTGTGTGTGTGTGTGTTTCTGAGTGTGTATCTTAGCGTCTATTTATGCTTGCGATTTCAACTGTATTGATCGTAGCTTTGTTATTTGTGGAGGCCCTTATGTAATGGCTAATTAGTTCTGTTAGAGCAATTCTAGTACTAAGCTCCGCCTTTCTTTTCTTTTTTTTTTTTTTTTTTTTTTTGGCACACTTATTTTGTTCTGACTATGTTTTTGATCAATTTTGGCAGGCACTATTACAAATTGAGGCCTTTTTGAAGAAATAGAAGCGGGAAAGGGGGAACCCATATCTGTTCTTGACGACTTGTTCAGTTCATTTATTCTTTTATCTCCCTTTGTTGGGTATTGTTGTGCATTATATTCGATTACGGGACAAGTCATTACAATGTTAAATTAATTTGATGGGTGTAAGCGTTATGTTAATATTGTAGTTGTAAGACATGGTACAGAGTTGTGTACAAATAATTTTGTATCTACATCATAGTGCTTAAGAACAAATTGTCGTACAATCAAGATGCATCAAATGGTATATCGCGGTGGGTTCGTAGACTAGCTGACCGGTTTTCACTTAAGTCACTGGCTTTGATATGTTGTTTAGTAAGCGGGTGTAGCAGCTGCTGTAGACGCTGGTGCCGAGGCTTACTAAGCGCTGGTTCTATCCCGGCCAAGCAATCAAAGCCGGGGACCTGGGCTTTTTCAATCTCAATATGTATAAGTGCCCTGATGCTGGATGTCATATTTTTTTCTGCATAATTCTTGATATAATATCTTATTTTTTCATCTTCTTGTAGCTCTTTAGAGGGATTGAAGATTGTAGGCAAATAGCACAAAAAGAGAGAAATTAAGGCGTGTCGATTGAAAAAACCTTTTGCTGCCATGAAGACACAATATATGAAACTAATATTTGCAATATGTTTGAAGGAAGAAACTAAGTGCATTCACAATGGTGGAGCTCTTTTAAAACGTTTTTTTGTGACTTTTATATGCCACATCCACTAAGTCAACAAATAAAAACTCAAAACATTACTCACAATGATAGAGCTTCTTTTTTTATTAACATGAGAAATTGAAGAAAATTAATGCATATGTTTATAAAAAGAGCTTTTTGAGAGCTCTTACTACAAAGAGTTGCTTTTTAGTAAAGAGCTTTTTAAGTAACTCCACAATGAAAAAAAAAAAAAAAAAAACTTTAGAGATCTTTTTCATAATAATAAAAAGCTCTCAAAATGCTCCCATTGTTGTGGATGCTATAAGGATTACAATGAATAACTGTTACTAAATGGAAAAAAAAAACAAAAAAAAAAAACTTTTTTCTAAACTAAAGTGAAAAATGGATACTTATTTTGAAATGACCATAATATTTCATGTACTAGACACTGCAATTTTCTGTTACAACATACGCTAACGCAACTTGAACACTTATTCATATACAGAGTCGCTTAATAAGTTATGCTTCCAGCTAATCCTGTCAACGGGCTGAAGCAGAACCCCATCTTCTAGTATCACGCTCATTAGTGTGTAAGGTTGCTGTTCAAGATCTCTGACATCCTTCCACATACATACACGAACGTATAATTGCTGCAAATAAATACCCTTTGGAACTTCATTTACTTGTGGGTGCTTCAGTTTGTTGTATTTATTATCAGAGAACACAAACAAAGCATTTTATGTTGATTGCGTTTCTTATATAGATGATGGGCAGCTAGGGTTGAAATGGATAAGATTACCGGATGACAATGAGCAGTTCTAACACACCCGATCTGTGTTGAATGAATCTGAATTCTGTAAAATGAATAAAACAAATGGAGAATGAGTCAAGCAGAATTTCGCATTCCAGATACTGTCTAATAAGGGGAAAATATAGAAATATACCCCTGTACTTAGCTTAAGGATGCAGATATACCCTTATACAAATTAATTGCCATATTAACCCTTGTACTCGAGAATAATGTGTGGAAATTAGGCTTCCGTCATTTTTCCGTCCAAAAACTAACAGAAACGCTGACTAGGTGTATGAGTTGGACATTTGAATTGAAGGCGTGGAAATAATATCCCAGTTGGAATTTGCTGATTAGGAAGAATTACTAATGTGGAAATTTTGGGGTATCAAATAAAGTTTGTTAAAATAAAGGGGTTAGAATGAAAAATCAAAAACCCTAATATACTAATACTCAGCTGCCGTCCTCTTCTTTCTTCTCTCTGTTCTCCCACACCGCCTCCCCCTTATCTTCGCCCCTTCCACGCCCCACTTCCTCCCCCATCACTATAGGTATAGCCGCCGCCCTCCGGCGTCACCCCCGCTGCTCCGATCTTCTCTCGTATCTTCCTCCCCCTCTCTTACCTAAGACGCATACCCCTTCCTCCGTTCCACCTCCACTTCCCCCACGCCATAATCGTCTTTTCCCTTGACCTAGATCTAAACCTTGGAACCTCACTCCATCCCGAGTTCGCTGCCCCACGACTTCCTCCAACACAACCATCCCAATTCAAGCACTGTCCAGCAAAATCAATTTTGAATATGTACCAAACCCTAAGAAAGGCGATTCCCTTTTGATTTTTTAGGTTTTGTATAAAAGTTTTTAGGTTCTTTAAAATTGATTTCGTCAACAACAAATCAATTTCAAAATTTGAGGATTTTTTTTTATCTGGGCTTTTGAATGAAATCTAAGGTGGAGTCTTGGTGGTGGTGGTGGTTGACGATGGTGGAAACTGGAAAGGTGGTTATTAGGCATTGAGATGGTGGTGGGTTGATGGTGCAGGTTGGACAAATTTTTTTTCATCATCTGGGTTGTTGCAATGGTGTGGGCTTGGGAAGAGGGGTGATGGGGTGGTTGTTGGGTTTGTTTGGGGAAGATAATGGGTATACTGGTCACTTTATATTTTTGTAGGGTATATTTTTATTAATTTAAAGTAATATTTCACATTCTACTCGTTTATTTATGAGGGGTGTTAATTGTAAATAAGTATGTTAAGTTTATATTTTATTATGTGGCAAAACGACGTAGTTTTGAGTCCATCATACTCAGGAAATTCCACTTGGGCAGTTTTTTTCCACGTGGTGTAAGCCACACGCCAACTAGGATGCCTATTCAGAAATTCCGTTAGTTTTTAGACGGAAAGATAACGGTGTCGAAATATCCACACATTATTCTTAAGTACGGGGGCTAATATGGCAATTAATTTGTATAAGGGCATATCTGCATCCTTAAGCTAAGTACAGGGGTATATTTCTATATTTTCCCGTCTAATAAGCTTGGGAACTGTTAGTAAAATGGAAAGGAAAAAAACATACAATTACAAAAACTCAATAGAAAAACCAGTGATCACAAAAAAGTCTATAGAGAAGTGGGTAGCTTTTAGGGTGCTCATGGTTCTGCTTGGGCCAGTTTTTTTCCTAAACGGGTCTAAACGAAAAAGGGTAAGTCAGTCCCTTAATTAATAAAACGATACCAAGATTTGTGAAAATTGAGTTTTTTATTTTAGTCCATTCGGCTTGGAAATACGCATGCCCATCGAATCAATGTCCACGACTTTAAAGTGGATGCTTGGCTAGAATTACAAGTTTCTAGTCCAAACCCTTTTGCCAACTATTATCAAGACAAAGATACTGCTCATACAATCAACCCAATCTTGCCTATAACCTTTTTATAAGATTTACAGCCTTCCCCATAATATTCACAAAAACATAATCAATCAGTTCCATTTTGCAACGTGGATCCATTGGCCACATATAGCACATTTGACACCAGTATTTAGTCTATGATACTTATCATAAAGGTCTTCATTTTTGTGATACTATGCAATTCAAGAGATCCATTTTCAATCCACATAAGGCAACTCGAAATGCAGATTGGCTCAAAAATTCTTCAAAAATAAAATAAATAAATAAATAAAAGAAGAAGAAGAAGAGAAATATAGCCACTTTGTAAATGTTTTACAGAAAACGACTGAAATATTTTGACTGCATCAGGAGGCCCAAGGTGACTCACTAAATCAAAGTAAATCCCCATAGTTACCCTCTTCATATACCTTTCAAATACAATTTCCGAATTTCCCAACAGCCTCTAATGTCAAATAGGTGGAATTCCTCCTACTTTCAACGTCAAAGGGATAACATGCTTAACAATCCGATTCAACAGATTGTCAAATCTCTTTATTATCTATCTTTGCATGCACTTGCAACATCATTTGAACTAGCATTATCAACAGTAACAGTAAATACGTTTTCAATGACCCAATCACGTATGCATACTTCATCTCACAATAGATTATCGTCATGTATAGTTTAAGGTGCAACATTCTGTACATTTTTTGGTGCATTTCTGTATTTTTTGTACATGGTGAGATGCCATTTAGGACTGGTGAAAAAGAGGGTTTCATGCATTATTGTCGTGCCTTAAACGCAACATTTGTGAAACCCTTTCGCACCACTGCTGCTAGGGATTGATTAAATCATTCTGTGAGGAGGAAAGTAGTTTTTTTTTTTTTTTTTTTTAAAAAAAAGGCTATAGAAGTTCTCATCATGTGTATCTTAGTACTACTACTTGACCTTCAATTCAAAACTTGAATTATGTGGCTTAATACACATTGGGTTCATAGTTACTGAACATGCATAAATGATCATTAGTTATTGTCTAATTGCTAACATAAGGGTGACCCATTGGGAAGACAAGTAAAGCATGCTTACATGATTGGGACACTGGAAATATATTTACTATTATAGTATCTAAGTACATGCAAAGATAATCAAGAGATTTACAATCTAAGATAATTAATCGCATGCATCTTGGATGTGTTGCATGCATCAAATCGTATTCTTAAAAAGGGTTTAGTAAAAAAAGTGCATCTATTAATGCAATCAAAAATGCAGTAAGGTTTAGGTCCTCAACTGCCAGGATAATAAAAAAAAAAAAAAAAAGCAGCAGGACAAGAGAACGTCGACTGTAAAGCATGTTATGCCATGATAAAGACTAGGTGGAATTCTACTAATTTGAAGTACATCGTATCATGTTCGATCATTTCAAGCATGATATTTTTAATGGATAACACCCATTGAGTAACCGAAACACCCATTCTGCCACCCTAATTCAAAAGGGCATTTGAAAGGTTAATATGAACAGGTTAAATATGGGGTCTAAGATATTGATACCCGGACTCGGCAAAAAGGATTGGATGCATCCAACTTTTAAAAAACATTAATACTGAAAATAATTACATGTCCTAATATCTGTGATTCCAAAAACAGATGTTAAAGCCTTTAAAGCAATTGCAGTGGAGATGGAAACGGGTAGTTGCAGCAACTTTTCTTGAAATGATGAAAGAAACAATGGGAGTGAGGAGAAAATTTATTGAAGACGGTACTGAATACAACTTCTGAGAATTTAGATTATGTTTTTCGACTTCAATTTCATTATATGTATTCTCAGTTCTCACATTTAGAGAGCTAAATCCAAAGAGTGATTTGCAACCAAAATGGTCTATTGGCAGATACTTGGACTTCCTAAACTTCCTGTTGAAGTAGAGAGGTTAATAGAACCCCAACCTTCAATAGTGTTTAAATGACTTTAAAGCTCACTACCGAAAATTCAATGACAAATGATGCAATTGGCAATAGACAAACTTCCAGGTAAAGCCGTCAATCCCAATTCCCAACCAACACTGGAGACCATACTCTATGTTAATGGTTATCATCAATATTGCAAATGTATGCTTTTATTGAACATTTATGTGCCTTTGACTTGTCTTGTTACCTGATTAATTAGAGTAGGAAGGTGGCAGGTACTTAATTAGACTTTTATTGGTGATCAACACCATGTCTTTTTCCGTACGGTATTAGAAGGTGGTCACAATATATTATTCTGTTTTAAGAATTACGAAAGTATGTTGCCAAAAGTCCTCAAGCAATAAGTGTAACGACCCGAGTCCGCAGACCCGACCCGCCACATAGGTACCATACACTAGCCCACCAAGCATCTCCTCAATTGGGTCAACCACAACCCATCACAGGCCTCCAAAAGTCCAATGGATGATTTGATGCTTAGTAGGAGTGTATGGGCCTTCTATATAGCACACTCAATTCCCACATATTTCCGATGTGGGATGGGGGATATCACAATCTCCCCCACTCAAACCCTTGCCGTCCCTGGCAAGGTCAATCAATACCCAGATCGTACCCCCGGGCTAGCTCGCAAGCCTTAAGGCCGGGGTTCCGCTCTGATACCATTTGTAACGACCCAAACTTTCCAATAATAATAATTATTCATAAACTAAGAGTTCGTGCTGATTTGAGTTACGACGAAGAACCCATAAAGATTGTAGATCGGAAGGATCAAATCCTTAGGAAGAGAGTGATCCCTTATGTGAAAGTGCAATGGAGCAATCATACCGAAAGGGAAGCTACGTGGGATCTCGAGAGCGAGATGCGAGAGGCATACCCCGCGTTATTTTCGGATTAAGGTACGTTTAGTTTGGTGGATCAAACTCTTTTAAGGAGGAAAGAATGTAATAACCGGCCACTTTGGGCCAAGTATTTTATTTATTTTTTTTGGGTTAAACTTTTATTTAATAAGTTGGACTTAATTAATTTTATTAAGAGAATGAGTTGGATTAAAACGTTGGGCCCAAGTTAGTCAAAACCCGATTAAGATTGGGAGTCCTTTTTATTTTAGGAGTGGAGAACCCTAGTAAGTATATAAACCTTTTAATCCCTAACCCTATTATTTTTTTTCTACCGCAAAAGAGAAATGAAGGGATCGGGCGAGAGAGGGGCGCCGCAAAGTCTGAGAGCGCAGAGAGAGAGAGAGGTCACGCAAGGGAGAAAGAAGAAGAAGAAGAGAATCAATCAAGGTAAACCCTAAGCCCCCTTTTGTTCTTCTTCATGGATTGATGAACCCTAAAGGTAAATAATGAACTAGGGTTATAAGGTTGATAATGGAGGACATAGTTCAATTAAGGCTTTGATTAGTGTTGTGTGTGTATTATGTGCGTGTGTGTGTGTTGGTGTGTGCTGATGGAGTGTGTGTGAGTGCTGTGTGTGTGTACAGAAAGTGAGTGTGTGATTTATGTGTATGGGTGTGTGTTTTAGGAAGTGTAAACAGTGTGTGTGTGTTTTAGAAGATGTAAACAGTGTGCGTGTGTGTTATGTGTGTTTTAAAAAGGTGAAATCAGTGTGTACAAAAACTGGAATAGTAACTGTGAATAGCAACCGTGAATAGTAACTGTGAATAGTAATTGGGTGAGTGAGGAGTTAAGCACCTATTTGGTCCTTAACATATTGAGTTGTTTTCCTTTTGGTCCTTAACCTATTTTGGTTTTCCTTTTGGTCCTTGATGTACCTAGTTGCAGGATAAAGTGGTCCTTAACCTATTTTAGTTTTCATTTTGGTCCTTGATGTACCTATTTGCAGGACAAAGTGGTCCTTGACCTATTTTGGTTTTCCTTTCGGTCAACAAGCCATGTCGACGATTTTAAGGATCACTTTGTCCGGCAAATAGGTACATCAAGGACCAAAAGGAAAACTAAAATAGGTTAAGGACCACTTTATCCTGCAACTAGGTACATCAAGGACTAAAAGGAAAACCAAAATAGGTTAAGGACCAAAAGGAAAACAACTCAATAGGTTAAGGACCAAATAGATGCTTAACTCAGTATAATGGAACCCTAAGACATATTAATTGGGAATAGAAACAATGAAACCCTAGGGGTATTTTGGTAAACTAAAAAGGGTATTTTGGGAATACAAATAAAGGGTAGTACAAACCCTAGATTGAATGTCAACCTTAAAAGGGGTTAAAGAAGATAAGCCCATAAGGTTAAGAAAGTAAAAGAAAAGTATTTGGGGACGGAAGTAAATAGTATTACTTGTCCTAAGACTATTTTATGCATGATTGTAGATTCGTGCACGAGGTTTGCTATTCGTGCACGAGGTTTGCTAAGTAGAATAACGCAAAGCCAAGGTAAGGGATTACGTTCCTTAAGTACTTTGATGATTCATCCTTTTATGTAGGATCTTCCTTATTTCTTTCAAGTGTAGCTACCGATGGTCCGTAGCATTTGAACTCTGATGTTGTTGAACGTCTTTTGATTATCTTACCCTTGATGTATTTTGTTCAAGGGGTATCCAAACGAATTGAAATTGCCTTAAGTATTCTTGTACCTAGAATACTAAGAACTATAACTGTATCTAATTAAAATAGGTGCGGTTGGATTAGTCTGATTGAAAAGGACTAATTACGAATAAGTCTAGTTTGATAGAAAAGAACTTAGACTTTTAAATTGCTACATGAGGAAGTAGCTTGGTTATCATGATATACCTAAATAAGGGAGCACCCTGAAAAGGTGTAAGGTCTCTTATTCTCTTAACACCCTGAAAAGGTGTGACACCCTGAAAAGGTGTTTGAAACTGTGACACCCTGAAAAGGTGTTTGAAACTGCAACACCCTGAAAAGGTGTTTGAAACTCTGGAATTGACGGATTGAACTAGGACCATAATTCATTGATTTGATAACTGTGTTTTGTTACATGCAGTTAAGATTATAAATGCTAGCCTTTCATTGAATAATGTTGTTTGGCTCCGTTCTTTCGGTCATCTCTCCTTAGTACCCGGAGAGATCCCGTATGAACTTACTGAGCATTGTTCGCTCACCCCTTGTTACATTATTTTTCCCAGGTAAAGACTAAGGACTTAGGCGGATTACAAGGAAGGGCAGTTCGTGGCTATTAAGGAATTTTGGACTTTGTTATGTTTTTATGTTGAGCTAGTGAGTTGTACTAGCCGTTAGAATTCAAATGTTAGTTACGTTTCCGCACTATTTTGAATTGTGGTTAGATTATACTAGTCGTTACATTTGAACATTGGAATTGAATTATGATTGACGTTTGGGATTCTTAGTTTATGAATAATTATTATTATTGGAAAGTTTGGGTCGTTACAATAAGGATAGCAGCAAGTAGTTTGAAATCCTAGTCCTAGCATCCGATGTGCATTCACAGAAAGGAGTGGTAGCCATATGCACATAGTACGGTATAAAGAGTTGCAGCTATTTTAATACGAAAAGGGAAACATGAGGAGTTTTGAAATAACAAATAAATCAATGATTTAGTAATAATTACATAAACAGCTAAAACTTCTTCTACTTAGAGAACTTCTATAATGTTAGAAGGCCTGCATGTTTGCGTGTCTGTTTCTCAGTCTATCTAAATATTTCGTTAATTTCCATCATCCGTTCCTAACATTCATATGTAGCATTTCCTAAATTCGTGCTCAAGTCACATATGCAACTCTTCAAACTAGAAATTTTCCAGCAACTACATATAAGCTCATAAAAACATGTAATAACATACCATAATTCAGTAGATGACATCACAATGCAACGGCCAAACAATGCACAATTGAAGACCCAGCTGCAACTGACAGAATCCCACCAGACCACAAAACCAACCCACTTAACCCTCCACCATTTCCATCCCTCGAAACCTCAATTTCTGCACACATAATCTCCATCTCTTTCCCACTCAAGTTCTGTTCCCAAACCACACACAACCTCCCATTCAAATTCATCATAGTTGCCCCGCACAAAAACTTAGGTAACCCCTTCACTCCTCTAAGCTCTTTCCACACATCCTCCCTCACATCATACCCTCTTATCTTCCCCAAGTAATCATATGAATACAACACCCCATCAACCACTGCCCCCCTCCCCCTCCAACCCAAATCAAGCCTCTTTGGCACATTCCTCCACCCACCACCACCACCTACATCATAAACAACCCCTCCCCTATCTGCCATTGCATAAATTTTACCATTTATTACCGCACTAGAATGCATCCACTTCTCCTTAACCTCAATCGAACTTGGCACCGTTGTCCAGGACCCTGCAACCGGATCAAGAACCTCTGCCCAATTAATAGACCGAGCCCAATTATCCACCAAACACCCACCCATCACATAAATCTTCCCATCCACAGTCTCTGCAGCTGCAAATTCCCTCCCTACTCTCATTCTAGGCCCCATTACCCACTGATTGATTCTGCAATCAAAAACCCACACATTATTGGATGGAATATCGTTGATTGATCCACCAATAACGTAGATTTTTGGGCCAAGAACTGCAAAGGCAGGTCCAATTGGCTGAGAGGGAATTGGAGGGAGAGGTTTTGGGTTGATCTTAGGTTTTGGGATTGGATGAAATTGGTACCAATTGAACGAAGATTTGTTGCGTATGTTGAGGTAGAGAGATTGTTCAGTGCAGTTGAGGTGGGATCGGGTGGTGAAGAGGTGTGGGGAACGGATGGTGGACCTCCATGACTTGGAGACTAGAGAGAGGGAAGGGTGTTGGGATCGGGGAACTCTGGCGATGCATTGGAGTGTAACGTCGTCGGGGAGGTTAGGAATAAGAAGTGGCGGTGGTTGGGAGGTAGATTGCGGTGGTGGTATGGAGGAGTTGGTGGAGGTTGGGTCCGCCATGGATGGAAGAGATGAGATGTTGTGCTCGTAGTGGGATTCGAAATGTAGTTGTGGGCACTGGACACAGGGAAGCGGAGGGGAGAGGAGAGGAGAGGAAGGTCAGCCTACGTGCCTTATTCGCGCTATACTATACCGATCGAAGTGGCTCCATACGGTAATAAAATATTGTATGAGTTGAGCTAAACATAGTACATTGAGGGCCGTAAACTATTCGGGTCTAGCTTTAAGTGTTTAGCTCGAGTTCGAGTTTGCTTTTCACAAGCTCGAACTCATATATTCGTCCCAACTCATGTCTAATCGAGTTTTGAGTTATTCGCTATTGAATTTGAATTTTAATGAGGCGAGCTCGTGTTAGGATTGGAGTCCTAAGACTACAAGTAAGCAAAAGAGGAAATGAGTATAAGTCATAGAGAGTTGGTAGAGGTTAAAAGGAGTTCAAGGAAGAGGAAACAAGCTGTTACGGATGGCTGACAGCCGCACATGGTGGGACTGTGCGGTCGCTCAAGTAACCCGGGAATGACACACCTTAAACTGGTTAAGTGGGCGCCCGCACGCTTTGAGAGTGGGCGGTCGCACACACCACCGGGCAGAAACCGATTTTTTTTTTATTTTGTTTCCTATTTTGATTGAATCTCTTCCAATAGACTTAGGGCTTCATTGTACACCTATATAAGTATAGATACGACCTAGAACACATTTAGCATCATATTAAAGAGTGTTTAATATGATATTGGCTTGGCAATTGCCTCAGGACGTAGTTCATGTGTTGAACAAACTCGGCAAACAATGTTTGCGTTCTTGTGTGTGTTTCTCTCATATATTATGTTTGTGGGTACTGTGTTCTTGATCTTGATTGCAATAGGGGTACCACCAAATTCCCAACAGCTCGAAATCTTTGTAACACTAGAAATCTTTGTCCTCTTCATCTCACAAATTCATAGAGGCCATATTTCTTACACACACACCTCTTGAATATTTGATCACATATATCTTACTTCTTGAGATACACCAGTTTAGTCTATAATTTGTACTTCAAGTATAGATTTAGCGTTGAGTTTTGATTCTTTATAATTTTGTAAAAGCTCCTCAATCTAATATAAATCTTATAGTTAGAAAATCCAAGACCAACCAGCTTGGTAGAGGGCATAGATTTTTTCACGGTAGAACTTCTCCAAATAGTTTGTTATTACTTTCTGCTATTTATTTTCTACTCATTATTTTCTGAATTATTGCTTTGTTTGATCTTTGTAGATTGTCTTGCTTTGATTGAACTGTGTTTGTATGCTATTACCTTATATACATTTTGCACAACTCTTTAAGCCATAACCTTAGCGTGCGTTTTACTCACGCGCAACTTTTTCTGCGCATCTGTTATCCCTGCTTAAAATTCCACTGTGCATTTGATAGACAAAATTATAATACCTCGCAAGTGCATGAGCTATCGTCATAGCATTATGCAAACACAAGGGTCGAACCACAGAGACTTGGATTAATTCTAAGTTAGTTAACTATTTTAAAAATAATAAAATAAAAGATAATAAAATCAGATAGATGATCAACATGAACTAGCATATAAATGATAGGATTTTTGGAATATAGATTCACCATCATCTCCCCTATGCTATGATAATAATCAAGTCATCAATCTCAATTCATGGGTTCGTTCACTTATGTAAGAATTGGGACGGTTCGGTTGACGGATTGCAATTCTATTATTTCTTTTATATTATACTTTCCGCTAGGTCTATACAACATGCAAGAAATTCATGAAGCACTCAAGAACACATGAACCTAAATCCTTTTGACTTCCGCTAGGTCCTCAATTGAATTTAATCATCAAAACAATGGTCAACGTATAATCACGCACGCTGGTGCAGCTATATATACCCAATAATTCTAAAGCCAATTTATATCTTAATATATAATTGAAACTAAAGAATTTAGCATGGAGAATATATTGATAAACAAGAATGAGAAAGAATATAAGATTTATATTAAAGCATAAAATTGATAAAAAGTTGCCTCCAATTCGTAGTTGGTGAAATTGTTCTTTATAGACAAAGAACAAATTTCTCCAACCTTGCAAACCTTACAAAATATTTACTAGCTACATGATTGATAAAAAAAAATACTAAAAACCTAGTCTACTATTTATAGGAGAAAACTAAATCTAAAACCTAAAAGGAAAAGAAAACTAAAACTTGTAGGAAAATAAATTGTAAAATATAAAAGGAAACTAGACAATAATAAATCCTAAAAGAATTAGAAAATCAATTCCTATTGCTTGCTTGGTCTCGGCTGACTTGGTAGCCCGGAAATCCAAATTTACACTTTAGTCACTGAAGTTTCACAATTTTCCAGTTCAGTCCCTAGACTTTCAGTTCATTGCAGATTGGTCCTTAAACTTCCAATTTGCTATAGTTTGGTCCTGAAGTTCTAGAACTTGCAGATTGGTCCCTGGATTTCAGCAGATTTTTGCACAACAACCCCTCTGCTTCACAACTTTGATCAATTAAGCTCTTTTTCATCCCATTTTTTCTTCTAGATTGAGCACATAACCACCCTTCACAACAAAAACACAAAAAGAACCTAATATAACAAAAACTTGAGAACAAAGCAATAATTAAGCCTAAAAGTATCGAATAGAATGAGTAAAAACTCATTCATCAGCATTTCACACTCTTTCTATGCGCTATACTTAGCAAATTTGAGATTGTGCGCATACGCCATTACTTTGCAAAAGGGTACGAAAAGAATTTCAAAACAGCTATTCACCCTCCCCCCTTCTAGCTATTTTTCATACCATTGTTGCCCCTCTGGGACCAACACTTCCCATTTGACCCTTTTAAACTTCTAAATAAACACCCACTTAAATTAACAAAACATACCCACGCATACAAACTTTTCAAACGCACAACACACCCAAACCCAGTCATTTACTTCCCATCCTTTTCATTCCTCACAATCCACTTCATTTTCAGGGCAACTTAAAGTGTTACATTGTTGAGAGGCAACCCAAAGAAATCATACAAGATTTAAGATAAGGTCTCATTTGAAAATTTAATGTTTGATTTGAGAAGTGAATGTAAGTTATTTTTCCTACATAATGTAGTTCGATGTATATTTTTTCATGTATCTTACATTATTATGCATCATAAATGTTTTTCTATTTGTTAAACTATAGTTCAAAATTTTGTAAAAAAAAAAGCCAACAAATCCTGATGGACCTATTTAGCCCTGGACCACCGAACATGTTTAAATTATTCGGTTTTAGACGACCGAACATGTTTGTGTGTCCGGCCGTTATTAACCGAACATACCTCGGTTGTTCCATTCTCTCCGGCCAAACATGGCTATGTTATTCAAACAGCTCTCTGGTCAAACATTGCTATGATGTTCCAACAACTCTTTTCGAACATGACCTTCGTTTGCGGCCACCACTGGGCAAACAGAGCAGTGTTTGCTGCCTTTGTTGGCCAAACAAAACAAAAACCTTTTGCACAACTTATATTTTTGGCCGAACTTTGTTTTATCAAATGTGTTTTAACAACACTTCACATTAGTTGTTCCAATGCTTTGTACACACAAGCTAGAGACCCATTTATAAAAGAGTATTGTCGTATAAACTCGTAAAATTATTGAGTATACTTGTAATGATAAACTCATCCTCAAACAAGTGCACTCAAAATAACACATACCCATAACTCTTCCTTTTTTATTCTTTTGAACACCCCCCCCCCCAAAGAAAAAAAGACAAAAAAATAAAAAAATAAAAAAAAATCAAGTCACAACCCGACGAACAAGTCTCAGCTGTTAGATTAGAGCATACTGAATTTTTTTCTACGGTTCGGCTGCCGGTCGCCGTAATAAAGTCAAAAACTCAACCACCAATTGTCGAACTAAAGTTAAAGGTTCAATGAACTAGGGTCGATCTTGTTCAAAGTTTTCACCAAACGGCTAGAAAAAAAAAACAGCAATTGTCGACAAAAAAATTTGCCACGAGGTTGAATACTATAAAGCACAGAAACACAATAAAACAGTTAGAGAGTGAAAAGAGAACTTACATTGACGTTCTTTTGGAGTGTTATTTCGTCCATGCTTTAGCTTTAAATACAATATGGTACATAATTTTGTAATGATTGAAAAATTTTGAGAGATAAAAGATACTTTTAGATGTTTTGATGAGTGGTAAAAATTATGAGGTAAGAAAAAAGGGTAAGAAGATGTGGTGGGAAATGAGACGGTGACAAATTAATGGGGGAATGTCTACGGGTGTATTTAACAATTAAGTAAGTAACTGTAAAAACAAACTATTTGTGACTATATAACAGGCAAGAGTTTTTGTTTTCTTTTCGAAAGAATATACTCCCATCATTCCAGCTTACTTGAGACTTATTTCTATTTTGGTCAGTTCCAGCGCACTTGAGACCTCCCAAAAATAACCAATTTTTAATAATTTATATTGAATCTACCCCACCACTCATTATCTCTTTTCATTTTCCACCACTCAATTTATTAAACAAACACTACTATTTACCCCAACTCATTCTCTCTCTTCATGCTCTACAACACATTTTCCTTATTTTATTTTTTTTCTTAGTTATTGTGTCCACCTCTTAGGTTTTAATTGAGGTGGAACGGAGGAAGTATAACGTTTAAGAGTTAATTGGACATTTCTTTGAATTACACTTTTGTGTAAGAGGTTTTTTTTTTCTTTTTTCGAAAGAACATGTAACGTGTATAACGTGTAAGAGTTAGTTAAACATTTCTTTGAATTACATTTCTGAAAAAAGATGTGCTAAGACCATCTCCAATGGTTTGGTGCAAAAATTGCACTAATTTTCTAAAATGGTGCAAAATTTGCACCAAATGTATACCATCATCTCCAACAATAATGCTTCAAATCTTACACCAAAAAAGCATATTCTTAAAATATTCTCTGTTATTGATTTTTTTTAATATGTTTTCTACTAAACTAATTATAAAACATAAAATTATATAATTATATTAGACTAAAAAATAAAATAAATATATTTATTTAAAATGTTTTTTTTAAATGCAATTAAATATTTGTAATGAGTTTTTATAGCATCAACGATACGAAGGAATAAGTCACGAGACATTCGAAACCGACGACGAAACGTCACTTCATCGAATTTGATTAGAAATAATTTTAATTTGTTTGTTTTCAAATTATTAGAAATAATATTAATTTTATTTGATTAGGTTTTTTGTCCTATAATAAATGTCATAATATTTTTTTGGTCCGTCCCTATATAAATTTGCATTTTTAACTAAAATTTATTTTTAAAATAAAAAATTAATAATTGATTAATGTATTGTATGATTGTACAAGCAATAGAAGTTTTGGGTAGATGAAGTGTATGGTAAAAATATTTATTTTAAGATGAAATAATTCTATAATATTTATTATTTTGAAAAAAAAAAAGTATAAAATAAAAGTTACTCCCTCTGTCCAGCTTTAAAGTTCTTATTTTCGTTTTTGGTCTGTCCCAATTTAAGTTTTTTACTTTACTTCATTACTTAAAATAGAAAATGGGACTCACTATGCAAAGTAAAACTAAGAACTTCAAATCGGGTCAGAGTGAGTACTTTGAAACAAAAGGAGTATATATATTAAAAGAAAAAAAAAACACTAGTATAGCGCAGCTTTGTAGGCGCTTCAAATTTGAAGCAAATTACAGCCTGCTTCATATTTGAAGATGCCTTTGGCGCATCATTGGACTCATAGTAGAACTAAAATTGCACCAAAGATGGAGTTTTGGTGTATCTGTTGGACTTGGCCTAAGGTATACACCTTCCATTTTAAAACAAAATGACTTATTTTGTTATTTTGGGTGTTTTATCGGAAAATCTCACTTTCTTAAAAATTGAAGTTTTATACTATTTGTTCACTAGTACTTATGCCCGTGCCGGTGGCAGTATAGGCGCGATGACAGAACATGCACGCAATAATTTGAAATGAGTCTAAGAATATACTCCCTCTCGTCATATAAAAAGTACTCATTTTGTCATTTTAAGTGTCCAAATAGCCACCAATCAATCCCCATCATCACTATTTTTTTTATGTACACTTAGCATTTAAGTAACTATTCACACTTTTTTCCATCATTTTCTAAATATTAGCCCTTTAACCCTTGGAAAGTTAGCGTGTACTACCTAAGTTACTCCACCATTAGTCCAACTTGACTTTCTCCACCCGGTTTTTTCTTGTACCGCCCTTCACCATGCCTTTTCCCTTGCCGGTTTTCTCCTCTTCACCCTTCTTTCTCAAAAACATCCTCATATTTTGCTATACAACTTTCAAATCTAATGTACGAAATGGAAATGAGAAATGCATGCAAGTAATGATGAGCCATACAAAAGGGAAGGCTCCATTCTTTGACTATGAGCATAATTTACACAGGTACAATCTTCATTTCACTACAACACCTGATGTGGCGGATTATGTACTATTTATTTCCTTAGTATTGCCATGTATTTTCATTCATTTTGATGTACTTAGACTAGTTTTGATGTATTTGGGGCATTATTTTATCATTTGGGCTTTATTGTAATCCGGGGTAGAATAGTCGTTTTTATTTATTTATTTTTCCGGATGTAATTTTTGGCGAGCTTCAAAGTCATGTCTCAAGGATCAAGTAGTCAAAGTCAAGGCAAAGTCAAAGTCAACCGGAGCGGAGGAGTATAGGACCAAACTGCTATTTCTGAAAGTTGAGGTACTGTTCTGCGATTACTGAAAGTTTGAAGACTGAACTGGAAATGGTGAAGACTCCAGGCACTAAATTGCAAAATTGAAGAAATCGGTTTCCGCACTCCTATGGATTTCGGCAGAATCTGGCAGGAGGGTTTTTTTTTTTTTTTTTCTTTTTTTTTTAATTATTCTTTTTATTTGATATTTTGAATAGTCATTATTTAGTTTGGAATTAGAATTAGATTAGGTATTATTTTCACTTTGAAAAACACTACGCTTCTTTTCTTTCTCTCTGGAGTTTGTAACCTTTTAATGGAGAACTAACTCCATAGCTTTAGATTGTGATCTTGAACTTAATCTAGTTTCAATTGAGGTAATTTTCTTATTCTTTTGTTAATCTATTCATAATTTTGTTTGTTCTGATTTTAGATTTATAACTAGGGTTTGTGGATTTGGCCAATTCACTAGTTCTTTTTATGAATCTTTGCTAGAATTCTCTGTTCTGTGCCAGAATTAGGGTTTTCACCGTAGCATCTTCAAGAATTGTGTATGTGCCATAGCAATTCGGGGAGTAGGCAAAATTAAGCGATTATCTAGTAAACCTAGAAAGCGTTCTTGATCTTAGTCTCTTAAATCGTTCATCAATTAATATTGAGATCTAGACTGTGCCAGTTAGATTAATTTATTAATTAGGGTTTATAGTGAGTGTGCCACTGCTATAAACTAAACAATAAGAAGATACAGAGATTGCAATATATCTCGTGATCAAGTGAATAGGATTAACGGAGAAAAAGAAGTACCGATGAAATTGAAATAGAGGACGGGGATAGGGATCAATATGAAGTGTTTTTAAATTATTGTTTTAATCAATTTAGTTTATTTCCCGTCTAGGAATTAATTACAATCAAATTCAACCCCCAATCTGGTTAAGTGAACAGTACGTAAATAATCATCGTTCTTCGTGGATCGACCCTGACTTATCCTAATTAAATTATTAGTGGCCGAGTTTAGGTAAAATTTAGTAGGCGTGCGACTAAGCCTACTAAATTTTAGCGCCGTTGCCGAGGAATGGTGTTTATTTGTTTACGTTCTTATTTTAATTCTTGTTTTTTTTCTTTTTATTTTATTTGTATTTATTTTTAGTTAGTTTAGTTATTTAGTTTCCTTTTAGTTTTTATTTTTTTATTTCTGTTTTTAGTGTGGCACCTTTTATGGTCCACACCCGTTCTAATGATAATTGGTTGTGAGTCTTGAACTAGAAAGCAGATGGCAGCGCAGACATTGAGGCAGAAAACAACCCCAAACTGGAGCGAGCAACATCATGCAGTCCAATTCCCTGCTCTGCCTACGGGAGTTACTTTTGAGTTGAAGCTGGGGCTGTTGAGCCAGTTACCACACTTCACTGGGATGCCTGGAGAGAATCGGAATCAGCATATATCCCAGTTTGTGCTGATTTGTCAAAGTATGAAACCGGCTGCACTACCTTTAGAGAACTTACTACTCAGAGCCTTCTCATTCACTCTGAAGGACATGTCGAGTGCGTGGTATTATCATCTGCCACCTAATAATATCACCACTTGGCAGCAAATGAAGGAGGTTTTCTTGGATGGGTTTTTCCCACCGGATCAGATCAACGTGATGAAATGGGACATTAGTAACATGGAGCAGAAGGTGGGTGAGACCTTATATGATTATTATACCAGGTTCCACAAGCTATGCCAGAGTTGCCCATATCACGGATTCAATGATGACCAGTTGATCGTGTACTTTTATGGGGGGTTGATAATTCAGGATAACCAGTTGGTTGATTCTTGCTGCGGGGGTAGTATTCTGAAAAAAACAACTGAGGAGGCGAATGAGATAATTGATGAGTTGGCTAAGAGCACTCGGACACATGGCAGAAGATCGAGCTTCAGACAGGTTAGTGTAGTTGGGTCGAGTGGTGGTGTGCCGAGTAAGCTGGAGACAGATGTAGAGGACCTTAAGGGGATGATGAAACAATTGTTGATAGGTCCACCACCGAGTCAGCAGTATCCCACTAGTCAGTATAATCAGTACAGACAAAACAAAACCAATTGCTCAAAAAAAAAACAAAAAAAAAAAACAAAACCAAAAAAAAATCTAAAATTCAATGGCTATGATTTGATAAATTACCTCAATAGAGGTAAAATTCGTTGGAGATGTAGTAGCTCGATGGAAATTGAGGAGGAGGGCCAAGAGAAGAACGGACGGCGAGCCACGGGCACCGGCACAGCAACGGGAACGGCAGTGTTGTGAACGGCGCAGACAGAGAGAGAGAGAGAGTCTGAACGGCATAGAGAGTGAGAGAGTAGGGAACGATCGATTGCGATGAGTGAGAGAGAGAGTAGGGAACGCCGATTGAGGTTGCGATTATAGAGAAATAGGGGAGTCGGCGGCTTTGCTCGACTGAGAAAGAAAATAACCTTCCAAACCCTAGATTTTTTCTTATATATGGAGGGTGATGTGTATATTCCTACAACATGAGGGGGTAGTAGTAAAAAATTATAAACTTAATATGTTCGGGTCGGATCGGGTCGGATCTCGGATCGGATCAGAGGTGTTACCGAACCCGATCCGAAACCCGAACGGATCTTAAAAATGCAAACCATATCCGAAATTTTCGGATCGATTTCACTCCGGTACGGATCGGGTTCGATTCAAAAGATTATGAAAAAGAAAGTGAAAACATTATTTTTAAATTGAATGAGTATTAATCTCTGAGTCAAAAAAAAAAATAAAAAAAATTGTACTTTTGTTGAAAGTGAAGTTAAAATATAAAAAGGAAAATAGATACTATTTGAGATTGAATGTACGTATAACTATTAAAACTGAAGTCGCTGACAGAAATTAATTGCAGAGATAATTAATAGCAATATACTTGAAAATGTTGATGGGTAATTTGGAATTGTAAGTAAAAACTCACTAATGTTATCCTCGCTGTTGGCAATACCAATAATAACAATTGACTACAGTGTTGTCTGTCGGCAACACTGAACACAACACTTAAAAAAACTCAGCTTCAAAAGATTGTGAGAATTAATGTAGCAGAAATTTGACACAAATAGATAAATTTTCACAAGCTATATAATATAACTTATGGTAGCATCATGCCCAAAAAAGATTTTCACTAGCTGTATATCTTTGAAGTACAAAGTCTAAAAAATTCATATCTTCTAAAAAAATAAAGAGCACAAATGTGCTAGATACGAAAACCATCAATAACGAAACTGTTGGTCCCAAAGGGGCAACAAGGGTATGAAAAATGCTAGAGGGGAGGGTGAATAGCGTTTTAAAATTCTTTTCAAACCCTTTTGCAAATCGATGGCTTATGCGCACAGTTCTCAAATAAGCTAAGTATAGCGGGCAGTGAGAGTGTGAAATGCACAGCGGAAGTTTAAGCAGCACCTGCGCAGTAAAAAGCTGCGCAAGGATAAAAACGCACGCGCTAAGTTTTGGCTTAAAGAGTTGGATAAAATGTTCTAAGGCAATAAGCAATAACAAGCACAGCAGCAAAGTATAGCAATCTGAAAGATCAAACAAAACAGTAATTCAGAAATGATTAAGCAGGAAGTAAATAGCGAGATTAAAGAACAAGCTATTTGGAGAGGTTCGATCAATGAAAGATCTACGTCTTCTACCAAGATGGTTAGTCTTGGATTTTCTAATGGAGATCTTATTATATGAGAGAGTTACAAGATACAACAATGTAGAACAAACTAACTCAAAGATCTATAATCTATGAAGAGAAAATCCTAGACTAAACCGGTGTATCTCTAGAAGTATGATCGAAATAATCAAAGCTTCAAGAGGTGTGTGTGTGTTCAGAAATTCTGGGCTCTATGAATCTATGAGATGAAGAGCACGAAGAATTCTGGTGATATAAGGCTTATAGGATCTGGGCTTGGTTGAGTATGAAGGTATGAAGGTTGATCTTGAGAATTCTGGAAATGAGCAAGCAATCTTCAAATCTTCAAAGTTTCTCTTGGAAGCAAAAACTCAAGCAACTTAGAAATGAAGATGAGCTGGCTATTTATAGCAGAGAGCTTAAAACTAGCCGTTGGAGCTCTGAGCAAGGACGATGAGCTGGCACGATATGATTGGTGCGCAGGTGTCCTTTATAGCCTTTGGGGCTCTGATCAAAGATGATGACCTGGCACAATATGATTGGTGCGCAGGTGATTTAGAGCCGTTGGAGACTGAGCATGAAGACCAAATTCAAAAGCTTCTTCTAGAAGGTTGACAGCTGTCTTCATTTGAAATATTTCTCTTGAGCGCGTCTCCACCGTTGGATCTGCTGAGTGTGCTTGCTTTGTCGTTTCTACACACCTCAGCATTTTTAATAAGCGTGCATCTTCTAAGCGCTTTCCAAGTTATGCAATCTGAATGTATCGAAAATTGAGCAAGGATGCATGCTGCGCAGAGAAGACCTACGCAGTGATGTCCTGCGCAAGGAAGTCCTGCGCAGAGACCACAGTCTTGCTTAGATCTTCATTCCTTTTCGCTCCAAGCTTCAAGAATATGAGGTTGTTGAAAGATAAGCATAAGGACCAAGTTAATCTGCTCTGCTCATAGAAGCCATGCGTATGGAGGATGAGCAAGTGATGCTATGCGCGCGGAAAATGAGCAGGTAATGCTATGCGCGCGGAGAATGAGCAGGTAATGCTATGCGCGCGGAGACTGAGCAAGTAATGCTCTGCGCATGAAATGTGCTGCGCACGAAATGTCCTGCGCATTATACTTGATCTTCAGTAAATGAAACCTCAATTCCGAGCAAGCCCTAACCGCTAAGCCTATTCTATAAAATTGGACTTAGCTAAAAATAGAAGTTATAAAACTTCTTACATAGGATCCTAAAGTCCACAAAATACTTAGGCGATGGTATCAATCAATTCTAACATTGGGAGGGTTAAGAAATAAGCATACCCAACAGAAACAACACCCCAATCACAATAAAAAAAGCTAGACCAATTTAACCTTCAACAAGTAGTTCACTCAAGAAACTAGTGATGGAGAAAATCTACCTCTAATTAAAATGCCTAGCAAGTGTACTAGTTACCGCTGTAGTAGTATGCACAAGCAATGGTCGAATCCAAATAGACTTGAAGGATTAACAAGAATGCAATTAAAACAAAAAAGTAAATAAAGGGGTTTTGATTTGATTATCTATAACTACTAAAACTATAATTAAAACTAAACTAAGAAAATAAATAAAAGCAAGATTAACGAATAGATTCACAAATTGAGGTCACAAATACTTTCACTCTGTGCTATGCTTCAAAATAATAAGATCAATCTCTTTCTTAGGTTCGTTCACATTAGTAAGAATTGGGACGGTTCGGTCGCCAGATTGCAATCCTATTATTTCATTTATGTTAATACTTTTTGCTAAGTCTATACAACATGCAAGAAATTCATGAAGCACTCAAGAACACATGAACCTCAATCCTTTTGACTTCCGCTAGGTCCTCAAATGAATTTAATCATCAAAACAATGGTCAACGTATAATCACCGACGCTAGTGTGGTAATATATACCCAATAACTCTAAATCTAATTTATATCTTAATATATAATTGAAACTAAAGAATTTAGCATGAAGAATATTTTGATGAACAAGAACTACTATTGAATGGAAGAATTAAATCTATAGCATAAAGATCTAGTATTTGTTACTACCAATCCATGAATCTAAGAATTTACCTACTCATAAAATCAAGAACAAAGAATAAATTAAAGAACATCAAAATCTGGATTAAATGATAAATCTTTGATTACAATCCTTGAAATCTTGAATAAATGATCTATAAAATAATGTGTATGGAGTATTATATTTATACTAGGGCTAAGGAGGTGTAAAAATAGGAAAAACCTTAGGATTCCTTGTTGAAAACGGATAAATAAAATTGATGTCCGGAATTTCCCCAGGAGCCCCTGGGATTTTTTGAGTTTCCATAAAAGTCCTCCAAAAATTCCCCAAAGTACCTCCGAAAATTCCATAGAAATCCATGGAATTTCAAAAATTACAGAAAAGCCCCTTAACTTTTGGATAATTCCTAAAGTCCCTAGAAAATTCCCCTAAGGTCCCTGGGCAAGTGGACGCTTGCTATGGTCCAAGCGGGCGCTTACTATGGTCAGAGCTACTGTATTTTCTGCCCAAATAGCTGGCGGGCGTCTGGTATGGAGGAGGCGGGCGCCTGGTCTTGTTATGCTGTTGTACTTTTGTCGCGCAAACTTCCGGAGGCCATAACTTTCTCATACGAACTCTGATTTGGACGTGTAAACTATCGTTGGAAATCTCTTTTAGAGTTCTATCCAATGGACTTGATTTCTCATAGATCACATCTCTTTATATTTATGTTCTAGTCCATTCTTTATCCTTCCTTTTCGCGCTTTAACGTACATGAATCCTACATTCTTTCGCTCCTTTCCTATACTCATCAACACTCCAAAAACCATCAAAACACCCAAGGTTGAGCATCTAATTAGTCATAGAATTATATGATTTGGATGGGTAAAAACGCATCCATCAACTAGATTGTCATGTTGGGTTGAGTGTTATAACATTGAAGCAACACTGGTCTAAATATATGGCTATAAGTTTTTAATAAATCTCTTTGGGTTATTTTTCTTGAAACTCTTATCGCCTTCAAATGCTTGTTGGCTACTCTAAATTTGCATACAATCTTCACCAAGTTCTTGAAGAATATATTCATATTCTTAGCTCCAACTAGGTAGTGTTTCCTACTTTGTATCAACCATCTCCTTTTTACATGTGTCGTGCATACCATCCTTGTGCTTTTGTACTTGGTACTCTTCGTCATCAGCAAGTAATGGCTAACCAAGTCTTCAATCACGTTTTCTCTTCAACTTTTATGCATAACTCTTCTATATATGCGTAACGGTTTCCTTTAACTAATATCCTGTTTGTAGCCCCATTATTTTGATCAACCTTGAATGAGTCTTTAGACCTAAAATTAAAAATTATATTGCCAAAAATATTAAACATTAATATCCAACAAATTTATGAATAAATGATGAAATGATTATTAAACCCGTCTGGATAACATTGGTGGCAACACAAGTGGTAACACTACAGTTTTGCACTAACAATAATCTATCTATTCCAGAAATATAGGTACTTTTAATTGTTTATTTGATTGATATTTAAATAAATATTTAGTTTAGTTCATTTATTTTAATGAAAAATTTTAAAAGTTGTTATTGATAATATTTCACGAGTAAGTTACAGTTTTCTAAATATTTGGTTAAAATTTAATCATATCAACCACTTAAAAAAGTGTAACTATGATTATAAGAAAAGGGAGAATAAATTAGTTATTAGGTTAAATATCTATATCTATATACTCCCTCCGTCCTAGTACAAGTAGGACTTTTTCCCTTTTAGGTTGTCCCAAAACAATTGAGACTACCCAAAATGGAAATGTTTTATTATATTTATATTCAACCAACCCCACCATTTAACCCCACTCATTCTCTCTCTTCATTTTCCACCACTCAATTTATTCAACCAAGACTACTATTTACCCCACTCATTCTCTCTCTTCATTTTCTACCACACATACACCTCTTTTCTCTTAATTATTGTGCACATTCCTCTAGTCCTACTTGTGCAAGGACTGAGGGAGTATAAATAAAGGATAAAGTATATGGAGTCCCTTTCTAAAACAGTTTCCCGCTCAAACACTTCTCTCTATAAATAGAAACTTGGAAAACGTGTTATACAGCCGTTTTATTTTGTAAAAGACGCAAGATTTGAGGATGATCTTTTCATATTTAACGTAATATATTATTGCTTAGAGTTTCTAATTCAACTTAAGTAATTAATTGCCGCATGACACTACTAAAATTTTTTTTGGGGGGGGGGGGGAATCTATCCTAATTCTTGTTTCAAAAAGAAAAAAAACTATCCTAATTTTAGCAGTATACAAGTAGTTTTTTGTTTCTTCCAAAAATAAAATAAATTCTATACAAACATTACCAAATCTTTAGCATGATTACTTTAATAATCTTTTTATTATTGTGTGTCTTTATCATCACGTTTCTATTTTGTAACAATTTTACCAAAATAACTCACCAAGTAGAAATAAATTCAGATGTATTTCTTTTCCTTCAACTCCATCATCTATTCATATGTCATTTTCTCATAGTTATGAATTATTATAATTTATACTCCTATGTCCCAAAATACTTATAGTTTTAGGACTTCGCATACCTACTAAGAAAAGCAATCAATACATATCAAATATACACTATTACCTTTTAATTAATTCCAGTAGCTATGCAATTAAATAATTTTACATAAAGATAACTACATATCATAAATAAAGGCAGTTTTGGTAAATATGGATCAATTTTTTACGAAAAACTGCAAAACTACAAACACTTTAGGACAAAAAAATCTATCCAAAACTGCAAGTATTTTGGGTCGAAAAGAGTACTATATATGTGTATATATATTTATAGGTGCAATATACTTTTACAAGTGTGCCTATGCTATATCTTTATATAGTGTGGGATAATACTCATAAGCAATGTTATCTCAACACAAATATTACAATAATAGGCTATCATTTTATGAATAAAATTACTATCAAATTTTATTAATGTAATTTAATTTTAGTTTTATAATCTTTCAAATTATCTTTTACCGTGCATTTAACGCATGGGTGTAACTCTAGTTTTCTATTAATTTTATTGTATTAATTAGGAAAAAAATGTTAAGAACATTTAATGAATTACTAAAAATAAATAAATAATTATAAATGAAAAGGGTGTGTTGCATAATAATTATGCCTTTGAGAAAATATTAAAATAATTAATTATTAAAAATAAAAAATAATGTAGTTACTTTTTCTATTTGATATAATTATGCCTTTAACTGTGTTCACAGTGTAATTATACATTGGCAGAATGTTTTCGTAAGACAAATTCTCAAATGCAGCGGGTGCACCACGTGCTTTGCCCTGCTTACCTGCCCGCCAGCGACTCCTCCACTCCCAGTGCGACACGTGGCAAGTTTAAAAAAAAAACCTCCAATAACTTTAAAATGCTATATCTTTATATTTATAAATCGGAAAAAAAAAATTAAAAATACCGTTGTGTTCGTCTCGAGACAAGACGAATCAAACTAGATATGTCATGATATGGTTTGATTTTTTTTAAACAAAACATATTTTTAACCAACAAATTTTTTTGAGATGCTCGTTACCTGAGATATAACACTCTGTTCTGATAAAAGTAACAGTTTCATTTTCAAAAAGTAACACTTTTTACTGTCAAATGTAACAGCAGTTTTACAAGAAAATTTAAATTGTTTAATAGTTTTTGTAGTTAGAAAAAATAATATTTTAAGTGTAACAGAGTGCTTATATGATTATAGTTTTCTATATAGATGAATGTAACATTTTTATTTAGTAATTGTTACTTTTTTCTTTAAAAAGAGAGTAAAAATTCATGTATATAATCGTGTTTGCATTTCAATTGTTACTTTCTCAATAAAAATTGTTACATTTAAGATATAATGTTACATTTAAAAACATAAACTGTTACAATTGAGAAAGAAAAATGTTACATTCATTTTTTATAAAATGTAACATTAATTTAGTTTGTCAATCTTATGTTAATTTTGAAAAAAAAAAAGTGTTACATTTGAAAAAAAGAGTGTTACATTCCTTTATAAAAAGTGTGACATTGGTTTAGTTGTCAATCTTTATGTTATCTTTAATCTATTGCAGCATACATTTTGAAAACAAAAAAGTGTTATTTTTGAAAAAAAAATGTTACATTTCGTTACAATAAGTGTTACTTTTGTTGGGAGGAAAAAAAAGTTAGGGGTGGCAAAAAAATAAAAAAATAGAAGAAGGCTCGGCTCCGTGCGCCGTCGCACGCCATGCGGCGGCCGCACAGGAGACAAGCTCTTTCGTTAATATACTATGAAACATAAGTTTTCCCTTATTTAAACTCTCCTATTGCAAAATTTCCCATTTGAAGTGTCATGTTGCAAACTGAAAAAAAGCTTCAAATGAAAAGTTGATAATATCTTTTACTTACTGAGACTCACTTGATATACTCCCACCACCTAATCTACGTACTATTTTAGCCCCATTTTATATTTTTTTTTTCAAAAACCCACATTTTAAAAAGTACCAGCTAAAGAGTTCTAACTCAATCAAGATAATTGATACCTCTCTTTTGACTTGGGACTGCTATACACCCAACACTTTGCTGCAATGCTCCAGCGTCCAAACCAGACAACGCGACATAAAAATCTACTACCAAATATAAAATATTTTGAACGAATGTAAAAACACGTTTATGTACTAAAATGTGATTTAAATTCATTAAAGACTACATATAAACGTAATGTATTAGGGAAGTATATCATTGCGCATAATGTGTGTGATTCTGTAATATTTCTAGGAAAGTCTATTTTTGTGAATATTTTGTATGATTGTGTAATATCCTTGGTTGTCTAACAAGCTGTGTGTAAGCCTATTTAAGGGAATTCCTCTTTGATGAATAAAACACAAGAAAATGATTCAATCACTAAGGTATTCTTATCATAATGTGAAATAATTTTTTTGACATTTTGTTGCAAACGTTTTACATGTCGTCTGGTTTTCATTTCGCTGGAGCGTTAAAGCAAACACTTTGTTGTAACGGTTTCAAACTCTGTTTCTATACGAAAGGTCATGGATTATATCCCAAATGATAGATAGTAATTTCCAAGTGTCGATATTATGACTGATTAAGTCAAAAATTAGTAAAAACACATTTTGTTTTAATTTTTTAATGATACCCTAATATGATTTCTAAATTAATTCATTAAATAAGTATATAAGAAAAGTTGTACTCCCTCCGTCCCCTACTAATCGCTACTTATTTTTATTTTGGGCGTCACGTACTTATTGCTACTTAGCTAAAATGTTAATTTTTCTTTCTCCTACCCACTAACTTATTTTCTCTCTCCTACCCACTCACAATACTTACTTTTCTAACATATTTTCTTAATACACGTGCACTTCCATTTAGTAGCAATAAGTATGAGACGAATGGAGTACTCTGGAAGCGTCTATTTGAAAAGGGATATTACATAAAGCTAATTTAAAGTTTCTTCCTTAAGGCCCTCTCATCCAAACCATTTTTCATAAATCCACGATATTTCTAAAAGCATACATATAATCTTAAACTGTTGGTCCCAAAAGGCAACAAGGGTATGAAAAATAGCTAGAGGGGGGGTGAATAGCTGTTTTAAAATTCTTTTCGTATCCTTGAAAAACTCAATTGCAAATGCGCACTTTATCAAATAAGTGTTATGATATGCGCCTAAGTGAGTGAGTGAAATGCACAGCAGAATTTAATAATGTAAATAGGCGCAAAGTATGATAAAGGGGGCGCACACACACTCTAAGTATTTTGGCTCAAAATGGGTGAAATAAGAAACTAAGGCAAATGATATAACAAACACAACACAGTTCAATCAATCAATCTACAATGAATAAACAAGCAAGTAATTAGATATGATATGAACTTGTAAAGAAATAGCAAGATATGAACAAGAGCTATTTGGAGAGGTTCGATCGGGAAAATGATCTACGTCCTCTACCAAGATGGTTAGTCTTGGATTTCTAATGGAGATCTTATTTAATGAGAGAGTGTTACAAATTACAACTTTTTAGCTTATACACCAACTCAAGATCTAATATTCTATGAATGAACAAATCCAAAACAATAACCGGTGTATCTCTTAAAGAAAGATCTAAGTGATCAAACTTTAAGAGGTGCGTGTGTGATTTTAGTATCAAGGCTCTTTAGATCTTTGAGATTGAGAGCACAAGAAAACTAAAGTGTTATAGCTTGAAGATCTGGGCTAAAGATGAAGGTATGAAGATGTTCTTGAAGAATCTGGGAATTTCAAAGGCAATCTTCAAATCTTCAACAAATGCTTGAGAGAAAAATTCTTGGAAATCTTAGCAATTCTTTAGCAACTCAGCAACTTCAAAATATTGAAGTTATGGGGTATTTATAGTGAAATTCCAAAAACTAGCCATTGAGAATTCATGATGATTCTGAGCAAAGGACCAATGTGCTGTCGCTCATTGAGTGGAGCACGTGTCCTTTTATAGCCGTTAGACACATAACACAAATGTAACCGTTGTGGACAGCTGTCCTCAATTTGGGCACACACGTGTTATTTAACCATCGTTTGAATTCTTGGCGTAGGAGAATTTCTTCAACTCTTCAAGTCTTCAAAGAATCACTGAGTGTTGAATTAACATCCTTGAGGGGCACATGAGCCATGGGGCGCATATTACATTCACAGGGGCGTGGCGCATTGGTGAGAGGCGCATGGCGCATATGCTGAGGCGCATGAGCCAATGGAGCGCTTGAGTTAATGCTAGGCGCGTATTTATGCGCGCGCGCCAAGAGGCGCATGGCGCGTGGCTTGAAGGCGCATGGCTCAAACTCAAAATGTGATTTTCTTGAATCTTGATCTTCTTGCCCTATTCCTAAGCCTATTCTATTTCAATGGATAACCTAAAAAAATGAAGTATGAATACTTCTTACATGTGGGTCTAAAGTCCATAAAATAAAACTTAGGTGATGGATCAATCAAATCTAATCAATCCTATTACATTGAAACTGAGATATAAGTGGGCATACCCAACAATCTCCCCCTAGTTGATTGATGTCATTACCTACTATATCAAGGACAAACATTATCCTTGATAATAACATGTCCAAATAAATGAAATTGGTAAATCATGTCTCAAGTTAATGTACACACTAGTCCAAGATATAGATTTCTAATCTATTCCAAAAAAGATAAACCATTACAAATGGAAAGATAGAAACAACAGTTTATAACACATTCAAAATGATATGAGTTTTAGTTTTGAAATGTGTTTAAACAAAGTTTAAACTCAATGCATGAAATATGAAGTCGTTCAAATATGATGCATATGATTTTAAACAAACATTCAATGTTCTTCAAACAAGAAGTTTGAGTGAACAAGTTTTGAAACAAAGTGATGTTTTGTTCTCATTAATACTCAAGATGTAGGAGTTACAGATTACAAGTATTGAACAGAACAAAATCAAAAGGTGCTAAAACATGTAAGCACTAAATCACTAATAAAAGTTTCTAATTACAAAACGTTCTAACAATATACAATCAAAGAAAACTAAGGATTAGGAGGCGCATCTTCATCCTTCAATCATTCTTCAATTTCTGAAACGGAGCGCTGAATCTGTTTTAAAAGTTGATAGGCGCGGTTGGCATTACTTACAAATGTACAATCACCACACTTTAACAAAACAGGTGATACACGGATACAGTCTCGGTTACACTACCCCAAAGGTTATACATTTAAATAATGTAGCCTTTACAAACACTTATCCCAAAAACTCTTACCAAAACCACCACGACGTCCTCCCTTGTGTAAGTGACCTATCCCCATGGCTCGCCTTTATCTAAGGAAAACAAATAAACAAGGAACGGGGTGAGAATAAATCTCAGTAAGCTACTAAAATGCAACTACGTTACATGCTGAAATGATACTCATAATTGAACAATGTCAATAAACATTCATATAGCACATAACATGAGAGGCAAAGCCAACACATCATACTACACATAAGGCGGAAATAAACACTCATAAGTGGATACTGAGCCAAGGTTCTCGAATCAAACATATAACCATCTGAGAGGTATCAACTGAGCAGCACCAAAGGGCTAAAACCGGTTCCGGAACCAAACAACAACAACAACAACGGGGGGGGGGGGGGAAATGACACAAAGTCATAACCCAAACGGTGACTAAACTCACACAAAGGAGAGCTAGCCCAAACCCAATACGTGGCCCAAGGAAAGGGGTTAAAAATGGAAAACCAATGGTAGAAGCCTTACAATGAACTTGGCTCATGTTCCATTACAATCCCTACCACTGCCCGACTCCACAACAAGAAGTACCAGCTGGACTTTACACGAGAGCATAGTAATAAATACTTGCTTTAAACAACAACCGGGGCATGATTCCAAAGTAGGGAACCACACAAACCATCATAAAGATTTAAACACGCTACTCATAAAGAGTTCACAACATTGAGATAAAGTCACAACACAATCCTTTATCAATGACATTAAGTCACAACACAATCAATCCAAACGGTTACATCAATTTAAACTTGATCACAAAGGACCAATTCCACCACTTTGGTGTTTCACAACAACCATCTAGGTACCCTAGGATATCACCTAAGACCTAAACCAAGATTGAATCACAACTCAATTAAATTGGAACAGTTTTAGTCCCTCCATTCACTTGGGCGGCCGCCCACACCAGAATGTGCGGTCGCCCAAAACATCACCTTCAAGCCCTAAACCTTCCTGATGGAATGTGCGGCCGCGCGCCCATTTTGGGCGGCCGCCCACATCACTCGACAGGCCAAAACGCACTAAATTATACTCCCTTCGTTTCACCGTCCCAAAAGTACTAACACACACCTTACCTCTTACATAACCCTTAACCAAAGGAACCCAGGAAACACACTTAGGAACACACTTATACTTCCCTTACCATTTCAAAACCAACTTTCCAAATACTCCCTTTGTCCCAAAATTACAAGTATCACAAATAAATACTTTTCACAACAATTCAACAACATATAACACATATATCATGTATATGACCATTTTAACATTTAAAGGGGAATTAGTAACTTACCTATTCCGGGAAAAAGTATCGCAGAAATATGTTTTGTTCGGGTAGAAATGATCTATTCAACGCCCTGATCATTTTTATATAATTAGATTTTAAAACAGAGAAGTAATTAAAAAGATAGAAATTAAAATAGGATGAAACTTACTTGTTCTTCGTTGACACAGAGAGAGAAAAAGGAAAAGTATATGCATGTGTAACGCAGAGAAGGAGAGATGGTGAGGATAAGCATATTAAGATCTTTACCAATTTTCCACTTTGGTCCTTCAACTTTCATTTCTAACAATTAACCCCCTAAACTTATAATTCCACTAAGGACCCTATAGTTTCAACTAACGCAATTAACTCCCTTAACAATTATTACTCCCCAAATTTAAGTTAACACAATTAATCAAATAAATAATGCAAGTCATAAAATATTATGCTACACATAAAATGCACACATAAGTTCAAATTAAAATCCCCAAAAATATAAAGTAAATAGGGATAGGTTTTGGGGTCGTTACAATCACTCCCCCTTAAAGAAAATTCGTCCCGAATTTTAGGGTTACTTACCAAACGAATCGAATAACCAGGGATATTTCCTCTCCATCTCCTCCCGAAGTTCCCAAGTTGACTCTTCAACATTATGATTCCTTCATACCATTCAAACAAGCGGAATACTCTTGTTTCTCAACTCTTGAACTTTGGTATCAATCACTCGAACTGGTTGCTCTATATAAGACATATCGGGTTCTAGATCCTCTGGTATCTCTAATCACACATGAGATGGATCATACAAATTTTTGCAAAGCACGAAGATAAGAAATACATTATGAATTTACCCAAAGAAGATGGCAACGCAAGATGGTACGCAAGATTTCCAACTCTTTCTATAATTTCAAAAGGCCCATTATAACTTTTCCATCGAATAGCCAATCTCAATAGGTAGAAAAATGAGCTAATTTTGTCAATCTATCCACGATTACCCAAACTGCATCATGCTTTCTTCAAGTACGAGGCAATCCTATTACAAAATCCATCGTAACATGTTCCCATTTCCACTCAAGTATCTTTAGAGGTTGAAGTAGACCGGCGGGTCTTTGATGTTCAGCTTTAACCTGTTGACAAGTCAAACACTTTATTACATAATCCGCTATTTCACGTTTCATATTATTCCACTAGAAATGCTGCTTCAAATTATGATACATCTTGATACTCCCGGGATGAATATTATACTTAGATTTGTGGCCCTCATCAAGAACTTGGCGTTTAATTCCATCAATATCTGGTACACATAGCCACCCTCTATAAGTTAATACTCCTTCAAGACTAAAAAAGAGAATCTTCAAATTTTCTATCCACTATCTTTCTCAACTCGAGGTCATCCTTGTAAGCATCTTTTATCTGTTGAATTAAAGTTGGCAATACTCTACCATTCTCAAACATAACTCCATGTCTCAATTCATAAGGACACCAATCCTTCAAAAGTTCCATCCACCTACGCTGTCGGTTGTGCAACTCTATCTGGGAGAAAAGATATCTCAACTCTTATGATTTATAAAAATCTCAAACTTTGTTTCATAAAGATAATATTTCCACTTATGTAACGCAAAAACAATCGCAGTAAGTTCCAAGGCATGGATCGGATAGTTCTGTTCGCAAGGAGTTAACTTCCTCGAGGTATCACTGTAAATAACCAAATCATCATTCCCATTAGGTAACGCAAGAATAAATACAATGGTCAATCTCTTCTTTAATTCCTCAAAACTGACTTGACATTTTTCATTCCACATATATGGTACATTCTTTTAAGTCCACTGAGTGAATGATGTAACAATCTTGGAATACCCCTCAATAAATCTTCGATAATACTCCGCTAAACCCAGAAAATTTCGCAAATAATTGCTTCCCTCGGAGCCCAGACAAAACCATTCGCAAATATTGTTCATGTTCCTCTCGAGATTTAGAATAAACAAGGACATTACCGATAAAGACAACCACAAAGGTATCAAGATAAGGTTTGAAAACCCGATTCATCATATCCATAAGAACAATGGGAGCATTAGTTAACCCGAAAGGCATGACAAAAAACTCATAGTGACCATATCTACTACGAAAAGTAGTCTTAAAGATGTCTTCAGAATGAATCTGCAACTGATGATAACCACTCCTCAATATCAAACTTCGAAAAGACAACAGACCTTTGAAGTTGATCAAATAAATCATCAATGTGAGGCTGAGGATATTTGTTCTTTACAGTCACCTGATTCAACTTTCTATAGTCGATGCATAGTCTCAAGGACCCATCTTTTTTCTTTACAAACAACACAGAAGCTCCCTACGGTGATACACTGGGTCGGATAAAACCACTATCAAGTAACTCTTGCAATTGAACATTCAACCTTTTCAATTCAAATGGAGCCATTCTGTAAGGTACCTCAAATATCAGGGTAGTACCTGGAAGTAAATCAATACAGAACTCGATTTCCCTATTGGGAGGCATAGAATACTCAGTAGAGAACACATAAGGAAACTCTTTAACAATATGCACATCCTCTATTTCAAGCAACCTTTTTAGTAGTATCAGGAACACTAGCCAAATACCCCGTGCAACCACGGTGTAACAATTTTCTAGCTTTTACATAAGAAATAATACCAATCCCCTTACCCAAAGGAGCAGCCTCAAAAGTAAATTCAGGCACATCAGGAATAGAAAATGTGACAACCCTTTTATAATAATCAACTGAAGCATGGTAATTATTTACCCAATCCATTCCCAAGATAATATCAAAATCTTGTAATGACAAAACAACTAAATCAGCAAATAAAACATGCTCCCAAATATGCACATCACAAGTATGCAACACTCTATCAGTTGCCAAACACTTCCCCATAGGGATGAACACCTCTAACACATAAGATAGAGACTCAGGAGACAAATGTAACTGAGATGCAAAAATGCACAGACACATATAAATGCAATGAGCCGGGGTCTATAAGTGCTCGTGCCCTCAAACTAGACACAGAAATTATACCTCCTATCACGGCAGAAGAATCTGAAGCCTGTTATTGATTAGTAGCAAAAACACAACCCTGCACCTTAGGCTTTCCCGAGGCATCCCTCTTATGATCCTGTGATGATCCAGCTCCATCCCCAAATGATACATTCCTGGTTCTAGGACAATCCCTTTGAAAATGATCAAACTGACCACAATTCAAACACTTACCCAACTTCTTCTACTTTGATTTCCCGAAGTGTTACCTTGATTGTTGGCAATTGATTGCTCCTGAGGTTGTCCTCTGTTTTGTAATGATATTCACTGACCTCCTCGATTGTCACTGTACTGTGGTTGAGGTCTTCCTTGCCTTCCCGCACCTGATAGTTCAACTTTCCTCTTATGTTCTTCAATATGGTGCTCCACTTGATAAACTCTATCAACTGCATCTTGAAAATCCTGTAACTTGTGAAATACTAGTTGAATTCGGATCACAGTTCTCAATCCTTTCACAAATCGCATTGCCTTCCTCTCCTCAGTTGCAACTAGGTGAGTACAGTACCTGGATAACTCTGTGAATTTAGATGTATACTGAGCCACGGACATAACATTTTTCTCTAAGTTGAGAAACTCATTTCTTTCCTTTCTTGATCCACCCGGAGAATGAAATGTTCCTTGAATTTATTTAGAAAATTTTCCCAAGTATAGGGTACATAAGTCTCATCCCAATTGGTCTTCAAAGCTTTCCACCAGTACTCAGCAGCTCCACTAAGTTTATAAGTAGCAAACCTGATTTGATCTTCATCAAAACATCTCAGAACATCAAATATTTCTCCATCGATTCAATCCACCTTTCCACCTTTGTTACATCTGGCTCTCCATCAAAGCCTATTGGTTTTATCTTTAAGAACTGTTCTAGCCCATATCTCGGAGGTGCTTGTTCTCCTCCTTGCCTTCGATTATTTAGAGTTTTCATGGCCGCTTCAAACATTCCCTTGCCTTAAAGGCCCTGAGTGATCTCTTTCTGTCCCAACCATTTTCAATAAGTACCTGCATAACACTCTCAACGTTACTCACCCTATACACAACTACCCTCCTAGGTCACTTAGTCATTCTAGACCATCTACAACCAAGCTCTGATACCAACTGTCGTGCCCCAACCCGTGGTCCTACTTGGACCCACGTTCAGGACACGCACGGAAGACGTAATAAAACACTTTTAGAAATTTTTTCGAAATGTTCTTTCATAAAAGTTTCATATCACAAACTCATTAAGTTGAAAACTTTCATTTCAACACACCAAAACTAAAGTTTTACAACCAAAAGTACTTAGCCCCAAGGGCTTACACACATACTTACAATTGTACAATCACCACACTTTAACAAAACAGGTGATACACGGATACAGTCTCGGTTACACTACCCCAAAGGTTATACATTTACATAATGTAGCCTTTACAAACACTTGTCCCAAAAACTCTTACCAAAACCACCACGACGACCTCCCTTGTGTAAGTGACCTATCCCCATGGCTCGCCTTTATCTAAGGAAAACAAATAAACAAGGAACGGGGTGAGAATAAATCTCAGTAAGCTACTAAAATGCAACTACGTTACATGCTGAAATGATACTCATAATTGAACAATGTCAATAAACGTTCATATAGCACATAACATGAGAGGCAAATCCAACTCATCATACTACACATAAGGCGGAAATAAACACTCATAAGTGGATACTGAGCAAAGGTTCTCAAATCAAACATATAACCATCTGAGAGGTATCAACTGAGCAGCACCAAAGGGCTGAAACCGGTTTCGGAACCAAACAATAACAACAATAACGGGGGGAAAATTACACAAAGTCATAACCCAAACGGTGACTAAACTCACACAAAGGAGAGCTAGCCTAAACCCAATCCGTGGCCCAAGGAAAGGGGTTAAAAATGGAAAACCAATGGTAGAAGCCTTACAATGAACTTGGCTCGTGTGCCATTACAATCCCTACCACTGCCCGACTCCACAACAAGAAGTACGAGCTGGACTTTACACGAGAGGATAGTAATAAATACTTGCTTTAAACAACAACCGGGGCATGATTCCAAAGTAGGGAATCACACAAACCATCATAAAGATGTAAACACGCTACTCATAAAGAGTTCACAACATTGACATAAAGTCACAACACAATCCTTTATCAATGACTTTAAGTCACAACACAATCAATCCAAATAGTTACATCAATTTAAACTTGATCACAAAGGACCAATTCCACCACTTTGGTGTTTCACAACAACCATCTAGGTACCTTAGGATATCACCTAAGACCTAAACCAAGATTGAATCACAACTCAATTAAATTGGAACAATTTTAGTCCCTCCATTCACCTGGCCAGCCGCCCACACCAGAATGTGCGGTCGCCCAAAACATCACCTTCAAGCCCTAAACCTTCCCGATGGAATGTGCGGCCGCGCGCCCATTTTGGGCGGCCGCCCACATCACTCGTCAGGCCAAAACGCACTAAATTATACTCCCTTTGTTTCACCGTCCCAAAAGTACTAACACACACCTTACCTCTTACATAACCCTTAACCAAAGGAACCCAGGAAACACACTTAGGAACACACTTATACTTCCCTTACCATTTCAAAACCAACTTTCCAAATACTCCCTTTGTCCCAAAATTACAAGTATCACAAATAAATACTTTTCACAACAATTCAACAACATATAACACATATATCATGTATATGACCATTTTAACATTTAATGGGGAATTAGTAACTTACCTATTCTGGGAAAAAGTATCGCAGAAATATATTTTGTTCGGGTAGAAATGATCTATTCAAAGCCCTGATCATTTTTATATAATTAGATTTTAAAACGGAGAAGTAATTAAAAAGATAGAAATTAAAATAGGATGAAACTTACTTGTTCTTCGTTGACACAGAGAGAGAAAAAGGAAAAGTACATGTATGTGTAACGCAGAGAAGGAGAGATGGTGAGGATAAGCATATTAAGATCTTTACCAATTTTCCACTTTGGTCCTTCAACTTTTATTTCTAACAATTAACCCCCTAAACTTATAATTCCACTAAGGACCCTATAGTTTCAACTAACTCAATTAACTCCCTTAACAATTATTACTCCCCAAATTTAAGTTAACATAATTAATCAAATAAATAATGCAAGTCATAAAATATTATGCTACACATAAAATGCACACATAAGTTCAAATTAAAATCCCCAAAAATATAAAGTAAATAGGGACGGGTTTTGGGGTCGTTACACCATGACTTTGCGCAGTGGTAAGGAGATTGGAAAGGAAGATGTACCGGAGGAGCCAGACCTGGAGGTTGAGGAGGTTTTGCCTACTGAGAAAACCCCGGAGGAGGAGAAGAAAGATATACCAAAGTCCACATTTTATGAGCCGGATGTTCCATTTCCTGAGGCATTGAAAAGATCGCGAGAACATGAGCCTGACAAGGCTATCTGTTGGTCCCAAATGGGTAACAAGGGTATGAAAAATGCTAGAGGGGGAGGGATGAATAGCGTTTTTATAATTCTTTTCAAACCCTTTTACAAATCAATGGCTTATGCGCACAGTTCTCAAAAAGCTAAGTATAGCGCGCAGAGAGAGTGTGAAATGCACAGCGGAAATTTAAAGCAGCACTCCGCAGGGTATACTGCACAGGGACTAAAAACGCACGCGCTAAGTTTTGGCTAAAGAGTTTGTTAAAAATGTTCTAAGGCAATAAGCAATAACAAAAACACAGCAACAAATAGCAATCTGGTTAGATCAAACAAAGCAGCTATTAAGAAATAATGTAAGCAGAAAATAAGCAGGAAGAATAATGAACAAGCTATTTGGAGAGGTTCGATTGATGAAAGATCTACGTCCTCTACCAAGATGGTTAGTCTTGGATTTTCTAATGAGATATATATTGATGTGAGGAGCTTTTACAAGATTACAAAGAATCAAAACTCAAATCAAAATCTAATCTATGAAGAGCAAATCCTAGACTAAACCGGTGTTTCTCAAGAAGTAAGATCTATATGATCGAAGCTTCAAGAGGTGTGTGTGTGTGTCGGAAATTCTGGGCTCATTGAATCTGTGAGATGAAGAGCACGAAGAATTCTGGTGATATAAGGCTTAGGACCTGGGCAGGAGTTTGAAGGTATGAAGGTTTGAAGGTTGTTCTTGAATCTGGGAATAGTAAGCAGCAATCTTCTGAACTTCAAGGATACTTAGTAAGCACAAACTCTAGCAACTTGGAAATGAAGATGAGCAGGCTATTTATAGCCGAGATCTTAAAAGTAGCCGTTGGTGCTCTGAGCAAGGACGATGAGCTGGCATAATATGATTGGTGTGCAGGTGTCCTTTATAGCCGTTTGGAAGTCTGATCAAGGATGATGAGCTGGCACAATATGATTGGTGCGCAGGAGTCCTTGAGCCGTTGGAGTCAAAGCATGAAGACCAAATTCAAAAGCTTCTTCTAGAAGGTTGTTGGGTATGCCCCACACGTATCTCAGTTTTAATGTAATAGGATTTATCAGATTTGATTGATCCATCACCTAAGTTTTATTTCATGGACTTTAGACCCACATGTAAGAAGTATTTATACTTCATTTTTTAAGTTGTCCATTGTTATAGAATAGGCTTAGAAATAGGGCAAGAAGATCAAGTTTCAAGAAAAATCACTCAGTGAGTTTGAGCCGCGCGTATGTGCCTCCTGCGCCACGCGCCACGCGCCTTCTTCACTCGCGCCATGCGCCATTTAGAGCGCGCGCATAAGGATTTCTTTATAAGCTATGTTACGCGCCTATGCTCCCCTTGTTTTAGCGCACACATAATGTGCGCCTCTTGGCTCAATGCGCCTCAAAGTGTTTATTCAACACTCAGTGATTTATTGAAGACTCGAAGACTTGAAGAGAATTCAAATTACGCCAATGATCCAACGGTGGTTAAAAGATGCATATGCGCCTAATCTATTGACATGTGTCCCCAACGGTCACATTTATGTTGAGTGTCAAAATGGCCATAATATATGCATGCTCCAATCAACGAGCGACAGCTCATCTTATCCACAAGGATTTCTAACGGCTAGTTTTTGAAGTTCACTATAAATACCCCATAACTTCAACATTTTGAAGTTGCTGAGTTTTGCTAAGAATTTCAAGAATTTCTCTCTCAAAGCATTTGTTGAAGATTTGAAGATTGCCTTCGTTTTTCAGAATTTCTCAAGAACATCTTCATACCTTCATCCTTAGCCCAGATCTTCAAGCTATAACACTTTAGTTTCATTGTGCTCTAAATCATAAAGATCTAAAGAGCCTTGATCCTAAATTCACACACGCACCTCTTTAAGTTTGATCATTTAGATCCATCTTTTAGAGATACACCGGTTATTGTTTTGGATTTGTTCATTCATAGAAAATTAGATCTTGAGTTAGTGTAGGAGCTCAAAAGTTGTAATTTGTAACACTCACTCATTATATAAGATCTCCATTAGAAATCCAAGACTAACCATCTTGGTAGAGGACGTAGATCTTTCATTGATCGAACCTCTCCAAATAGCTTGTGTTATTATCTTGTCATTTCTTTCAAAGTTATTATTTTCACTCACTATTTGCTTGTTTACTCATTGTAGATTGATTGAACTGAATTGTGTTGTGTTGTTATATCATTTGCCTTAGTTCCTTATTTCAACCACTTTGAGCCAAAATACTTAGAGTGTGTGTGCGCCCCTTTATCACACTTTGCGCCTATTTTCATTACTAAATTCCGCTGTGCATTTCATTCACTCACTTAGGCGCATTTCATAACGCTTACTTGATAAAGTGCGCATTTGCAATTGAGTTTTTCAAGGGTACGAAAAGAATTTTAAAACAGCTATTCACCCCCCCTCTAGCTATTTTTCATACCCTTGTTGCCCTTTGGGACCAACAAAGGTTGACAGCTGTCTTCAGTTGAATTATTTCATCTGAGCGCATCTCCATCGTTGGATATGCTGAGTGTGCATATTTTGTTGTTTCTGCACACCTCAGCACTTTAATAAGCATACATCTTTTAAGCGCTTTCCAAATTTGGTAATCTGAAGATATTGAAACCTGAGGAAGGTTGAGAGCTGCGCAGTAATGTCTTGCGCAGAGAAGTCCTACGCAGAGACAAAAAGTCTTGCTTAGTTATTCATTCCTTTTCGCTCCATGTCTTATATTCTAAGCCTATACTATAAAATGGACTAAGCTGAAAATTAAAGTTACTAAACTTCTTACATAGGGTCCTAAAGGCCATAAAATACTAATAGGTGATGGTATCAATCAATTCTAACATACTTAGGAGGGTTAAGAGATAAGCATACCCAATAATCTCCCCCTAAATGATTGATGCCATTACCTACTATAACAAAGGCAATTCATTGTACTTGATAATAACATGTCCATAAGAATAAAAATGGTAAATCATGCCTCAAGTCAATGCACACACTAGCCAATGCTATAGATTTCTAGTCTATCCAAAAGATAACTTACAAAGTGGGAAAGATAGAAATAACATGCAGCGCATACAAATGATATGAATTTTAGTTTAAGTATGCGTTTAAATTGAATGTTTAAACATCACGCGTAGAAAATATGAGCAGTTAATAATATGCGCATGAGGTGGAATAAAGCATTCATTGTTCCATAAATGAAAAGTTTGAATTGAACAAGGTTTTGAAACTAATGATGCGATTTTTCTCATTAAAACTTGAAATGATAATAGTTTGAGAATTACAAGTTTGAACAAGAAAAAAACAAAATGCGCACAAAAAGAAATACCTTGCGCAAAAACAAAAAATTACATAGACCTAGTCTACGTTGATCCGGTGCAGGGCTTCGTGCAGCTCATTCTGCAGGCTATTGAACTTGTTCATAAGCTCAATCTTCAGCGCTTGAAATTTATCTTGGAAAACCACTGCTTCTCTAACATAAGTGGTTATCCCTCTGTGCACGTCTCTATTATCTTCTTGCGGCTCTCAAAAGTTAGCTGCGTAGGCCATCTGATGCCCAGTCATCAGATTAAAATGTGACTGTTCAGCAGCAGTGATGGTGTCTATGATGGTGGCCTGCGTAGCCTCAAGGCGAGTATCGGTATGGAGGCGCTGAGTGTTTACGCTGGCTTGAATATAGAACATTTCTTGATCCATCCTATCTTTAAACCCATCAGCAAAATCCGTCATGGATTGGGTTATGCACTCCCGAACACTTTCCATATTGAGCTTATTAGCTTGCGCAGGACCACCTTGCGCAATCTTCTCCAGCATCTGCGCTTCCAGACTGGCAAAACCATCATAGAGGCCGTCTGTTAGATTCTTGCGCAGCTTCCTGAGAATTTCCTTGAACCCTCCGTCTATTGCTTCGTAATAACAAACATTTTCAAGCATACCGCAGATTGACTTGAGAGAATCCAGGATAAGTTGAGAAATTAGGTCAGGCGTATCCTGAGGTGGCGCAGAAGGATTATAGGTACTTGTCTTTGCTTGATTCTCCCCCATAATGGCAGCAATCTCTATGCGTTGCACATCAAGTTGCTCCTGAATGGCTGTCCGCGCAATAATAAGTTGAGTCATTTGAGACTGCGTAGCTACCTGATTGACTTGGATAGTATTCAGAGCTTGGAGAATTTGGCGCAGGTCAGCAGAGGAAGAGAGGGAGGAGGTAGAAACTGTGGGAAAAGTAGAGGGAATAGCTTGAGCGGATGGAGGAGGAGAGACTTTGGGAGTAGAGTGTTTAGGTGAAGGTTGTTTGGGAGAGAGATGAATAGGGAAAATAGCAGGAGACTTATGCGCGGGTGAATGCGTGATGCTGCTATCTGTATCAGTTGTGCGCACATCACCTTCCTTATCACCCTCAGGAGGATCAACATCAGTAGGTCTCTGCACAGCATCATCGGCCTGCGTAGATTTGGTAACTTCATCCTCATCCTCATCTTCCAAGTCCAGTCCATCATGAAGGACAGAGGTGCTAGGTTGAGTATTTCCAACCAGAATATTGAGGTGGCGGAATGCACTGGTTGTTGGTTCAGGAGAGGGAGGTAGATCCGCAACTCTTGGCTTTCCCTTTGCAGTGCTGCGCACAACCTATTTCTTGCGCGGAGTTCGAAGAGGAACATCCTCAGTAGGTGCAGCAGCAGGGGCCTTCGTAGGCGAAACGGTGTCAAGGAACGCAGCATCCATCCATTCATCACTATCTGCGTGTCCCTAAGCAGGAGTACCTCCTTCAGCAGCCTTGGGAACTGGCTCCCCCTGCGCGGTATCAACCGCAGTATCAGCATCAGCAGCAGTCTCATCCATACGAGACTCGCTGTCTTCCTCAACTGTAACAACAGCAGGCTGTGGAAGTCTGGTAAATGCAGACTTCGTCTTTGACTTGATAGGAGAGGGAGCAGGCGCAGGTGGAGCCTTGCGCTTCTTGGAAGGATTGGGAGTAGGAGGAGCTGGCATATCAGAGGAATGAATTTTTATGCCAGCAGTAGATCGGACATTGGTCTTTGGGGCTTCATCATGTAGACACCCCGCCTTGGACCGCTCACCCCGATTGCACACTTGATTTTGTGTTTCTCCCTCTTTTAAGTGTTTCCTGTTAGTTTCTGTTACTTTGGTTAAGTTCCAGACGGACTCCGTTAAGTCCCGGGGCTAAACTGAATAACAGTTCTAACTTTCTAGTCCATTCTGTCAAAAATTGCTTCTCAGAGTCGCGCGCCTCCGCCCCTTGAGGCCAGACGCGCGCGCCTTCCCCCGCCTAGGTGGGATGCGCGCGCTTCTGGGGCGTGTCAGTTACAGATTCTGCCCAAGAATCTCTCCCTTGCTCATTATACATGATTTTGCCCGGGAAAGATTTCTTGGAGACTCCGTTTGGCTCCAAAAACAGTCACTTTTCAACTATAAAAACCCCTCCAATCCATCATTGGAGGAGGACTGGGAAAATCATTACTTTCAAACCTTTTTACTCACTTCTTTCATAGACTTTTCTTGGGACTTCTTCAACAAAGTATTCAATATCTTCTTCAAAGCTTTACAAGAGGTTCTTTTTGAAGGATACTATAGGTAAAGATCTTAAACATTTCTCCTCTCCTTCTTCTTCTTCTTCTTCTTCTTCTTCTTCTTCTTCTTCTTCTGCTTCTTCTTCTTCTTCAATCAAATGTGCAATCACCCAAAACCATTTGGGACATGACACCAACGGTCCTTTCATTACATTGAATTGGCCTAGGAGTCATCTCCCTACATTTCAAACTCTAAAACCCCTTTTTATCATCATTTTAATAGGAAGAACACATTTATCTTCAAAAGTGAATTATGAACAAACAAGACCGACTTTGCTCGGGCGAAATGGGTGTTTAAGTAATTCCCATTTCATAACCTAACCCCCGAACCCCTCATCCCAAAGAATCTCTGTTTTCGTAAATCAAACTTAGGCTCATAAACATTAGGATTTCTTACGTTCCTCAAAAACGTGGGTGGCGACTCTAAAACACAATTAGACATCCTAGGTTAATTCACGCGCTCTAGCCAAGCCGTGGTTCCCCGGGGTATCTACAGTGGCGACTCCGCTGGGGACTGCTTGAGGGTTAAACTTGTGTTTCTGTTCATAATTCACTTTTCTGGGCATTCTGGAAATTGACATGGGAAGCGCGCGCCTCGGACCTTCATGGTCCAAAGCGCGCGCGTCCCGAGTCAAATTCCAGAATCGCCCGCCTTCCATGTGTTCTTCCTATTCTTCCTATTATTTCGTGCTAACAAACATCGCAGGGGTTCCATCACACAATCAGGACCAGGGCAATCCCCTGAGTCCATAAGTTTCTGATAATCTGACAGGTGAGCCCAGAAGCGGGCGCCTCCCAGTTTCTATGCGCCAGGCGCGCGTTTCCCACAACACTAGCCAGAGGCGCGCGCTTCTGGGACAATTCCCAGGGCAAGAACAGGTTTCAGTGACTGGACAGAACAGTGGGGTGTGGGCACAGTTGCCTGCATCAGAACAGAATTGAACCCTTAGACTGTTTAATTTTATGTTTTTATTTACCGGTCACACGGGTGATTCGGGAGTTGTAATTTACGTGCTTATGTGTTTTTTTTTTATCTTTTCTTTTCAAAAAAAAAAAAATATAAAAAATTTTGTCATGTGATGGACCTCACACTACGCGCACAATTTTTATCAACTGCTCACTATCGAGTCGCACAAGTCCAACCCCAAACCCGTCGAGGCCCGTCCTAGAAAGTTTCAAGCTCCACTCGACCTTGGCTCTTTCGAAGCGGTAAACCTCAGCCCGTGGCGTAGTTCATGACTACATGCCGGGGGTGACCTTTAAGCCTCATATTCAAGCCGAGCACAAACCACACAATTCTAGTTAGGGTTCAACACTCCGTGACTCAAGTCGGTTTCCATGTACCGAGATTTCCCTAAACTAATGTCTTCAAAACATACATGCCAACTTGTTGAAACGGACGCAATTAAAATCCGTCCCCAAAAGTGGTTATTTTGGACGAAAATAAAAAATCCGTCCCCGCATGTATGCTTTACTACATTAATTTAGTTTAATCCCGATACATGTAGGATTCACAAATGTGATGGAATCCGATGAGTATATGGGACCGCGAGATGGTCTATATACTAGTGTGACGATTCCATTATCTTCTTAGAAACCCCAAAAGGGACCCATTCCCTCCGACTTATAAAAAAAAAGAGTCTTTTTTCTTATGTGGTTCGAGTCGTGTGCCCAACTGTGTGTTCTCAACCTCTTCATGGACCGAAAGTGTGAACCGAGACTGACAAGGGCTACTTCTCCAATTATAGGTCCGATTGGTACTCTCCGCATCTACAGAGATTCATCCAACAGGCTTGTCCGTGAACCGAACACTCCAACAGCTTCTACATCATCAATGGCCGGCGATTCCAACACCAACAACGCCATGACTCTCGAACAGCTTTCTGCCATGGTTCAAACACTCTAACAACAAGTCACCACTCTCAACAACGAGGCTCAAACCAAAGAAGCCTTGTGGCAAGCTCATGTCGACAGCCAAAGGGAGGCCCACGAGGCCGAGGTTGACCAACTGAAAGCCAAGCTCCTCAAGCTCTCCAAGAACAAGGGGGTTAATGACAGTGAGGGATCCGAGTGGACCAAGGGTTTGTTTGAAAGCCCATATGTCAGCGCCCGCACCAAAAAAGTGGGGGGACCAAGCACCGACAACAACGACCCCAAAATGGTCGATTCCATCATGGCCTACATTGATCAGAAATTTGACGGCCTCAACATGGGAAAAGACTCCAACACAAGCCTTTATCAGTTATCCATCCTCATGAGCACGATGGCCGCTCTTCCCGACAAATTCAAGATGCCCGACATTAGCAAGTTTAAGGGCAACTCATGCCCGATGGCTCACATCGAGACTTACATTTGGGCTATGGTTCCGAAGAAGGTCTCCCCAAAATTTATGGCTCAATGCTTTCCTCTCACCCTAGAGGGGGCGGCCAAGGATTGGTATGCAACTCTCCCGCTCACTGCCCGTCTTGATTGGGATGCCGCTATGCTTGACTTCAAAAATCAATATCAAGGCAACACCACTCACCGGCCCACAAGGAAAGAGCTCGAGAATACCACTCAAAGAGACAACGAGTCCTTCATTGACTTCACAAGGAGATGGAATGACAAGCTCTCTGAAATTGTTGAGAGCCCGAACACAAAAGAGCAAATGGACATCTTTCTCAAATGTCTCAAGATTGATCTCCGCACCCACCTAAGTGGGGCTTGCTACTCCGACTTCTCCCAAATGTATGAGGCGGGGGTACGCATGGATGACTTGCTCAAGGAGATTAAAAAGGCCACTCCTACTTACCGATACAAGGCCGCCTCTAGTTCAAACAAAGAGGCTTCTGTCAATGCCGTTACCACCGACAAGGGGAACTACAAGAAGGTCCCTCCACCACAAGGCAAGCGGTTCCAAAACGACCGCGTCTACACTCCTTTCAACGGCATGACCATCACCAAGGCCTATGAAGACCTAAAGGCCAAGGGACAAATCACCCCTCTTCAAGGGTACAAGCAACCACAACCGCTCCGTCCCAATCATGCCCACCACAAATGGTGCGACTACCATCAATGCACCGGACACCTCACCGAGGATTGCTTCTCCATCCGCAACACCATCCAAGACCTCATAGACAAGAAAGAATTCATAATCCCTAATGAGGGTGGTGTCAATGTAATAGAGGTAGGAGAGTTTGAAGGAACCACTCATTCGATCCCAATTGTGAATGAGGGCTCCGATGATATGAATAAACTTGATAATTCTTGTTATGTTGTGACTTATGATGAGATTATGAGGGAAGTCCTAGAGAATAGGAAGAAGAAGCTACAAGGGACCGTGAACGTGCTCACTCGCAGTGGTCGAGTAACAACGAGCACAATCCCTCCCAATACTGCAGCAACCAGCACCTCTTCTCAAAGATCGCAAGCACGCGACATACCCGTAGATCCTTTGTTAACAAGACGCAAGCCAACATATCCATCTGGAACCTTATTGCATCATCAAAGAAACACCGAGACCTCATCATCAAGAACTTGGATGACACATCAGTCTCTCCCGACACGACTCCTGAAGATCTCACAGCAATGATAGGTCACATTCACTTCGGCAATGTCATCACTTTTGCCGACATGGACCTCTCGCCATTTGGGTCCGAACACAATGAAGCCATCTACCTTAAAGTAAGGGCAAGGGGGAGACCCATCTCAAGAGTTCTAGTAGATGGTGGTTCTGCACTCAACTTAATGCCGAGCCGAGTCATGGGCATACTGGGGCTCAAAAGCTCCGATTTACGACCCTCCGCCCAAGTCATTAGAGGGTACGACAGCACTGCCTGTACAGTCATGGGAATGATAGAAGTTGATATCGAATTTGGAAGCATGATCATGTCCATCCCATTCCAAGTACTTGATGTCCCCGCTTCATTCAACTTACTTCTGGGCCGACCTTGGATCCACAGTTCCAATGCGGTACCTTCCACTCTCCATCAGTGTGTCAAGATCAGAAATGGGAACGAGATAGTCACTATCATGGCCGAGAATATCACCGTCCACAGAAATAGGGGACAACCCGTTCACCAAGTCCAACACGGGATAGAAGATGCCACTCTCTCCGGCGTCAACACCATCGACAAAGAAGGGGAAAACAGACAATGGGCCCTCGGCAATCCTAAAGTCCTCCGCATGATGAGGAACATGAATCACTTTCCCGGTCTTGGCCTAGGGAAGCATCAACAAGGGATATTACACCCCGTGGAAGTTCCTTTTGTCAAGAACAAGTTTGGTCTGGGATACGAGCCTACCAAGGATGACTTGAAGTATGAGCAAGCAGTCAAGAATCAAAGGACCCAAGCTCGCAAAGAAGGTCGACAATATGAAATCCCTAACTTGAGGCCTTACCGCAACACACTAAACGGTTATTTTGTTCGCCAAGGGGAAGATGTTCCGTACATGATCTTTCCCGAACCATGGGTTAACGACAAGGGCGTCAGAAAGCCCGGTCTCGAGATCTTTACCGATTGTGAAATACCGGCACAAGAAAGAGAACCTACTCCAATGTCACCCCGAGAGTGGTGGGGCAAGAAAGTGACTATAGAGTCCGAGGTAGAGGTTACCGTGGGGGAAGAACTATCTGATCTAACCTCCATGTTCGAAGAATTTGCCATCATGGATGATTGTCAAGTCAATGCCATCTCCGACAACACAGAAATGGAGAGCCCATCTATTAGCGAGATTCAGCCAAGCTCCGAGCCAATCAACAACTGGTATTCAACGAAGGGGCCCTTAGTATCCGAGGATTTCTTGATCCGAGAAATGGGTTGCATACCCCGTACAGCAACAAAGGAAGAGCGGCTCACACTTACTTTCGAGTCCGAGAGTGTTTCTAATACCCTCACACAAGAGGATATGGAGGCCATAGCCGAGCGTGTGTTTCCTTTCTTTGCTAATGAAAAATTTGATATTTCTGAGTACCCCGAGATTGCAAACATCATAAATGATGAATTAACTAATAACGAACTTAATGAACAAGTTAATAACGATTCAAATTATGATGAAATAGACCACGAAAACATAACATACCTAAATGAACTAGCTCAACAGGTTCGTTGTCGTGGTGAAAATGGTCCAGGGGCTGATGAGGAATTGCATGTTGTTAATCTAGGTACCGACGAAGAGCCAAAAGAAACGAAGATTGTCAGCTTCATCAAGGGGGAAGACAAAGATAAATTGACTGCACTGCTAAGAGAATTTGTGGATGTATTTGCATGGTCATACAAAGACATGCCGGGTTTGGACAGAAAGGTCGCGGAGCACAGAATTCCGATCAGAGAGGACGCCAAGCCAATAAAGCAGAAACTCATAAAGATCAAGCCATAATGGTCTCTACAAGTCAAAGAAGAGATTGAAAAGCTCCTCAGTGTGGGTTTCATCAAAGTCATTGAGTATCCAAATTGGCTAGCCAACATTGTGACAATCAGAAAGGCAAACGGCAAGGTTCGAGTTTGTGTGGACTTCCGGGATTTGAACAAAGCTTCCCCGAAAGATGATTTTCCACTACCAAACATTGACATGCTCGTCGATTCAACTGCCAACTATGAAGTCCGCTCATTTGTGGATGGTTTTGCCGGTTACAATCAGATTCTCATGTCCGAAGAGGATCAACACAAGACAGCTTTCACAACTCCGTGGGGCACTTTCTGCTACACAGTCATGCCGTTCGGACTAAGGAACGCTGGGGCTACTTACCAGAGGGATGTTACTGATCTTTTCCATGACATGATTCATAAAGAGATCGAGGTCTATGTAGACGACATGATCATCCATTTAAAGGGAACCAACGGTCAACATTTGATCGATCTTCGCAAGTTCTTTGAAAGGCTTCGACAACACAAGATGAGACTCAATCCCGCAAAGTGCACTTTTGGGGTCATCAGAGGAAAGGTTCTTGGTTACATGGTCACTGAAAGAGGAATTGAAGCCGATCCCTCCAAGATCAAGGCAATCATTGACATGCCTCCCCCAAGGACGCAGAAAGAAATCAAAGGTTTCATGGGCAGACTTCAATACATCATTCGGTTTGTGCACCAACTCACTTCCATGTGTGAGCCGATCTTCAAGCTACTCAAAAAGAATGTGGCTCTAGAATGGACCGACGCGTGCCAAGAAGCCTTCAACCAAGTGAAACATTACTTGACATGCCCTCCAGTTTTGGTTCCACCGCACAAGGAGAAGCCCCTCTTGCTCTATCTCACTGTCAATGATGAAGCACTAGGGGCTATGTTAGCACAAGAACAGCGAGACTCCACAAAATAAAACGCTATCTACTTTGTCAGCCGCCGGTTCCAAGGAGCTGAAAAGAACTACTCTGTCTTAGAGAAGTCTTGTGCTGCATTGGTTTGGGTTACTCAAAAGCTCAAGCATTACATGGAGGCCTTCCCAATCAAGTTGGTAGCAAAAGTGGACCCGCTCCGCTACATCTTCGAGACGCCTTTCATGTCAACAAGAATAGCCAAATGGTATTTCATGCTCGCCGGCTACGATATCACTTACGTCACACTAAAATCCATCAGGGGGAAGGTGTTCAGTGATCAACTTGCTGAATTTCCGTGTGACGAAGTGAAGGGGGAAGATGTACAGTTCCCCGACGAGCATTTAATTTGCGCCACAACAGAGGAAAATAAGTGGCAACTTTTTTTCGATGGCGCAGCCAATAAGCATGGGTATGGCATAGGGATTTTACTTGTTGATCCAAAGCACATGTATACTCCAATTGCCATCCGCCTTGAATTTGAAGCCACTAACAACACTGCTGAGTACGAAGCTTGCATAGCGGGGCTCGAAGCAGCCCTCGAGAGAAATGTCACAAGTTTAGAAGTATTCGGTGATTCCTTGCTCATCATCAATCAGACATCTGGAAAATGGAAGATTCAAGACTCGACCCTGCAACGGTATGGTCAACATCTCGAGGAGTTGGTTGAAAAATTTCAAGAAATCACCTTCAATTACCTGCCAAGGGACAAGAACCGTTTTGCTGATGCACTAGCCACCATCGCTTCACTGGTCGAAATGCCTGAGGGTAAAATGGTGAAACCCTTCAAAATTTCCCGACGAAACAGTCCGGCATACTGCATGAGTATTGAGATCAACGAGGTCCAAGCAAACTCCCCGTGGTACGCAGATATCATGAATTTCCTCAAGGATGGTACTTATCCCGAGAACAGCAATAAGAAGTCTCAAATGGCATTGCAAAGATTAACCTCCCGATATGTACTGATTTGGGACCGAGTCTACAAAAGACACCACGAGGGGGTCAATCTCCTATGTGCAAATGAGACCGAAGCTCAAGAAATAATGCATGAGATCCACGAAGGTGAATGTGGGCCCCACATGAACGGGTTTATGTTGGCCAAGAAGATACTCCGCATGGGTTATTATTGGAGTACCATGGAAAAGGACTGCATTGAGAAAGTCAAGAGGTGCGCCAAATGCCAATTCCATGCCAATCTACAGCACGCTCCACCCTCACAACTTTACAATATGACTATGCCTTGGCCTTTCTCTTGTTGAGGCATAGACATCATCGGCAAAGTTTACCCTACTGGAAGCAACGGACAATATTTCGTCCTAGTAGCCGTGGACTATTTTACAAAATGGGTCGAAGCACAGGCTTACCGAGTTCTCAACGCCAAGAAAGTGGCCGAATTCGTAAAAACCCACATCATGTGCCGGTACGGCGTTCCTCATGAGATCATCTCAGACAACGGGTCTCACTTTGAGAAAGAGATGGACGCACTCTTGGTAGAATACAAGATTACTAAGCACAAGTCATCTCCATACCGCCCTCAAGCAAACGGCACGGTCGAGGCAGCTAATAAGACAATCGAGACCATTGTGAAGAAAATGGCCTCCACTGGAAGGGATTGGCCCGAAAAGCTACCTCTAGCGTTATGGGGCTACCGTACGTCAATACGGACAGCGACTGGAGAAACTCCTTATGCACTGGTATATGGTTCCGAAGCTGTGCTACCAATAGAGCTCGAAGTTCCGTCCCTGCGGGTCCTCCTCGAGAACCAAGTCAATGAAGTCGATTGGATGCAAAGTCGATATGAACAGCTAGCCCTACTCGACGAGAGAAGGCTAAGAGCGATCGAACGTACGAGGGCCTATCAACAAAGAATGTCTAGGGCTTTCAACAAAAAGGTGAAGCCCCGAAACATCAGTGTAGGAGATTTGGTCCTAAGACAACACCCTCCTAATGCCATGAACCCCCTTGAAAAATGGGGACCCCGATGGATTGGTCCGTACGTAGTCAAGAAGATACTAAGCGGCGGTGCAGTCCGACTCATGGACTTAGACGGAGATCAACTGCCAAAGGAAGTCAACCTCGACAAATTGAAGAGGTTTTACGTCTAATAAACGAAGACCATAAAAAAAAAAAAAAAAAAAAAAAAACTCGCTAGGTTGAAAACCCGCAAGGGCGGCCTAGGCAAAAATTAGAGCACGTGCAAAAAAGAAGCCCGCTAGATTGAAAACCCGAAAGGGCGGTCTAGGCAAAAAACAGGGTGCACAAAAAAAAAAAAATGGTCTTCGTTTGTTTGAACTACGGAGACCTGAGCCTCTACACTTGGAGGAACGTAGGCAACCTTCGGGTGCGGTCTAAAACATAAACAAATACCCAAATCATTTTCAAATTAACGAGATGCAATTTTTATTCATTTCTTGAATTATTCTTATCATTACAATGAAAATGTTGAGCTATTAAAAGACATTAAAACATTAAATCCTAACAAGTGGTCTATTTTAATTGCAATCTCTCAGGGGTACTAGGAAAAATCTAATTTTCTCTTGGCCTTTGAAGGACCACCTAGGGACACTGATACGGACCGATATCTTCTGCGCAACAGAGCGCCTCCGAGCATAGAAGTCATCCAAAGGGGTACCGAAAGGGTCGGTCAGAATGTTGTTCACATCAGCAGCAGCTTCCTTGTACCTCAAAGCGCTGCTGGGCTCAAAATCCCTTCCTAGCAACTCAGCCCGAAGAGCATCTACCCAAGTAATGCCACGGTAGACGGTACCAAGCAAATGATCCAAGTAACTCTCGGGAAGAAAAATACTACCCCGGTGCAATGGAGCGGAAGCCCAACGGTCACGATAATCTCCCCAAGCCAACTGAAGCTCATTCGAGAAGTCCGGGCCCATATAAGAAACTGGACGAAGTACCCCATTCCTCGGAAAAAGGAATTATTTGCTGACGACCAAACTGTCTCAAAACCCGTTCTGGCTGATAAAACGAAGAGTCCCTCAATCCGGGTAAAACCACATGCTGGAAACCGAAGGTCCACTCCACAAAAGGGCGAAGACCCCAAGGACACCACTCAACATCAGCTGTGAGACGAGATGCAAAAAAAATCTCCTCCAACCCTCTCCGGTCAAATCTCAAATCAGCAACCATCGCCTATGAACAGCAAAAGGAAAAAGGTCGCCATTCACCGCATAAAGCCTGAAATGCTCCCGAAGCCATATGGTCAAAAGCAAGGGGCTTGCTTGTCGCATCTCGCCTGTACGGTGCAACTCGTCCAAACCATGCAAGGTCTCTCCTACAATAAGAGGAACTATGCTAAATCGCTGTCCTTTCGCCTGCAACACTATCTCAGCCAACTGCGCATCCGCAGTACCCAGAGGAGTGACAAACAAAACCTCGCTGAAAAGGCAGACAGCCATGGCATTTCTCTTAAAGGATTGAACCACGACATCTTCCGAATGCAAACTGAAAAACATCGGAAGCTCAGTTATGTCAACAACGGTCCCGTACATCATCTTCTTCACTTCTCCAACAGGGAGATTCAGAATGTCAACCCAAGAATCAACAACACCGCGGTGATACTTGGGGACGGCAATCCGACCGGCCAAAGGCATACCCAAAATGGCCCCAAAATCATCAACGGTCGGCACCATTTTATTAGCCGAAAAGTTGAATGTATGGCTATCACAATCCCAAAAGGCTGCAGCAACCTTCAACAAGTCCCAATCCGGCTTCAATGTCCGCAAAGTGAAGAGAATTCGAAGCCCGAAATCTTTGATGAAGGCATTGGGATGGGTCTTAAAAGAATACACGAAGGTCGACAGATCTTTCTCGTAACTCTTGACAACCTCGGCATCAAGACTAAAGAGGTTGGAGGCCATGGGAAAGAAGGTTATAAGCAAGATTGGGTAATAGAATGGTGTTAAAAAATGACAGAAAAGGGCTGTTGGAATCGAATTGTCGACCAGAAGCTGATATTATAGCTGTTGGAGGATCTTTTGGCTAGCAAATATCAGGCCCTGAATTTCGCCTCCCAGAGGCGCGCGCCTCCCGACACCGGTCTACAAGGCGCGCGTCTCCCGTATCCAAAATAGGAAGTGCCCGCATCCCAGGCATAAGAAGGCTCCAGAAATAGCCCTTTTCAGTTCAAGAAGGAAGCCCAGGCACGTTCAAACGCCTTCTATCTACAGAAAAGATCAATCCCACCAACAAGAGAAGCTCAAAACGACGGCAGCAAGCACTAGGAAGGGCACACATTAATTTGGTCCGCCTTTAAGGCAGGTCTAAAAACTGAAATAGGATAGAAACTCACACTCAAAGTAGGGTGTCTTTCATTTTTCTCAAAAGATCAGTTTTTACAATTCATCCCCAGCACAAAGCATTCCGCAGTCAACTGTGCCCGCACCCCATCGAAAGGGTAATAGAATGGTGTTAAAAAATGACAGAAAAGGGCTGTTGGAATCGAATTGTCGACCAGAAGCTGATATTATAGCTGTTGGAGGATCTTTTGGCCAGCAAATATCAGGCCCTGAATTTCGCCTCCCAGAGGCGCGCGCCTCCCGACACCGGTCTACAAGGCGCGCGTCTCCCGTATCCAAAATAGGAAGTGCCCGCATCCCAGGCATAAGAAGGCTCCAGAAATAGCCCTTTTCAGTTCAAGAAGGAAGCCCAGGCACGTTCAAACGCCTTCTATCTACAGAAAAGATCAATCCCACCAACAAGAGAAGCTCAAAACGACGGCAGCAAGCACTCGGAAGGGCACACATTAATTTGGTCCGCCTTTAAGGCAGGTCTAAAAACTGAAATAGGATAGAAACTCACACTCAAAGTAGGGTGTCTTTCATTTTTCTCAAAAGATCAGTTTTTACAATTCATCCCCAGCACAAAGCATTCCGCAGTCAACTGTGCCCGCACCCCATCGAAAGTCAAAGTCAAACAGTCAACATCAAAGTACGACTCACGACAACAAATTGGTCCGGGGTGAGCCACAGAATCACCGCTTCCTCATCGAGCAAAATCTACATCCATTCAAAGCAAATGGTCCTCCGGGTCCCGCACTTCAGCAAGCGGTCCCCAGGTCCCGCACTTCAGCAAACGGTCCCCCGGGTCCCGCACTTCAGCAAACAGTCACCCGGGTCCCGCACTTCAGCAAACGGTCCTCCGGGTCCCGCACTTCAGCAAACGGTCCTCCGGGTCCCGCATTTCAGCAAACGGTCTTCCGAGTCCCGCACTTCAGCAAACGGTCCTCCGGGTCCTGCACTTCAGCAAACGGTCCCCCGGGTCCCGCACTCCAATAAATGGATCTCGCTATCAGCAAACAGATCCCGCTTCCAGCAAACAGATCCCGCCTTCAGCAAACGGATCCCGCTATTGGCAAAGCCGCTCACACAGGGAGCGCACCCTTATCTCTCAAAGCCGCTCACACAGGGAGCGCACCTCTATCCGCCGCAATTTCAAATTCCTGGTTTTATCGAGTCTTTTCCTTTTCTTGGTGATGTCCTAGGCGGATGTCTGTCTTTCGTCGGCGCGTTTGCTTCGCAATCCACGCCGCCGAGGGGATCTGTAGACACCCCGCCTTGGACCGCTCACCCCGATTGCATACTTGATTTTGTGTTTCTCCCTCTTTTAAGTGTTTCCTGTTAGTTTTTGTTACTTTGGTTAAGTTCCAGACGGACTCCGTTAAGTCCCGAGGCTAAACTGAATAACAGTTCTAACTTACTAGTCCATTCTGTCAAAAATTGCTTCTCAGAGTCGCGCGCCTCTGCCCCTTGAGGCCAGACGCGCGCGCCTTCCGCCGCCTAGGTGGGATGCGCGCGCTTCTGGGGCGTGTCAGTTACATATTCTGCCCAAGAATCTCTCCCTTGCTCATTATACATGATTTTGCCCGGGAAAGATTTCTTGGAGACTCCGTTTGGCTCCAAAAACAGTCACTTTTCAACTATAAAACCCCCTCCAATCCATCATTGGAGGAGGACTGGGAAAATCATTACTTTCAAACCTTTTTACTCACTTCTTTCATAGACTTTTCTTGGGACTTATTCAACAAAGTATTCAATCTCTTCTTCAAGGCTTTACAAGAGGTTCTTTTTGAAGGATACTATAGGTAAAGATCTTAAACATTTCTCCTCTTAAGCTAAAATACCTAGAATTCCAGTTTCTCCACCGCTCCACGCTTTCGAAGCTTCGACTTGACCGCCTGCTCAATCAAAACCGGGGCTTTCCGGGGTTGACAGAGATGACTCCCTGGTAAAGGGCACAGAGACTAAAAAGGCACTACCGGATATATCCTATGAGAAAAGCACTTTCTTGAACTGTAACTGTCTTGATCAATTTTTATTGAATCGACAGAAAGATCGGAAAAGACAGCTTTGATGCTTCTTCTTCTTCAATCAAATGTGCAATCACCCAAAACCATTTGGGACATGACACCAACGGTCCTTTCATTACATTGAATTGGCCTAGGAGTCATCTCCCTACATTTTAAACTCTAAAACCCCTTTTTATCATCATTTTAATAGGAAGAACACATTTATCTTAAAAAGTGAATTATGAACAAACAAGACCGACTTTGCTCGGGCGAAATGGGTGTTTAAGTACTTCCCATTTTGTAACCTAACCCCCGAACCCCTCATCCCAAAGAATCTCTGTTTTCGTAAATCAAACTTAGGCTCATAAACATTAGGTTTTCTTACGTTCCTAAAAAACGTGGGTGGCGACTCTAAAACACAATTAGACATCCTTGGTTAATTCACGCGCTCTAGCCATGCCGTGGTTCCCGGGGTATCTACACATCATCATCATCATCGCTATCAACCCATTCTTCCTTGTTTGGGCTGGTATCCTTGTTCCAGATCTTGCGATATTCATCGCGACCAATCTCTGTGTACAGGGAGTGGAGTTGAGAAATGGAATAGGTCTTAGTGGAAGGAACCTTGAGGTCAGGACGTTTCTGCATGAAGGTGCGCAGCTCAAAGATATTCATGAGGTACTTGGAGAGGAGCCTACAGTGAGTTCTGTACTTTTGGGTATTTTCTTGTCCATGCGCTTGTCGTAGCTCTCCGACGCATCCCAGAGTTCATCAAACAGAACAGAAGACCAGTCCAGAGCATCGCCATTATAGACTGCAGCGCATTAAGCCTATTGATTGGAAATGAACTTACCCTTATTTCCATTCTTGCAGTTGACGGAATCACCAATAATGATGCACAGGTGATACATCACCTCACCAAACTCCTTTCTGTCATGAACGCTCCACTTCTTTGCAAGAGTGGGTTCCCCAACCAGTTTCAGAGCAAGCTTGTTTTGTTTAGCCTCGGAGTAGACCTCTGGCGCATCGTCTACAGTGAATCCGCAGAGCTTTTTCAGAGATGCGGGAATGATGCGCACGGAATAATTTTGAACGGTCGAGCGGATTACATCAATCTTTGCCCGAGTTTGCTTGTGCATCATAGTGACTCGTTCTGCTCTTTCAAAGAACTCATCCACTAGAGAAGGTACATAGAAGTCCTGATCCAGAGTGAAGAGAGGTAAAATTCCAGAGGTATCCATGAGATGAATAAGCCTGCGTCCAATTGCATCTTTTTGCAGCGCAGCAAGATCTAATTCCCATCCTTGTAAGAAATAGAAAGAATTCTGCGCACAACGAAAAATAGATTAGACCAGTAGCATTGCGCATGGAATGAAGCGCATGCGCAGATAGCGCAGATAAACCTATGCGCAACAACTCCATACTTGATAAAAATAGCATGAAAATTATGCGCAAAATTAAGTAAATATGCGCAAAAATAAGCAAGCATGCGCAAACATACAAACACTTAGAAATTCTTATGCGACCTGAAGCATAAGAGAAAATTTAAGAACTTGATGAACACGGAATAACTGTTCATGAACACCAAGAACACCAAAAATCAAAGGTTGACCAAAATGGACAAAAAGCATATTGAAATGATCGCATTTCAGAGACGAAAACAACCATAAAAGCAAAATTTCCAAAAACACGACATCAAGCCCAGAAACTGAGAAAAACGGTTCGTCTGCTCAAGAGGTTTTCGAACAAAAAATTTGCAGAAATCTTTGGAAAATGAAATTAATCATGAAAGAAAGTAAATAAAAGGGTAGATCAGAGAGAGACGAACACAAAACAACTAACGATTTTTAAAATGATCAACAGTTAAGAGAGAAATCAAGAAGGGGAGCTTTTGAGAGCTCGAAACTCAACAATGGCGGACAGACAAGAAGACGAGTTCAAAGGTTAGAAAATATACCATATCGTCGACAATCTTAGTTGATGTAGGAGGAACTTCTTCAATGGGGTTAGAGACCTCAATTTGTACCTGAGCTTTTGCTTTTCGAGGGGCCATTATAAAGAACTAGGGTTTGCGAAAGAGGAGAGAGATGAAAGGATTGAGGGTGAAGGGAAGAAAGTTAAAGAGAGAGAGAAGGGAAATCTTTGGGAGTTGAAGAAGAATTACAGGGAGGGAGAGAACGAAGGTTTTGTAAAAGAAGAGAGTGAGCAGGAGAGAGAGAAAAGGAAGGGTCAAAGGGTATTTATACCCAAAAGAGAAAAGAACGTATGACGTCAGCATGGAGGTTTGGTGAAAGGCGTCGAGTTAGTGAAAAACCGCAGAGGCACACGATAGCAAGGTGACGTGACCGAATAAGGAACGCGCGTGCGCAGACCTGACGCGCGCGTGTGTCAGCAGTTCTAGGCAAGTCACAGTCATTTCAACTCCCTCATAAATGTTGCTCAAGAATCTTAACAGGCGCTATCATCAATGGCAGTGTGCATTAATGATAATGGGACATGCGCAGGGGCAAAAGCATAATTTCCTAAGAAAATTCAAAACAAGGCAAGGGAAAATTTTAATTACACAAGTACCCTTGTAAAATTAGCATTGACTTTTCAGTCAGGGACCTATGTGCAATTTCTAATTAATAGATGACTTACCTGCGATCCACGACAAGTGCGCATGTTAAAATTATGCGTAGATCTTTAAATAGCGCAAGAGGTTCTTTAAATCTCATAACTTTATAGTTTCATGCGCATATGAATCACTGCGCAGTACAATGTTGCGCAGAAGCATGAATCTTAACCTATGTTCAACACTTATCAAACAAACACAAGATTTTTAGTAATAACAAATCATATGGACAAGTTAGCTGAGTTCAAGCATACCCATTTCTCCTCTCAAGAAGATGAATCAATTTGCATCAAGAGCCTTTGTCAGGATATCAGCAATTTGATTATCTGTGCCCACGTGCTCTAAGTGTATATTTCCTTTTTCCACGTGGTCCTTGAGAAAATGATATTTGATGTCGATGTGCTTTGTCTTTGAATGCATGACAGGATTGTTGGAGACTGCTATGGTGGACATATTATCACAGAAAATTGGACAATTTCCTTCATTAATTCAATAGTCCACTAGTTGTTGCTTCATCCATAGGATTTGATAGCAGCAGCTTCCAGCAGCAATGTATTCAGCTTCTATTATGGAGATGGACACATCAGCTTTCTTCTTGCTTGCCCATGCAACAAGTCGATTTCCAAGGAAATGACAAGTTCCACTTGTGCTCTTCCTGTCAATTGTGCATGCTGCGTAATCTACATCTGAATAACCTAGCAAATCGAAATTCGAATCTTTGTGTACCAAAGTCCAAGGTTAACAGTTCCAGAAAGATAACGAATAATTCGTTTAACAGCAGTTAAGTGCGCTTCTCTAGGGTCGACTTGATAGCATGCACAGACACAAACACTAAACATAAAATCTGGCCTAATTGCAGTAAGATAAAGGAGAGAGCCAATCATACTTCGATATAAAGTTTGATCAACTTTCTTTCCTTTTAAGTCTTTGTCAAGCTTATTTCCCGTGGTCATTGGAGTGTCGTATGCTTTAGCATTCTCAAGTCCAAATTTCTTGATTAAGTCCCTTGTGTACTTGGCTTGATTTATGAAGATGCCATCATTCAATTGTTTGATTTGAAGCCCGAGGAAGAAAGTGAGTTCTCCCATCATGCTCTGTCGCGCCCTAGACCCGTGGTCCTACTTGGCCCCACGCTCGGGACACGATTGGAAGACGTCATAAAACACTTTTAGAAAATTTTTCGAAATATACTTTCATAAAGTTTAACAAAATCCACACTCGAAGTTCAAAGACTTCCATTTAACTTTCACACAAACTGTACAAACAACTTTCACAACGAAAGTACTTAGCCCAAAGGCTTACAAACTCTTATACAAATGTACGATTACCACACTTTAACAAAACATGTGATACACGGATACAGTCTCGGGTACACTACCCCAAAGGTTATACATTTATATAATGCAACCTTTAAACCACACTTATTTTCCAAAATGGATTATCAACCCGACGTCCTCCCTTGTGAAGTGACCTATCCCCTGGACTCGCCTTTATCTAAAACAGTAAACAAATAAGGGGTGAGAATGAATCTCAGTAAGCTACTAAAATGCAACTACGTTACATGCTGAAATGATACTCGTAATTGAACAATGTCAATAAACATTCATTTAGCACATAAAATGAGAGGCAAAGCCAACTCATCACACCACACATAAGGCGGAAATAAACACTCATAAGTGGATACTGAGCCAAGGTTCTCGAATCAAACATATAACCATCTGAGAGGTATCAACTGGGCAGCATAAAAGAGATGAAGCCGGGATCCCGAAAACCAACCATAACCATAAGAACCAAGGTAACAACGGGGGGAAATATGACACAAAGTCATAACCCAAATGCTCACCCAAGGGAGCGATTCATCCCATCCAAGGCCAATCTGGACTGGGAAAAACAGAAAAGGCAACAGTGGAAAACCTTATAGTGAACTTGGCTCGTGTGCCACTATAATTCTCCCACTACCTGACTCAAGGTACCAATGGAAAACCTTATAGTGAACTTAACTTATGCCACTATAATTCTCCCACTGCCTGACTCCACAACAAGTACCAGTTGGACTTTAAACACGAGCATGGTAATGAATACTTGCTTAAACAACAACTGGGGGCAATGATTCCAAAGTAGGGAACCAAGCCAAACACATCACAAAGATGAACCAATCCAAACCACATAAAAAATGTTCAACAATATCCAGTTAACATTCAGTCAAATTCCACAACACTCATGTTCACAACGGAACCGATTTCAAACACTAGGGTGTTCCACAACAACCCTCTAGGTACTCTAGGATACCACCTAAGACCTAGACCAAGATTGAACTCTAAATCACTTGGATTAAAACAACTCAAATTTTCAGCAGCCGTGGGCGGTCGCCCACACCAGCCTGTTCGGCCGCCCAAAATGCCCTGCTCCAAGACAAAAAACCTTCCAGATAAGTGTGCGGCCGCACGCCCGATTTGGGCGGCCGCCCAACACACCTCGCAGGCCAAAACTTGAATAAATTATACTCCCTCTATTCCACCGTCCCAAACGTAGGAGTATACTTTCACTAGCATTTTAACAATACTAACAATACCCAAGAGTGCAATACATGCCAAAAACTTTACTTTCAAGTTTATTTCTTTCTTTTTACCGTCCCACAAATAATAGAATAATTTTCTTTTATTCCATTTAAATATTTTACCGTCCCAAAAGTATAAGTATACCTTTACTAACAACTAGGCAATACCCAAGACTCCACTTTCAAGCCTAAACCATTGTTTTTCTTCACAGTATATTAATACTCCCTTTGTCCCAAAATTACAAGTATCACAAAATTCACCCAAATCACAAAATTAACAATTACAAGTATCAAGTATAACATATATGACCATTTTAACATTTAAAAGGGGAATTAGTAACTTACCTATTCCGGGGAAAGTATAAATGAAATATATTTTGATCGTGTAGAAATGGCCTACTCAACGCCCTGATCATTTTTATATAATTAGTTTTTAAAACAGAGAAGTAATTAAAAAGATAGAAATTAAAATAGGAAAATAACTTACTCCTATCGTCTTCAACAAAGCCTAGGAAGAAACTTAGAAATGTTTGCTGAGTATGAATATGCAGAGAGGGAGGGAGAAGTGATAAGTATATAAAGATTTTTTTACCCAAGTTTTTATTTTGGTCACTCAAGTTTCCATTTGAACAAATAAACCCCTGAACTTATATTTCCAATAAGGACTCTAAGGTTTTATCTTAATCATTTAACTCCTTTAACCATTATTACACCCAACCAAATAAATAGCACATTTAATCAGACAATATGTACAAGTCATAAAATATGATGCAACACATAAAATGCACATATAAGTTCAAACTAAAATCCCCAAAAATATAAAATAAATAGGGACGGGTTTTGGGGTCATTACATGCTCATCTCAAACTTGCTTTTCATGAGCTTCTCAAAGCGCTTACAAAGTAACTCATCAGTAGAACCAAATATAATATTATCGACATAAATCTGAACAAGTGAAGAGTGATCATTATACTTAGCAATAAAAAGAGTTGTATCGATTTTACCGCGCTTGAAGCCTTTCTCTAGCAGGAATTTTGATAAAGTATCGTACCATGCTCTTGGAGCTTGCTTAAGTCCATACAAAGCTTTCTGAAGTTTGAAGACATGATTTGGAAATTTGCTATCTTCAAATCCAGGTGGTTGAGCTACGTATACTGTCTCTTGGAGTTTACCATTGAGAAATGCGCTCTTCACATCCATTTGATAAAGCTTGAATTTCTTGTGAGACGCATAAGCTAAGAAAATTCTTATAGCTTCGAGTCTTGCTACAGGCGCAAACGTTTCATCGTAGTCGATTCCTTCTTCTTGGCTATAGCCTTGCGCAACCAACCTTGCTTTGTTTCTTGTGATGCTTCCATTCTCATCCATCTTGTTTCTGAATACCCATTTTGTACCAATAACTCCTTGATTATGAGGTCTGGGTACTAAAGTCCAAACCTTGCAGCGGTCAAATTGGTTAAGCTCTTCTTGTATAGCAGTAACCCAGCTTGAATCTTGAAGCGCTTCATCAATCTTCTTTGGTTTGACATGAGAGATAAAAGAGTGATACTCGTCATCAAAGTTTGATGCTCTCCTAGTACGAACCCCTACATTGAGATCACCAATGATGTTAGTTGGATGATCTCTAACTTCACGAACCTCGAGAGGTAAGTTAGGTTGAGTGATAAGAATACGAAGATCTTTAATGGGTACTTCATTTGCTCCAGCATCAAGGTCATCAAAAGTGATTTACTGAAGTGGAGAAACATCATGCGCAGGAGGAGGTGTTTGCGCATCAGGAGTTGTGACTTCTGGCGCAGCATCTGGTGTATGCGCATGAGATGGACTTGCTTGATTCTGATTTTGATTAACTTGGTTATCATTCTGCGCAGGTGCAGTTTGAGGCTACGTTCTTCTCTCATCATTCTCAGCAGAATCATCAGAATCATTTGGAGCCAAATGTGTCTCAAGGAGAGAATGCTCATTAAAAGTAACATGTACAGATTCTACAATAACTAGAGTAGTTCTATTAAAAAACACGAAAAGCTTTAGAATGTTTAGCATACCCAACTAAGATACCTTCATCTGCTTTGGCGTCGAATTTACCTCTATGGTCTTTGCCGTTGTAGAGGATATAGCATTTGTAACTAAAAATCTTGAAGAAAGCGATGTTGGGCGCTCTTCCTCTCCATAGCTCATATAGGGTTTTGTTGTAGGCTTTGTAAATGAGGGATCTATTTTGAGTAAATCAACCAGTGTTAACAGCTTTTCCCCAGAAATACTTTGGAAGCTTTGCTTCTGCTATCATTGTTTTTCCAGCCTCAATCAACGTGCTATTCTTCCTTTCCACAACGCCAATTTGTTGAGGAACTCCAGCAGCAGAGAAATTCTGATCAATTCCATGGTCATCGCAGTATTGTGCAACACCGTTATTCTTGAATTCAGTTCCATTGTCTGATCTAACGCTTACTATGTCGTCTTCCTTTTGAGTTTGGAGCTTTCGAAAAAGAGCAGTCAAGATATCATAGCAGTCATCTTTAGATATCATCATTTCAACCCATGTGTATCTTGAGTAGTCATCCACCACGACTAAGGTATACTTGTTTCCTCCAATGCTTGTGGTGGTGACAGGTCCAAACAAATCCATGTAAAGCAGTTGTAAACATTTGGAAGTTGAGGAAGCAATCTTGCTAGAGAAAGACTGCTTCGGTTGTTTACCGAGCTGGCATGCTGCGCATATTCTGTCATGGTGGTCAGCTACTTTGGGAAGACCTTTGACAAGATTTTCCCTTCCTAGATTTGCCAAATATTTGATGTTCAAATGACTTAAGCGCTTATGCCATAGCCAGCTGCTTTCACTAACGTTCTTTGCTACAAAACAGAGATTAGTGATGGAATTTACAGCAGTAAGATCAATAATGTAAACATTAGTCTTACGAGTCCTTGTGAGCAAAGTTAGTCCAGATATGCCATCTTTGATATAGCAATGCGTTGCAGTGAAGTGGCACTCTAAACCTTTATTGCAGAATTGTGATATGGAGAGCAGGTTGTGCTTAAGGCCTTCTACAAGCGCGACCTTTTCTATGCACACTTTATCTTTTCTGATTCTTCCATATCCAATAATGTGCCCTTTGTTGTTGTCCCCAAAAGTTACTGAGGGACCTCTTCCTTCATGCACATCTTCAAGGGCGTTAGCATCTCCAGTCATGTGTCTGGAACATCCACTGTCGAGATACTATATATGCGCTTTAGCTTGTGAAGAGTGCGCAGTGAAGCAGGAGACTTAAAAGATAAACATTAAAGCGCAGGTCCCCTTTATTCTTGGGGTCCTAGAGTTGGCGACTTTTGACAACCCACTCCTGTCTAACCTTAGGATTTTTACGTCCCTTGGCATTAGGAGAAAATCTCAAAAGGCATTCTGCAGCCTTGTGACCTAAACCATCACACACAACACAATGATGTCAGCCACTTATAGATTGGGTTTTCACAAACTCTTTATTTTTATTTGGCGCATCATTCATTACTGGAGTTGGTGAACTAGCTTTGACAAACATCATCTTTTAATGTTTGGGTGCGTTTTTCTTAAGGATGCGCAACTGGCGTTGAGGCGCATGGCTTTCATGCGCATGGCCCTTGTGCGCAGTTTTGGCATTCGAAGTCGAAGCGCAGCCATAATCAGAATATGCATTGTCATGCGCAAGTTCAACTATAGCCTTCCCCTTGGCTTTCCCAGTTTGGTTCTTTGGGTAGACATAATGGAAATTTTGTCTCTGGACTTTCTCCTGTCCTTTACCCATTGAAGCAGGATGCTTTGCTTTAGGAATTTCAACAGTTTGTTGGGGTGTAAATTCCTTTTCTCTTTCAGAGAAAATGGCGCATTTAAAGTTGTCACTAGTTGAAAACCCCAAGCCTTCCTTTTCTCCACTGGCTTTTTGGGATTCTAAAATTTGATCCATAGTGACACGAGATTTGGTCCACACATCAGTGATCTTTTTGAGATCAGCGACTTGTGCAGCCAGTTCATCGTTTCTTACTTTAAATAGCGCATTTTGATCTGTTAAGAAACGGTTCTTTTCAGTAAGAGGAGTCATGCTCTTGATCTGCTCCTTAAGGAGGGTGATTCCAAATTTTAAAAGAGTTTTCTCCGTCTTAAGCTGTGAAATTTTTCCAATTGATAAGTCCACTGCTTCTTTCATAGAATTAAATTTCTTGATTACCTTTTCAGCTTGTTGAAAAATAGTCTCACGCTCAACAGAAGATACATCCTTTTCTATTACAATTTCAGCAGGAATTTCAAGAGATTGATTACGCGATGGCGTAGCTGCAACTTTCTTTGATAAGTCTGCTCTGGCAAATAGGTACTTGCCATTATGTCTGCTTGGAGTTATATGTCCCATTTCCACCAGTTCATGGATTGTGGGACCTTTCTTCTTCTTGATTGTCCTTGGCGCATTTGCTGAGTTCATATCTGGAACGTCATTTTTTGAATCACTATCTAGGTCTTGAGCTCCTTTTCTGCGCAGTCTTCTTCAGCAACCATTCCGCGCTGCTTAAAAGATCTTTGTGCATTGCTCCTCTTCATGTATTCAAATGTTGGAGTAGGGCATTTTGATGCAAAATGACCAGGCTTTCTGTAGTTATACCAGACTAAGTCATCATCTTTTTTTGAGTCTCTGCCACGAGAGAACTTGGCTGGAGCTTTACTTGAGGATCCTGGCTTTGAGAATTTCCTGAACTTTTGAAATCGCTTTACGAACATAGCGAAATCATCATCATCCATTTCAAGCAGAGAGGAAATGGAGACTTTGTCTGAGGTTTGAGCAGGCGCAGGTTCCTTTTGCGCAACATAGGAAACAAGTTTTCCTTTGCCTTCAGTTTCGTCAATTCGATCAAGTTTTATGCGCAGAGGCCAAGTATCTAGAAATCCAGAATCTTCCAGATGACTTGCCTTGTGCACGTATCTGGAACCTAGTACATCTAAGAATTGAGAATTGACTTCTTTATTGGTGAATGTAGTTCCGAGAGATTTACAAGAGTTTACAACAGCATAGAAGCGATCATAAGTTTGTCTTAAGGTTTCACCATCCTTTCTCATGAAGCAGTTAAATTTTCTTTGCACCACAAATCTTTTGTTTTCCTTGCTTACTTTGTCTCCATTCACATATCCTTCAATAGCATCCCATAGTTCCTTTGCAGTTCCACCACTCACAATTTGATTGTGCGTGGAGAGGTTTAGAGTGCTAAGAATGATGTTCCTTGCTCTTCCATCATAGCCAACCCATTTCTTTTCTTCATCAGTCCATTCATCCTTGTTCTTCTTGATAGTAGGATTGTCCTTTTTGGTAGCAGCATCAGGATTCGCCTTCATAGGAATGTAGGGTGATTCAAGAACGATGTCATGGAGGATCTCGTCTATTGACGAAAAATGAGTGAGCATGCAGTGCTTCCAGATTTCGAAGTGATCTTCATTCAGCACTGGAACCTGTTAAGCTTGAAAAACAAAACAAGTTTTATGAAGGTGTTTGCTCTGATACCACTTGTTGGTCCCAAAGGGGCAACAAGGGTATAAAAAATGCTAGGGGGGTGAATAGCGTTTTTATAATTCTTTTCAAACCCTTTTGCAAATCAATGGCTTATGCGCACAGTTCTCAAAAAGCTAAGTATAGCACGCAGAGAGAGTGAAATGCACAGCAGAAATTTAAAGCAGCACTGCGCGAGGTATACTACGCAGGGACTAAAAACGCACGTGCTAAGTTTTGGCTAAAGAGTTTGTTAAAAATGTTCTAAGGCAATAAGCAATAACAAAAATATAGCAGCAAATAGCAATCTGGTAAGATCAAACAAAGCAGCTATTAAGAAATAATGTAAGCAGGAAATAAGCAGGAAGAATAATGAACAAGCTATTTGGAGAGGTTCGATCGATGAAAGATCTACGTCCTCTACCAATATGGTTAGTCTTGGATTTTCTAATGAGATATATATTTATGTGGGGAGCTTTTACAAGATTACAAAGAATCAAAACTCAAATCAAAATCTAATCTATGAAGAGCAAATCCTAGACTAAACCGGTGTTTCTCAAGAAGTAAGATCTATATGATCGAAGCTTCAAGAGGTATATATGTGTCAGAAATTCTGGGCTCTTTGAATCTGTGAGATGAAGAGCACGAAGAATTCTGGTGATATAAGGCATAAGATCTGGGCAGGAGTTTGAAGTTATGAAGGTTTGAAAGTTGTTCTTGAATCTGGGAATAGTAAGCAGCAATCTTCTGAACTTCAAGGATACTTAGTAAGCACAAACTCTAGCAACTTGGAAATGAAGATGAGCAGGCTATTTATAGCTGAGGGCTTAAAAGTAGCCGTTGGTGCTCTGAGCAAGGACGATGAGCTGGCATAATATGATTGGTGCGCAGGTGTCCTTTATAGCCGTTTCGAAGTCTGATCAAGGATGATGAGCTGGCACAATATGATTGGTGCGCAGGAGTCCTTGAGCCGTTGGAGTCAAAGCATGAAGACCAAATTCAAAAGCTTTTTTTAGAAGGTTGACAGCTGTCTTCAGTTGAATTATTTCATCTGAGCGCATCTCCATCGTTGGATAAGCTGAGTGTGCATATTTTTTCGTTTCTGCACACCTCAGCACTTTAATAAGCGTACATTTTTTATGCGCTTTCCAAGTTAGGTAATCTGAAGATATTGAAACCTAAGCAAGGTTGAGAGATGCGCAGTCGAGTCCTGTGCAGTAATGTCCTGCGCAGAGAAGTCCTGCGCAGAGACAAAAAGTCTTGCTTAGTTCTTCATTCCTTTTCTCTCCAAGTCCTATATTCTAAGCCTATACTATAAAATGGACTAAGATAAAAATTTAAGTTATTAAACTTCTTACATAGGGTCCTAAAGTCCATAAAATACTAATAGGTGATGGTATCAATCAATTCTAACATACTTAGGAGGGTTAAGATATAAGCATACCCAACACTATCTTTGATACTTTCAAAAGGCTTGAGGTAAACATCCCATTTTTAGACTTGTTGCAGACTGTCCCGAGATATGCTAAATTCTTGAAGGAGTTGTGTACATTGAAGAGGGATCAGAAAGCGAGAAGTCAGAAAAATGTGAAGATGAAAGAGCATGTGTCTGCAGTTTATCATAAGAAGATGCTCAAAAAGTGCATTGATCCGGGAATGTTTGTTTTCCTGTGTCTTTGGGTAATGATTCTGATCATATGACGATGCTTGACTTGGGTGCTTCAATCAATGTCATGCCTTATGCATTGTTTGAAAAGCTCAAGTTAGGACCTCTACAAGATACTAGGGTGGTTATTCAGTTAGCAGATAGATCCAATGCATACCCTAAGGGGAAGGTTGAAGATGTACTTATCCGGGTTGGTAAGTTCATTTTTCCCACTGATTTTTATGTGTTAGAGATGGACACAGATCCTAAAGCTCCCATTCTATTGGGAAGGCCATTTATGTCTACGGCTCATACTAAGTTGGATGTTTCCAACGGTTCTTTGACTATGGAGTTCGATGGGGATTTAATGGAGTTCAATATTTTTGACTCCAAGAAGACCCTAAGGATGTCTGTGGTTTATGTTTTATGGATGTAGTAGAGCCTAAGGTAGAGGGTGGGTCCAAGGTTAGTGGGAATGATGATGTGAGGATTGGTTTGAAGATTCTTGCAGTAAAACATGGACCATTTGTTGAGAGAGTACATGAGCAGAAGTTGAAATATCTTCCTGAGCACCAAAAATATGCTTATTTGGGTGAGGAAGAATTGATGATGGCTAGTGGTCCGATGGAGATGGAGAAGTATGGAGGTTTGAGCGCGATGGATAAAAAGAAGAAGGGATTCATAGAGACAATTAGAGCTCAAACGGGATGGAGTGTGCACTAATGAGGTACAATTTATTCCATTACGTTTAAACTGTCCTTATTTTTATTCACTTTTACACACTAAGGACACTGTGTAGTTTAAACGTGGGGGAATGTTTCGTGGTGTATAGTATGCATTTTTATTTCTAGATTAGGAGTTTTTTTCGTTTCAAAAAAAAAAAAAAAAAAAAAAAAAAAAAAAAAAGAGGCAAGCCGGATTTATTTGCTTGTTTTCTTGGTTCTTTATTTGTATATTTTGCTTTTAAATTTCATGTTTTTTTTTTTTTGTATTTAAATTCGTTTTTCTGTCTAGAATCGGTGCTGCTGAATGGGTATTTTTGTTTTTGTTGATGCAGGCAATCTTTGCACCGGAGGGCAGATTCAAAAAAAAAAAAAAGGAAAAGGAGCAGCGGTCGCCAAACTATCAGTACGTGTGCTCCCTCAAAGCCCGATTCGGGAGCCTGTGTGCTTTTGAAGAGATGTCAATTCATAAAATCTATCAGCACGTCTGCTCCGTTTTAGCCCGACTCGGATTCCCGTGTGATTTGGAGAGCACGACTCGTGCGTGGGAGCCCGAGCCGTGATTTGTCGGCATTAAAAAATAAAAAAAATTGTGCAGCTAGTACCTATCAACACGTCTGCAGTGCTTTTGCCCGAGTCGGGAGTCCGTGTGAAAAAAAAAAAAAAAAAAAAAAAAACAGAAAACCCAGCGCCTTCCTCCTCCTTCTTACCCGACTTCCCCCTCTCTTCATCCCTCTACACTCACTGCCGGCACCACACACCCCTCCCCCACCAAATTCTCGTCACCCCCCCCCATTCCAAACAACTTCTCCTTCATCTTCTTCCTCCCTAACACCATCCCCACCCCCAAATTCATCACCAAACACCATATTCACCAAATTTCTCTCTCTGAACCTTAAACCCCAATTTCACCAATTTGCTTCGAATTACCCCATTATTTCACCATAAATCACCATATCTACCCTAAATACGACCCCACCCACCACCATTGATCTTCAATTCTGAGTTTGAAGACTGAAATTCAAAAACCCTAAATTTTCAAATTTGGGGCTTTTTCACTCATCTCTCTTGGAGCAATTTAGGAGAGACAAGGAGTATTGTTGGGCACTTTTAGAGCATTGCAAGGTAAAAATTTTCTCAATTTTACTTGCACTTTATTTTGTTGGGGAAGTTGCGGTGGTTCGGTTGGGATTGATCGGATGTTTTATTATCGTTTGTGGGACAATTGTGGTGTTGATTATTTTTGTTGTTGGTGAGTGATTGTGAGCGTTGATAGTGTGGGTAAAATTGTTTTGTGGTAAATTTTTGGTTGTGAAGTAAGGGAAGAAATAAGGTCGGAGCAAGTAGTGGTGAGAGTAGTACACCCTTTTTCCCTACGTTTTTACTATCTTATTTTTACTATTACACACATTGAGGACACTGTGTAGTTTAAGCGTGGGGGAGGATTGATTGTTGTATATAGTAGTGTAGTCGTTATCTCTTTTTCTTAAACAAAAATAAAAATAAAATAATAATAGAAAAATAAAAATAAAATAAAATAAAATAGAGAGGCTAAGTGAAAACCCGAAAGGGCCCTTAGGCAAAAGGTGAGGTCTTGAGTGATTTATCATTTATTCACCGGTTTTGAAGTCATAAGGGGGGGGGGGTAAGGAGTCTCGGGTTAGGATTTTCATACTTGGTGTAGGAGGCTCGGTTAGAGGTGATTATGATAGAAACCCTCGTTCTTTCTTGGAGTAATAAGGGGGCGTTGGTGATTTCACGAGGTAAGTTATGTCCGGGAACACTTTCTAGGCATCAACTTCTTATTTTTACGAGGGCGATAGTAGTGTGAGACTAGCGTGGGGGAACTTAGGACATGTTTAGTTCCCCCTAGATTTTATGTGTGGGCCCTAGTCCGGATACGTTTTTGTGCATTATATGGAGTTGTATCGGGCTAGGGCCGTTGATCTTTTATTTTTATTTGTTTGGTGCTATGGGGACGGAGTTTCTTATACTCCGATAGTATTTGTTGATTTTTTGACTTGGAGGATTAGAGGAGACTCATTTTCTCCCATGCTACGATGATTAGACCGGTGCTTAGAGTGGGGTTAGGATATTACTCAGGGACGAGTAATGGTCTAAGCGTGGGGGAATTTGATGTGGCAGATTATGTACCATTTATTTTCCTAGTATTGCCATGTATTTTCATTCATTTTGATGTACTTAGACTAGTTTTGATGTATTTGGGGCATTATTTTATTATTTGGGCTTTATTGTAATCCGGGGTAGAATAATCGTTTTTATTTATTTATTTTTCCGGATGTAATTTTTGGCGAGCTTCAAAGTCATGTCTCAAGGATCAAGTAGTCAAAGTCAAGGCAAAGTCAAAGTCAACCAGAGTGGAGGAGTATAGGACCAAACTGCTATTTCTGAAAGTTGAGGTACTGTTCTGCGATTACTGAAAGTTTGAGGACTGAACTGGAAGTGGTGAAGACTCCAGGGACTAAATTGCACAATTGAAGAAATCGGTTTCCGCACTCCTATGGATTTCGGCATAATCTGGTAGGAGGGTTTTGTTATTTTTGTTTTTGTTTTTGTTTTATTTTTAATTATTCTTTTTATTTGATATTTTGAATAGTCATTTAGTTTGGAATTAGAATTAGATTAGGTATTCTTTTCACTTTGAAAAACACTACGCTTCTTTTCTTTGTCTCTGGAGTTTGTCCTTTAATGGAGAACTAACTCCATAGCTTTGGATTGTGATCTTGAACCTAATCTAGTTTTAATTGAGGTAATTTTCTTATTCTTTTGTTAATCTATTCATAATTTTCTTGTTCTGATTTTAGATTTATAACTAGGGTTTGTGGATTTGGCCAATTCACTAGTTCTTTTTATGAATCTTTGCTAAAATTCTCTGTTCTGTGCCAGAATTAGGGTTTTCACCGTAGCATCTTCAAGAATTGTGTATGTGCCATAGCAATTCGGGGAGTAGGCAAAATTAAGCGATTATCTAGTAAACCTAGAAAGCGTTCTTGATCTTAGTATCTTAAATCGTTCATCAATTAATATTGAGATCTAGACTGTACCAGTAAGATTAATTTATTAATTAGGGTTTATAGTGAGTGTGTCACTGCTATAAACTAAACAGTAAGAAGAGACAGAGATTGCAATATATCTCGTGATCAAGTGAATAGGATTAACGGAGAAAAAGAAGTACCGATGAAATTGAAATAGAGGACGGGGATAGGGATCAATCTGAAGTGTTTTTAAATTATTGTTTTAATCAATTTAGTTTAATTTCCCGTCTAGGGATTAATTACAATCAAATTCAACCCCCAATCTGGTTAAGTGACTAGTACGTAAATAATCATCGTTCTTCGTGGATCGACCCTGACTTACCCTAATTACATTATTAGTGGCCGAGTTTAGGTAAAATTTATTAGGCGTGCGACTAAGCCTACCAACACCCTACCCCACCCACTGGCTGCTCCCCACTCTAAAGCATGTAATGTCACACAAATGAAGACAAAACAATGCACCTAAAGCTGTAAAGCATGTAGAAGTTTCCTTTGAATAATGACCACGACTCAGGGAACGGTGACTTAGGTGAAAGCGAATGCAATGGAAGAACGAAAGGTATATTGGCTCTCAATCTTGTGGTGCGCGCGGAAAAAAGGAAGGTATGCAAATCCTATATCATCACCCAAAACATAATAAACAATATTAGTAATCTCTCCATTCTAAACTGAATGTCCAAAATTAAAAACTTATTGGACATCAGTTTTTGGGACAAAGGGAGTACTACCCTTTCATAGGAGGTTATAATAAAAAGGAAAATAAAATAAAATAAAATAGCATATCACTTATTACCTCGCAACATGTCACACTAAAGCTTCATCTTGTTTAAGTAAGATGGCGATTCAAGTAATGCATGTAGACCAAGGCAAAGTTTGAAACCAAAAATGCTATTTACGGCACCAACACCATTTTTCATAACCACCAAAACTGCTACTTGCGGCACCAAAATTATCTTTCATCATAGATCACAAATAAATACACACACATGTACCATGAAAGGGGACTTTAATATTCCAGTGCCGGTTAATAAAAAGAATCCTTCAATCAGTCGCTCATTTTGCTAATATGATGGAGATTGATCTGCTACAAATTGAATCATATCCCTCAACAATTTTTTTTTCATCAACAAAACTTTTCTCATCAACAAAATTTTTCACACTCTCATGCGCCCTGTAATCTGGAATTTCCATATTAAGCGAAACTTGAAACATAACCGGAGTTTATTAGGATCAAAACTTCAAACAGAAAAAGTATAGTCATTAAAATGGAGTTCAAGGGTGGAGAGATAATTAAGAAGAGAAGGAGCATGTTAAACTACAATTGAGAATTTAGCAGAATCGTTATATTGATCAAGCAAATATTTGAAAGATAGTCCTATCGGAGCTCTGTACCCTTTCTTCTCTCAGTGGCTCCTCCGTCCGGTCTACCAACAATATGCACATGAAAATCAAATAGAGATTGATTAAAGCATTGCAAAATACCCGATTTCAATAACTATAAAGCAATACAAAATTTAAATGTGAAACTGATAAAAGTCTAAAACTGTTCTGCCTATAGATATCAGAAAATTACTGCCCTGATCAACAAACCCCGTAAGTTGTATTTTTCAAAAATGAATCTCTGCCGTGCTCTAATTCCACGGTTACAACAGAGCTTTTATGGTAGAGGATGTTGGAATTTTGATTTTGAAAAAGTGTGGTTTGACCAACTTTTGACCAATAATTCCATAAAGTTTCATTTTGTGCAAATGGAAATTAGTTGCATATTTGTAATCTACATTTAGAGTAGATTAATTTGATATATTTACTTTCTCAAAACCAATTTCGAGTGAATGAAAATTAATGTTCAAAGTATGCAAAGTGAAATGGGTAAATGAAGAGTTTATGTGATATGAAATGATTATCCCACATTGCTTTAATAATGAAAGTAATGAGAGTATTTAAGTGGATCCATCTAAGGAAGAGTTATCAAATGGTTCCCTTCTTGGGACAACCAAGTGGACTATTGGGCTATCCATGCAACTAGTGGCCCAATTGTGCTATTTTGGACTAGCTTGGTTGAGATTCAACATGTGCAATTTGTACTCCTAAGAAGCACCCCATCTCTTCATTATCTATAAATAATCCCCATCAGATTGACTTCCCTCACTCAATCATTCACATCAGAATTAGAGAATCACGTATTTAACTGAGCTAACGAACTCGATTAAATATTGAACTGAATTATGGAATTCAGTCACAGAATTCGATGGAATTCTCATGGCATTTGTTAGAAGACATAATCATGTTGTTGCATAAGTCTCATTCGAAGTCTGGAAGTGTCAAACACAATTATATTCTCCGAAACCGTTAATTTGAAGTACTTCTATTAACGATTGTAAAGTCGTCGCCGAAATCGTTAATTTGTAGTGCTTCTATTAACGATTGTAAAGTCTCTTGAGAGAAGATTGACACAAAACTGTTAGCACCAGTGTGGGGCGATATCTTCTTGCGGAAATTGTATCCAACACAAGACTTGACTTCATTTATTTGCCTGGTTTGATTTAATTTCCGCATTTCTAGTTTATCCTACTTTTCTGCCCCGTTAAATTTATTTTTGTTCTGTTGGGTATGCTTATTATAAACCACTCCTATTACCTTAATTTTATTGATACCATAACCTAATTTTACTTGTTATGGACTTTAGGATATATTGTAAGAAGTGTTAAAATTCATTTTTAGACTAGTCCATTTTTAGTAGAATAGGCTTTAGATTGATAGGGCTTAAAAGTTTCTAAGTCTGGAAAATTTCATGTTCAATCTGTTGACCGCAAATTGTCTCGACCGTAAAGACCACCTGACCACAAGGTCTTGACCGCAGATGAATGAGAAAACCAAGTAACCAAGTTTGGTTCAAACTTATCCATGATCACATTAGTGTCCAAAACCCTTAGTTAAGATTTAGAACGTTGTAAAGTTCAAATTTCAAATTTGAAAACAACTGTCATCCAACGGATATGATAGTACATTTGGACTACTATCTTCTACAACAAAACGACAACTCAGACTGAGCTCCAATCAAAATTCAACATCTCATTGTCCTCCAAACATAGTCCCTAAGATTTCAAACGGCTAGTTTTTCATTCAAGGCTATAAATAGACATTGAGTTCTTCATTGAACATTGCTGATATTACAAAAGAGAAATTGCTGTTGAAATTATTGGTGATTGAAGATCATATTCAAAGATTTCCAGAATCATTCGGATCTTCAAGCACTCAACCTTCAAGTCTTCATCAAATCTCCAGCAACATTCAAGATCATCTCAAGCCTCAACACTTAAGATTCATTAGGCTCTAATCACTTAGATTTTAAAGAGCTTTTGATTCTTACACACACACACACTCACCCCGATTGATCAATCACATAGATTGAATCATTAGGGATACACTGGTCTAAATCTAGGATTTGTTCTTCATAGAAAATAAGTGTTGATTCAATACTTTATATTTGTAATCTGTACACAAGGAAGAATCAATATAAACCTCATTCAAAATCCAAGACTGACCATCTTGGTAAATAACGTAGATCTTTTAACAGATCGAACATTTCCAAATACTTGTGTCATTTACTTACTGCTCTTTATATTCTGCAAATTTATTTAAGTCTTGTTCATATTATTCATATTAATCTTGTTTATCGTTTAGTGTTTGATCTTTCCATATATCCAACTTAGTGAAATGTGTTTATATGTTTTCCACATTGCCCAAGCTATAAATCTGACTAACTTATCATTTTGCCATACTTTCAAGACAACTATCAATCTCTCAACCTACCTTGACTTGACCGCATTTTGTGTCGACCGCACATCACTCACGGTCGACTGCACTCAAGTCATCTTAACACTTAATATTTTTTATCCAAAATCAACTCTACCTCATTTCCATCTTAAACTTCCATCGTGCATATTACACTTGACCGTGTGGTTTATCATTGACCACAAAATTTAAGTTGTAAGCATAAGGTTGAATTTTGAAAAATTATTGAAATTTTAAGTAGGCTATTCACTCCTCTCTAGCCTCTTTTTCATACCATTATTGTGTCTTTCGGACCAACGTGTTCATTTATGATGTCTGTTATTTCGTTAATTTCAAGAAAGCCTTTACTATTGTTAAAAAAACATCATAACAGGGGAAGAATATGGTTGGATTTCTGGGTGGTGAGAGAGCCCATTTAGACTATAATGGGTGCTGGAGATAAGCGAAATGTCCCACGGTAATGCAGAGAAGGAACCGGCGTTTTGAGAATTCCCTTGGCAGATTTTGATGAACGTGGGTAGGTAGTGGAGAGGAAAAGATAGAGAAGAATTGTGCAACAATTGATTTGGGGAGGGTAAATCTCAACCACTCTTTATGGTTGTTGAGGAATGATCCTGACCGCTCTTTATGAAGTAGTTATTTATGACTCCTATATATTTTTGGAACCAACTTCTCATACTCCTACTCAGAACGACTTTTTCCACTTACTATCCTATACTACTTTCTCTCTCTTTTATACTCATAAAATATACTTAAAATATATTTCCGTAATTTCGATTTTTAAAATGAAATGATTAGTTGAGGCACATGTTAAACGATTTAAATAAGGAAATCAATGTATATATTAAACTTACTTTAATTCATTCATTTCCATAATTATAGAAATATATGTTTTATATATGTAAACTGATGAATGAGTTTTTACTCATTCTATTGGATACTTTTAGATTTAATTATTGCTTTGTTCTCAAGCTTTTGTTATTTGATTAGGTTCTTTTTGTGTTTTTGTTGTGTAGCGGGTTATGTGCTCAATCTAGAAGAAAGGGGGAGAAAATGAGCTTAATTGATCGAAGTTGGGAAGGCCAAGGACTGCTGTGCAAAGACAGCTGAAATCCAGAGACCAATCTGCCAATTTTGAGACTTGAAGGACCAAACTGCAGCAACCTAGAAGTCCAGGGACTGTTCTGAAACATTTGGAAGTCTGGGGACTGAACTGGAAGATCGTGAAACTCTAGGGACTAAATCATAAATTCGGATGTCCTGCATCAGCCGTACAAGCATAAGTAATTAGGATTTGTTTTTAGGATATTCTTATTAGTGTCCTATTTCTTTTATTATTCTTTTTCCATTTTGATTTAGGTTAGTTTTACCCTATAAATACTAGGTTAGTTTTTTTTTTTTTTTATCAATCATGTAGTTAGTAAATATTTTGTAAGGTTTGCAAGGTTGGAGGAGTTGGTTCTTTGTCTATGAAGAACTAATCTCACCAACTACGAATTGGAGGTAACTTTTATCAATTCTATGCTTTATTATAATTCTTGCATTATTTTTAATTCTTGTTTATCAAAATATTCTTCATAATTAATTCTTTAGTTTCAATTATATGTTAAGATATAAATTGGCTTTAGAATTATTGGGTATTAATTGTTACGGTAACTAGGGCATTGATACGTTGACCACTATTTTGATAATTAGATTCAATTGAGGACGTAACTGAAATCAAAATGATCTAGGTTCTCATGTTTTTAAGTTATTCATGAATTCTTGGCATATTATGCGGACGCAACTGAAAGTATAATATAAAGAGGATATTAGGATTGCAAATCGCACACCAAACCGTCCCAATTCTTACAAAAGTGAACGAACCCATGAATTTAGATTGATGACTTGATTATTATCATAGCATAGAAGAAATGACTGTGAATCTATATTCCGCTATCCTATCATTATATGCTAGGTCATGTTGATCACTTATCTTTTATTTTATTGTTCTTAAAATAGTTAATTAACTTAGAATTAATTCAAGTCTCTGTGGTTCGACCCTTGTGTTTGCATATTGCTATGACGATAGTTCGTGCACTTGCGAGTTATTATAATTTTGTCTATCAAGTTTTTGGCGCCGTTGCCGGGGACTTGTACTTTAATTCTAGTTGTTTGACTATTTTTTATTTTTTCTTAAAAAAAATAAAAATATCTTGGCCAAGATGGAAAAAAAATAAAAAATTGTTTAGTTTTTGTTTCATGTCATCCGAAAGGATCTCCTTGAGTTTGTGGGTTTATAGAGGAGTGTAAATAGTGTCACCCTCCAAAAATATTTTTATTTTTTACTTTTAAAGTGCCTCCAAATTTGTTTACCTTGAAATATATATTTTTTTTTTTATACAGTTTATTAGTTGTGTTTTTTTTTAATTAGATATTATGCTTGGGGTTTCTTTTTGTTTGGTGTAATTGCAGATACAGATAACAAGAAAGAAGAAGGGACCAAATTGCAAAGAAAAAGATGAAGACATGGACTGATTTGTTCAATCGTAAGTTGGGGTATGCGGCCGCCTTGTGTTATCGCTTAGACAATAGAGCACGATAAAAGTTTGGGGTTTTGTTCTGGGGTGTGTTAAGCGGGCTCCTTAAGCGTACGCATAAAAAAAAAAAAAAAAAAAAAGAGGAAAAAGGGGAAATCGGAAGGAAAAATTCCATTAGGCCCCATCCCTCAGATCATTTCTCCATAAAAGCCCAGCTGGGATATAAAATTCCACCTACAACCAAATGCCCATATCAAAATGCCATAAAAACCCAAAAACCCACCCTCCGACCCACGACCAACCCGCCCACTTGTTGTATAATTAAAACAAAAAACGCAGCTCCCAGGTTTTGAACCTTAGACCTAATGTTTGAAAACAAAAACCAACACCACTAAGCCAATGAACTATGTGTTGATTATTTTACAATTTCTAGTATTAGTATCTTTCTGGACGAAATCAATTTTTAATATTAACTCTTATACCGAAAGTATAAGACTAGTTCTTCTCTTATACTTTAGATATGAGAGTAATTATTTTCACATTAAATCCCCCTTTTTTAAAAAAAATATATACTTAAAATATAAGACTAGAATTACTCTTATATTTAAGGTATAAGAGTTATTTAATTTATTTTCTTATAATTCTCATATTTTCAAGATTTTTTTTTTATTTTTTATTTTTACAAAAACTTGATGTTTTGGGAATAATCAAGAATTTTATTAATTGGGTTAGAATCTTGTTTTTTCTTCACTTAGTTTTATTTAGGCGCAATAGTAATAGAATATAGTGCAATATTTGTATCAAACAGTGTGTTGGTGTAGTGGTTAAGTCATTAGTTTCCACAGAATGCGCCTGGGTTCAAGGAAGGCATATTGCAAATCACAATTTTATTAGACAAATGGATGGATCAGGGGCACGTGTTGGGTGGGTCGGGTGGGGGGTAGCGGGTCGGCCTTGAGGATTAGGGGCTGGGCTGGGCGCTGGAGCAAAACGCGGGGTTATGTGGAATTTTGATCTGGCCATGGATCATTATGGGATAATGATCTGGCCTAGGGTCCAAACCTCAAATCAAAAAAGATGAGGCAAATTCCCCACATCCCTAACCCATCGTCCCCATCTACCCCATCTCTGGTTACAACGCCTCCATTTTTGAATTCGGACTCCAGTCCGCCGGCGGTTTTTCAACTCCAACCCAGCGCCTCCATCTTCTCCGGCCCCGTTCAATATCACTCCGTCCACTTCGCACCAGATCCGGTTGCCACCCTCCACTACTACATCTCCGCCCCGTCTTCTTAGGCCTTCAATTCCGACCACCAACAACCTCCAGTCACACCCACCATCATAATCGTCGACCCACAACCTTCGCAGGGAACTCTCACTTTCCACCGCCGGCGTATCTCCCTCATCTCCCACAACTCCGTCTTCTCTCTCAAACATCACCACCGCCGCCTAGATCCGCCTTATCTGTTCTTTCCTCTCACATCTCCATTAATTCCACGCCGGACCTCAGGCCGTCCCGTTTCTCTGTTCTCCGGCTGTTCTTCATCTCCACCTCAAGCTCCGGATTCCCTCTAATCCGGCCGCCACCACCATCTGCTATCCCCATGGCAGACCCGCAAGCCACCAACCATTAGCATCTCTGCAATCAAATCCGGCCATGCTTTTGGTAATTCATGGGGAAATCCAACAGAGGTAACCAGTTCCTATTCTATTTTTATAAAACGTTCTCTGTTGGGATCCATGGTGTTATAAATGGTTGCTTTTGGTTAGTATTGTGTGTGGGCATTGTTAAGCCAAATTGGAGCGCCTGGTCTTGGTAAATTGGTTGCGGTTAAATGCTTGCTAATATTTCAAGTGGTGGTTTGAGTGATGGTTATATGATAGATAGATAGATATGAGCCGTAATCACCCGTATTCTGTGTTCTCGCTTCTATTTGTCGCATTGAGGACATTGCATATTTTAAGTTTGGGGGTGGGAATGCATTTTTAATCTATTTGTTTTTGTTTTTTTAGTTATAAATTGTGTTTGTTTGTCGGGTTCGAACTACGGTGACCTGAGCCCCTTATAGTCCTAAGGGGAACGTAGACAACTTCGGTGCGGTCAAACTCATTTTATTTCTTAAAAAAAAAAAAAAAAAAAAACTCTCATAGTTCTTTTACTTTTTTAACTACCACCAATTTGGAATTTATAAATATTTAACTTAGGTTCCATGATTAAGTTATAACTCTCTAGTGCACTATTCAATATATACCATATCTTTGAGTGTTAAAGTCTTTGCTTATCTTTATTGAGTTATAGTACCCTTGCATTATCTTATGTGAGATTGTGTGATTAAAGGGTAGGCATGAGTAAAATTAGACCGTGAGTCTACTTGAAGTGAGTCCCAATTGAGTATAAAAAAATTCCCCAATAAAATGGTCTTAGTTAAGAAGAGTGGGAGAAATGACAAGGAGTTAAAGCATTGAATCAATTGCTCGCAAAAATGCGATAGAGGCCAAAAATAAAACGGATGTGTGGTAATACGATAATTCCCAAATCCTTGGTGCCAATCCCCATTCCAAGAATAAATAAAAATTCTTGTACCTATGAAGACCTAAATGGTCAGAAATAATATGGATATATATAAATAAATATAAAGGGGAATCAAGCGATAAATTGTGTGTGAGCTCATCAAAGGAGAATCATGTGTTGAATTTTTTTTATGCCTTGCTTTAATATGGTTTGAGTGAACAAGAGAATGTTTGGGTACTATACTTTATAAAGTTAATCATATCTTGATAGGCTAAGGAATGGTATTCATATTCTATATGCACAAGAGATTTATAGCTTGATCATTTTGCCTAAGAAAAATATTTAATTTATTCCAAGTGTATAGTCATTTGCATGGTCTTGTTCCTAACCCGTGTTGAGACGTATGGTAGTATGTTTTTCATGTTAACTACGGGAGAGACCCAAAAATATTGTGCTAGTTTTCTTTATTTAGTCATAGTAGTATTTATTTATGTTTATTGTTTAGTAGTTTAGTTTTATTTTTATTCTTTATTTTTATTTGAGGACAAGTAAATGATTAAGTTTGGAGGTATTTGATGAATGAGTTTTTACTCATTCTATTGGATAATTTTAGACTTAATTATTGCTTTGTTCTCAGGCTTTTGTTATTTGATTAGGTTATTTTTGTGTTTTTGTTGTGTAGGGTGGTTATGTGCTCAATCTAGAAGAAATTGGGAGAAAATGAGCTTAATTGATCGAAGTTGGGAAGGCCAAGGCCAAGGACTGCTGTGCAAAGACTGCTGAAATCCAGAGACCAATTTGCCAGTTTTGAGACTTGAAGGACCAAACTGCAGCAACCTAGAAGTCCAGGGACTGTTCTGGAACATTTGGAAGTCTGGGGACTGAACTGGAAGATCATGAAACTCTAGGGACCAAAGCATAAATTTGGATGTCCTGCATCAGCCGTACAAGCATAAGTAATTAGGATCTGTTTTTAGGATTTTCTTATTAGGTTCCTATTTATTTTATTATTCTTTTATTATTCTTTTTCCTTTTTGATTTAGGTTAGTTTTACCCTATAAACGGGGAAATAGCACTTTAGTGCCATAAAGTTTACATGAAGTTACAATGTAAGACCTAAAGTTCCAATTGTTGCAATTTAGTGCATTATGTTCACAGTTTGTTGCAATCTGGTGCAAAAATGGATGACAGTCGATGAAAGCTAACGAAATAAACGGAAAGTGTAACGAATGTCTTTTACTTTTACATATTCAGCCCCTCCTTTACAAGAGTGTATTGTAACTATAAATATTAATAGGAAAAAGGCAATACAGTATTAAGTAATACCATATAAATGAGTTCGAAAAAAGTTAAAATAATATGTAAGAAAAAATAGATGAATGAATTCGAAAAAAATTAAAGCAATATGTTCGGAAAAATATAGAAAATGTAAGGAAGTAAGAAAATTATTTTAATAAATTATACATATCCTTTAAAATGTTATATTGTAAAAATTAATACACTTAATAGCCTAATACAAATAATATGTTTTTTAACATACAAACACTCTTAGAAAAAAAAACATCAAAGAGATGGTTTTGTTAATAAATATATTTAAAGAGATGGATGTTACAACGCTTTTTTTAAAAAAAAAGTTTGAGAAAGTAAAAATTAGTATGAAAAAATATTTTTTCAATAAATATTAAACTTACTTTTTTTCACCAGATAATGCTTTATTTATTAATATTTATTGCTAAAATATTTTTTCACAAAACCATTAAACTTCAGGGCTGAATAAGCAAATTGAAAAGACACTCGTTACACTTTTCATCGATTTCGTTAGTTTTTGTCAAGTGTCATACATTTTTGCACCGGATTGCAATAAATTGTGAACATAATGTACTAAATTGCAACAAATGAAACTTTAAGTCCCACATTGCAACTTCATGTAAACTTTATGGCACTAAAGTGCTATTTCCCCCTTATAAATACTAGGTTAGTTTTTTTTGTATTTTTTTATCAATCATGTAGCTAGTAAATATTTTGTAAGGTTTGCAAGGTTTGAGGAGTTTGTTCTTTGTTTATGAAGAACTAATCTCACCAACTACGAATTGAAGGTAACTTTTATCAATTCTATGCTTAAGTATAATTCTTGCATTATTTATAATTCTTGTTTATCAAAATATTCTTCATAATTAATTCTTTAGTTTCAATTATATATTAAGATATAAATTGACTTTAGAATTATTAGGTATTAATTGTTGCGGTAACTCGGGCATTGATACGTTGACCACTATTTTGATAATTAGATTCAATTGAGGACGTAACTGAAATCAAAAGGATCTAGGTTCTCATGTTTTTAAGTTTTTCATGAATTCTTGGCATATTATGCGGACGTAACTGAAAGTATAATATAAAGAGAATATTAGGATTGCAAATCGCACACCAAACCGTCTCAATTCTTACAAAAGTGAACGAACCCATGAATTTAGATTGATGACTTGATTATTATCATACTCCCTCCGTCCCAGAGTAAGAGTCCTACTTTCCATTTTGGTACGCCCAGAGTAAGAATCATATTCTTAAAATGGCAAAGAATCTTTACTATTCACCCCACTCATTCTCTCTCATATTTTACTTTTATACTCATAACACCAATCAATTCACTATTCTCTCTCTTACTTTACTTTTACACTCGCAACATTTATATCACTTCCAATATTTATTAATAAGCGTGCAAATGAGGGGTAAGACTCTTACTCCGGGACTGAGAGAGTAGCATAGAAGAGATGACTGTGAATCTATATTCCGCTATCCTATCATTATATGCTAGTTCATGTTGATCACTTATCTTTTATTTTATTGTTCTTAAAATAGTTAATTAACTTAGAATTAATTCAAGTCTCTGTGGTTCGACCCTTGTGTTTGCATATTGCTATGACGATAGCTTACTTTCCTTTTTGATCTGTCCCAGTCTAAGGTTTTTAGTTGCTTTATTACCTAAAATAGACTATGGGATCCACTTGTCATTTTCACAACAAAAACTCCTTACCCACTTTATCTCTCCTACTTTCTCTTACTTACTTTTTCATACTCACTAACATTTATTTTTTCTTAATCTGTTACTCTTATGCCGGGACGGAATGAGTAACAAAGATTAACTCCTACCAAACCCATGAATAGCATCTCGAGTTGTTGGAAGCCCACCCTTCAAATGTGATTATGGATTTATGTGGTGGTGGCGCCAAACCTTATCAGTTCAACCTTCTTCCCTTCCTACGTACCTGTCCTGTAGAGACATAGAGAAACAACAATGTCGATACTTTTCCAATCCCTCTCCCAATCTTCACACTTCAATTTCAGCAACAAACCCTACCGATACTACTGCTCCACCACTCCAATCTCTAGAAATTGGGAAATTAAAGCTTCTTCCGCTCCACCCAATGTCGAATTTACCTCCCTCGAATCCGCCATTGCTTCGGTACTACCTTCTTATTTCCTTCTCTCTCTACTCTATATGTTCTTATTATCCCCAGTTAACGGATTTCCGGATCGATGCTGTATTTCTGCTCATAATTAGCTTAATTTTGGTTAGGGTTAACGGGAAAACACAACAATTGTTAATTTGCAATTTAGACCAACGTATTTTCATTTTCAGTTGTATTAGATAATAGAGATTCGACTCTAGTGTGATGAAAATGGATCACAGTAAGTGGCATGTGTCATATCAGCATTACCCTTTTAAGATGTCTAATACCCCGTCCGTTTGGTATGATGTTCCCACTTATTTGTTGTCGATTTGAATGAACGTAGAGCAATAATTTTAGGTTAATGTAGTTATCACAATCAAAATTTAAAACTTGTTATTGATATATCATTATAAATACTATCGATAGCACTTTTTAGATTTTCATTAGGATTATCAAATTAACCTAATTTATTGATCAAAGTAACAACAAAAAAGTGAGAAAGTCATCCCGGGATTAACAAGACATGCTGATTGATATTAATGGTACTTATTGGTCCTATATAATATGATAGTGTGTGAAGCATAATGGGTCAGCCAACCCTTTACATTACATGTGGCAGCGAACATGGAAACAACGAAGAACAAGCTTAAAAATGTGTTTCTACTCGTTTTTGATAAAACAACAATACCCTCCGTTCCGGGTAAGTTGCAACATGGAAGGGGAAGCACAAAAATTAAGAAATGAGAATAATGAGTGGTTGGGAGGAAGAGAGAGAATGAGTGGAGAATAATGAGTGGTTGGGAGGAAGAGAGAGAATGAGTGGAGAATAATGAGTGGTTGGGAGGAAGAGAGAGAATGAGTGGAGGATTATAAAAGTAATAAAGAGTTTCCTTATTTGGCATTGTTGCAACTTAAGTGGAATGCCCAAAATGGCAAATTGTTACAACTTACCCGGAACGGAGGGAGTATACAGTATTGGTGCTCTCTATAACAGCTTACACTTTTACTTGTGTTGGTAACTTAACATGATATCAGATTCATGGTTTCGCAAGAACTACTAAATCACCCCGCTTCCATTTATCATATAGAAACATTACAGATATGTGGTATGTATTGACCCTATATCAAGTCGATGTATGCTCATGAGGGGGAGTGTTAATATTGAAGCATGATACACATAGCTTAGCCCCTCCCTGAAAGCTTAAAATAATTGTTAGAGAGCACCAACTAAATATTAATATGAATAAAGATATCGCACATATTACTTTCCAAAAGTGGTATATAAGTTCTCCATTAAAGTTGATGTTTCTTATGATTTTGTGCCTGAAAGCCCAGATAATCCGTTTTATTCGAAGAAACTGCATCTTTCTTTCTTTCTTTTCTTGTCTTTCATTTCGCACCTCTGTTTGTTGGTGTTCATTTAATTCTAGAGTTGCTTGTATGATGCAGAAGGATAGTGATGCCGTTAAGGAAGCACTTAATCAGCTGAGCGAAATTGGTTGGGCCAAAAAATGGAGCTCTCAACCATATGTCTCCCGTCGCCCGGTCAGTCTGCACTAAAAATGTGAACATTGCTCATCATTTCAGGTGATAAAAAAGTTATAACTGTTAAGAAAAAATAAACGTTTTATGGAATTCTTTCAACAGACATCTCTTCGAGAGCTGACAACTCTTGGAATGAAAAACGCAGAGAATCTTGCGATCCCAAGTGTCAGGAATGACGTAAGTTGTTGTGGACTAACCCCGTTATTGCATCTATGAATACTCTCTTAAAAAGATTAATGATGCTTATTTTCCCTCCTTTTTTCTTTTCAAATCAGGCTTCATATGAGTTTCGTGAAGTTAATTTCATGCACTGATGCAGGCTGCTTTTCTTTTCACAGTGGTGGGAACTACAGGGTTTTTGGGTCTTCTTACTGGGCAGCTTCCTGGGGTAATTTCATTTATAATCCCGTATCTCCATTTTCATAGGCTTATGTTGATAAGTGATTAGTTTTCCTCTAACCTAGATTCTACTTCCACAATCTCTACTTCTTCGAATTTTCAACCTGATTTAAACTTGAAGAAACATCATAGAAATCCTGAATGTTGCGAAATCTCCTTTGGAGTTCACATAGCCTTATTATTTCAATTTATGGATTCTTTTACGTTTGAGTTAACTGAAATTGATATGTGATTATGCGAAAAATGAAATATCAGAATGTAGATATGTCAAACAGTTCTATTGGTTTCAGTGTAAAATCGGTTGCTTTGGGACTTTTATAAATAAAGTCCACAGATCTGCCAGTTTATATTTATGTGTTCTAGATTATGAATGGAATTGAACTTTTCTTTTCTTTTGTCCGATCTTGTTGATGCTTCTGTGCTCTTGGCCCTGGGTAATCTAATCCCTTCACAATTCAAAGGTTTTCCTCTATCTCACTTCATTTTCCCCTCCCCCCTGTGTTCATTTTGATAAGCTTCACTCTTTTTACCACCTAATGTAGAAAGAAAAGGAAACCTTCATAGTCTATGCCTTTACGCATTATGAAGCAGCCAACTTTCATTCCGAGACAAGCAATGTGAGTTGCTGTTCTAAAACTCTAACCCTACGTCTCATACGAGCCTCAGTTTACACCCTTATACCAGCACCTTCCTCATTAGTTGTGCATAGGGATGGCAAAAATCCCGAACCTGTCCCAAACCCGCAATGACCCGCCCCTAATGGGAAGGGTTTGGGAAGTGTTTTTCAAAACCCGACGGGTTTGGGATTACTAACAACCCACATAATATATTTCTCCGTGATAATAATATTTATATATAATTATAATTTATGTTTAATGATATAATGTTCTTTTCTGTTTTTATTGTGTTATTTAAGGTCTTCATTTTTATAATAAACTAAAAATATATATTAAAAATAGTTGAATTGTACAAAAATTAGTAATCGTTCTACTAGTTTTAGATTAAACAAGGGGGGGTCGGGTTTAGTGTTAATTGGGGCGGGGCGGGTTCGGTTTGGGAGAAAATAAGTAGGAGCGGGTTTGGGAAATGCCAAACTCGTCCCGAACCCGCCCCGTTGCCATCCCTAGTTGTGCACCTCTGAGATTTATCTTTAAAAATATTACTCCCTCCGTCCCAAAACATGTCACCTGTGACTTGTCAACATTTTTGAGAAATACTCCCTCCATCCCACCCGAAATAGGACGTTTTGCCATTTTGGGTGTCCCACCCGAAATAGGACATCCTAAATGGAAAGTTTTTATTACTTTTTTTATTAATGGGACCCACTTGGTATACTCACAACAACTTTTCATTTATTATTTCCTACTCACTTTCTCTCTCTTTCATACTCACAACACTAACTTTTCAAACCACTTTTTACAATAAAAGATTATTATTCCTTAATCCCCGTGTCGGGATCAACAATCTTATTTCGGATGGGACGGAGGGAGTATGCTTTACTAGTTTGTACATTGCTTGTACAATGGTGAAATTGCACTAAGTTTATTTCCTTATTTAGAAACGCGACATATATTTTGGGACGAACCAAAAAGGAAAACTGCGACATTTACAATCGGGCGGATGGAGTTAACCTAAGTCCTCATGTGATGCAGAAGCTTAGGTAGATTTTAACTATACTAGATCTTGATGAATAGGCTAACTGCCTTTTGTGAATGCATATGCTTTTGTTCTGCGCTTCCTATTAGTAATGTTGTGATAGTTCAACTTCTATTTTCTAGTCAATAGAACTACACATGAAGCATCTTTCCCTAACATTATCGTGTCGATTGGCCTTCAGGACTGGGGCTTCTTTGTGCCATACTTGATTGGAAGCATCTCTTTAGTAGTTTTGGCTGTTGGAAGCATTTCTCCAGGGTAAGTCAAGATGTGCGCCTAATATACCTGCATTTTTGTGCATCCAGTTTTACGTTTGGGATTTTATCTTGCAATTTTATTAAATAATATTTCCTTATATCTACAATGTAGGCTTCTTCAAGCAGCTATTGGTGCATTTTCAACATTTTTTCCTGATTATCAGGACAGAATCGCTAGACATGAAGCTGCTCATTTCCTAGGTAAAGTATGCATATTGGTTATTACCTCCGCCCCAAAATGAATGTCCAAAATAATTTAATTTGCTCTTGATCATGAATTTGAATTTTTTTTTGGGCTTCATTTTGGGACAGACGGAGCATAACTTACTCATGTTTGCATGTTACGGAATTAAACAATGTTTAGATGTGGCTCCTTTATTCACTTGTATCTACGTTTAGTATTGTCCTAGTTCCTTATATGAGTTGTTTCCATTCATATTCTAGTTGCATAATTATCATAATTGCATAGTAGGTTGCATACTAAGAATTCTGTAAGTTTCTTTTTTCTCATTTTTCAACCTTTTCTTCTGATTGGCTCCTTATCATGTCTTTGTCACAATTTCTCTTTCAATTTCAGTTGCCTATTTATTAGGACTACCAATCCTCGGGTATTCTCTGGATATTGGAAAAGAGAATGTCAACCTTATTGATAAAAAGCTGGAAAGTCTAATATATAGTGGACAACTTGATGCAAAAGAACTAGACAGGTATATCTATATTTTGGCTTTTCTGCCATATAATATTTTGGGTGTGAGTCGCTGAGGAATGTTATTCCCTCCGTCCCAAAATGATCTTTGCAGTTTGCAGTTGACTATAGAAATGAGAAGAACTTTTTGGGACAATAAAAATTGACAAATGAGAAGATCATTACGGGACAGAGGGAGTATGAGTTGTGAGAGTGTAAATTTACACATTAAAGTGAGTCCATACTAATCTGAGATGTAGCTGGATCACAGTCAAAAACCGAAATATTTAATGTGATGAGGCAGTATTATGTCCCAGTATTGTTGAATGATAAGATTTGTAATCCCATCTTGATCTGAAAAACCTGTTGTATCAATGTTTTTAAGGAAGTAGTCTTAGTGCAATTTTATCATGGTACAAGCAATGTACAAACAAGTAAAACACATTCCTTAAAGAAAGTTTGACAAGTCATCTGCTACACTTATTATGGGACGGAGAGAGTTAAACAGTGTGCCAAAGAGTAACATTAACATATCAGCTTAAGTTTTGTTTCAGGTTGGCAGTGGTAGCCATGGCTGGACTGGCAGCAGAAGGTCTGAAATACGATAAAGTTGTTGGCCAATCTGCTGATCTTTTCACTCTTCAGGTATCTATCCATTCTATTCCCTCGAGTTCATTCTGTCAAGGGTCCCTATGATCGTAATCTCTCATCCAAATATTCTTCCCCTTTTCAGAGATTTATGAACAGAACCAAACCGCAACTTAGCAAAGAACAACAGCAAAATCTCACCAGATGGGCTGTAAGTTACTCAATCAACCATCCCAATGAATGTTATTACCTTTAGATTTGATACGGGGAAAAACGTAACGGAAAAGAAGAATAGAGAAAATGGATAGAAAAGGATAGGATGCTCACCACTTCAAGGAATCCACCTTGAAGATACAGGGCATAAAACAACTCACCACCTTTGGAATCCACCAAAAGGATACAGAGTTGGGTGTTGTTCGATACTCAATGGAATCCACCAAAGAGATGACAACAAGAAAGAAGGCATAAAGCACAATCTTATATTTTATAAACTCAATAATCAACTTCCTCTTACAATAACTATGATAGGGTATTTATAATTTATTTGGAACAACCCTCCAAACATAGGAATACTAAAAATACACTAAGGATAAGCCTAACAATTAATTACACTTAAATAAGATGTGTTATTTATCCCAAGATTCATGAAAGTCTAGAAGATAGTCAAAATTCGGATGTAGCTGACTTTTGGACAGTCACTCAGTCAAACTGTCATAACTTTCTGTAGAAAATTCCAAATAGTGATCCGAAAGAAGTTCTGAAATCTACACTCAAAGACCTTTCCAATGGTATATTATTTGTAACGTTTGGCCCAGTAGCTTGATAGATACAACCTCTTGAAGTTGACTGAAATTATTAAGATTATCAAGTGCCAACCATTTGGCTCCCGCATCATACTCCCCTTCTTGAAGAAAATTCGTCCACGAATTTTGAGTAAGGTATTAAAGATACTTGTAGACAATTTGTTATTAAGAACTTTTCGAACTTTAACTTTGATTGCCCTCCTAACGATATCCATCCAGTCGGTCCAACAAGTTGCAAGAAAGTTATCAATGATGATTTTTTCGAGAAACAAGGAGAATGGCATGCTTGAATGATCGATATCGAAAGGATCGTTGTAGCAAAAGTCAAGTTTAAGATTTTGAAAACTATCCCTTGAATGACTCCATGAAAGTATATTAAAAACATTTGAGTTTTTCTCAAGTAAAGAAGATGAAGAAGATCCACAAATTTGACAATCATCCATACATTTGTCAAAACATGGTATGGAACACTTTTTGAATTCATGGAAAGAAAATTCTTTTTGATCTTGAGGATATTCATCAAAAATTGGAGGTAGGGACCAATCAAGAAATTGTTCTTGAGTGATAGTACTAGTAAAAGGCCAAGAAATGTCCATGACGAATTGAGATTTTTTTTTTTTTGATAAGAAAATAAGAGATGAAAAAGAAGAATCGGATAAAATGATTTTTAAACTGAGACAAAAATACCCACGGACTAAACAACGCTAAGAAGGTTGTTTATAACCGAGCTCTAGATACCACTTGATACGGGGCAAACGCAGCGGAAAAGAATAGTAAAGAAAATTGATAGAAAATGATAGGATGCTCACCACTTCAAGGAATCCACCTTGAAGATACAGGGCATAAAACAACTCACCACCTTTGGAATCCACCAAAAGGATACAGAGTTGGGTGTTGTTCGATACTCAATGGAATCCACCAAAGAGATGACAACAAGAAAGAAGGCATAAAGCACAATCTTATATTTTATAAACTCAATAATCAACTTCCTCTTACAATAACTATGATAGGGTATTTATAATTTATTTGGAACAACCCTCCAAACATAGGAATACTAAAAATACACTAAGGATAAGCCTAACAATTAATTACACTTAAATAAGATGTGTTATTTATCCCAAGATTCATGAAAGTCTAGAAGATAGTCAAAATTCGGATGTAGCTGACTTTTGGACAGTCACTCAGTCAAACTGTCATAACTTTCTGTAGAAAATTCCAAATAGTGATCCGAAAGAAGTTCTGAAATCTACTCTCAGAGACCTTTCCAATGGTATATTATTTGTAACGTTTGGCCCAGTAGCTTGATAGATACAACCTCTTGAAGTTGACTGAAATTATTAAGATTATCAAGTGCCAACCATTTGGCTCCCGCATCAAGATTAAGGCTATATGCATAGAAAAAATTATGAGGTGGTTTAGATTAAGTTACTCAATCAACCATCCCAATGAATATTACTCCCTCCGTCCCAAAATGATCTTCTCATTTGGCATTTTTCATTGTCCCAAAAAATTCTTCACATTTCTACAACCTAGGCTTAGAAGTGCCCTAACAAAACATGATTAGTGAATCAAGTGTTCATATCCTTAAAAAGTTTGAATAGTCAAATGTGAAGATCATTTTGGGACGGAGGGAGTATTAACTTTGGAAAAAAATAATGCAGGTTTTATTTGCTGGATCACTGTTGAAAAATAACAAGGAAGTTCATGAAGCACTGATATCAGCTATGTCAAACAAAGCAACTGTAGTAGAGTGCATAGAAGCCATCGAGAAGGCCACATAACTACTTATTATTATCTGTAGCATTACTGGGGTATTTTTGCTATATTGTACATAAATATCATTTTTTCCCCTCAAATGTATTTAATAGAAAAGTGATGCAATCAGCCAAAATACAAACCAATATGATAATTGTTGTTGATTGTGTATTATTATTATTTGATCAATTTTTTATGGCACAGTAGAAATTCTTCAAAAACATAAAATTTCATTTTATCTCGAACTTTCATCTTTTCTACATTTTTATCAATTATTTTCATCATTTTAATCGGTTCCGGGCACATGATCTTGATTAAACAATCTCTTGTTTATGTTGGAAAATTACTTTGTTTGGGAAGGAAATTGTGTATTTTTTTTCACACGAATATTTCGTCGTTTGGTAATGATTATTGTGGGTTTATGTTTCACTTTGTAAGAACATTGAAATTGTATATCTATATGTTTAATTTAAAATTGGATGAAAAAGATATGATAACTAAGGTTGGTGGGTTGAAATTGTAATTTTTTGGAATTTCACCCCACTATTGATGTGTCATGATTCTTATATTAATTGAGGGATTAATGATTTGGAGTTACAAATTGTGGAATTAAACTACATGAATACAAGGTAATGAATCACATGAATAATACTAGGGGCACAAAAAAGTCACAAAATCTTACTCACAAAATCCTAGGTGTAATGATTTTATTGGTGTTTTTAATTAGTGCGGTGGGTCCATTATCGATGCAACCAATAAAATATTGCCACCTCATTGTGTGAGCAAGATTTTGTGAACTTATTTTGTGACCCTAGCATTGCTCATCACATATTAATACAATGATTAATTGGGCATTCATGAGTTGTTGGTGGAGCTATAAGTGAGAAACACACAACAAAAGAAAGCCACTTTTGTTTCCATCAATTCTCCATCTTCCCTTCTTGTAAATTGATGATCTTCTTGTTTTCCTTTCTATTTATAAGATTTGTCCAACAATGTTAAGACTAATTCCCTATTGAGAAACGATTACAGATTAGAGAAAGCAAGTGGCAAGGTTGCTACGGAAGAAACGATGGAAAAGAGGAAAATTTTCATCCCAGATTTTCTTGTACCAGTATTGGTAAAAGTTAATTATCCGCTTCACGTCTTTCCGCCTCGTGTTTCATAGCAAAATATTGTTTCTTCGTACCACGTGGCTCATGAATAGTTTTCACTAATATAGACTGTTTGGGGTGAAAAATCTCACAGCACTATATCTACATCTTGGAAATAACGACTTGAGTCTACATCCTGACATCCTGAGTTGACATCCTGAAGTTACATCTTACATCTTGACTCTACATGTTGACTCAACATGTTGACTTTACATGTTGACTTTACATCCTGACGTGACAACCTGAGCCGACGACTTGAACACAGTTAACAGATCCTATTTTTTAGCTTAATGCCATCGGCCTGTTCCAGCATCCTGCATCCTGACATTAAACATCTCGGTTATACGCTCATTTTTGCAGGTAAAGTTATCTCCTATTTTTCAAGTAACACGTGCGCCGATAATGGAACAGAAACTTTAGAGATCGTGACTTACATTGACTCAGTCAAGTGAAACAAGAACGTGTTTGAGAAGGACTCTCAGCAACGGCATAGGATAGACTTGCAATAAACTTCCTGAGATCTTAGGCCATGAGGATTAGTTTACGCCAATTCTTCTTAGTTTAAATAGCTAACACGATTTATGTAACACACACAACACACTTTACACTCACGTCTCATACTCTCTTTCTCTCTGTATTTTCCAGTCATTCATTGTACCTCCATAAAAGCTTAATAAAATCCATCATTCAAGGTTTTATGCCGGCGAACAAGTTGTTCAAGGGCCTTCCTCGTTAAATCCTTTGTTCATACATCTTGAATTTCAAAGTTCTTTATTCTATTGTAACCTACTCCTTTATATTTGTCCAATAGTCGAAAATTGGCCAAAACAATTTGGCGCCGTCTGTGGGAAATTTGGTCTTTTAGATTGTTAAGAGATTCAAGATGAGCAATCCAAAAACCGATCGGATTACATCTGGAATTTCAGTTGCAAGTGGGGGCATATCAGCAATGGGGGCACCTGAAATCCCTTTGGAAATCGCCTCCAACTTGACTGCCATGATGCGTGACGTGAGGAATCAGATTCAACTGCAGAATGATACTTCTACCATGCTGATGAATCAAGTCTCCAGGTTGCAGCGTGAGGTGACTACTCTGCAAGGTGGAACATCGGCGGCACAGCAAACCAGTTTCCCTAGCATCTTCCAGTCTGTTGCTCCAAATGTGCCCTCTGACCCATTCTCTCCATACCAACCTAGAAGGCTTGCATTTGGAAGTGATGCTGCAGGATCATCTGGATTCGATGGATTCACACCAGCTGCCAACCTGACCACCAATATCATGATCATCCATCCTGAAACTGTTACTCCAACAACATTTGTTACGCCAACTATAGTGGCAGCAGAGAGTCTTAACCCTCAGTTTGATTTTAATTATCTTAATAATTGTCAATTTGCTACTGCTAACAATGATGCAGGTAGCTTGCTTAGCCGTCAAATGCAGGAGTTGAAAGAATTAGTCATGATTGTACCGGGGATGACTATGCCACACAACCAGGCGTCTCCAACATGTTATAATGAATCTCGCTTCTCTCTAGCCATAGCCAACGTGGTGATACCAAATAAGTTCAGTCCACCCCACATGAAACAGTATAATGGGACAACTGATCCAGCGGAGCATGTTGCATTATATCAGGAGAAGATGGATGTAGTCTACATTCCACCCCAGTTCAAGGAAGCATGCTTTTGCAGGGGTTTTGGTTCAACTCTTACAGGGGCAGCTTTGAGATGGCTAATCAACCAGCCTTTGGGTTCTATCGGATCATATGCTCAACTTATTAACATGTTCACTAATCAGTTTTCATGTAACAGGGTGTTTGAGAAACTGACAAGTGATCTTTACAGGGTGGTCCAGCAACCTGATGAGCTACTTAAAGACTACCTGAGCAGGTTCAACAGGGAGGCGGTGAACATCTCTAACCTGGACACTGTAACTGCAATTGAAGCCTTCAGGATGGGGCTCAAGAAGGATTCTCCTTATTATGATGACTTAGTCATGACACCATACAAGAGGCTGGATGAAATCAGAACCAGAGCATCTAGATTCATCAGGTTGGAAGAAGATAGGCTCATGCAGGATTACTAATCAATAGGTTGGAAAGGGGGCATGCTGGATATCAACTATAGATGGTACCAGAATTCCTAAAAGTTAGAATGCAGCGCATCTCAAGCTGTACTTCATGTAAGTTATAGCTTGTCAACTTAATTCAAAAAATCAGGTATGCATTTATATTGCTTTATTTCAATTATGTTGTTTAAATTTGATTTATCTTCATCAAACATCGACTGACTTAAGCATCGGAGGGGTGTTAGCCAAGCTAACACCCAACCCTAACATGTTTCTGCTTTGCGAGGAAACTCAAAGTCCCTATTCAGGTCAAGATGTTTACATGTTGATCCAAGTTTTCCAGATGTTACATGTTGATCAGAGGTGTTACATGCTGATCCAAGTATTCAAAGATGTTAACATGAGTCAGAATTCATGTCCAACAGGAAAAATCAAAGTACAATTCCATCCAAGGTATAAGGTTTTACACCTTTCAAAGGTTTAAAGGTTTTATACCTTCAAATGTTTAAAGGTTTTACACCTTTCTTATGTGTTTAAGGTTTCTACGCCTTCGCCCGTGCGCACGATTTTCATGTTTTAGTTAAGTTGTAGGTGGGCCAATGTGTCATGAACATATTGATTACCTTCTTGCACTTGGCTAAAATTATGAACTCAAGTTGAAATCATGGTTGTAGCATTTACATGTTACCAAACGAACACAGGGTTTAAAAGATAAACATTTTTTCATAATGATTCCCAACTTGTAACATCAACATGTTACCAACCATTCCTTACATCGCTACTATTCAATTGTTTCAAAATTATTCTAAGTTGTAAATATCAACATGTTACCCTTAGAATCCTAACCGTACGACCAATCTATTATCAAAATACCAAAATCAAACACACTGATCCTAAAACGGGAAACATTCATAAGTTTTAACCATGCTATCACAAGACATGGTTCAAACAAAATTGCAACCTAACATGTCCAAACAGAAATGTTGCAAACAAATAAAAATTATCTTTAAGACAATCACCAAAATATCATATTCTTCGTCTTTCTCTTTGTTTTTTGCAGGATCAATTGCATCTTGGAGCTTTTATCACCTACATCAACTGTTATGGAAATTTCTTGAATTTATATGTTCACTCAATTCAAAAAATTTGGGGGCAATTGTTTGGGGTGAAAAATCTCACAGCACTATATCTACATCTTGGAAATAACGACTTGAGTCTACATCCTGACATCCTGAGTTGACATCCTGAAGTTACATCTTACATCTTGACTCTACATGTTGACTCAACATGTTGACTTTACATGTTGACTTTTTACATGTTGACTTTACATCCTGACGTGACAACCTGAGCCGACGACTTGAACACAGTTAACAGATCCTATTTTTTAGCTTAAAGCCATCAGCCTGTTCCAGCATACTGCATCCTGACATTAAACATCTCGGTTATACGCTCATTTTTGCAGGTAAAGTTATCTCCTATTTTTCAGGTAACACGTGCGCCTATAATGGAACACAAACTTTAGAGATCGTGACTTACATTGACTCAGTCAAGTGAAACAAGAACGTGTTTGAGAAGGACTATCAGCAATGGCATATGATAGACTTGCAACAAACTTCTCGAGATTTTAGGCCATGAGGATTAGTTTACGCCAATTCTTCTTAGTTTAAATAGCTAACACGATTTATGTAATGCACACAACACACTTTACACTCACGTCTCTTACTCTCTTTCTCTCTGTATTTTCCAGTCATTCATTGTACCTCCATAAAAGCTTAATAAAATCCATCATTCGAGGTTTTATGCCGGCGAACAAGTTGTTCAAGGGATTTCCTCGTTAAATCCTTTGTTCATACATCTTGAATTTCAAAGTTCTTTATTCCATTGTAACCTACTCCTTTATATTTGTCCAATAGTCGAAAATTGGCCAAAACATAGACCATATAGGATATATACCGTCGACCAGATAGTATCCCTTATTATATCATTTTCCTTAAATAACATAATGTGAAGGAGGTGCAATACCTTGAGAGAGAATGAAAAACAAATGCGATGATTCTAATACACTAATATCATTATTAATTCCTGTCATACTGAAATACACATGCCATATTCAAAGATCGTAATCGGCTACACCTTCAAGAGTAATACTCGGTACCGCTATGCCCTGCACATTGTCTAACCCAACCTGTAGGACAATTTTCCAGTCCCAGTGCATATAGTCAAGACCACCTAACATTTCTTGAAAGCCCCGTTTCTCGCCAATGTAAAGTAAATTGTCGTATCATTAGCATTAGGAGATCTCAGATATTTCTCTGAGAAAACCTCAAGCACGACAAAGTCTCTTTAAGCATTCAATTGCAGTTGGCTCACCAATTTAAAAAAAATTCAATGTTGCATCGATTGGCATAGAATAAGTTAGCATCCAAAACACGGCTGTTACTTTTTGTAAAGTTGATAATCCAAGTCTACCAACAACACTTTGTTGCTTGAAGAATTGATCATGGCCTTTGAATGCCTCAACAATACGAAGAAAAAGGCATCTAGACATTCTATATCATCGTCGAATTGTTTCTTCGTTGTACGTTGGAGCATTAGTAAAGTAATTATTCATCAACTCATGATCTACAGCTTCACGATTACGATTATGATATGGCCTGAGATTGAGCCACGCCAAGTGGGATTGTGAAACATATTTTAATTTTGCACCAAGAACGTGGTGTAGTTTTTCACCACAGATGAACATCGGTTGAGATTCAGCGAGACCATTCACGGAAAAAATTATTTTCCTTATCATCCGATGAAGAAGATGATGATCTTTCAAATGGTGTAATAGAAAGACCCCCTATATTGAAATTTATTTTCTACTAGTAAAAGAGAGGAGATGATGGTCAATTTTAAAGTCACTAAAGGTTGTTATTTATAGAATAAAAATAGATATTATCTGATGAGGAAAATATTATTTAGTGGTTGAGGAAATGATAAAATAAAACCTCATTAGACGGTGAGATGAAAATGGTATCTAAGATACGATAAAGATTGAAAAGCGATATTGGATAAGATAAAAATCTCATTTGACGGTGAGATGGAGATGAAATCTAACCAACGATAGAGATTGAAAATATATATTGAATAAGATAAAAACTCATTTGACAGTGAGATCGAGATGAAATCTTAACAATGATAGTGTTTGAAACGAGATTATAGATAAGATAGATATGATGATTTTTTTTTCATCTACATATAATACCATACATTAATTTAATCAAACTACAACTGTTGGGTATGCCCACTTATATCTCAGTTTTTAATGTATAGATTTGATTGATCCATCACCTAAGTTTTATTTTTTGGACTTTAGACCCATATGTAAGAAGTATTTATACTTCATTTTTTAGATAGTACATTTAAATAGAATAGACTTAGAGATAGGGCTAAAATATCAAGTTTTGAGAAAACCATCAAAATCCATCGAGGTACGCGCCTACGCGCCTAATACCTACATGTGCCCTGCGCCTCTTAGCGCGCGCATGGATGGTGCGCCTAGAATCTCAATACGTGCCTCATGATGAAATCTCAACACTTAGAAGAATTTCTGAAGACTTGAAGACTTAACGAAATTCAAACTATGCCTAAGATCCAACAGTGGAAAAATAACACGTATGCACCCATGTATGAGGACATTTGTCCACAACGGGCATATTAATGTTTTGTGTCTAACAGCTATGAAAGGGCACGTTCTCCAATCAATGAGCTCCAGCACATCTGTCCTTGATCTTATCCACAAGGATTTACAACGGCTAGTTTTCAAGAGCTCACCTATAAATACCCCATAACTTCAACCATTTGAAGTTGCTAAGCTGCTCTGAATTTTCGCTCTCAAGATACTTTGAAGATTTGAAGATTGTTCATTGAATTCCCAGATTTCTCAAGAACACCTTCATACCTTCATACTTAGCCCAGATCCTCAAGCAAAAAGGCTTTAGATTTCTTGTGCTCTAAATCATATAGATCTAAAGAGCTTTGAATCTAAGAACACACAAGCACCTCTTTAAGTTTGATCATTTAGATCTTTCTTGAAGAGATACACTGGTTTTAGTCTAGGATTTGATCTTTCATAGATATAGATCTTTGAGTTTGTTTGTACTCAAAAGTTGTAACTTGTAAACCAACTCATATTATAAGATCTCCATTAGAAATCCAAGACTAACCATCTTGGTAGAGGACGTAGATCATTTCCCGATCGAACCTCTCCAAATAGCGTGTATTTATTTCTTGTCATTTACTTTCAAGTTTATTACTTATCTCACTATTTGCTTGTTTCTTCATTGTCGATTGATTGAACTGAATATTGTTGTGTTCGTTTAATACTTGCCTTAGTTCCATTTTATTCACACTTTGAGCCAAAAAACTTAGAGTGTGTGTGCGCCTCCCTTTAATCATTTGTGCCTATTTACTTACTCACAAGAAAATTACGTTTTAGCGACGGAAAAATCCAGCGTTAAAAAGGAAAAATCCGTCGCTAAACGTATTTACCGACGGATTACTCACAAACAAAATCCGTCGTTAAAACCCTTGTCGCTAAATGATAGCGACAGATTTATTGTGCCGTTGTTAAGTTAACGACAGAAAATTCCGCCGGCTAGCTCAGAAATGTCGTCGCTAATGTAGATACATGGACGACCAATTGATTGAATTAGCGACAATATTAACGTCAGAATTTCCGTCGCTATATTGTGATGTTTTTTATTTTTTTTATATACGACCTGTTTATACACATCCGTCGCTAAATTTGTACATAATTTTTAAAAAAAACAGCATATATATATATATATATATATATATATATATATATATATATATATATATATATATATAAATATATATTAAATATACATATATGCTGAATATTTTACCAAAAATAAATTATGATGTCAATTCATTAATATCTCTTATTTTAAAATCAGTCCTTAATATTTTAGACATTCTCAAATTAGTCCTTGATATTTTAGAAATATTAACTAGTTGCACTTTGCTCCCCTCAACTTCTCTATTACTCAACTTAGTCCTTACATATGTTTTATTTTCTACTTTGATCCCTCAACTTCAAAAAATTCAGTTTAAGTCCATTATTTCCTCTCCATTCCCTCCACACCATATCTTGGAAGCCCCACCAAACACCACTACTGCCCAGAACTGAAATAAAAACATAAAGATACATTAAAATCAAATCTTGAAAAAAAAATAGTAATTTACAGATCTGAAAAAAAAAAGTTCTCACCTTGATTTTTAGGTTAACCGAATTTTAGAGAGAGACAGAGACGGTGAGTAAAAGAGAGAGAGAGAGAGATAGTGACGTACTTGAATTTGAAGAGATGGATGGAGACATTGGCGTCATGATGACGATTATGGCGTATGAGCTTAGGCCGACGTTAGTGAGGGTTGGGGAAGAAGAGAAATGAAGAAGAGAGAGAAAGAGTAGATGAAATGAAATGAAATGAAATGAGGGAAGGGGGAGGGGAGGCGCGGCTGGTATAGTAAGGTTTTTTTTTTTTTTAATTAAGGTTAGGGTTAGAAAATTAGGATAAGAGAAGTGGAGAAGGGTTTTTTGATCATTGATTTTAATTGAAATGGATGGATGAGATTGTGATCCAAGTGATGTGTGTAGTTAAAATGTGGGCCATTGGATTCAACTTAAATGTTATTTTGTAGATGGCTAGGATTGTGATCCATGTGGAGAGAGAGAGAGAGAGAGAGAGATAAAGAGAGAGAGATAGAGAGAGAGAGAGACTAGATTAAATGAATGGGGGAGGGGAGGGGGCGGCTGCTAGCTTAGATTTATTTTTTATTTTTTTTAGGGTTAGAAAATTAGGATAAGGAAAGTGGAGAAGGGTTTTTTTTACCATTGTTTTTAATTGAAATGGATGGTTGAGATGTTGGTTACTAGTGAAATTTTTCAAAAAAAGTTAATAAGTTTTAAAGAAATTAAAGTATATAAAAGAAAAAATTGTGACGGATAATAGCATATACTTTATAGGAAAAAATGCACCAAAAGTACCTGAACTATAGGGGTTGTTTGGATTTAGTAACTTATCTCTTTTTTGACCCATGAAAAGTACCTTAACTTTTTTTTTTGTGCAGCGGAGGTACCTATTGCTAACGCCGTCCACTTTTTGCCGTTAAGTTATCATGTGCCACGCACATGACGTCTTTCTTAAGGGCAAAAAGGTCAAAACACAATAAGGATAGTGTGATATCATTTCAAAAAATAAAGAGGTTAAAAGTAATTTTTCTAGTTTCAATTAACCCCCTTCCCCTTCCCCTTCCCCTTCTCTTTCCCAGTCCTAGCCAAACTGCCACCCACCACCGCTCATGTCCAGGAACGGCAGCCACCAACATCCAACACCCAACACCCAGCACTGCCCCTCACCACCGTCATTCACAGCCACCATCAAAATAACACCACCAGTCGGAACTAGCATCACCACCAAAATTGTAACGCCCGTCCTAATTCCTGTTAAATTCTTGTCTTGCATATTTATATGCTATTTTATTTGAGTTAATTATTTAACTAATTGAGCAAGTTTAGGTCCTAAGTGTTAAAAGTTGGAACTTTAGGGTCATTTGTGAAAATATAAAGTTCAGGGGCTTAATTGCTCAAATTGAAACTTTAAGGGCCTTTTTTGTTAAAAGTGAAACTTGAGGGGCCAAAGTATAATTCTTGAAACTTGCAAAGTATAAGAACCTTCTTGTTTTTCTGAGGATGATTATCCTCAAATTTCTTTACGTTCTCTGTCTCAGAAAAGAAAGCTATGGTTAAGTTTTACCCTATTCTCGATCACTCTCACTTAATTATGCCTCTGTTCGAAAATCCGACTCCGCATAAATGATCAGGGCGGTGAGTAGAGCATTTCCTGCCGAACAGAAATTAGTTTGGGTGAATTTGATTTCGGAGTAGGTAAGTCACTAGCTCCCTCTTGCTTGTAATAACATGCATATATGTTATTCCTGATACTTGTGCTTGTCAATTTCGTGTTTGGGGTAATTTTTGTGATACTTGTAAAATTGGGATAAAGAAAGTATCAGTATGTTCTTAGTTTGGGTTATTGAAATAAAAGGAAGTATCCTTAAAAATGTTCTCCTGAGTATTAGTATAATTATACTTATACTTTTGGGACGGTGAAATATTAACTTGATTAAATGTTTATATAAGTATATTAGAAAAATTATACTTATATTTGTGGGATGGTGAAATGAATGAAAGTATCCCTAAATGAGTATATTAGTATATTAGAAAATTATACTTAGACTTTTGGGACGGTGAAATATTGAAATGGAATAAAAGAAAATTATTCTATTATTTGTGGGACGTAAAAAGAATGAAAAAAATGAACTTGAAATAGTGTCCTGGGTATGATACTTCACTCCTAGGTACTCTTGGTATTGTGATTATGTTAGTAAAAGTATACTCCTACACTTGGGACGGACAATTGTAAGCCTGGGAAAGAAATGAGTGTTTGCTGAAATTTGCACCAGGCGCCCGTGATGGATAAAATCCACTGTGTAATAAAAATACCTTGCAAGTGTACAAGTGCCGAAGCAGCAGTATACAAAAGTAAGGGTCGAACCACAGAGACTCGTGGATAAACAAGTTGATTTAATTAATTTAAAAAGTAACCAGGGGGATTTTGATTGATTTTATTAAACTAATTTAACTAATAAGCAATGAAAGTAAACTAAATTAATAGGCAAAATAACGCAAAGATTGAATTCAAGATTTGACAACGAGATTCACGGATTGGGTTTCACAATACATTCACTTTATGCTATTTTTACTAATAAAGACATCAATATCATTCTAGGGTTCATTCAAAAAATCAAGTGTTGGGACGGTTTGGTGTACGATTTGCAACTTAAATATTCCTCTTTTATTATACTTCCAGTTACGTATATATAATAATCAAAGAATTCATGAAGATCAAAAGAATATATGAACCTAGATCCGTTTGATTTCAGTTACGTCCTCAATTGGATCTAAGAGGTAAAACAATGGTCAATGTATTAATGCCCGAGTTACTGTAGCAATAAATACCCACAAATTCTAGGGCCAAAGTATCTTAACATAAATCTGAAACCCTAGAAAGAATTACGAAAATTTTACCACTCTAGAATAATATTGAATTATGAATTAAGAACTATAGCATAAAGATCATGTATTGTTACTACCAACCGCAAATCACAAGAGAATTAGCTACTCATACTCATAATGATTATCACAAGAAAAGAATTAAAATTCATAAACCTGGATATTACGCTTGAGTAAATAAAACCTTCAATCTTGTTACAATCTTCAAAAACTAGAAATAAAGCATAAGAAAAACTAAAGGCTGTAGTCTAATATATATACTAGAGAGAAACTAGGGCCAAAAATAAGGAAAATAGGGTAAAAACCCGCTTTGGAGAGGAATCCCGAAAATCAGTGCGTAGGAGTGGGCGACCGCCCAGAACTGGTGTGGGCGACCACCCAAAGCATCAGTCTCATGTGCCGCCAATAAGTAAAAGTGGGCGACCGCCCAAGTGCCTGGAGCTGTATTTCTTCATTTTTCCTCTTTTCTTCACTTCCTTGACTAGGTTGACCACTGTTGACCTTTGACTTTGACTTTGACTTTGACTCGAGCAATTCTTGGTCTTCAACACTTTAAATCTCTAAGACTTTGCAATACATCAACATTACACTAAAAAGTGTCTCAAAACACACATAATCTCACAAAGTTCCTCAAACACAAATCGACCAAAATTACATCAAAACTATTCTAGATTACATCAAAAAGTCAATAAAATTAGTACGAAAATGTAGAGATAATACATGTATAAACCGATCCATCAAATTCCCCCACGCTTAGACCATTACTCGTCCCAGAGTAATATTCCTAACCCCACATCTAAGCACCGGTCTATTAAGCGTAGCATGGAGGAAAATAACACCTAATATCCTCTACATCTCCCATCCAACAAAGTCAAGAACAAAACCACTCGGAGTGTAAAGGACAAAACCACTCGGAGTGTAAAGGACTCCGCTCCTTATAACTCCCAAGACAAACATAAGACAATGGCCCTAATCGATATCATACCAATGATAGGAACACAAATACACATATCCGATTAGGGCCCACTCATAAAAGCTAGGGGGACTAAAATGTCCTAGGTTTCCCCCACGCTTATCTTTCACTACAACATCGCTCAAACAGAAATCAAAGCTAGGGTGAAATTCCTAACAATGATTTACCTCATAATAAGCTCCAACGCCCCCTTATGACTCCCAAAACAAAAATATGAGGCTTTTCTATCCTAACTTCTCTAACCAAGCCTCCTACTCCAAAATGAATCCTACCCGGATCTCCGAACCTCCCTTAGGACGCCACGCCGGTGAAAACATAAAAACCACTAAATTCTTCACCTTTTGCCTAGGCGCCCTTTCGGGTTTTCACCTAGCCTCTCTTTTCTTTTCTCTTTATTTATTATTATTATTTTTATTTTTTTTTTGAAAACTGAAAACAAATAAAAACATAACTAACGATGATGTGACAACAACCAATAACATATACCCCATACCCCCACACTTAAAACATGCATTGCCCCCAATGCAGAAACAATAAAAACACTAGGGTAGGGGTACCTCCAACCACTACAGGGGCGGACGAATGAAGTGGTCCCACGGACCACTGGAACTGGAACTGGCTCCAAACTGCTTCTGCGGCTGCTGCTGGTCGGTCCAAGTTGGGCCATCCCAAACCATGTCCGAGGCCCTCAAGTATGGCATCTGCGGCTGCTGAGGGTAGTAATGCGGTGGATACTCCTGATCTGGACAAAACCTCCTCATCATCCTCTCCCGGTAATAACTCTGCGCCTCAAACTCTCTATCCAATCTATCCTCCATCCAGTACATTGATTCCCCTAGATTATCCACTCTCTCTTCCATCCGATCTTGCCACATGACATTATGATACGAGTCATCTCGGACCCTTTCGGACAAGTGCTCATAATCTAGTCGCATTCCCCTCAAATCATCCCTCAACCCCGTCATCAACGGGTCATGTTCATCATTCTCATATTCCTCATCTTCATCATCTTGATCCTACTCATCCATCATAGGATCCGGACCCTGAGATGTACTTACATCCGACTGCCTTCCACTTCTTGAACTCCCACCTGAACCCCTTTCAAGGAATTTCTTGTCAATTGCAGTGCCCGGAAACAAATCTCTCGGGACTTGCAACAAATCCACCCGAACTATCCCAATCAAACCAGTGATCAACAGAGGGAAGTTGAAATTTGACTTACTCATGTTCTGAACCGTGTGGTAAATCTCATCCCGAATGATTCTCCCCGTATTTATTTTCTCCCGATTCAACACACAATGCATCAACATTGCTCGTCTCCAATGGACCTCATTATAGTGCGAGGTAGGAAGAATTCGTTCACAGATGAACCTATGCATATATTTCATTTGCGGCTCCAAATCTCTCGCCATCATCACCACACCACTCTTCAAACTCATCAAATTCAACACCCCAAAAGTCGGCACTAGTGGTTGTAATCTGTTGCGGTAGTCCCCCTGCATTTGTCTCACCATGGAAGTGTAAACACAGGCACTCCGATCCACACTATCAGACATCTCAAAATATTCATTAATCACCGTGCTCTCATACGAAACGTTCGAGCCCCGCACATGCGATTCCCCCGTATTGCCTAACTCATAAATGTTCGCATAGAACTCCTTGACATACTCTGAGACCCCATTCTCAACCGGGTGAGCGGCTAGTTTCGCCCACTTGTACCTAGTGAAGATACTATTCAAACCCAAGTCTTTCTTTTTAAACTCTTTCTCTACGTTACACTGCTTCCGAGAATGTTTATTGTAAAAGCCCTCCGCTTTTCCCCCCACAAAACGGGTTCGGTCAAAATTTGCTTGGGGAACTTCCCTTTGAGCGGCACGACCTCTAGCCATAAGCACAATTTACCAACTAAAAATGCTTTGCAGAACAATTTTAACACAACTAATCCTTACTTGGTCGCCGGAAAGTCGCCGGAGTTTGGCCGGAAAATCTCGCCGGAATTTGGGAAGATGACCGGAGAAGATGGAGCTCAACCACACGAACACTTTTGCCTTCTATGGCTACCTTTAAAATCCCCTTGATAATGCCCAATTTAGCCTTTGTTTGTCGAATGCAAATTTTCACCCAACTTGGATTTCACCGGTTGTTAATGGAGTTTGAAGGTTGAAAATTGGAGGGGTGGGGCGGATTTGAGAGAGGAGTAAGAATTTGGGGTGGATTTTGAGAGATTTGATGATGAGAGAAAGAATTTTTAGAGAGAAGGTAGAGAATTTCGAATGTTAGAGAGCGAGGGGGTAAGAGAGGGTTAGGGTTCTTGAGAGAGAAGGGGAGAGAATGGGTCAATTTCATTCCAAAAAACCCGGCTGGGCAACTCAAATCCGTCAAGTGGGCGGCCGCCCAAGACTAGAGTGCGCGACCGCCCACTTCATCAGTCTCATATCCTTTTCTTTTTTTCTTTTGCGCGACCGCCCAGATAGTCCTTGCGCGCCCGCCCACTTCATCAGCATGTTTCTTTCGTTTTCATCCCAAGTGGGCGACTGCCCAGAAACACTATGGGCGACCGCCCAAGATGCGCTTCACAATTTTTTTATTTTTTTTTACTAGTCGCCGCAAAAACTCCATTGGGTGGGTCCAATATGCTGCACATCACCACAAACAAACAACCAAGCGTAATATCCTTTATGAAAACAAGAAAATGACTCAAAAATAAAAATATTTTTAGAGGGTGACACTATTTACACTCCCCTATAAACCCACAAACTCAGAGAGATCCATGAAGGATGACACGGACTAACTTTTGACCGCACTTTCGTTGCCTACGTTCCCCCTAGGACATAAGGGGCTCAGGTCACCGTAGTTCGAACCGACCCAGAAATAAAAGACACGAAAGCAATAATGGTTTTTTTTTTTTTTTTTTTTTTAGAGTTTATGAATACCACCACCCCCAAACTTAGAACATGCTATGTCCTCATGGAAAAAAAGATAAACATTCTCTCAAGCTAAGAATGATGATAGACTGAAATAAAAGAAAGCAAATACAATGATACCTGGTTGGGTTGCCTCCCAACAAGCGCCTTTGTTTCAAGTCGATGGCTCGACATGATGCTTCAGAAATCCTAGAATTCAATATCCGGATCACCCAACGTGATCATGTCTAAGTCCACCATGTCTTCAAGAGTGTGGACCCCTTCATAATATGGTTTTACTCGATGTCCATTGACTTTCAAAGTTGTTCCATTTGTCAAATCTTTAAGCTCCATAGCTCCATGAGGGAACACTTGTACCAACTCAAACGGACCCGACCACTTGGACTTTAACTTGCCCGGAAACAACTTCAACCGGGAATTAAAAAGGAGAACTTTCATACCCGGAAGGAGAGTTTTGGATTTCAAATGTTGGTCATGATACCGCTTGGTGCGTTCCTTATACAATTTCGCACTGTCATAGCTTTCTTGTCTCATCTCCTCCATCTCATCAAGTGCTAATATCCTTTTCTCCCCCGCTTGTGTCAAATCTATGTTGAGTTCTTTGATAGCCCAATATGCCTTGTGCTCTAGCTCAACAGGAAGATGACATTCTTTTCCATAGACAATCCGGTACGGGCTCATCCCAATGGGTGTTTTGTATGCTGTACGGTATGCCCACAGTGCATCATTCAATTTCAAGGCCCAATCCTTTCGGTTAGGACGCACTATTTTTTCTAACACCCCTTTAATTTGTTGGTTACTCACCTCCACTTGACCCGAAGTTTAGGGATGATATGCCGTGGCCAACTTATGTACAACCCCATACTTTTTCAACACATCATTGAACATCTTGTTGGTGAAGTGAGTCCCTTGATCACTAATGATCGCCCTTGGAACTCCATACCTGCTGAAAATACAATCACAAACAAACTTGCAAACAACATTAGCATCATTAGTGCGGGTTGGAATTGCTTCCACCCATTTTGACACATAATCGACTGCCACAAGAATGTAAAGATAACCATGAGATGGAGGAAAAGGACCCATAAAATCAATGCCCCACACATCCAAAATGTCAACAATTAAATTATTTTGGAGGGGCATCTCATCTCTTTTTCCTATACTTCCGGACCTTTGACATCTATCACACCCCACACAAAATTCCTGAGCATCTTTAAATAAAGTGGGCCAATATAGCCCCACTTGAAGCACTTTCCTAGCGGTCTTTTGCCTACTAAAATGACCCCCACATTGGAGTTCATGGCAAAACCTCAACACACTAGCCTGCTCATGCTCAGGAATACAATGCCGAATAATCTTATCTGGACACACTTTCCACAGATAAGGGTCATCCCAAATGTAATGCTTCACATCCGACTTAAACTTTCGTTTTTGGTCGTAAGTGAAGTGTGGTGGCATCAAGTTAGTCACCAGATAATTCACGAAATCAGCCAAGGCTCTTGGACATGTAAAGCAAAAAGTTGCTCATCCGGAAAATTTTCATTAACCGGAATCGCCCCATCAATTACACTCGTGAAAGTGAAGTCCTCAAGCCTAGATAAGTGATCCGCCACCACATTTTCGGTCCCCTTATTATCTCTAATCTCAATATCAAACTCCTGCAGTATGAGCATCCACCTAAGAAGTCTAGGTTTAGCATCCTTTTTATTCAACAAATATTTTAATGCAGCATGATCAGAATAGACAATTACTTTGGATCCAAGCAAGTAAGAACAAAACTTTTCAAGAGCAAACACAACTGCTAAAAATTCATTTTCAGTGGTAGTATAATTCAGTTGTGCATCATTTAAAGTTCTACTTGCATAATGAATCACATGAGGTAATTTGTCCACTCTTTGCCCCAACATAGCCCCAATCGCAAAATCAGACGCGTCACACATGATCTCAAAAGGTAGAGACCAATTGGGGCTAGACAAAATGGGGGCACAAGTTAATTTTACTTTCAACAAATTAAATGCTTCCAGGCATTCTTGGTCGAAGATGAACTCAGTATCCTTAGCGAGCAAGTTACATAAAGGCTTACAAATTTTGGAAAAATATTTTATGAAACGCCTATAAAAACCCGCATGGCCCAGAAAACTTCGTACACCTTTAACCGACCCAGGGGGAGGTAATTTAGAAATCACATCAATTTTTGCTTTGTCAACCTCAATCCCCTTACTAGATACCAAGTGTCCTAACACAATACCCTGCCTCACGAGAAAATGACATTTTTCCCAACTAAGGGTCAAATTTGTCTCACAACAACGTTTTAAAACCATTGTCAAATTCTCTAGGAACCCATCAAAACTATCACCAAACACAGAGAAGTCATCCATGAAGACTTCGACACATCTTTCTATCAACTCAGAGAATATGGAGGTCATACACCTTTGAAAGGTCGCAGGCGCATTACATAGCCCAAAGGGCATCCTCCTAAAAGCAAATATGCCAAAGGGACAAGTAAAAGTCGTCTTGGCTTGGTCCTCTGGTGCAATGGGAATTTGGTTATATCCCGAGAAACCATCCAAGAAACAGTAATACGCATGTCCAGCTAACCTCTCTAATATCTGATCAATAAAGGGCAAAGGGAAGTGATCTTTCTTTGTTGCAACATTAAGTTTGCGCAAATCTATGCACATTCTAGCCCCAGTCACTTCCCTAGTAGGCACTTCCTCACCTTTCTCATTAGTGGTGACAGTGTAACCCGAATTTTTCGGAACAACTTGAACCGGGCTCACCCACTCACTATCAGCGACGGCATAGATAATGCCCGCATCTAACAACTTTAGGACCTCTTTCCTAACTGCCTCTTCCATGTGAGGGTTCAACCTCCTCTGTCTTTCTCTAGATGGCTTAGCACCATCCACAAGATTAATTTTATGCATGCACATGGAGGGGCTTATGCCTTTTATATCTGCTAAGGACCACCCTATGGCCGACTTGTGCCCACAAAGCACTTTTATCAACTTGGCCTCTTGCTCTAGGGTCAAATCAGAGGCAATTATCACTGGCAAAGTCTCACCCTCCCCAAGAAAAATATACTTTAAATTTGAGGGGAGGGTTTTCAGCTCAAGAGCTGGAGGGATTACAATAGAAGGCGCCGACTTCTCATTGAAGTGGCCTAGGGGGTGAAACAGGCCATCACTAGGATGGTGTTCGTCGGCCTTTTCCACAGCCATCAGTTGAACATCCGCATTATCCCTAAGTTTCTCACCGCGAATTGACAACAAAGACTCTAACTCCTCACAATCTCTCTCATGCCACAAGACTTCACTCACACAATCCTCAACCACATCAACACAATTACATGACTCATCATCTATGGGACTTTGCATGACATCAAACAAAAATATTTTAATTTTCTCATTAGCCACACACATAGACAAAGTCCCATCACCTACATTAATGATGGTATTGGTAGTAGCCATAAATTGACGCCCAAGCAATATGGGAGAATCCTGACTATTCCCAACACCATTTACAGTCTCAAGCACCACAAAGTCCACAGGTATAATTAAATTGGCTACCTGCACTAAAACATCCTCCACAATTCCCAATGGCCTCTTGATTGAATGATCGGCCAGTTGCAAGGTCATAGTGGTGGGTTTGAGCTCAGGTAAACCCAACTCAAGATACAAATGATGGGGCAACAGATTAATGCTAGCACCAAGATCTAACATTGCCTTCACCTTTTTAGAGTCCCCCATAGATATAGAAATATTAAAACTTCTGGGGTCCTTCAATTTAGGTGGGAGGTTCTGTTGTACCACAGCACTAGCACTTTCTCCCATAATAAACTTCTCCTCATTCCCATACTTGGGTTTCCTGGAATTTAATTCTTTGAAAAACTTAGCATAAGCTGGAATATTTTTGATGACATTCAACAATGGGAGATTAATGTTCACTTTTGAAAACATGTCATACAAATCGGACATTTGTTTATCCAGCTTGCTTCTCATAAATCTACCAGGAAATGGTACGGGAGGTACATATGGCTTGGGGGTAGGAGAATCAGTAGTAACAGGAATTTCCCCCATGCCATTAGTACTCTTAACAACAACATTCTCCACAGGAGTCTCAGAGGGTATAGAAGAAAAAGGAGTAGAAAGTACCTCATTACTTACGTATTTGCCATTTCTAAGAGTCATGATGGCCTTGGCTTGCTCCCCTTGACTTGGGAAAGTTCCCGGTTTATGCCCTTACTGCCCTTCAGCTAGTTGACCAATTTGGGTCTCCAGCTTTTTGTTGACAGCTTCCTGCTGCTTCATCATCATCTTCATTTGCTGTTGCTCTTGCATAATAGACCTCATCATCTCCTACAAAGATTGCTTGGGTTGCTGTTCTGGATTCCCTTGTGGGGGAGGAGGATAGAGAGGTTTTTGTTGAAATTGGTGCCCTTGTTGAAACTGGTTCCCTTGGTTGCCCCTCCATGACAAATTCGGGTGATTCTTCCAATCTGGATTATAGGTGTTAGAATACATACCACCTTGATTCTGTCGTGGGGGATAACCTTGCATTGCATTAACCTGTTCAGACTCACACTGCTCAACAACTTGGCAAACATTAGTAGCATGAGTGTTAGGACCACAATTAGCACAAAAATCAGATATAACATTAGCACTTGATGAACCCATATTCATGTTAAATTTTGCCAAATTTTGGTTCATCAAGGCTACCTGTCTAGCAAACTCATCTACACCACTTAATTCATGCACTCCCCTAGATTTCCCTCTAGAGCCTTTTTCTTGAGAATTGGCTCCTAACATCTTAAATAAATCTTGAGTTTGAGCCATAGTTTTGGCTCCTAAAAAGCCACCTGCTGCATTGTCGACCATAGCTTGGTCAGCTGCAGTCAAACCCCCATAAAATGTTTGATGTAAAAGGGCCTCAGGAAAAGCATGATGAGGGCACTTCACTTGTAAAATTTTAAATCTATCCTATGCCTCATGGAATGGATCACCTTGATCTTGAGTAAATCCTATAATTTTCTGTCTAAAGGTGGCCAAAGTGGTATGTGGGAAAAATTTCTTAAGAAAAATATCGTGCAACTCATCCCAAGTAGTAATACTTCTAGCAGGAAGTAGCAGTAGCCAAGTTTTAGCTGCCCCTTGAAGAGCAAATGGAAAGTATTTAAGCCTTAATTGTTCGTCAGTAACCCCCTCCTTGACTGGGAATCCCGACACAATCATCATATATTCTCTTAAAAAGTTCAAAGAATCCTCACCGGGAAGACTCTGGAACTTAGGCAACTGACTAAAATAATGGCCCTTTGCCTCATAGGTTTTAGCTGCATCAGTCAAGACAATGCACGACACTGATTTGTCGACCTTGGGCCTAGCATATTCTTTCATTAAAGGATTAGCCATCACTATTTAAATTTCTTCTCCCTCGGTGGAAGAAGTTTCCAATTCACTTAAAACTACCTCTGTCTCGGTGACAGAAGCTTCAGATTCAGACTCACTAATAGAGGGAACGCCCCCTATCAAGTCTATCGATATTATCGTTCAAAGGGACCAACTGGGGATCCAATGAACGTCTACCAAACATACACCGATTAAATGAACTTGTAAATCACAACAAGTCCCCGGCAACGGCATCAAAAACTTGATGGATAAAATCTACTGTGTAATAAAAATACCTTGCAAGTGTACAAGTGCCGAAGCAGCAGTATACAAAAGTAAGGGTCGAACCACATAGACTCGTGGATAAACAAGTTGATTTAATTAATGTAAAAAGTAACCAGGGGGGGATTTTGATTGATTTTATTAAACTAATTTAACTAATAAGCAATGAAAGTAAACTAAATTAATAGGCAAAATAACGCAAAGATTGAATTCAAGATTTGACAACGAGATTCACAGATTGGGTTTCACAATACATTCACTTTATGTTATTTTTACTAATAAAGACATCAATATCATTCTAGGGTTCATTCACAAAATCAAGAGTTAGGACGGTTTGGTGTGCGATTTGCAACTCAAATATTCCTCTTTTATTATACTTCCAGTTACGTATATATAATAATCAAAGAATTCATGAAGATCAAAAGAATATATGAACCTATATCCGTTTGATTTTAGTTACGTCCTCAATTGGATCTAAGAGGTAAAACAATGGTCAATGTATTAATGCCCGAGTTACTGTAGCAATAAATACCCACAAATTCTAGGGCCAAAAGTATCTTAACATAAATCTAAAACCCTAGAAAGAATTACGAAAATTTTACCACTCTAGAATAATATTGAATTATGAATTAATAACTATAGCATAAAGATCATGTATTGTTACTACCAATCCGCAAATCATAAGAGAATTAGCTACTCATACTCATAATGATTATCACAAGAAAAGAATTAAAATTCATATACCTGGATATTACGCTTGAGTAAATAAAACCTTCAATCTTGTTACAATCTTCAAAAACTAGAAATAAAGCATAAGAAAAACTAAAGGCTGTAGTCTAATATATATACTAGAGAGAAACTAGGGCCAAACATAAGGAAAATAGGGTAAAAACCCGCTTTGGAGAGGAATCCCGAAAATCAGTGCGTAGGAGTGGGCGACCGCCCAAAGCATCAGTCTCATGTGCCGCCAATAAGTAAAAGTGGGCGACCACCCAAGTGCCTAGAGCTGTATTTCTTCATTTTTCCTCTTTTCTTCACTTCCTTGACTAGGTTGACCACTGTTGACCTTTGACTTTGACTCGAGCAATTCTTGGTCTTCAACACTGTAAATCTCTAAGACTTTGCAATACATCAACATTACACTAAAAAGTGTCTCAAAACACACATAATCTCACAAAGTTCCTCAAACACAAATTGACCAAAATTACATCAAAATTATTCTAGATTACATCAAAAAGTCAATAAAATTAGTACGAAAATGTAGAGATAATACATGTATAAACCGATCCATCAGCCCGCCCGCGTGACCACCGAGCCCCCGCCCGGTCTCCTGTTTTAACAAAAAGTGTTTTAAATCCCCAACAAAATGAAATGAAACCTTACCCCTCCTAAGGCATATGGCCTTAGTATAAGATGTCCTAGCAAGTGTATATGTACCTTTTGGGGCATTAGAACTTGGTCTTGAACATGAGTACTCATAGAATTAAAATAAGGACTTGAGCCTAAAAGTAAGAACTCTTTTAATTGTCTTGAAAATGCTATGAATAAGCACTAATGTGTTATATGTGTTTTGAAACCAATGTTTGTGTACCTTAGGGGCACTAGAACAATGTCTTGAGCTTGAATATCCAAAGTATAGGATTAAGAACTTGTAAGTATGAGATGTATAACTCATCTACTTAGCTTAAACTTGAAATATAAGACAATTAAATTTTGTACATGACTTGAATAACCAAAGATTGGAATAATAACTTGAGTATAAGATAATTAATTTTTGTACATGTCTTGAACATCCAAAGAATTGGATTGAGAGTTTGAATGTAAGATGATAAAATCTTGTACATGACTTGAAACCAATACATGTGTATGGTAATGAACTTGAAAGTGCTATGAACAAGCACTAACGTGTTAGAACTATCCTTGATGTGTATGTGCAAATCTTGCACATAACTACTTGATAGAATGTGCTTGCTGACTACTTGATACTTGGTATTAATAACCAAAGAGTTAGAATATGGAACTAGATAGAGAATGATCAACTCTATTACATACTCGAATTTAATACGTGTGTATTGAAAGTGATATGGACAAGCATTAATGTGTTATTCGACTACGTGCTTAGAGTCTAAGATGTTGGGCTCTACTTGAAAGTAAGGCTATCATGATAGACACATTAATGTGTTAAAGATTATATGAATATGTACATGCAAATATGGCATATGAAAAAGTGACATAGAATGATGTACCCTACTACTTGTTTGGGGTCTGTTACTAATAGACTCTAACTTGGATTGATTGTGTTACGTGGACACATTACGTTCCATTGTTATACTGATTTGTATTCGCAAATATTGCATACGTGTACTGGTATTTGGTGAGCACATGATTACATGGTTCATGAAGGACTGGTCCACTACTTTTGGACTTAGTTCTATTCTCGTTAATTTTGGTGAGCACATAATTATATGGTTCATGAAGGATTGGTCCACTACTTTTGGATTAGTTCTCACCCCGTTCCTTGTTTATTTGTTTCACCCCCCCCCCAGGAAAGCAAGTGGTAATACGTTGTGAGGCTCGACTTAGCAGGGGCCTACTTGGCAGGTTGTTCTTGTTGGGGATTTTTATCCTTTCCAGTTTTTGGTGAGGACGATTTTGTATCAGTTGTTTAGACTCAGTATCTTGGGTAGACTTGTATAGTACTTGTATATAACCACATTTGGTTTAAATTTCTTGGTATAGAACTTGTGGTGAGCTATTTTAGCTCGTTTCTCTTGAGTATATATGATACCAGTTGATTTATTCAGGTGTCATTCCCATTTTTTCGCTTCTTGTTAGTTACGCGCACCAGGTTCGAGGTTCCATTATAGAACCCCAGGACTTGGGGTCGTGTAAAAAATCATCAGGAATTAAAACAAAAAAAAGTCCAAGAATAAACAATGTACAAACCCAGATTTTACAATCCTTCAACCCCCCCCCTCCCAAAAAAAAAATCAAAATCAAAATCAGATCTGACCTTAGAAAGCATCAATATCTGATTTATGCTTGCAAGCATAAACCCTTCTCCATTTTCATCCTCATCACCTTTCTCTCTCTAAAACCCCTCTTTTTCTCTCTCTAAAAACACCATTCTAATGAGTTCATACAATTCCACCCCAAATTTCGACAACCTCCTCCTCCAATCCCTAATTGGCAGGCTCCAACTCCGGCCGGAATCCCCGCTCCAGGCCCCTCCCTTCCTTAAACAAACCCTAGAAGACCTCTTCCTTGAAACCATCAACAAACTCTCCGGCTCCGAAGACGACGGTGATGATGATGAAGACGGGACCGACGGCAGCAAAACCCAACTCGCGAAAGAGGAATCGAAGCTCGAGAAGGAGATTATTAAGACGATTCTTTCAGGAGGCCATTGATGAAATTTCAAGCTTTGTTCTATAATGGAGGATTTGTTTTGGCTATGATTTTGAAGTTGTGGGAGAGAGAAATTCGATTTGTGGCGTTTATTGAAAGAGAGGTGCAAGGGGTAAGAGTTCAGATAGGGGTGGGGGTTCGGATGGGGGTGGGGATGAAAGGGGGAGAGGTAGAAGTGGTTGGGATTCATTGGGGTTGTCATTGTTAGAACTGGGAAGGGGAAGAGGAAGGGGGAGGGGGTTATTTGAAAGTAAGAAATTTATTTAAACCCCTTTGTCTTTGTAAAATGTTCTCACACTATCCTTGTTATGTTTTGACATTTTTACCCTCAAAAAATTAGTCATGTGCGTGGCACATGATAACTTAACAGCAAAAAGTGGACGGCGTTAGCAATAGGTGCCTCCGGTGCACAAAAAAAAAAGTTAAGGCATTTTTCATGGGTCAAAAAAGAGATAAGTTACTAAATCCAAACAATCCCTATAGTTCAGGTACTTTTGGTGCATTTTTTTCCTACTTTATATATATATATATAATTGACGGCTACAGAATAAGAAAAGTGTTTAAATACCCCTAGCGCAACTAAAACGAAAACCTTAAACCAAACAAAATAAGGAAATAAAATCCGAAATTAAAAATAATTGTTTTGAACATTAAAAGGCTGTTTTCGAGCCCTAAACAGTCTCGGATGCCCGAAAATCATCGTACGTCATGACAATTTATGTGTCTTGTTCGTGGCGAAATTCCCTTTCCGAATAGTACTCATAATAGCCATTCTGAGCCGAGACGACCAAACAGCAAAATCCTACCGCAACTTCGTCGATACGATCCGCGAACCTTCCTACATCACAATACATCATATACCATATATTATGTAGCATATACTCTTACCCTATATCATATACACCATGTACCCTTACCTTATACATACCCAATACACCATATACCATCCATATACTCTATACCATACCATATGCTATATAACATCATGTACCCTATATCATATATACATCATATACCCATACCATATATCATATATTATATAACATATTGTTGTTTGTGGTAATTCTTAAATACTTTTTAGAAAACTAATTGAAATTGAGTAATAGTTAACTGGAAATTAGATGAGAGCAATGAGAGTACGAATACTAGAGACAAAAGGGAGAGAGAATAGAGAGAAATAAGGTGTAAATAAAATAGGATGAGGGAGGTGATATTTATAGTTAGTAAAATAGTCAAAAAATAATATAAAAAATTCGGTCTCGGTTAGATTTGTAACGGAAATAAATGGTTAGTTTGAAAAACGGGCATTTCGAATGGGCGGATTTTGTATTTCAATTTTCCAAATAATATATGAATTCAAATAACTTTATACTTTAAAAAATTTATATTTGATATCCGTCTATCAAAAAATGTATACTATTTGCTTAAAAAATTAAATTATGACCAATTAAAATAATTAATTAACATTTTAAGTGTGCCCCATATTTTTATCATATTTGGACTTACTTCATTTACGTTTGAGTTAGACTTAACAATTAGAGCTATTAATAATCATGCATTAAATTGTGTTTATTTAAAAAATAAAAATCTGTCGCTACGCCATCGTTATTCCGTCGCTAGATTAAAAAGATTTTTTTATTTATACAGCGACGGAAAACGTCCGTCGTTAAGAAATAAATGAATAATTTTACAAATCCATCGCTAAATTTAATAGAAAAAATACCAATTTTTTTTATTCATATAGCGACGGAAAATATCCGTCGTTAAAAATAAATGAATAATTGTACAAATTCGTCGCTATTCCGTCGCTAAATTTAAAAGAAAAAATATCAAATTATTTTTTTTATTCATATAGCGACGAAAAACATCCGTAGTTAAGAAATAAACTAATGAGCAACCCGTCGAAATTTGACGGAAATAATAAGGCTAACTAATTAAGAAAAACTGACGCAAGGCATTTTCATAGAAAAAGAGAGTGTCTTAAAACTATAGTTTGACATTAAAGTTGGGTATCCACTCATTATGATGAAAAGGTGAACCGAAAAAATCAAGTTATTCCACACAATTATATCTCTTCAATTATCAAGATTCAGTAGCTCAAGAATTCAATAGCTGAAATTCTTTCGTCATCAACTGTGTCTTGACTACATCATCAATCATTCAACAAATAAAATTAGTCTACTATTACCATCACCAACATAGAGATGAGCATGGGGATTTTCAAAACCAACAGCTAACTCGGGAAAAATTTGCCGACTAACCTGCACGTTAAGAAATTACAGAAATCTACAGTTACAGAACATAATTAAGAGTCTTTTCTTGCTGCACACAGAAAAGCGAAGTCATCACTTACATCAATGACCATTTTATCTATTTCATATATATCGATCAACTCTACAGAGCTGTAGCGAGCAATCTCCCTAAGAACTCCACCATCTCCGCCACCTATGACCAAAACCTACATAGAGAACACTGAGTCATTTAAGACATGGTAAAGGGAAGGGAAGGGCATTTGAAATAGCATGATATGTGGAAATGAGCCAAAAAACACCCAAGTTATTACTGAAATCAGGTAATATAGTAACATATTAAAAAAAAAAAAAAAAAAGTAAAACATCCATCAGAAGTGTATACTAACTATGGTATAGATTAGACCCAATTAAAACTATGAAAAACAATCCTCAAGGTTGAAGAAGATTCATAGACAACAATGATTGCATCTCACAGTTGGCCAAAATTGACTGACAAATAAGGAATGCCGCTCAACGAAACTTTTTCTTTACTTTTTGTTCAAAAGGACATAAAATACTAAGGACAACATATTATAATGATAATTTTGAATCCATCAACTTCATTACACAACAATTTTCAGGAATAAAAAATTAAGGAGCATCAATCCGAACTAACATTTACAATCGATTAGAACTTTATACTTAATGTCCATATATTCTTCAAAATGATTCCTTTCAACAAGAAAAGCAAGAAATCATCACCACATGATCAGTACTATGTACCTTCGACTTCAAAAAATTACTTGCATTAAAATTATCTGTTTAGTAGTGAGATGTGAACTAAAATAATCTCAATATGACGAAAAAGATGAACTTCATTTAAAATCAGATTAAATACTATGATCCTATGATCTTACAGACATCTTCAGGATTATGCCATGGCAGATCACTCAAACAAAACAGCAAATTTGTACCTCTCAAAAATGCAAACAACATTAAAGTAACTAAGAAATGGCCTTAGCCCCAAGCCTAGGCATATGTAAAATGAAAGGATCTTGGCTTAAGTGAAGTGAAGCAAGGAGCTGAGTTTTGGACATAGTCAGACTTTAACAGCAATGTCTTTAACCAACCTAAACCACATGATCTATCTCCTAAGTATTTACCAATTTCTCTCACATGGCATAGATCTTCTGGGAGATATATGCCAGCCTGTTTTCTACAAATATAAAACAAATTGTATGAGTTCCAACTTTTAAGTGTGAACAAACTAAAAAGACAACAGGAAATAATATTCAAAGTGGAATTTTATGAAATGAAAGAGGCAATCTTGTAGTATCTTTACATTGAATAATAACCCTACTTATAGATGCTATGGTAAAGGAATAATCAAATCAAGAAAGTGAATTGCAAATTGAATGCGTAAAACTACAAAATTCAAGTTCAAGAAGTAATCTAGCACAATTCAAACAGATGATGTTTTGACTGAAGACTACATACCCATGGAAGGTAAGCCGCTGTAAAAGTAAAGAGGCCCAAGAAACTCATATGAATAAATGGATTTTGCTCGCTCTAGACGTAAACATGCAGACTAAAAAGGTAAAAGAGGGGGGCATCATCACTATATTGGTACATTGACACTCAATTTAACCATGCAATACATGGACGCTCCCCCCCCCCCCCCCCCAAAAAAAAAAAAAGAAAAAAAAAACAACGTAGCTAACCATCATAAATGTCATTGAGTTACTGAGGAAAATTATCTTGGCAAATGAGAACCCTTGCTGAATTTAAAGAATGGATTAATCAAAGTTGTGACTTTGATAGCAGAGCATTTTTCAAATTTAACTTAACAATCTTTATTTAAGAAAATAAGATATATATATATATATATATATATATATATATATATATAGAGAGAGAGAGAGAGAGAGAGATATATATATTTATATATAGAGATATATATACTTTATACATCAACACTGATCGATAATCATTCCTAGACTGGAATGGAAAAAGAGAAAGAAAAAGAAAATTGGACCAATGTAGTTATCCTCAACATCAGCATATATATAACCTAAACTCGTATATTCAAGAAGTTCGGGCAGCAATTTTGAGCGGATTTTCACAACTAAATCTTCTGTTGGGTTCATTCAAAGTATAAGAAAGATTTAATCTAGTCAAGTTATTGAGATCTTATAAGAAATTTAGCTTTGTTTAATCAAATATAAATATGTATCGAACACACAAAATGTTATCGAGGGGGAAATCAAAACTCTATTGGTACATTGAGACTTATTTTAACCACGATCAGTGTCGCGCTCCGAAAATTCTAAATTCCATAAATTTTAAAATAGCATAATATACATCTTCAAAATGCTAATTACTGAACCAGGCGCGTGAACTCTACTTTAAAACCAACCTAATAACATAAACATGTCGATGACAAACCACATCGGCTACGCAAAAGCCGGAAACATACTAAGTCACGACTAATGAAACTACACCTTAACGAGATTATAACTCGGAGACTATTCACAAGTACGGAAGAAGGAACGACTAATATCATATATACCCAACAGACAACAGTATTTAAATAACACTGTACAACCACGGCCTCACCACAAGAGAATATACAAAAGCTCCGTAGAGAAACTATCCCAAAAGAGTATAACCTGCTCCGAAAATTCCCTTTCAACATCAGATCTCACTGCGTACTACCTCTAGCTTTCCTGTAAACTAAGGAAAACAATTTTGAAAGGAACGGGGTGAGATAAATCTCAGTAAGTTACTAATGCAGCAACATGACATAATATTATGCATATAAACTGAATAACTGAATAACACATATTATACAACAAATGAGAGGCTCCCTATCGCCAACCGTCCCATACCGGTTGGAAATAACGACCAGCTCATCATGCAGCATACAAAGCTGAAATAAACACATAACAAAGGATACTGAGCCAAGGTTCTCCCAAAAGGATATAACAATCTGAACAACATCAACAGAGCCGCATCGAAGAGCAGCATCAACAGGGCAGCATCAAAGAGCTGAAGCAGGGGTTCCGGAACCAAACAACAACAAGAACAACGATGGGAAAATGACACAAAGTCATAACCCTAAAACGTGTAGCTAGAATGCCACACAAGGGAGCTAGCTCATCCCAACAACACAATCAGGAAGGGGCATCCCAACCACACAATCAGGAAGGGGTAAAAAGGGGTTACCAGTGAAGAACATTATAATGAACTTGGCTCGAGTGCCATTATAATATTCATCACTGCCCGACTCAACCAAGTAAGACCAGCTGGACTTTAAACGAAAGCATATTTAGTATATGATTCCAAAATAGGGAACCATACCAAGTACATCATAAAGATGATAATCTGCTCATAAAGAGTCCAACAACCATGTGCTTTAGAAACATTTTCCAAACAGAGGATTTCACAGTAGGAAATCCGAACAATACCACATTAAGGATGTTAAATAAAACCATATCATACTTAGTCACAAATACACCCTGTTTATTTACAGTCGAACATTTCCTATGAGTTACTCATAAATAGTACCATGACTATGAACTCAACCATTTCTTTACATTTAGGATTCCCAAATACGGAATCCGAATAAATACACCATCAAGATGCTAAACAAATTCGTAGGCACTTAACCACCATTTCACACCTTACATCCATTTATAATCGAACCCAATTCCTAACACCCTTGTGTTCCACCACGCCTATCCATGTACCCTAGGATAGGACTCAAGACCTGAACATAAAATGAATCCTAAATCATTTAAATTGGAACACATTAGTTTTTTTCAGCAGACTGTGCGGCCGCCCACAACAGTCTGTGCGGTCACCCAAATACACCCTCCCAGGCTCAAAAACAATCCAGACATATGTGCGGTCGCCGGTCCTATTTGGGCGGTTGCCCACTCACGTCCGCCAGTGATATTTAATTCTTTAACACTAACTCTATTTCACCGTCTCAAAAGTACTATTACAACTTTCCCCAAATATTTATTTAATATTCTAACTCTAATTCACCGTCTCAAAAGTACTATTACAACTTCCCTCAAATATTTATTTAACATTCTAACTCTAATTCACCGTCTCAAAAGTACTATTACAACTTCCCCAAAATATTTATTTAACATTCTAACTCTAATTCACCGTCTCAATCAAAAGTACTATTACAACTTCCCCCAAATATTTATTTAACATTCTAACTCTAATTCACCGTCTCAAAAGTACTATTACAACTTCCCCCAAATATTTATTTAACACTCAAACTCTAATTCACCGTCTCAAAAGTACTATTACAACTTTCCCCAAATATTTATTTAACATTCTAACTCTAATTCACCGTCTCAAAAATACTATTACAACTTCTCCCAAATATTTATTTTACATTCTAACTCTAATTCACCGTCTCAAAAGTACTATTACAACTTCCCCCAAATATTTATTTAACATTCTAACTCTAATTCACCGTCTCAAAAGTACTATTACAACTTCCCTCAAATATTTATTTAACATTATAACTCTAATTAACCGTCTCAAAAGTACTATTACAACTTCCTCCAAATATTTATTTAACATTCTAACTCTAATTCACCGTCTCAAAAGTACTATTACAACTTCCCCCAAATAATTATGTTACATTCTAACTCTAATTCACCGTCTCAAAAGTACTATCATAACTTCCATCATATTTATTCAAGTTAAATTAATTAACCCAATCCTCACCCTCGGTGAGCGCTAGGGTTCGATCCCTCTCCTCGCCTCCTTCTGGCGTGGACATCGTCAAAAAAATATATTCAAGTAGCACAAATACTACTCACAAATCAACAATTACCACAAAAAGTATCATATATAATATGTATGAACATTTTTATAATTAAAGGGGGAATAGTAACTTACCTATTACGGAGAAAGTATCGATGAAAATATATTTTATTCGGTTAGAAACGATCTACTCAACACCCTCAAAATGGTAAAAATCGGATCACCAAATATTTCTTTAACATAACCCACAGCTCGCACTGTTCAAATGAAATCTACTGATTATTGTCTTGCTCTTACTTTGGTTCACTTTTTAGTGTAGTAAAGAGTGACCCTAGGAATGCTTTAAATACTTGCACCACCGAACCAATACAAAGCTTAGTCATAAAACAAATCTGAGCAATTCAATCCACGTCATACTAACCCAAACTGTGTATTGTTTGATGCCCATTTTCTTTCCACCTCCTGCCATTAAAATCATACTAATCCATTAACCAACTTTGCATCCAAGTAAAAATAAAATAATGGTCCCACTAATAATAATCAATTCTTGAAGGCAAATCCGTCCCACTATTTTCTTTTTCTATTTTCATTTTTTTTCTCAATCCGTCCCAAAATGACGTGCTTAAATTCGGGATGTTACAATCAGTGAACTAAGACCCAAGAAGTTCATATGAATAAATTGATTTTGCTTGCTCCAGATGTAAACGTGCAGACTAAAAGGGCAAAAGAGAGGGGGAAATCAGAACTCTATTGGTACATTGACACTCAATTTAACCACGATCAGTAACCTAAGACCAAGACATGAGAATCATCGAGAAACCAAACAGGAAGTGGAAAAAAGATGAACATACAAATGCATTGATTAAGTATATGAGCCAATAAATCAAATAAAAACATTAACATTATGATTAAAGAGCTTTACACTACCATTCGTTTTGGGACGGATGGAGTATTATATATTTAAAACTCAAAATGTGACTTAGTACTTTTGGAATGGATAAATAACGGTTTAGAGTATTACTCCATCCGTCCCAAAATACTTGTAGTTTAAAATAACTAAAACAAAAAGTACAATATTTATGTTTTAAAACAACTTAATAAAAAAAGTACAACACCCTAAGTGAATTATTGTAAGCATAAATGTTTATAAATTTAGGATTACCTCATAATTTTTGAAAAACTTTTTTATAGACCACATTAGTGGTCATATCGCTCGTTTGACCATCCTTTTCACAAATCAGCACTTTGAGCCCCTTTTTGCTTATAACTCTCGAGATTGCCACATAAACTGCCCGTGATTGAATACAGGTCGAGGAAGGTAAAGCCGAACATGAGAAAACGACTATCCATGACTCTACTTTATAGTCATAGCGAAGCAAACGACCAATGGGAACTGCCTACGTTGGAATTTGACAGGGAATTTTGTCAAATCTGACGGGCTCAACATCATTCTAGGCACAAACACCTTCATTCCAGTATTCTTTTCAGAAATCATTCTTGCTTCAACTCTATGTTTTCCTAGATTTGTAACTATCATTCTCGTTCCGTTGTATAATTCTGAAGCTTGATCAATGTTTCTGAGTAGCATGACTATATAACCAACCTTCAAACGTATGGAATGGTTCGGCAATCCCGAGCATTTAATCGTATTAAGAAACTCAACAGAAAATACATCCGCATGTCCAGCAAGATCTCTGTCCTCCTTGTTGATGCAATTTGAACTCATATATAACACTTCTTCACCAGGCAACAGTGACATCACATAATCATTGAAAGAAAAAATATCAATTTTTTTTATTCATATAGCGACGGAAAACATCCGTCGTTAAGAAAATATATCAATTTTTTTTATTCATATAGCGACGGAAAACATCCGTTGTTAAGAAATAAATGAATAATTGTACAAATCCGTCGCTAAATTTAAAAGAAAATATATCAAATTTTTTTTATTCATATAGCGACGGAAAACATCCGTCGTTAATAAATAAATGAATAATTGTACAAATCCGTTGCTATTCCGTCGCTAAAGTAAAAAGAAAAAATATTAAATTATTTTTAGTTATATAGCGACAGAAATTAGCCGTCGCTAAAGTTCCAATATTTTTTTATATATCCGTCGTTAATCTGTCGGTACGTTGTCGGAAAAAATGCGCGCACTTTTTTGGCGCCTTTATTACGACGGATTAGTGTCGGAAAATAGTCTGTTGCTAAAACGGTCGGTAATGTGGTCGTTGACAGCTTATCGCATATTTGTCGCTATTCCGTCGCTATTCCGTCATTTTTAGAGACGGAATAGCATCCGTCGCTAATTCCCATCGGTATTTGACAGTTTTCTTGTAGTGTTAAATTCCGTTGTGCATCTCACTCACTCACTTAGGCGCATTTCATTACGCTTATTTGTTAAAGTGCGCATTTGCAATTGAGTTTTCAAGGGTTCGAAAAGAATTTCAAAACAGCTATTCACCCCCCTCTAGCTATTTTTCATACACTTGTTTCCCTTTGGGACCAACAATACCATTTAGTGTTAGCAAAATGTTCTTCTACCATCTACAGGATATGATTATTATGAAGACATGGTCTTATGTCGAGCTTATCTGGATATTTCTCAATAGTCTACTATTAAAAAATACCAGAGCAATCAAACTGAACTAATAAAATGTACAGCGGAGGTTTGCGGTTTGGCTAAAGCGGATAGATAAAGAGTTGGGCGGTTTGACTTGGTTGAAAAACACTATGATGCACAAGATAATTAGAACTTAAAGATCAAAGGAAAACACAATTCATTTTTCTAATCATGTCATAGATGAACTTGTGAGAAACCACAAACATAAAAATAAAGAACACACCAGAAAATAAAAATCAAACACACCAATTTAGAGAGGTTCGTTCTTGAATGAACTACGTCCTCTACCTAGATGGTTAGTCTTGGATTTCTTAATAGCTACTAGACTTGTATTAATTTAAAGGAGCTTTTACAAGATTATAAAGATGAATCTAAACTCTAAACATACAATCTAACATATTAAAGCTATTCTAACAACCAGTGTTTTTTAATGGTATAATCTATGTGATCATACAATTCGGGTGTGTGTGTAAGAAACAAATCATATGCTCTAAAGATCTAAATGATGTTGAGCATAAGAAAACTTTCGATGTACAAGGCTGAGAAATGAATGGTTGTTTGGCTTGAAGCTTTTTGAAGAATTCTGAGTTTGCTAAGGAGATCTATGAAGGTTTGAATTTTTGGGGAAAATCTTCAAAGCAAACTTGAACACTTGGGAATTTTCTCTCTTGAAGCTCAGCAACCTTCATTGTTGAGAAACAAAGGCTATTTATAGTGAGAGCAGTCTTGTGACTTTTGGACAATGATCTGGTCCAAATCTTGATGGTACAACTGTTGTCAAAATCCTATTGGTTGAGCTGTCATTTTCGTCCTTTGTTTTGTCTTGTAGTCATAGGTAGTTGTAGCACTACTACCTGACATTATCCTTTGTTTCAGAGAAAGGACTAACGGTAAACATTTGAATCTACAGGATAAAACCGACATTCCTTGCAGAAACTCCAAGTTAACTCGAAGTTATTTGTCAAGTCATAAATCACTCCTTTATGGTTGTAAAGGGAATGTTTGTCTCAAGGAATAAATTACGACACTTAAATTCTTCAATAAATGCTATGCGGTTCCACTAAATGCTGGAGCGGTTCCATGAATGAACTTGAAGTGTGGTTTCATTGAAACTGCAGAACGCGGTTTTATGAACTAATGCGGCTCCATGCAGGCGGTCTGAATAATGCAGTACATGCGGTTTGAGTAACTAAACCGCTGAGGGACAAACTGATCATAACTCAGCCTATGACAAATAAAATCTAGAGATGAACTTATCTAAAAATTGAAGTATAAAAGTTCATTACATATTCTCTATAGTCCATAAAAAGACACGTGATATGGATCAATCAAATCAAGTAGGACGGTCTAACAATGAATCCTAACAATCCCCCCTATTTGATTGATGCCATTACTACACTATGATAAAGCAAAACATTGTACTTGGTAAGAACATGTTCAAATAAAATTTTCTTGAAACTGCATGCCCCAAGTCAATGCACACACTATGCTTAACCATAGATTCCTAAACTATTTAAAAGAAAAGGAAATGAAAAACAGATAAAAGGATTAATCATTCAGTTACATATATAAAGATATGATTTCAAGATCAGATATGCAAGTTTAAACTAAATGTTTAAAACAAATGCACACAAAAGATTTTTCTTGATGAACTTAGTGCATGAGTTTTGAAAAATGCAAGCATTGTTCCACAAACAAGCAGTTTGAATAAACAAAGTTTTAGAAACCGCAATGCAATGCATACTTCTCATTATAATTCACTTATAAAATTTGGAAGTTACAAGTACAAGAAATTATAAGAGGAAATGGAAAAAATGAACAAGCTAAAAATTACATAAGTAAACTATGCAGCTTGATCATCAGCGGCAGGATCCTTCACAGTAGCAGCTTCATCCGCTTATTGATCCTGAGTGGTTTCAGCATCTTGATCTCCACTAACAACATTTTGTTCTTCAGCCGCAAAGGTAGACGTGAACTCAAAGTCAGCGGCTTGAAGACGAATTAGAGCCGGTTTCTTCAAACATTTTCCCATGTTATCTATATTTTTGCTCAGAAGAATCGTACTGGCATTGAAAGTATATGATAACTTGGAAAAACTCTCTTCCAAAGATGTCAGCCTAACATCTACAGCATCCAGCTTCAAGTTGTATAGATCATTGTTGACCTTGACCATTTCTAGTAATTTGAACTGGTTGGAGAGAATTCCATCAATCTTCTTATCAAACTGCTGTTGTTTAGAGTATTCAGCTCTCTTCTCCCCCTTAATGGCATCAACAGCAGAGTATAACTCAGACTGAAGAGATTGCAGTTCAGAAACAAACCGAGAAGTAGAAGCCATTTGATGAGACTGAATGTTCCTAACCGCATCCACAAGGTCAGAATTTGTAGCATTGAAAGGTAAGAGTGGATAGGTTGGAATAGGAGGTAAAGGTTTTATCAGATGGGGTATAATCAGGCATATCATGTCGCGCCCCGACCCGTGGTCCTACTTGGCCCCACGTCCGGGACACGCACGGAAGACGTCATAAAACAATTTAAAGGAAATTTTTCGAAATAGACTTTCATAAAAAGGATCACACGACCAACACAACTACTTGAAATTTGACTTGAAGTCATAAAACAAACCAACTTTCACAACGAGTACTGAGCCACTTGGCCACAACTTTACTTACAAATATACAACACCGACATCTACTAAAAGAGATGATATAAAACTAAGTCACGGGTACACTACCCAAAAGGTGTTACATTTACATAATGTATCCTTTAACATACACACCACTTCCCAAAAGTCTTACCAAATATCCTCTTCCCGACGTCCTCCCTGTGTGTGAACTATCCCCTGGGCTCATTATCTAAAACGGTAAACAAATAAGGGGTGAGAATAAATCTCAGTAAGTTACTAAAATGAAACTACATTACATGCTTATATGATAAACATAAAGGAACAATGTCACAAATGATCATATAGCATATAGCACATAATATGAGAGGCTCCCTATCGCCAACCGTCCCATGCCGGTTGGAAATAACGACCAACTCATCATACAACACATAGTGTAGGAGTAAACACTCCTACGAGGATACCAAGCCAAGGTTTACCGAAATAACATGATCATCAGAGAAAACCATCTGAGAAAACCATCTGAATAACCATCTGAGAAGACCATCTGTCTGAAACCATCTGAGCAGCATAAATAGCTGAAGCCGGGATCCCGAAAACCAAACCATATCCAACAGAGCCAAAGTAACAACGGGCAGCATCAATAGCTGAAATAGGTTCCGGAACCATATAACATAACAACAACAATAGTGGGAGAAAATGACACAAAGTCATACCCCTAAATGCTCACGCGAGGGAGCGAGTTCATCCCATCCAAGGCCAATCTGGACTGAGGAAATCGGTCCAGTGGAAAAGCCTTATAGTGCACTTAACTGATGCCACTACAATGCCTTCCACCTCCACTCGATAACATCCCAAACCTGGGAAATAGGACCAGTGGAAAAGCCTTATAGTGAACTTGGCTAGTGTGCCACTATAATGCTTTCCACCTCCACTCGATAACACACAAAACCAGCTGGACTTTCAACAAAGAGCACAGTAATAAATACTTGCTAAAACAACAACCAAGGCATGATTCCATAGAAGGAAACCACACAAGCTCATCATAGAGAAGTAAACACGTTTTCACAATAATGTGCACAATCTTGACATTAAGTCACCACACAATTCATCTACACAATCACACTAAGTCAAACCCGATCACAAAGTACCAATTCTATCATTTTGATACCTCATAACAATTATCTAGGCATCCTAGGACATCGCCTAAGACCTAGCCCAATACTTAACGAAAAACAAACAAATTGTTAAAACTCAGACTGCTCGGCCGCTCTACTTACTTGACTCGGCCGAGCGGATCGGTCGAGTCCTTTACTTTGATCGGCCGCTCTCCTAGAACTCAACATTCGACAATAAGGGGACCGGCCGCTCTAATTTACTGACTCGGCCGCTCCACTGCAGAATGGCCAATTCCCAGGAAAAATCTAACAAAGTTCACTTTCATTACCAAGTTGTTACCCAATCCTAAAGCACAACAATATCATTATAACTTCACAACACTACCATACCAACCTTCTCTAGCATATACCCATAATAATAAAAGTTATTACTACTCCCTCCGTCCCAAATTTACAAGTATAATAAAAGTTATTACTACTCCCTCCGTCCCAAATTTACAAGTATATATAAAAGTTATTACTACTCCCTCCGTCCCAAATTTACAAGTATATATAAAAGTATACCAAAACATCATTTCACCACATATTAAGCATATATAGCATGATTATGACCATTTTAACACTTAAAGGGGGGATTAGTAACTTACCTATTTTTCGGAAACGAGTCAAGAAAATTATATTGTTTGGTAGATAAGATCTAATCAACTCCCTGAACATTTATATATAATTAAATTTGAAAATGGAGTAGTAAATAAAATGATAGAAAATTAACAAGACAAAACCTTACCTAGTTCTTCTTTCACCAACAATGGAGTTCAAGGTAAATTTGGGAAAGTAAATGGTGAGGGGAGGGGGTATGCGCAGAGAAGGGGGAGAGGGAGGGAAGTCATCAACAATTTTTATCCCATTTTCTCAATTAAATCCCTAGAGTTCTACTTTCAACACCCAAGCCCCTCAACTCAAATTTTCACCTAAGCCCCTATAGTTTCCTACTAACACCAAAATGACTTCCCAAATAAACTTTTCTACTAACACTTTAACTAACTCAAATAATCATATAAGATGTGAAATTCGTATATTATGATGCAACACATAAAATGCACACATAATTTTAAATTAAAATTCACAAAAATATAAAATAAATATAAAATGAATAACACGAATTTTGGGGTCGTTACATATCATCATCAGAAGAAGAAAACAATAAGATAGCATCAGCGGTCTGAGGAGGGGAAGATGAGGCAATGGGGGCGTTGGATTTAAGCCTAACATGAGCATCAGCAAGGTTCTCACCCATGAAAACATTTAAGGCTAATTCCAACTCAGATGGATCAAACTGAAGGAAAGAATAAGTTGGAATGACAATGGGTGCGGTTAGAGGAGGCCTAGGAAAAACTTGTAAGAATTTGGCAATGTTCAAAGGCATAGAAGGTAATGGAGCAGTGAAAGTATTAAAAAGAGAAAGGGGTAGAGATGTGATCAAACCGAAGGAGTGGCTGAGATGGAAGGTCAGGTTCGGCTAGGACCTGTGTAGCAATTGCTTCAAGCAACTCATCAACAGCACTTAACACAATCTTTTCTGCAACGACTTGAATCTCATCTAGAGGATAAATGAAGAAGGTAGGATTGCGGCTAGCCTTTTCTTCTATTCACTCGGATTTAATAGCGGCTTTGGCACACCCTTCTTTCAATTTCTTGGTCCTAAACCTCTTCAAGTACTGAGCCAAGTCTTCAGTTCGCTTTATTTTCTTCATTAGCAGTTGGACTGGTGATGGAAATGATGGTAGAACTGGAGAAGGAGTTCTTTCAGGAGATGAGTCAAAGTCAATCTTCATCTCAACAATTGTAGATGAAGAGTCATCATCCATTTTTTACAATGCGGCTTGCTCCTTCAACTTCTTGGTGAAACTGCCTTCTTGAGGTGAGTGATCCCTCTTTCCAAATGCATTACTGAAGTCGGTTTCACCAGGAAACCTTGTTTGCCAATTCACCTCTGTAATAACCCGAACTTACCTTTTTATTTTATTTATTTTAAACTCTTAATTATTAATGGGCCAAACTTTTAATAAAAAAGTTTAGTTTAGTTATTGGGTCAAAAGTAGAAAGCCCAATTCATTGACTAAGTTAATTAGGAGTCCTTTTGAATTAAGGATTGAGGAACCCTTTTTTTTAAAATAAATACTCTCATTAAATCCCTAAACCTATTATTGTTTCCTCGGCAAAAAGAAAAGAGCGGAGAGTGCGAGAGAGAGAGAGCAGAGCGCCGCACAGGAAGAAAGGCCAGAGAAGGATATCGATCGGGAAGAGAGGAAAGAAGGAAGAAGAGAAATCCAATCCAATTAAGGTAAAACCCAAAGACTTTTGCTCTTCTCCTTCTCCCTAGAAAATCAATCTTAGAACCCTAAATGAGAATTTTGAACTAGGGTTTAATAGTGTGAAATTAAGAAGGAAGAAGATGATGGTTTGGAGGTGGGTTGAGGCGGCAATGGCTGCCATGGTGACTTGAGTGTATGTTCGTGTATTAGTGTGTGTGTGCGTGCACTCTGTATGTGCGTTAGTCTGTGTGTGCGTTAGTGTGTGTGTGCGTTAATGTATGCGTGTCTGAATGTGTGTGTGCTGATGGTGGGTGTGTGTGTGTGTGCTGATGGTGGGTGTGTGCGTGTCTGAATGTGTGGGTGTGTTCAGAGTGGTGGGTGTACCAGAATGTGTGTGTATCAGAGTGGTGGGTGTGTCTGTCAGTAGGTGTACTCAGTAAGTGTGTGCAGAAAGTGTGAAATCAGTGTGTGTAATTTGTGTAGTGAAATTGAGAGTTGGGGATTTACTAATAAAAAACCCTAGGGGTGTTGTAGTCATTCTTAAAGTTATTGGTTAACTAGGAAAGAGGTTATAGATGACTAGGCCATGGGGTTAATCGAGTAAAAAGAAGTAAATTGGGACGGAAGTAAAATAGTATTGTTTCTCATGTCTAAGGCTAGACTATTTCATGTTGTAGATTGTCCAAGCGGAGAAAAGCAAGCTAGTAGAACACGAAGCTAAGGTAAGGGATTACGCTCTTAGTTGTGTATTGATTCTTAATCCTTTGTTTAGGATTCCTAATCTTTGTTTTATAAAGTAAATTATCTGTGTGGCTAGATAGTCTTTTAATAACTATTCCGTTCTGCGAATTGTCCCGTCTCTTGTTATCCACTCTATTGATATTGTTATTGTTCAATAGGGGTATCATGTGTATGATTGATTTTGTAACCTTGGTGTCCAAGTGAGATGAGTATCTTTCAAAAAAGTAATCAAGTAAAGTTTGTAAAGTTAAGCTTTGTTTCATAAAGCTCTTTAAAGTGAAGTTTTGTAATAAGTAAAATGATTACAGTTATCCATAATCCCGAAACGGATAAGTGGACCCCTACAGTTATCCATAATCCCGAAACGGATAAGTGGACCCCTTACAGTTATCCATAGTTCTAAGTTGAACATGTGGACCCCTTGGCGTTGCTTGATGAAGTAACGTAGGTTATCATGATATACCGATTTTGGGTGCGGTCAGTAGAAACCCGAGCCCTGGGTATAGCGCGTGCTTAATCCCTAAATGAAGTAAAGTAAAGAAAAGTAAAGTTTTGAGAAAATGTTATGTTTTGGAAACTGTCTCTGAAGCCACGTGTTTTCAAGATATGAGTCGATTTCATCAAGTTAAATGTTTTCAAACTGTGAGTTGCTTGATCATTGAGTTATCCTTTCGTTGTGAATTCTTGTTATCGTTCCTTTCGGTTATCTCCTCTTAGTACCCGAGGAGATTCCGTATGAACTTGCTGAGCATTGTTCGCTCATTCCTTTCATTTTATTTCTCTCCAGGTTATAAGTAAGCAGTTCAAGACTTACAAGGTTCGGCTGCGTAGAAGTTGCCTTTTTAATAAAGTTAGTTAGTGGTTATGTTTCTGTTTCGGTTAAGTGTTAGACTTTAATTTCTGTTAGTTATCGTTTGAGCTAGTGACCTGTACTAGCCGTTAGAGTTTGAATGTTGGTTAATGTTTGAATTGTGGTTAATTGTAACCGTTGGGCATTCTGATTTTGGGAATTTATCAAGTTAAGTTATTATTTAATAGTTATAGAAAAGTTGGGGTGTTACAACCTCATAGTCAGATTTCTTGATCAGCCTTCTTCTTTTCTCGGCGGTTGGACCTCAGGATCTTTGTAACGCCCATCCTTAATCTCGTTAAATATTTGACTTATTTGTTAAATTCTTGACTTGCTTGTTAAATTCTTGACTAGCATATTCATATGTTATTTTATTTGAGTTAATTATTTAACTACTTTAGAAAATTAAGGTGGTTAAATATCAAAGTTGAAAGTTTAGGGGCCTTTTTGTCAAAGTAAGAACTTGAGGGGCCTAGTTGCAATTCTTGAAAGTTCCAAGTATATCTTGGTTGTTTGCCTGAGAAAGGCATTCATTCTCAAGATCTTTCTCGTACTCTCCTTCTGTTCCAAAAGCTAAGTTTAGGATTCTTCCTATTCTCGACTCCTCGAGCTTAATTATCCCTCTGTTCGTGATTCTGATCCTGGATAAATATTCGTGGCGCTAAATAGAGCGTTTCCTGCCGAACAGAAATTAATTTGGGTCAACTTGATTTCGGACTAGGTAAGTTATTGACTCCCCCTTACTTGTAATAACATGCATATATGTTATTCCCGCTACTTGTTCTTGTTAAAATTGTGTTTTGAGCAATTTTTGTGATACTTGTAATTTTGGGACGAAGGGAGTGTAAATATGCTGCGTACAAGAGAAACTTGAAAAAAATTGGTTCAAATTGGTTAACCTCCTGGGTTTGTTGGTTTGTTAAAAGATTAGTAGGAAATTATACTCCTATTCGTGAGACGGTAAAATAGTAACTTGATTTAAATATTATTAGAAAAATTGTACCATTATTTGTGGTACGGGAAAATGAATGGAAGTATCCCTAAATGATTATATTAGTATATTATAAAATTGTACTTATACTTTTGGGGACGGTGAAATATTAAATTGGAATAAAAGGAAATTATCCTATTATTTATGGGACGGTAAAAGAAATAAATTGAGCTTGAAATAGTGTCTTGGGTATTCCCTAGGGGTTAGTAAAAGTATACTCCTACGCTTGGGACGGGGATTTCTAAGCATGGGAAAGAAATGGGTGTTTGCTAAAATTGGACCAGGCGCCCGCTCGGTTAGTGACCAGGCGCCCGCCCGGTTAGTGACCAGGCGCCCGCCCATTTGGCCAGAAGATTTGGGTTTCAGAAATAATTGGATGAGCGCCCGCCCGGTCCTCCTTGAGCGCCCGCCCGGTCCCCTGTTTCAACTAAAGTGTTTTAAATCTAAATTAAATTGAAAGCTTATCCCTCTTAAGGCATATAGCCTTAAGATAAGATGTCCTAGCAAGTGTTGTGACACCTTAGGGGTATCAGAAGTGAGTCTTGAACATGATTACTCATTAAATTAAAATGAGAACTTGAGTATAAAAGGAAGAACTATTCTTTATGTTTAGTAAGTGCTATGAACAAGCACTTATGTGTTATGCTTGTCTTGGAACCTATGTTTGTGCCCTTGAGAGCACCAAATTAGTGTCTTGAGCTCGAATATCCTATATAGGGGATTAAGAACTTATAAGTATGAGTGGTATAGCTCATTTACTTAATTTGAACTTGAAGTATTCTTGGTCTAGGTTTAGGGTACTACCCTAGATGGCCTAGATGAGTGTTGTAGAACACTCTAGTACTGAAAATAGTCCTTTTGTGAACAAATGAAATGTGGACTTGAATCATAATTAAATGATAACTTGAGTATAAGAGTAGTAACTCTTTTATGTGTCTTGAAGTTAATGTTTGTGTACCTTAGGGGAACCAACTAATGTCTTGAGCTTGAATGTCCTAAGAATATGATTAGGATTTTGTAAGAGTAAATGTATAACTCTTATACATGCTTGAATGCCCAAATATTGTAGTTATAACTTGAAGTATAAGATAATTAACTCTTGTACATGTTTAACCATCCAAATAAATGGATTGAGAACTTGAATATAAGATTATAAAATCTTGTACGTGCCTTGACACCAATATATGTGTATGGTAATAAACTTGAAAGAGTCTTGATGTGTATATGCAAATCTTGCATATATTTACTTGATAGAATGTGGCTTCTTGATTGATTGGTACATAGTATGAATAACCAAAGAATTGGGTTATGGAACTAGATAGAGAATGATTAACTCTACTACATACTTGAACTTGATACGTGTATATTGGAAGTGCTATAAATAAGCACTAAAGTATAAATGATTTAGTTTTTAATCGTGTATATACTCAATAAAGTATATAAAATATAAAGAAGATATCTTGTCTTGAAATGGGTTCCTAAAGAAAATAGGGACTAGTGTAATATGAAGATAATTCATATAATTGTGAATACTACGATTTAAGTTAATAAGAATAACTACAGAACACAATATGTGTTGGAAAATGTATTCGATTATTAACGATACATATACGTGAAGTATGACTGTGTCTAGGTACAATGTGACCTATTCTACTACGTGTTTAGAGTCTAAGGTGTTGGGCTCTACTTGATAGTAAGGGTATCGTGATAGACACTTTAATGTGTTAAACGTGATATGAATATGTACGTGCAAACTTGGCATGTGACAAAGTGATATACCCTATTACTTGACTGAAGTCTGTTATTAATGGACTCTTACTTGGATTGATCGTGTTACATGGACACCTTATGTGCCATTGTTATCTTGGTTTGTATTCGCAATAATTGCGTACGTGTACTTGTATTCTCGTGAGCACATGACACATGACTACATGGTGCATATTCTCGTGAGCACATGATACATGACTACATGGTGCATATTCTCGTGAGCACATGATACATGACTACATGGTGCATATTCTCGTGAGCACATGATACATGACTACATGGTGCATATTCTCGTGAGCACATGATACATGATTACATGGTGCATAAAGACTGGTCCACTAATATAGGACTTAGTTCTATTCTCGTAGTTCAAGTAAACATCTACTTGTGCATTCTTGTGTGAGTCCAGCTGGTTCTCCTTGCTTGTTCGAAAATATATAGGTTCACGCTTGTCGCGAGAGCTGGGGCTTAAGTGACAATCGGGTCCCTATGTATTTCCGCTTGACCCCTTACTACCGGCCATAGTAAGGGCATAGCTTCCTTGGTTGGAGCAATAAGCCTGACCTAAGTGAATGCTAAACTCTTGTCTTGAACACCTCGTAGATCTTGTTCTTGTGGATGATACTGGTTACCAGGTCTTCTTATATACTGCACAGCAGTTTCTTGTTCTTGTTCTTGGTTGTCCTCAGCTAGAAAAGCATCGACAACAAATGGTATTCTTGGGAGGAATAAGGAAGGATTCAGGTAAAAATGCGTGATAGGCCTATGTGCATCTTGGTGAGTTGGTCTAGCCTCTCACACTACTTGACTACTTGTTACCTGAACCTTTCTTGAGCTTGATTACTTGTTGGGTTGGCTTAGCCTCTCCTATACTTGTTACTTGATGATACTTGATATATGTTTAGTTGAGTATGTACTTGTATTGCATGATAACATGACATATAGTTGCATGTTAATAGCTTACTGAGATTTATCTCACCCTTTATTTGTTTAATTGTTCCCCCCCCAGGAAAGCAGGGGATAGTACGCAGTGAGGCTCGACTTAGCTGGGAACTTACTCAGCATGATATTCTTGTTCGAAGTTAATGTCCTTTTATATTTTGGTAAGGACGATCTTGTATGAGTTAATAAACTCTGGGCTTGTATTGGGGTAGTATTTGTTGTCCCTAGACAGTTCTTGATGCCAGTTTATTTGCTAGGCATGTCTTCCGCTGTATGTAACCTTGTTTGGTTTTAATTTTCTTGGTCTAGAACTCGTTGTGAGCTATCTTAGCTCCTTATTCTTGAGTAGATATAACATGTCAGTTTGTTCTAACAGGTATTGTTCCTGTTTCCCGTTAGTTTCTTGTTTCTTGTTAGTTACGCGCACCAGGTTCGAGGTTCTATTAGGGGATCCCGGGACTTGGGGCGTGTCAATCTTCTTCTTGCTCAGACATAAATGCAGCCTCAGACACTTCGGTCTGCTCAGGCTGAACCGTAGCCTCAGACACATCATTCTGCTCAGACTGCATCGCAGCCTCAGATACTTCGGTCTGCTCAGGCTGAACCGCAGCCTCTGACACATCAGTCTGCTCAGGCTGAACCGCAGCCTCAAACATTGTGATCTGCTCAGGCTCAGTTTCATCAACCGGTTTCAACGATAGTAAGGCTTTAAAGATTTCCTCCAACTGTTCTTTGGTGAATTGAACAGTTGTAGGTTGGGAAAATGATGGTTTGGTTGAAGTTGTAGATTGAGGTGGTTGTGATGAAGGTTGAGTTGGTGGCAAAGGTTTAGGTTCGAGAGATTTGGCTTTGGCAGCTTTGAGGGCAGCTGCATCTCGTGCAAACTGCATAGATTTTTCAACAGGGAGAATGGGTTTCGGTTTGGCAATTAGAGGAGTCGGGTTAGGCAATGTCGGTTTGGATAGAGTTGGTGAAAGTTTGATGGCAAGCATTGAAATAGAAGTAGAAGAGGGTTTAGATGGGGTCGGTTTGGATGACTGTCTGGGAAGAGCAAATTGGTTAAGGATTGGTTCATGAAAAGATGGGTGCTTCTCACTTAGCATTACCACACCAAGTGGTTTATTTGCTAAATAACCCTTTGAAATCTTGGAGGGGATAACGGAGGTTCCTTTCCTCTTTTTAGTTATCGCGGTTTCCTTGGGCTGAGCCGCCAGTTTGGATCAAACCGCAGGCTCCCCCTCAACTGCAGACTTCTTCTTGCTAAAGTCTCCCCCTTAGACTTTGCATCATCTCCATTAAGTCCTTCTAATCCCAACCTTTCCAAAGTGTATTTCTTAGCCGCTTCCCTGGCTCGGCTTGCTTCGGCTAGATATGCAATCTGGCCGGTATAGGGTTTATTTGACTTGTTTAATCTGGATTTAGGATATGGGCCTCTTTGATTAACTGGTAAGGGATCTGCATGCCAGATAGCTTGAGTAAACCGCCATCCAAACTTGGTTCAGAATGCATCAAACTTAGCATCTCCAAAAATGGTCTTATCGGCTGGGGCCATCCAGTAGGCGGGGTTAGCCGATGAGAATCTGAAAATGTCTTGGTCTTGGTTCAAGAACTTTGTCAACAACCGACAGTGAGTTCTGATCTTGGACTTCCCTATTGGCTTTATCAGAATTGTGGTGGTTTATAGCATTCAGCAGCTCATTCATGATGATTTTAGGCCAGTGCATTTGCTTGCCTTTGTAGATAGCCATACAGTAGTTGTAATGTTTTGAGGTGAAGTTGTTGTGCTTCCCGTTCTTGCACATAATCCCACTGTCAACCAAATCACACAAGTGGGTCATCAACTCTCCAAAGTCCTCATAGCACAACAACGGGATGAATTCCTAGTTGTGATTCTGAGCCGATTCTAAGAAAGTCATAAACACATAAGTGCAAATAATAACGAATGAACCCAGAATCTGTCAAAATAGCGAAGAACACACGAAAACCCAAAAGTCTAATATGTTCAAAATTGAACACAAATCACTAAAAAAACCACGCAATCAGTATGTATAAGCATATGAAAGAGATATCCAACCCAGAAAACGAAGAAAAAGCAAGAAAATGTCAATGAAGAGAAACAAGCTTTTGATCTTCAATAATGGCGGATATGAAAATTCAAATTTACTGAGTTATGGGTTCAAGAAATCATACCATGTCAGGCTTCGAAGGTCTAGATGTAGATGGAGTAGCATCAACGGATAGGGTAGATTCTTAAGAGCCATTTGAATTTGATTAAGTAATCGAAAGTTTTAGAGATAGAACTAAACCGCTGAGGGACAAACTGATCGTAACTCAGCCTATGACAAATAAAAATCTATAAATGGACTTATCTAAAAATTGATGAATAAAACTTCATTACATATTCCCTATAGTCCATAAAAAGACACATGGCATGGATCAATCAAATCAAGTAGGTGTAAGTACCCCAATCTGAAACCGACCTATCTTAGAGGTAGCCTTAGCACCGTTTCATGGATAAGCTGATAGGCTAGGACCTCCCTAGGATAAACTATAAATTCCAGGACTACTCTGGTATAAAATTGGAAAAATCCGGAAGCTCTCCAAAGGTGGAGTTGACTCGAATGTTTTGTCCCGGCAATCCTTAGTGGGATGTAAGACCAGTTTGCCTTGTCAAACTCCCCAAAGGTGGAGTTGACTCGAATGTTTTGTCCCGGCAATCCTTAGTGGGATGTAAGACCAGTTTGCCTTGTCAAACTCCCCAAAGGTGGAGTTGACTCGAATGTTTTGGCCCAGCAGTCCTTAGTGGGACGTAAGACCAGTTTGCCTTGTCAAGCTCCCCAAAGGTGGAGTTGACTCGAATGTTTTGTCCCGGCAATCCTTAGTGGGACGTAAGACCAGTTTGCCTTGTCAAACTCCCCAAAGGTGGAGTTGACTCGAATGTTTTGGCCCGGCAGTCCTTAGTGGGACGTAAGACCAGTTTTCCTTGTCAAGCTCCCCAAAGGTGGAGTTGACTCGAATGTTTTGTCCTGGCAATCCTTAGTGGGATGTAAGACCAGTTTGCCTTGTCAAACTCCCCAAAGGTGGAGTTGACTCGAATGTTTTGTCCCGGCAATCCTTAGTGGGATGTAAGACCAGTTTGCCTTGTCAAACTCCCCAAAGGTGGAGTTGACTCGAATGTTTTGTCCCGGCAATCCTTAGTGGGATGTAAGACCAGTTTGCCTTGTCAAACTCCCCAAAGGTTGAGTTGACTCGAATGTTTTGTCCCGGCAATCCTTAGTGGGATGTAAGACCAGTTTGCCTTGTCAAACTCCCCAAAGGTGGAGTTGACTCGAATGTTTTGTCCTGGCAGTCCTTAGTGGGACGTAAGACCAGTTTGCCTTGTTAAACTCCCCAAAGGTGGAGTTGACTCGAATGTTTTGGCCCGGCAGTCCGAGTGGACGTAAGACCCTCCTTTTAGTCAACCATCTCGCAGTCAGAGTTGACTAAAACCCCGATTTTGACCAAAAGATGGAATGATGAAAAAGTTGACAAACCCTTCAGGTTAACCAAATGAGAGTCAAGCCCCTGTGAGATAAAGCCTAGGGTGACCCCATGTAAGAAAAGATTTAGGTCCTTTGAGTGACCCCTTTTGAGACAAGTCTAGGTCCCTTGAGTGACCCCTTCTGAGATAAAGTTTAAATCCCGTAAGTTGACCATGTCTCGTGTAAGTCAACCCTCTCCAATAGAGTCAAGTTGACCATGTCCCCAGCAAGTCAACCCTCTCCCATAGAGTCAAGTTGACCATGTCCTGCCTCTGACCCTTAGAGTCACGCTTCCTTGTGTAAGTCGACCCTCTCCAATAGAGCCAAGTTGACCATGTCCCGCCTCTGACCCTTAGAGTCACGCTTCCTTGTGTAAGTCAACCCTCTCCAATAGAGCCAAGTTGACCATGTCCGGCCTCTGACCCTTAGAGTCACGCTTCCTTGTGTAAGTCGACCCTCTCCAGAAGAGTCAAGTTGACCATGTCTCTCCTCTGACCCCTAGAGTCATGCCTCTTTGCGGACCTTAGTAACCCCGCGTATCCCCGAACTACGTTAGGCTTGATTCCCCGCGAACGGGATACGTAGGAATCCTATACCACTAGGTCCAGCCATGCAACCAAAATCGGTTAAAGTCGTCGTCCCATCAGATTGGGATGCTTATTTCTATCGACAACCCCCCTCCTTCGAAGCGACGTTGCCGAGGGGCTCTGTAAGTACCCCAATCTGAAACCGACCTATCTTAGAGGTAGCCTTAGCACCGTTTCAGGGATAAGCTGATAGGCCAGGACCTCCCTAGGATAAACTATAAATTCCAGGACTACTCTGGTATAAAATTGGAAAAATCCGGAAGCTCGCCAGGCTGAGCCGTACGGATGCTTTGGGTACTAGAGGGGCCTAGCCGTACGGCTGGTTTAGGCACCCTCAGTCCCTATAAATAGAACCCCTTGGTGACCATTTCAAGGGGGGGAGAAATACACATTAGAGAGGTCACTCTGCTGGAATTACCACAGAGTAAGAGTGAGAGTGATCACAAACCAAAAAAGGAGAGAAGAAAGGAAGATTGACCTTAACCATCATAGGTAAAGCCACCTCCCCCCTCCTTTCTCTTCATCTTACTCCTATTTTCTTTCTTATATCTTGGTTATACATGTATTTATTCTTCATTCATGCAAAGACTTGTCCATTTCAAGCACCTTTTGTTTCTTGCAAGACTTGTCCATTATCAAGCACTATATATCTATCTATTACATTACTACCTTGTCCAAGCTATGAGAAGTTCAAAGGTGCACTCCATACCTTGTATGGAAGAGGTTCTAAACCTAGACACTCATAGACTTGTTGATTGTCATTTACATTCCTTATTCATTTAAATGTTATGCTTGTTTGGCCATGATAATCATGAGGGTGATGAAACCTTGGTGTTCATCATTTTCCTCTTTGGTTTAGCCTCAAAATCCCACTTTTGGGTCATAAAGATTCAATATTTATGTGTTATTTTGACTCTTGAAAGGATTTTAAGTCATAAAATGTCATCTTGGTGATAAAGTTCCAATCTTTATTCACCAAATGACCAACTTTGGTCCAAAGGGGACGTTCATCAACTTTCTTGATTTTCTCCTATGATTGCTCATGATCACACCCAAATACTTGTTTTGGGGGACTAAGTGATGATCATTTAGCATAGGAATGATGTTATAAAACTTGTAAAATGATTTCTTGCAAACTGGGATCACAAACAGTTTGTCCAGCTTCAGACAGAATACCCTGTTTCTGTTCTGAACTGGACTGTTCTTGAGCAAACTGTAAAACCCCAGAATTGCCTCCTCCAGCCGTACGGCTACTTTAGGCAGGAGGGCAAAATTGTTTGTTTTGCCCTCTGACCTTTATCTTATCACTCAAGGCCCCTTTTTCAGTCAAGTTTTCTCAAATAAAATCAACGACAGAATTTTTCCGTTAAATACACACACACACATATGCACATTTTAACTAACTTAGGGAGACTCGGCTTTGTCCGAGGCAACTTGAGAGGACGTAAAAACTCCTCCCAAGTTGTAACCTGAACTCCGAAACTTTGAACTCAAACTTTTGTCATTTTGTTGGGTTTAAGATTAACAAAATGTGGCAACTCCGTTAAATTTGACCGGTTCCCGTGTTTGGCATTTTGTCCTCGTGCGAACCTTGCTTGTTTCGCCCCACGAGGGCGGGATCCTTACAGTGGCGACTCCGCTGGGGATTAGAGTGCTTTCGGACTTCTTTCTAGAAGGTTCGGGGGCATTCTTGTGTGGGTCAAACTCCCGTTCCCGTTAGTTGACTTCTTGCATATTTGTGTATGTTTGCTGTTTCTGTTTGAACTGTTTTGAGTACATACGTTCTGGAAACACAATAAACTAGGGCTTGATGATCAGAAGTTGGAGAAACTGGGAAAAATCTTCACCTTCTTGCTTTAGCCATACGGCTACTTTGGGTAGGGGCCAGAATGTTGCCAATTAACAGTTTGGTGCAGGGCTGCAACATTCTGGGTGCCCCTCTGCTTCTACTTGTCCAGGTTCCAAATTTACAGTCTTACTTGTGCACATTACCTTCATTCTTTTGGCCAAAACTTGGTTTTAAAAGGTAATAAAACTTGGTTATGCATGATCTTTTGTCAATAAAATGGTTTCCAAAACCTCGTCGTGCATAACCCCTTTTTGTAAGGGTTTTCTTGAGTCTTCTCGTTGTGCACAAATTGCTTTGCACAAAAGGGTTTCAATGTAAAATATTTCTTTTGCAAAAGTTTGATTCAAAATTCTTTGTTGTGCACAACTTGGTACATGTACAAGTTTTGGTCTTTGTTTGATTATATTCTTTGATTTGTTGTGTATAGATTGCTCAATTCATGCTTGTTCATACTTGTTCATATCTTGCTTATGCCATGCTCATGATATCGAAAAACGAATTGAAAATCTCTCTTTTTACTCAAAAAAGGAGCATAGAATGACTTCACACCACGCTCACTTGACCGTGCACGTTCCAAATACCCTTTAAACCCGGGGTGGATGCCACGATGCAGCTCGTTGGGCGCTCTTGTTCCCTTCGATGCCCGCACGGGTCCATCCCACCTTCCCTTCCGAGCCAAGTCAACCACACTTGTCCGTGACACACAAACACCGAGACTTTGGTTGGTTTTTGGTCTAGCTCACGTTACCACGTCCCTAATACGTGTCTGAGATTAATTATGGCCAAGTTAATGCCCGAGTCATGACTCCTTGTGAAAGCAAGTGTGACCATGGTCAACTTTGACCCGGTCCTTGACTTATGCGTTAATATTGGCTATAATTAACCTAAGTCATGTGTTATGGATAGAGTGACACCGTGTTGTCAAGCCCTAATGAATGGTCCATACTAATCATCCATAAGCCTAAGGATAAGATTCAAGATCCCTCATCAAAGATGAGGTCATGCCCGAAGTCCCTTAAGTCCCTAAGAAGAATCTCGATCTTAACCGGGGCTTAATCATGATTGGGATGGCTCACGCATTGGGAATCTTGCGATGCACTAGACCCTAGGTTCGTTTCTTTTGGTCGGTGGAAGCCGCTTGCCCTATAGGACCCTCACCCGGGACAGTCCATCCCTGGGAGTGTGCAAGCCAGGTGAAAAACGAGGGGTCTATAGGCGTAGTGATGGCCTCCACTGATCCAGGGTTTAGGTTAGTTGCGAAAAAGAAGAGAAATCTTTTCCAACCATTTAGGAATAAAAATGTGTTTTAAGTAAACTTGAATGATTTATTAATTGCGCGTTGCATGAGCTTGCTCCGTTTTTGCTTCCTGTCTTTGATACATTGCATTGTTTCGCTAACCAGTGTCACCCCCGTTAAGTCTTTGGAAGGATCTTCAAGACCTCCGTCAAATCCCGTTAAGTCTTTGGAAGGATCCATGTTATCCTTCAAGACCTCCGTCAAGTCCCGTTAAGTCTTTGGAAGGATCCATGTTATCCTTCAAGACCTCCGCCAAGTCCCGTTAAGTCTTTGGAAGGATCCATGTTATCCTTCAAGACCTCCGTCGAATCCCGTTAAGTCTTTGGAAGGATCCATGTTATCCTTCAAGACCTCCGTCAAGTCCCGTTAAGTCTTTGGATGGATCCATGTTATCCTTCAAGACTCCCGTTAAGATCCCCGTTGAGACCCTAGGCAAAATCCCCTAGGTCCCCGCAAAGATCCCCGTTAAATTCTAGGAATAGTCCCTTAGGAAGTCAGTCAAGTCCTTGGATGGATTCTCGTTAAGAAGTCAGCCGTGTTTGTCCTTCCCTCTTAAGATTCTAAACCCATTCGAACTACGGTGACCTGAGCCTCTCGTCACGTGGGACCCCCTCCCTCGTGGTGAGGGGAACGTAGGCAACTTCGGCCCGGTCAAATATCCCAAATAGAGACACGTGTGTCTTTAACCCAAGCGTTCATCCAATGTTTACCCAAGCCTAAAGCTACCTTTTGTCTTCCCTGTAGCTCAGATGAAGTGGAAGAGAGCATCATGTCGCCGTCTAGTGCGTGTGGAGTCAGAAAGTTCCCCGGTCACTACAACTTCTCCGATCCGGTACCTCGGAAAGATCACTTCAATGGACAGTAGCTTGAGAAATGACGTCGCGGATAATTCGGATGGCCCAACGAACGAAGAGTTGTTCCAAGCTTCAGAAACCCCCGGGGCTGAGAAAGAGGTCATCACAGAAAGCCACAGAGAAACGCAAACTCCGCCTGATGAGTCAACGAGGCAAAGAGGTGTTACAGCTCTCTCTCAAATTGATGGGCCCTTCACCAAAGCAACCAACCACAATGAAAGGGTGGAAGCTACCCGACCTCCGGATTGTAACCAAAGATTGCCCCCTCCATATCACCAAAATACCGAGACCTCCATCTTTTCGCCCCAACACGCCGTCATCCACAACGAGCCTCTCACTCAAATCTTCCTCACTCCACCTCATCCCAATTCCAACATCTCCCATGAGACACTTCCTATAAAACCCCAAACACAATCCACTCAAAAGGCCCACAAACCACTGTTCACACCGGTTACGCCCCGAGCATCATACTCACAACACTTTTCCGATCATATCCCCTCTCGGTTTGATGCCATCGACCAAGTCACCAGATCTCAGTCACTGTTTAGACCATACATTAATACCCGAACAGGCATCACCAACTTGCCTCCACCAGGTTTCCCGATGAGATCCCACAGAGCCTCGTATCATTTCTATAGTCCGAGACCTTTTGGACCATAAGCTCCTTGCATGCTCCCAAGACATATTCCTGCAGGCAACCAAGGTTATGAGTACGCCTACGCCCCGGCGCCTCCACAGGTTCCCCATGTTTCACCTCAGTCAGGTGGGTTATCGGGAAAGAGAAAGCAAATGGAATATGAGGAGACCCTTGCCTCAAGCAGCGGTAATTCTCATCACCACCACACTTCGGTCAAAGGTAAAGGAAAATCCAAACGCCAACCCAAGCTCCATTTCGTAAGGTTCGAGGATTTCAGAATACCCATAAGCAAGGTATTTGAGGGATTGATTAGGCAAGGCCTTGCGAAGCCTCTTATCAACTACCAACCCACAAACCCCAAAGGACGTCTCGACACAACTGAATGGTGTGCCTTTCACAACTACCATGGGCACGACACCAACGATTGCATCGCTCTGAAACGCATCATCCGGAAGTTAATCGCGCAAGGAAAGCTTGAACGCCCTGGTTTGGGAAATTGATTGCGCTGTGCTTGCCGTAACAAAAGATGAGCTTCAAAACCCCTTCCATCTCCCCTTTTTAGGAAGAGTCAAAGTCCATTGTTAGGACGTGTGATAAGTCTTTAGGGAAAGTCGGTTAAGATGTCTGTTAGGTTTAGTTAAAGTCTTGATTCCCCGGTTGATGCCATGTGGTGACCATTTTGGGTCCATTGTCAGTTCTCATTAATAAGATTATTATTGTCATTTTTGCCTTGTCAAAAAGTTTACAAAAATGTGTGTGTGAGTTTTTCACCCAAAACAAGAAGTGTGTCTTTCAGAAAAAGAAAAATGGAGATCAAGTTTTCTCAAAATAAAAGGTCGTGTTTGCCTAAAAGGTTAATCCGCTAATGAAGCATGCTTCTCAAATCATGGTTAATAATTTCACCTTGAGGTTTAAAATGCTAAAGTCCTTTGCGGTTTTGTCCCCCGGAAACATCGTCCAAGGAGCCCACATCCGAATTGGCGTCCGAGACGACCATACACATGAGCGGGAAGACCAAACAATTGGGACACCGTCCACAAGAAGAGGCCCGAGCTTCAGGAGCCTGAGAGTGGCTACACCAAATGGAAGACTGTACCCTCGTCAAGTGCCATACACGAAGGTTATGCACTTTGGAAAGAGAATCACCAAAAGGCTTGGCCAACAGGCAAGCTCCCAACTCGCCCTCATGAGTAGACGACCCCGGCAATTGCAACGCCCAGCCAAGTGGAGGCCTCGCGACATCTTTCCCGACGACATGGAACCCGAGTTCCCCGTGGAAGACATGGAATATGCCGCCGACAACCCCTCCAACAACTGTGGAAGAAAATGGATCATCATGCTTCATGGGAACCCATCCTTAAAAAAAAAAAAAAAAAAAAAAAAATGTGAGTCTTCCAGCCTCGTAGGTTCTAGAAAAAAAAAAAAAAGAGTCCATTCTGGACCGTGTCTTTTTACAGAGTTCCGCACTTGAACATGTATGTACAAAGTTATCTAAATAAAAGAGTCATTTTCCCTCTCTTCTCTCTAGACTTGAGACATTATTTGCAATATATGTTTACTCTTGAAATTGCCTTGCTTGTTATTACCAATTGATTGCTACGTCCCCAAAATGACGAATTGACTTCTAAGCATACTAGTCAATGACGACTCATTAAGGATGAATGGACCTAACACAAATGAAAAGCGCCAAATGCAAACAATTAATCTTCATATGAATAAGTGTTGTGATCAATTGGCATGAAGAAACCATCAATGGCAAATCTTCCCTCATACATTACCCCGATACACAACCCGATACACCTTTCCTATACAAATCCTTGATGCGCATCAAAGGCATCCCGAGACAATGAAAAGGCGAGGATGTTGTTGCTCAACCACCAAGATTTAACCACGATCGCGCGTGCGCAACCAAGCAAAGGACTTCCCAGATCTTCAAAAGTCAAAGTAAGAAGTGGCAGAATTCCACAAGGGGCTACAAATGAGCCAATGTCCAAGATAGCAAGTTGGGGCTAATGTTTCCCCTCTCTCTAAAAAAAAAATGATAAGAGAGAAAGAAATGGGAAGCAAATGAATATTGGCAAAGAGGAAGTTTACCTCAAAAGCTCACCAAGTTCACTGCAAAAGTCCACCTCAAAGAACATCCCGAGGAGTTCACCGCAAAGAAAAGCGATCTACATCAGCAAAGCAACAACATCCTTCGAAAGGACACCAACCCCAGCAAAAGAAGGCCCCACGGCTGAACTACGGCGACCTGAGCTCCTCAAATTGAGGGGAACGTAGGCAACCTTCGGGTCCGGTCACAGCATGAAATGAATCCATCAAACCTCGATCCTCCCAAAATGACCCGGTTCTCTTCCCTTGGTCCCATCAATGACCAAATTCCCAAATAATGACCAATCTCCCCATAAATACCTTTTGATCTTGCCATTGATCAAATCTTAATCTTAATTGATCATAACATTTATACATGTTAAGGCTAATTGCTTGTTATAATCTTGACTTAAGAATAAACATGGTCCATTCCAGCAATCATTTGATGATATTAGCTAGGGCAAGTTTCAAATGTCTCAGCAAGTCTTCTTCTCTCTACATCTTAGGAAAGAGCTAAACACTTGTATTCTGTCGAGCAAGGGCTTCCTCCCGTTCCATGATAATACATTGTTCACCAAAATAAAGGGACTCTCTCCCGCCTAAATAAAGGCCCTTGCATGTCTCCTCCAAAAGATATATTAAGTCCTCGTTCTATCAAGTCGGCTGGATCACTTATATAAAAAAAAAAAAAAAAAAAAGGCACCAAAAAAAGTAGCCCGCTAGGTTGAAAACCCGTAAGGGCGGCCTAGGCAAAAAATAGGGTGTGCCATAAAAGACGCAAAAGAGATGCCCGCTAGGCTGAAAACCCGAAAGGGCGGCCTAGGCAAAAGAAAGAGTGCGTCATGAAAAAAGGGATGGGTTCCTAACCTCACTTCAAAGGTCAAAAGACGATATTGGGTCTACGCAAACATCAAAAGTCGGAGGACGACATTGGGGCTACCTCCACATCAACAACGATCACAAGGACATAGGGGCTACCCCGACACATACAATGACATTGGGGCTGACCGCCACCAACACCGACGAAAACACGGGGCTATGCCCCCATCGACGACAGCAGCAACAAAGATGACATTGGGCCTATCCCCACGACAGCGACAAGCCAATATCCTACCACCGGTGACTTCTCAGCAAATGGACCAAACCCAAAGGACTTTATGAATAACCAACCTCATGGTTAAGTTAAAATCAAAAATTTGACTAAACATGTTTCGTTAAAAGATTGGCCTTCAAAAGTAAGCATTTTCAAATTTGGTCATTTGGCATCATTTATCAAAGACAATGTTTCAAGCAATATGCTTTTGATCTCACCTCAAAATGATTTTTTCCAAAAGTCTTGGACCCTTTTTGTCCACAATGAGTCTTGAAGGTCACCCCTAGGCTCTTTCCTGGTATCAAGAAAATGTGTCAACCATCCCGCAGTGTAGGCTTGACCAAATCTTCGTCCCCCGAGTGACCCTTTAGGTTAAAAAAAAAACCTTCGTCCCCAGAGTGACCCCTTTAGATTAAAACCTTGACTTAGAATAGTCGTTATAGGTTAGAGCCTTTGCCCCGGCAATCCTTAGTGGGATGTAAGACCAGTTTGCCTTGTCAAACTCCCCAAAGGTGGAGTTGACTCGAATGTTTTGTCCCGGCAGTCCTTAGTGGGATGTAAGACCAGTTTGCCTTGTCAAACTCCCCAAAGGTGGAGTTGACTCGAATGTTATGTCCCGGCAGTCCTTAGTGGGATGTAAGACCAGTTTGCCTTGTCAAACTCCCCAAAGGTGGACTTGACTCGAATGTTTTTTTCCCGGCAATCCTTAGTGGGATGTAAGACCAGTTTGCCTTGTCAAACTCCCCAAAGGTGGAGTTGACTCGAATGTTTTGTCCCGGCAATCCTTAGTGGGATGTAAGACCAGTTTGCCTTGTCAAACTCCCCAAAGGTGGAGTTGACTCGAATGTTTTGTCCCGGCAATCGTTAGTGGGATGTAAGACCAGTTTGCCTTGTCAAACTCCCCAAAGGTGGAGTTGACTCGAATGTTTTGTCCCGGCAGTCCTTAGTGGGATGTAAGACCAGTTTGCCTTGTCAAACTCCCCAAAGGTGGAGTTGACTCGAATGTTTTGTCCCGGCAGTCCTTAGTGGGATGTAAGACCAGTTTGCCTTGTCAAACTCCCCAAAGGTGGAGTTGACTCGGCAGTCCTTAGTGGGATGTAAGACCAGTTTGCCTTGTCAAGCTCCCCAAAGGTGGAGTTGACTCGAATGTTTTGTCCCGGCAATCCTTAGTGGGACGTATGACCAGTTTGCCTTGTCAAACTCCCCAAAGGTGGAGTTGACTCGAATGTTTTGTCCTGGCAGTCCTTAGTGGGACGTAAGACCAGTTTGCCTTGTCAAGCTCCCCAAAGGTGGAGTTGACTCAAATTTTTTGTCCCCGCAATCCTTAGTGGGACGTAAGACCAGTTTGCCTTGTCAAACTCCCCAAAGATGGAGTTGACTCGAATGTTTTGTCCCGGCAATCGTTAGTGGGATGTAAGACCAGTTTGCCTTGTCAAACTCCCCAAAGGTGGAGTTGACTCGAATGTTTTGTCCCGGCAATCCTTAGTGGGATGTAAGACCAGTTTGCCTTGTCAAACTCCCAAAAGGTGGAGTTGACTCGAATGGTTTGGCCCGGCAATCCTTAGTGGGATGTAAGACCAGTTTGCCTTATCAAACTCCCCAAAGGTGGAGTTGACTCGAATGGTTTGGCCCGGCAGTCCTTAGTGGGAGGTAAGACCAGTTTGCCTTGTCAAACTCCCCAAAGGTGGAGTTGACTCGAATGTTTTGTCCCGGCAATACTTAGTGGGATGTAAGACCAGTTCGCCTTGTCAAACTCCCCAAATGTGGAGTTGACTCGAATGTTTTGTCCCGGCAATCCTTAGTGGGATGTAAGACCAGTTCGCCTTGTCAAACTCCCCAAAGGTGGAGTTGACTCGAATGTTTTGTCCCGGCAATCCTTAGTGGGATGTAAGACCAGTTTGCCTTGTCAAACTCCCCAAAGGTGGAGTTGAGTCGAATGTTTTATCCCGGCAATCCTTAGTGGGATGTAAGACCAGTTTGCCTTGTCAAACTCCCCAAAGGTGGAGTTGACTCGAATGTTTTGTCCCGGCAATCCTTAGTGGGATGTAAGACCAGTTTGCCTTGTCAAACTCCCTAAAGGTGGAGTTGACTCGAATGTTTTGTCCCGGCAGTCCTTAGTGGGATGTAAGACCAGTTTGCCTTGTCAAACTCCCCAAAGGTGGAGTTGACTCGGATGTTATGTCCCGGCAGTCCTTAGTGGGATGTAAGACCAGTTTGCCTTGTCAAACTCCCCAAAGGTGGACTTGACTCGAATGTTTTTTTCCCGGCAATCCTTAGTGGGATGTAAGACCAGTTTGCCTTGTCAAACTCCCCAAAGGTGGAGTTGACTCGATTGTTTTGTCCCGGCAATCCTTAGTGGGATGTAAGACCAGTTTGCCTTGTCAAACTCCCCAAAGGTGGAGTTGACTCAAATGTTTTGTCCCGGCAATCGTTAGTGGGATGTAAGACCAGTTTGCCTTGTCAAACTCCCCAAAGGTGGAGTTGACTCGAATGTTTTGTCCCGGCAGTCCTTAGTGGGATGTAAGACCAGTTTGCCTTGTCAAACTCCCCAAAGGTGGAGTTGACTCGAATGTTTTGTCCCGGCAGTCCTTAGTGAGATGTAAGACCAGTTTGCCTTGTCAAACTCCCCAAAGGTGGAGTTGACTCGGCAGTCCTTAGTGGGATGTAAGACCAGTTTGCCTTGTCAAGCTCCCCAAAGGTGGAGTTGACTCGAATGTTTTGTCCCGGCAATCCTTAGTGGGACGTATGACCAGTTTGCCTTGTCAAACTCCCCAAAGGTGGAGTTGACTCGAATGTTTTGTCCCGGCAGTCCTTAGTGGGACGTAAGACCAGTTTGCCTTGTCAAGCTCCCCAAAGGTGGAGTTGACTCGAATTTTTTGTCCCGGCAATCCTTAGTGGGACGTAAGACCAGTTTGCCTTGTCAAACTCCCCAAAGGTGGAGTTGACTCGAATGTTTTGTCCCGGCAATCGTTAGTGGGATGTAAGACCAGTTTGCCTTGTCAAACTCCCCAAAGGTGGAGTTGACTCGAATGTTTTGTCCCGGCAATCCTTAGTGGGATGTAAGACCAGTTTGCCTTGTCAAACTCCCAAAAGGTGGAGTTGACTCGAATGGTTTGGCCCGGCAATCCTTAGTGGGATGTAAGACCAGTTTGCCTTATCAAACTCCCCAAAGGTGGAGTTGACTCGAATGGTTTGGCCCGGCAGTCCTTAGTGGGAGGTAAGACCAGTTTGCCTTGTCAAACTCCCCAAAGGTGGAGTTGACTCGAATGTTTTGTCCCGGCAATACTTAGTGGGATGTAAGACCAGTTTGCCTTGTCAAACTCCCCAAAGGTGGAGTTGACTCGGCAGTCCTTAGTGGGATGTAAGACCAGTTTGCCTTGTCAAACTCCCCAAAGGTGGAGTTGACTCGGCAGTCCTTAGTGGGATGTAAGACCAGTTTGCCTTGTCAAGCTCCCCAAAGGTGGAGTTGACTCGAATGTTTTGTCCCGGCAATCCTTAGTGGGACGTATGACCAGTTTGCCTTGTCAAACTCCCCAAAGGTGGAGTTGACTCGAATGTTTTGTCCCGGCAGTCCTTAGTGGGACGTAAGACCAGTTTGCCTTGTCAAGCTCCCCAAAGGTGGAGTTGACTCGAATTTTTTGTCCCGGCAATCCTTAGTGGGACGTAAGACCAGTTTGCCTTGTCAAACTCCCCAAAGGTGGAGTTGACTCGAATGTTTTGTCCCGGCAATCGTTAGTGGGATGTAAGACCAGTTTGCCTTGTCAAACTCCCCAAAGGTGGAGTTGACTCGAATGTTTTGTCCCGGCAATCCTTAGTGGGATGTAAGACCAGTTTGCCTTGTCAAACTCCCAGAAGGTGGAGTTGACTCGAATGGTTTGGCCCGGCAATCCTTAGTGGGATGTAAGACCAGTTTGCCTTATCAAACTCCCCAAAGGTGGAGTTGACTCGAATGGTTTGGCCCGGCAGTCCTTACTGGGAGGTAAGACCAGTTTGCCTTGTCAAACTCCCCAAAGGTGGAGTTGACTCGAATGTTTTGTCCCGGCAATACTTAGTGGGATGTAAGACCAGTTCGCCTTGTCAAACTCCCCAAATGTGGAGTTGACTCGAATGTTTTGTCCCGGCAATCCTTAGTGGGATGTAAGACCAGTTCGCCTTGTCAAACTCCCCAAAGGTGGAGTTGACTCGAATGTTTTGTCCCGGCAATCCTTAGTGGGATGTAAGACAAGTTTGCCTTGTCAAACTCCCCAAAGGTGGAGTTGAGTCGAATGTTTTGTCTCGGCAATCCTTAGTGGGATGTAAGACCAGTTTGCCTTGTCAAACTCCCCAAAGGTGGAGTTGAGTCGAATGTTTTGTCCCGGCAATCCTTAGTGGGATGTAAGACCAGTTTGCCTTGTCAAACTCCCTAAAGGTGGAGTTGACTCGAATGTTTTGTCCCGGCAGTCCTTAGTGGGATGTAAGACCAGTTTGCCTTGTCAAACTCCCCAAAGGTGGAGTTGACTCAAATGTTTTGTCCCGGCAATCCTTAGTGGGATGTAAGACCAGTTTGCCTTGTCAAACTCCCCAAAGGTGGAGTTGACTCGAATGTTTTGTCCCGGCAATCCTTAGTGGGATGTAAGACCAGTTTGCCTTGTCAAACTCCCAAAAGGTGGAGTTGACTCGAATGGTTTGGCCCGGCAATCCTTAGTGGGATGTAAGACCAGTTTGCCTTATCAAACTCCCCAAAGGTGGAGTTGACTCGAATGGTTTGGCCCGGCAGTCCTTAGTGGGAGGTAAGACCAGTTTGCCTTGTCAAACTCCCCAAAGGTGGAGTTGACTCGAATGTTTTGTCCCGGCAATACTTAGTGGGATGTAAGACCAGTTTGCCTTGTCAAACTCCCCAAAGGTGGAGTTGACTCGGCAGTCCTTAGTGGGATGTAAGACCAGTTTGCCTTGTCAAACTCCCCAAAGGTGGAGTTGACTCGGCAGTCCTTAGTGGGATGTAAGACCAGTTTGCCTTGTCAAGCTCCCCAAAGGTGGAGTTGACTCGAATGTTTTGTCCCGGCAATCCTTAGTGGGACGTATGACCAGTTTGCCTTGTCAAACTCCCCAAAGGTGGAGTTGACTCGAATGTTTTGTCCCGGCAGTCCTTAGTGGGACGTAAGACCAGTTTGCCTTGTCAAGCTCCCCAAAGGTGGAGTTGACTCGAATTTTTTGTCCCGGCAATCCTTAGTGGGACGTAAGACCAGTTTGCCTTGTCAAACTCCCCAAAGGTGGAGTTGACTCGAATGTTTTGTCCCGGCAATCGTTAGTGGGATGTAAGACCAGTTTGCCTTGTCAAACTCCCCAAAGGTGGAGTTGACTCGAATGTTTTGTCCCGGCAATCCTTAGTGGGATGTAAGACCAGTTTGACTTGTCAAACTCCCAGAAGGTGGAGTTGACTCGAATGGTTTGGCCCGGCAATCCTTAGTGGGATGTAAGACCAGTTTGCCTTATCAAACTCCCCAAAGGTGGAGTTGACTCGAATGGTTTGGCCCGGCAGTCCTTACTGGGAGGTAAGACCAGTTTGCCTTGTCAAACTCCCCAAAGGTGGAGTTGACTCGAATGTTTTGTCCCGGCAATACTTAGTGGGATGTAAGACCAGTTCGCCTTGTCAAACTCCCCAAATGTGGAGTTGACTCGAATGTTTTGTCCCGGCAATCCTTAGTGGGATGTAAGACCAGTTCGCCTTGTCAAACTCCCCAAAGGTGGAGTTGACTCGAATGTTTTGTCCCGGCAATCCTTAGTGGGATGTAAGACAAGTTTGCCTTGTCAAACTCCCCAAAGGTGGAGTTGAGTCGAATGTTTTGTCTCGGCAATCCTTAGTGGGATGTAAGACCAGTTTGCCTTGTCAAACTCCCCAAAGGTGGAGTTGAGTCGAATGTTTTGTCCCGGCAATCCTTAGTGGGATGTAAGACCAGTTTGCCTTGTCAAACTCCCTAAAGGTGGAGTTGACTCGAATGTTTTGTCCCGGCAGTCCTTAGTGGGATGTAAGACCAGTTTGCCTTGTCAAACTCCCCAAAGGTGGAGTTGACTCAAATGTTTTGTCCCGGCAATCCTTAGTGGGATGTAAGACCAGTTTGCCTTGTCAATCTCCCCAAAGGTGGAGTTGACTCGAATGTTTTGGCCCAGCAGTCCTTAGTGGGACGTAAGACCAGTTTGCCTTGTCAAGCTCCCCAAAGGTGGAGTTGACTCGAATGTTTTGTCCCGGCAATCCTTAGTGGGACGTAAGACCAGTTTGCCTTGTCAACCTCCCCAAAGGTGGAGTTGACTCGAATGTTTTGGCCCGGCAGTCCTTAGTGGGACGTAAGACCAGTTTGCCTTGTCAAGCTCCCCAAAGGTGGAGTTGACTCGAATGTTTTGTCCCGGCAATCCTTAGTGGGATGTAAGACCAGTTTGCCTTGTCAAACTCCCCAAAGGTGGAGTTGACTCGAATGTTTTGTCCCGGCAATCCTTAGTGGGATGTAAGACCAGTTTGCCTTGTCAAACTCCCCAAAGGTGGAGTTGACTCGAATGTTTTGTCCCGGCAATCCTTAGTGGGATGTAAGACCAGTTTGCCTTGTCAAACTCCCCAAAGGTAGAGTTGAATCGAATGTTTTGTCCCGGCAATCCTTAGTGGGATGTAAGACCAGTTTGCCTTGTCAAACTCCCCAAAGGTGGAGTTGACTTGAATGTTTTGTCCCGGCAGTCCTTAGTGGGACGTAAGACCAGTTTGCCTTGTTAAACTCCCCATAGGTGGAGTTGACTCGAATGTTTTGGCCCGGCAGTCCGAGTGGACGTAAGACCCTCCTTTTAGTCAACCATCTCGCAGTCAGAGTTGACTAAAACCCCGATTTTGACCAAAAGATGGAATGATGAAAAAGTTGACAAACCCTTCAGGTTGACCAAATGAGAGTGAAGCCCCTGTGAGATAAAGCCTAGGGTGACCCCATGTAAGAAAAGATTTAGGTCCTTTGAGTGACCCCTTTTGAGACAATTCTAGGTCCCTTGAGTGACCCCTTGTGAGATAAAGTTTAAATCCCGCAAGTTGACCATGTCTCGTGTAAGTCAACCCTCTCCAATAGAGTCAAGTTGACCATGTCCCCAGCAAGTCAACCCTCTCCCATAGAGTCAAGTTGACCATGTCCTGCCTCTGACCCTTAGAGTCACGCTTCCTTGTGTAAGTCGACCCTCTCCAATAGAGCCAAGTTGACCATGTCCCGCCTCTGACCCTTAGAGTCACGCTTCCTTGTGCAAGTCAACCCTCTCCAATAGAGCCAAGTTGACCATGTCCTGCCTCTTACCCTTAGAGTCACGCTTCCTTGTGTAAGTCGACCCTCTCCAGAGAGTCAAGTTGACCATGTCTCTCCTCTGACCCCTAGAGTCATGCCTCTTTGCGGACCTTAGTAACCCCGCGTATCCCCGAACTACGTTAGGCTTGATTCCCCGCGAACGGGATACGTAGGAATCCTATACCACTAGGTCCAGCCATGCAACCAAAATCGGATAAAGCCGTCGTCCCATCAGATTGGGATGCTTATTTCTATAGACAACCCCCCTCCTTCGAAGCGACGTTGCCGAGGGGCTCTGTAAGTACCCCAATCTGAAACCGACCTATCTTAGAGGTAGCCTTAGCACCGTTTCAGGGATAAGCTGATAGGCCAGGACCTCCCTAGGATAAACTATAAATTCCAGGACTACTCTGGTATAAAATTGGAAAAATCCGGAAGCTCGCCAGGCTAAGCCGTACGGATGATTTGGGTACTAGAGGGGCCTAGCCGTACGGCTGGTTTAGGCACCCTCAGTCCCTATAAATAGAACCCCTTGGTGACCATTTCAAGGGGGGGATAAATACACATTAAAGAGGTCACTCTGCTGGAATTACCACAGAGTAAGAGTGAGAGTGATCACAAACCAAAAAAGGAGAGAAGAAAGGAAGATTGACCTTAACCATCATAGGTAAAGCCACCTCCCCCCTCCTTTCTCTTCATCTTACTCCTATTTTCTTTCTTATATCTTGGTTATACATGTATTTATTCTTCATTCATGCAAAGACTTGTCCATTTCAAGCACCTTTTGTTTCTTGCAAGACTTGTCCATTATCAAGCACTATATATCTATCTATTACATTACTACCTTGTCCAAGCTATGAGAAGTTCAAAGGTGCACTCCATACCTTGTATGGAAGAGGTTCTAAACCTAGACACTCATAGACTTGTTGGTTGTCATTTACATTCCTTATTCATTTAAATGTTATGCTTGTTTGGCCATGATAATCATGAGGGTGATGAAACCTTGGTGTTCATCATTTTCCTCTTTGGTTTAGCCTCAAAATCCCACTTTTGGGTCATAAAGATTCAATATTTATGTGTTATTTTGACTCTTGAAAGGATTTTAAGTCATAAAATGTCATCTTGGTGATAAAGTTCCAATCTTTATTCACCAAATGACCAACTTTGGTCCAAAGGGGACGTTCATCAACTTTCTTGATTTTCTCCTATGATTGCTCATGATCACACCCAAATACTTGTTTTGGGGGACTAAGTGATGATCATTTAGCATAGGAATGATGTTATAAAACTTGTAAAATGATTTCTTGCAAACTGGGATCACAAACAGATTGTCCAGCTTCAGACAGAATACCCTGTTTCTGTTCTGAACTGGACTGTTCTTGAGCAAACTGTAAAACCCCAGAATTGCCTCCTCCAGCCGTACGGCTACTTTAGGCAGGAGGGCAAAATTGTCTGTTTTGCCCTCTGACCTTTATCTTATCACTCAAGGCCCCTTTTTCAGTCAAGTTTTCTCAAATAAAATCAACGACAGAATTTTTCCGTTAAATACACACACACACACATATGCACATTTTAACTAACTTAGGGAGACTCGGCTTTGTCCGAGGCAACTAGAGAGGACGTAAAAACTCCTCCCAAGTTGTAACCTGACTTCCGAACCTTTGAACTCAAACCTTTGTCATTTTGTTGGGTTTAAAATTAACAAAATGTGGCGACTCCGTTAAATTTGACCGGTTCCCGTGTTTGGCATTTTGTCCTCGTGCGAACCTTGCTTGTTTCGCCCCACGAGGGCGGGATCCTTACAGTAGGGCGGTCTGACAATGAATCCTAACAGAATTACAACAACTCAACGTCACCGGAATGGAATCTGAGGTGCAGACAAAAAAATCTTTGTAGTGTCGTATTCAAACTATTGAAAAGTATGTTCAGAGATTAAGTGCATGTATTAAGCAAGTCGAAAATACAAATCCTAGTGGGTCATTTGAATATGATATTGTGATTATTTCTTTTTTATATTTCTTTATAATTAAGATTAATATATTTAATACTTAAATCAATAGTTAATAATATTTGCAGTTAGAATGAAATTGTTATGAGGAAGTCTTGTGTGAGACGGTCTCACACGTTAGACGGGTCTCGATGAGAGACGAAATGGTTTTCTCCCGCCCCATCCGTAGGGTGGCAAACCATTTACTCTCTCAACAAGACCTGTCTCACGTGTGAGACCGTCTCACACAAGTTTTTGTCAATTGTTATTACTATTTATTACTCCCTCCATCCCAGAGTATATGTCCATCTTTCCTTTTTAGTCTGTCCCAGAGTATATGTCCACTTTCTAAAATGGAAAAGAATTTTTACTATTTCTCCCATTCATTCTCTCTCATATTTACTTTTATACTCACAACACCAATCAACTTACTATTCCCTCCCACTCATTCTCTCTCATACTTTACTCTTACACTCACAACACTTACATCAATTCTTTCATTTCTTAATCTCCGTGCAAATGAGAGGGTGGACATATACTCCGGGACGGAGGGAGTATTTATGTTATATACTCATTTAATTAATATATTTTTTAAACAAAAACTAGTCTGAGACGGTCTAACACCTGAGATGGGCCTCGTTGAAGAGTAAATGGTTTGCCCCCCATAGGCGGGGAGTGGCAAGCTCACTTCCTCTCTCAACAACAAGACTCGTCTCATACAAGACTTCAGTCTCGTTTATTTTTCATTTTCAGCTCTTATTAAGGCTCCGTTTGTTTGGAGGAAAACATTTTCCAGAAAATGATTTCCAGGAAAATGTTTTTCAGAAAGTGACAAAAACATGTTTTTGGTTGTTTGGTAAATCTAAGGAAAATATTTTCCGAAAAATATTTTCATTATGAGCAAAAAATAATTTAATATGAGAGAAAAATATGAGAAACAATTTGAATGGGGGTAGGGGTTGAGGCGAGGTGGTGTTGGGGGGGGGGGGAGGGTAAGGGGTGAGGATGGGTAGGGGTGAGGTGGGGGTGGGGGAGGTGTTCAAAAATAATTTTAATGTGAGTGGAACGAAAGTTTTTTTTTTTTTTTTTTTTGGAGATAGGTGGATGGTAGGGTAGGGTGGGGGGCTGGAGGTGGGGTAGTGGGGGTGGGGGAAGTGTTCAAAAATAATTTTAATAAGAGTGAAAAGAAGTTTTTTTTTTTTTTTGGGGGGGGGGGGAGGTTGAGGTGGGTGGTGTGGGAAAGGGGCGAGGCGGAGGTGGAGGAGTGTTCAAAAAAAAAATTGTATCATTAATTTTTTCCGGAAAATGTTTTCCTTAAGTGGAGGTGAGGAAATCGTTTTCCTTAGAAAAGAGGGAAAACTATTTTCGGTGCTTAACAAATACCGGAAAATGCGGAAATTGTTTTTCTGGAAAATGTTTTCCTCCAAACAAACGGAGCCTAAGATCTGAATTGGTGGGTGTACAAGAAATAAAATAATTCAGACTGTTTTTTTTTTCTTCCATTAAGATCTTAATGCCTCTTATTTACCACTTAATTTTAAGATTTTAAACTATCACTTATTTACCTCTTAATTGATTTTTTTCATATAGATCTCTTTCATAAACTCGTAATTTAAAAAATACTCCATCCAAACACAAGATCAACAACCATTCAATCCCATTTCGCTACTCTATTCGATGTCGAAATCCTAATTTCATATGTGAATTCAGATGAATAATCAAACAACTTGAGTAGTTTAGAAATAAGTTTTCAGACACTGCCTCTTATGAATTCAGCCAAATTCAGACACAAAATCAGATTTCAGTACTTATCACTTTAAAAAAATCAAACGCCACCTTTCTCATTTTTTTTTTTAAAAATGGAGTATGTTTTATATTTTAACAATTTCATTCATTATAATTCTAAATAGTTAAATAAAATCTCTATTTAACTATTTTGTTTACTTTAGTAATATACTAATTCTTAGGCGATTCATATTTTTATTAAAATTTTAGGCTTTTTACATATTTTAAATATTTTTTTAAGAATAATCGGTCAATGATTCATTTTGACCGGACCTACGGATTAACGTGGTAGGCCAGACATGGATGGTTGAACAATCCTTTTTTTTGGTACATAAGGAAAATAAAGAAATAAAACTAGTTCCTAGGGTGGTGACACGCATGTAGTTAGCCACCATAAGTTCTTTCAGTTCTTCATTTGGTGCATCCATGCGCATGAAAGACAAGTCTTTCTCAGCTCCAAGGTTAGCAAGATAGTTTGCGCAGAAGTTTCCTTTGCGGAGGGTGTGTTGTATGAAGCATCTAGCCGCACTGAGCAATGCCCAAATATCACTCATAACATCCGCATGGGAATGGATTTCATCAGCTGGTCCTTCTATAAGCTTTACAACCGAAAGAGAGTCTGTCTCTATCATAACATTCCCAAGACCCATACTCTTCAGGATTTTCAGGCCTACGAGAACTTGTTGGTCCCAAAGGGGCAAGAAGGGTATGAAAAATAGCTAGAGGGGGGGGGGGTGAATAGCGTTTTAAAATTATTTTCAAACCCTTTTGCAAACCAATGGCTTATGCGCACAATTCTCAAATAAGCTAAGTATAGCTCGCAGAGAGAGTGTGAAATGCACAGCGGAAATTAATGCAGCTACTGCTCAGGGTATACTGCGCAGAGTCTAAAAACGCACGCGCTAAGTTTGGGTAAAGAGTTGGATAAATTGTGCTAAGGCAATAAGCAATAACAAACACAGCAGCAAAGATAGCAATCTGATAAGATCAAACAAAGCAGTAATTTAGAAATAAAGTAAGCAGGAAATAAGCAGTAAGAATAATGAACAAGCTATTTGGAGATGTTTGATCTATGAAAGATCTACGTCCTCTACCAAGATGGTTAGTCTTGGATTTTCTAACTATGAGATTTATATTGATATGAGGAGCTTTTATAAGATTACAATGAATCAAAACTCAAATCAAAATCTATTCTATGAAGAGAAAATCCTATACTAAACCGGTGTATCTCAAGAAGTAAGATCTAAATGATCAAAGCTTCAAGAGGTGTGTGTGTGTGTCAAAAATTCTGGTCTCTAAGAATCTATGAGATGAAGAGCACGAAGAATTCTAGGTGTTACAAGGCTTAGGATTTGGGCAGGAGTTTGAAGGTATGAAGGTTGTTCTTGTGAATCTGGGATTTTAAGCAGCAATCTTCAGAACTTCAAAGTTTCTCTTAGAAGGTAAGAACTCAAGCAACTTGGAAATGAAGATGAGCAGACTATTTATAGTTAAGAGCTTGAAACTAGCCGTTGGAGCTCTGAGCAAGGACAATGAGCTGGCACAATGTGATTGGTGCGCAGGTGTCTTTTGTAGCTTTTGGAGACAGAGCATGAAGACAAAATTCAAATCTTCTTCTAGAAGGTTGACAACTGTCTTCATTTGAAATATTTCATCTGAGCGCATCTCCATCGTTGGATTTGCTGAGTGTGCTTGTTTTGTCGTTTCTGCACACCTCAACACTTTTGGCTTTTAATAAGCGTACATCTTCAAAGCGTTTTCCAAGTATGGGAATCTGAGAACCTTGAAAACTGAGCAAGATGGAATGTTGCGCACTAATGTCCTGCACAGAGATGTCATGCGCAGTGAAGTCCTGCTTGGAAAATCTTCGATCATTTTTCGCTCCAAGTCCTATAATATAAGCCTATACAACAAAATGGACTAAGCTAAAAATTGAAGTTATTAAACTTCTTACATAGGGTCTTAAAGTCCATAAAATACTAATAGGTGTTGGTATCAATCAATTCTAACATAATTAGGAGGGTTAAGTGATAAGCATACCGAACAGAATTGCTTGAAGTTCAGCTTCTAAGATGGAGCACTGGTTGAGATAACCATAGTAGCTGCCCATCCAAGCTCCCCTTTCTAATCTGAATATTCCTCTAGTAGCTGCCCATCCAAGCTCCCCTTTCTGATCTGAATATTCCTCCATATCCATATCACTACCTACAATCCTTGACACTAGCGTCAGTATTAAGCTTGATGATACCTACAGGGGTAGGTTGAACAATCTGCGAACATACTTAAAACGGACAAGCTTCAGCCTGTTTACCAATGAGCATCCTTAAACGAACACGGGCCGGCCCGTATGCCCCTCAATGCGGACTAGGTATGGCCAACTCCTGTTCCGGTTCCGGTTCGGAACCGGCGGTTCCTGTTCGCCATTTATATGAACCTTAACCGGCCCTTGGTTACACTGGTTCCGGTTTCGGTTACCACAATCCGGTTCCGGTCAATAATGAATAAACAAGTTAAAAATTATTGAAAAACAAGAGATTTTCGGTCCGGTTCGCCATTTATGTGAACCTTAACCGGTCCGGATGACTGGTGGTTCCGATTACTCCGGTTCCAGTTTATTCGCCGGTTTGCTCCGATTCCAAGCTTCTCTGGTCCTGTTCCCATCCGGTTTGGCCATCCCTAATGCGGACAATCCAAGTGAGAAAATCGAAACTTATGAAAATAATTGAATCACGAATTGGGAATTGGAAATTGGAAATTGGAAATGGGGCTATAATCCAATCTCACATGGACTCACGTGTTTCCTGCTTCCCCTACGCCTACTCTCACTCTTACCGTCCTACGCTATCCACTATCCTCTCCCCTATAAACTGCTCCAAATGTAATCTTCCCAAACTTTCCACGCTCATCAATGGCGGTTCACACTTCCTTCTCCACCCGCCTCCTCTCCTCTCCGTACACTCCAAAGCCCACCCTCTCCACCTCCAATCCCCTCTCTCTTTCTCGCTGTATGGACCTACTCCAATCCAACCGACTCCGATCAGTTACCGCAATGCAAATGTCTGTCGCCACCACCACGGCGGCGGCATTGCCTAAATTCGACGTCGGTGAGGACTTGCCGGCGGACTACGCCGAGTGGTTTCCGAAATCGGACCCCCGCGACAGGAGAAAAGCAGGGGTGCTGCTTCATCCGACGTCGTTTTCTGGACCTTATGGCATTGGAGACCTCGGTGATCAGGCTTTTCGTTTCATCGATTGGCTTCATGAAGCTGGTTGCTCTCTCTGGCAGGTTTAATTACTTCTAATTTTAATTATATTGTGCTACAATTAAATATTACTACTCCCTCAATTTCAAAATACCCTCAATTTCAAAATACCCTCAATTTCAAAATACTATGTCTTTTTAGACGTCTTCACACATATTAACACATATTAAGAAGGGGCATTTACCATATAGTCCCTCAACATAATCTTATTTACCTCTTAAGACAAGGAATATTTTAACTAACCATATAGTCCCTAGCTTACCTCTTCCTCAACATATTACTAACTACACCCTCTCAACATTTTACTTTCACCCCAACCACTATCCCCTTAGGCTATCCCTCACCACCTTCTCCAGTCAACAACTCCGGCAACCACCATTTCCGGCGACCACTCCGGCAAATTTTTTTTTTTTTTTTTTTTTTTTTTTTTTTAGCTTCAGTGACCTTCCAGCAACCAAACAGTTGAGAACTTATCAGTAAGTTCTCAGTTGTCAACTAAACTACTAATAACACGAACAATTCCGGCAACCACCAACTCCGGCGACCAACTCCGGCGACCAAACAGTTGAGAACTTAACAGTAAGTTCTCAGTTATCAACTAAACTACTAAGAACACGAACAACTCCGGCGACCTACTCCGGCGACCAAACAATTGAGAACTTATCAGTAAGTTCTCAGTTGTCAAATAAACTACTAAGAACACGATTAACTCCGGCGACCATCAACTCCGGCGACCAAACAGTTGAGAACTTTTCAGTAAGTTCTCAATTGTAAAATAAACTACTAAGAACACAATCAAATCTGACGACCACCAACTTCGACGACCACCAACTCCGGCTACCAAACAACTGAGAACTTATCAGTAAGTTCTCAGTTGGTTCTCAGTTGTCAAGTGAGAAGACAACCAAGTCCAACGACCAATAAATGACAACTTCTCAATTGTGACATCTAAAATGACAAATTTTGCTATTTTAAATGGGACAAAAGGCGTATACATTTGAGAAATATAGGTCTCATTATTACTGATAAGTTGAGAACTTATCAGTAAGTTCTCAGTTGTCAACTAACCTACTAAAAACATGATCAACTACGCGACCACCAAATCTGACGACCAAACAGATGAGAACTTATCAGCAAGTTCTCAGTTGTCAATATTTTTGAATATATACTCCCTTCATAATTTAGGTTCTCAAAATGATGTAAGTTGTTTTGAGATGGAGAGAGTACTCTACTATGTGGTTTTTCGATTTTTTTTTTTATTATTCATTCATGTTACACACTTTTAAAGTGTTTTTATTATAATTATAACTATGTAACAAAATTTTAACCAGAGTTTTCTTTCACCAATAAACAATAATATACTAACACAAATATAATCCAATAACATTTATCATAAATTCAAACTATTTGTCAATGAATCGTGCATTTAACAATTAAATCCATAAATTTGAAGCCTTGAAAAACATTAATTTTTCAAATGTTTTTCAGTACAAATGCATAAAAAGATGTAAACTACTTCTTAATAAATTAAATATTACTTACATTTATGAAAAATAAAATAAAAACAAATATGATACAGTACAATAAAAAAAAGCCAAATTCTTCACCACTTCTTTCTAGATGCTCCTAAACACCTGTCAGTATCCAAGGAAAAGAGATCTTAACCCACACTTAACACCTATTTACCATTACCTTTACTCATACCCCTCAAATTCCTAGTCATCCTAAAGTCTCTTTACACAGCAGTAACTTCAAACAAAGAAGGAACACTAATCAGCCCCTCCATCAAAGTGACGACCTCCATGCAATCGCCACCCCTTACCCCTACTCCCTGAGATCCGGCACTCACCCCACACCAGAGAGAGAGAAAGTCATTTTTGGTCAGATCTAGGCAGAGGGGAGAAGACGCCAGAATTCGTCGTCGGTCAGATCTGGGAGTTAGTCTTGATCGGAGAAGAAGACGAAGCTGATTTGGGCGGTCGGAGGGGGAGGGAGGTCAAGGGTGGTCGGAGAGGGTGGGGGTTGATCGGAGGTGGATAGGCTAGAGAGTGAAAGTCGTGAGAAAGAGGTGGCCGGAGTAGAGGGAGACTTTGCCGGAGTAAGGGAGGGGAGAGGTGGTCATAGTTGAATGGGCAGAGAGAGAGTGTAGAGAGAGAAAGAGGAGGGGAACGGTTGCAGACGTGGTGGAGAGGGAGAGGGGCGGGGTCGCCGGAGTTGGGAGGGGTCGCCGGAGAAGGAGGGGTCACCGGTGAGTTAGAGAGAGAAGAGAGAGAGAGAGAAAAAAAATATCTGGGTGTGTGAATAAGAGAGGGGAGGGGAGGGGAGGGGAGTAGTTAATACACTAAAGGACTATATGGTTACATAAAATATTTTTTAGGACTAGGAGGTAAATTAAAAATATGCTTGTCCTAATAAGTAGATTCAATAATACTCGGGGATTAGGAGGTAATTTTCTCTATTAAGAAATGTAATTAATACATATAAAAAAGACGTATGTACCCCTAAAAGCATCCGACTACCAAGATAATCAAATGCATTAAACAAGAGATGGTTCGCAGTTAATGAATGATGGTATAATTGGAAAACAAGAGCAAAGATGTATTGGAAATAATAAAACGTCAAATATTTTGAAACAAAATTTAACTCCAAAAACGTCGTGTGTTTTGAAACGGAGGGAGTACAATGTTTCATTTTGAAATTTTGAAGTCAACACTCTAATCTGCTTAAAAAAAGTCAACACTAATTATTTTGTTGGCATTTATATTATCAAGAAAATAATAATAAATGGATCATAGACAGAGAAGGCATATATTGAAATCTTATTTGATTCACAGAGAAAACTTTCCCATTTTTGAAAAGTCCAACGTTTTCATAGTCCATACTTTGCGATGATGGTACCTTGTTAGGATATGCATTTTACTATTGCTTTCTTTTGAAATTGGACAGTTTTTCTTGGACAAATGATAAAAAAGTAGAAAGTGAAGTAATTTTTTATAGTCGTATTTTTTTAAAAAGGATATGAAGTAAATTTAGTGCAATTCATGAAGGCACAAGTAAACAAAGCTACATACTTTAAAAGTTTGACTTGTCAAATTCATTTTTCCTGGGATAGAAAGATAATATAACTAAATAACTTTAAATTGTTACTCAAAGTACCTTCGTATGGGCAACAAAAAAAGTAGGAATATCATTTTGGGATGGAGGAATATCATTTATTTATTACTCAAATTGTCCTATTTTATTTGGCTTTGAAAAGTTTTTTTAGTATGGAGGGAGCATAATTTTTATATTCTTTTCATTTTATGCTGACTGGACTTAATATAAATTTTAGATGATTATGTCCGTGGGCCTTGTTGCTAAATTTTTATTTGATTGTTGTATTTTGGAATCATTAAATTTTTATGTCCTTTTGGTGAGGTCAACTTTGATTCACTTTTTGTTAGAAGTTAGCATCTATAGAGCAGGCAAGTTTGTTAAGCATTGGAATGATAGCGTATTTCAATACTCTATTATGAAAAGTATTATGGTTTAAGTTGACCCGTATTTGATCTCCTTTTGATCTTTTGTTGTCTGGCTTCGCAAAAAGTGTGTTTAATATTGACTTATCCTTTGTTTATTTACAAGCGTGCATTTTTATCTTGCCATTGATATCGTGACAGTACGAAAAATGCTTCACATACTGAGAGTTTTTGAGCTGGTTTATTTTTTTATATTTTTTATTTCTCTTAGATAGGTGCAAATATATAATGTTTCGTCATCTTAATGCAGGTTCTTCCTCTTGTTCCACCAGGAAGGAGGGCTAACGAGGAGGGATCCCCATACTCTGGACAGGTGACGTCCTTATTTTACTGTTTTTAACATTATCAACAATTTGGTGGAGGTATAGCAAAGCACCGAAGCTCAACAAAGTTATCAATAGAATAAAATGTGAATTGTGATGGAATGATTGCAATTATTATTAGATCATTATTTTAGTTGTTCAGGATCTTTGGCGGACCACATTATATCTGACTGAGGAACCATTGTAAACTAGGCCTCATATGTGATACTCTGTCTGTCTTTGTTGTGAACTTGAGCATATATGATGCTCCATCCGTCCCACTTGAAGAGATGTGGTTTGGCTGAACATGCAAATTAAGGAAAGTGGTTGACAATTGATTAATTCTTTAAACTGCCCCTCAAAAACATTTGAATTCACATAAGGAGATAACATTGTATTGAAACTAAGAGGGAAAACACAGGTTAATATAGTCAGTTGATTAAACATGATGGACCATAAGGTTAAGTTACTCTTCTAAGGGGATAGCCCAAAAAAAATACGTACCTCTTTAAGTGGGAGGGGATAGGATTAGCTTTTTGAAGAGTAGGACACTTATTTTTGGTTCCTCATATGTATATTCATATCCATGGTTGCTGTCATTTTTGCACATCCTTTTCAAAGTAATTGATCACTACACATAAATTGGTAGGGCTTGTGTACGGTTCCTTACATGCCGGCTGTACTGGTAGCCATTAGTGTGATTTACAATATGAAGTAATTTACTGTTATGATCACTTGGTACTTAGCCCTGTTGTCCGTAAGCATTCATAGTATCTCAACTTGACCTCTTTGCCTTCAGCTACAAAAGCCCGATTATGTATTATTATCTTTAGAACGGAAAATACAAAATCAGTTTGATGGATGACATGGACATTTCTTGAAGATGCCACCTGGATTTTGTGATTAGAGAAGAACATGTTAAAGAGTAACCAAGGTTTTCAGTTTCTCATTTCTAGGATGCGAATTGTGGCAATACCCTTTTGATATCTCTTGAAGAGCTTGTAAAAGATGGTTTGTTGAAGAAGGAAGAGCTTCCAGAACCTTTGTAAGAATCATTGCTATATATGAATCTTTCCTATCATAAAATTAAGTTCTAATCTTAACTTGATAATTTGAGCGGTTCATTTTTGAAACGTATAATTACTATGCCAATCTTGCAGAACTGCAGATCGTGTAGATTTCTCAATTGTTGCTGACATAAAGGATCCTTTGATAGCTAAGGTACAATATCTTACCTAATGAGATGTTATTTTCTAATCTGCATCTTACCCATGCTGTGTGATTTAGTACTCTTTCTTGCTGCACTTATAAATATCCAGTGTTTTAGACTTTCAACTCTATGATTCTTAATTTAACTTGTTTCGGTTTTAGTCTTTACCTCCCATTGGTTGGTAACTTGTGACTTCCCATCACTCCACCACCTTCACAAGAACCACAACCATCACACCCAGTACAAGTAGAAAACTCATGGCATATAGGTAGTAGTGGTAATACGGGATTATTATTATTATTATTATTATTATTATTATTATTATTATTATTATTATTATTATTATTATTATTATTCTGTTTCTTTAACTGCTGTAATAATCAGAGTCCGTGAGGAAAAGAATAAGCATATGAACTTGTAGATGAGTTATGACTGAAACTGTGGACTGTATGAACTTGTTATCTGAAGTTGTGGGAATGATTTGTATCAGTCGGATAACATAACCTAGATAATAAGCATGATCAAGAAAGCAAATGAAAGTTATAGGGATTGGATGTTTGTCTTAGGCTCGTTAATAGATTGCTCGGGAGTTTCTGTTTTGTTTCAAACCTTCTGTGTTTCTTCCACCTGTTTCTTTCTTGAACTCTTCATTTTTGTCTGATAATTTTATACCCTTGAATAATTTATGCACTATGAAATCCACTTTAAGAGCGTTGTTGGGGAGTTTATTAATTTCTTTAGCAGTCCTGGTAGTTCCAAAGTGTAACCTTTTGAAGAATTTGAGATTCTAAAGTATATTAGAAACTAAGTTATGCATTCCCAGTGTGGCACATTGTTATTGAATTCTCAACAGCTTGAATTGTGTTTTGTGGAGCGGCGCAACGAATGGCATCTTGTTTTTTTTTTTTTTTTTTTTTTTTTTTTGGCATTTCTATAACATGTACTAAAGATTGTTGGTCAGAGTGAAAGGGTCTCTCGCCGCTTGAGCAAGAGGTCTTGTGTTCAAGCCATTATGGATGCAAAAAACTGTCTTGGGAGAGGTTTCCGTATTGGTGTCTAACGGGACCTCGAGGGATTAGTCTCTCGCAAGGCCTGCGGATCCCTTAGGACATCAAGTATTTCTTTCCGATGCACATATACATATATTCATGTGAATTCTCTGATTAACATTTGAAGCTGGGCTATTAGATAAGATAGGAGTCTTCTTACTCATATTTCTTTGTAGGCTGCAAAGAGGCTTATTTCAAGTGAGGGGGATTTGAAACGTCAACTTGAGGATTTTCGTAAAGACCCAGATATTGCAAGTGAGATATCCTTAATTTTGCTTTCTAAATTCCTAGACTTACAGTAAAGCTCTAATATGGCTGCTTGAATTTATTGGGGTTTCCTTTGGTGCCTTTATTTACTTTTGTCTATGTACAAATAGGTGTGTCGATAATGATAATAACTGATAAGTTCTCCATCTGTCTCACAAAAATCGTCCCCTATGACAAGTCAATAAGGATGTAGTTTTCAAGAAATTGCATTAAATCAATTCCTCTTTTAGAAATATGACTCTTCGTTTGGGACATGCTTTTTTTTCTTTTTTTGGTATAAAATTTCTTTCTCAATTTCTACTGATATTGAAGGGCAAAGAGTGTAATCTGAATAAATGGTGAATGTCTACAAGAATAACTATTGAGCGCTGTGTATCATGATATGGTCAAGAATCTATTTTCTCTCTATTAAATGGTGACTCTAGGGAACATTGTGTTTGTGAATCAGAAAACCGATTTACTTCTTTTCTTTATCTTATAGGTTGGCTTGACGATGCAGCATTTTTTGCTGCTATTGACGAGACTTATAAGACGTTCAGTTGGTATGATTGGCCTGAACCTTTGAAGAATTGTCATCTTTCAGCCTTGGAAGAAATTTATCAAACTAAAAAAGATTTTGTAAGATCTGTGTGACCTATGATAATATCTGAACAATTTTACTTCTACGTGGAGTAATTTTTGGTTGCCAAATGGGCTCATCTCTCTCTGGTCATGGTTTGCTATATGCAGATCAACACATTTGTGGCACAGCAGTTCCTTTTCCAAAAGCAGTGGAAAAAATTACGTGAATATGCACGAGTTAGGGGAATAAGTATAATGGGAGACATGCCCATTTACGTGGGCTATCACAGTGCAGATGTTTGGGCAAACAAGAAACACTTTCTGCTGGTATGTGAATTTATCTTTGAGGTTAATTTGATTCATCAATAGATGTTTTTCTGACACACTTCTCCAGTCCATAATTGTTCATTTGTCTCGCAGAACAGGAATGGGTTTCCGCTTCTTGTTAGTGGTGTACCCCCCGATGCCTTTAGTGAAACTGGTCAACTCTGGGGCAGGTTTGGTCTAATATCCGAGTTATTGCTGTATGAGGTCAATTTTTGGTGTGATAGGTTAATTGTTAATCCTTGTTAATACATTTATAGTAAAACATTATGCTCAAATGGCAGAGGTGCTGTTTTCTAGAGGTGTCTGCCTAAAATTTGAGGACTACAGTAATAATGTGACATAACTGGAAAAAAAGGCAATGTGAAAGATAAGGTATATGGGATGCTTGTTCTATGCACCATATAGACATTCTGAGTGGAATTTAACATCAGTGGAACTTCTCTTGCTAAAAGTTATCAATGACTCACCTCTATTTTCATTTAGTCATTCATCCATTTCATTATTGTTTTACTTCTACCTTTGGGCCTACATATGGCTGACCTCAGCATTTGAAGGTTGACTTGGTTTCTCTTACCTAGTTGTTGTAGACGTGGATAAGTTTTGGAGAACAATGCCTTTAGTAAGACATGTTATTCTTGTAGGATTAGTTGTAATTATCTTCTTGCATTTTGACTTCCTCATTCTTTTGAAAGATTATCCTTAAACTTTTAGATGTTCTTGTGAGCAAACATGCTCTCAAATTAACTTACTACTAAATTATGATAGCATTTGTAGAAGACAGATAACATCTTGTCGTTGAAGTTGCATCTGAAGTTATTTACTGAACTGAAAGACAAGTTTCTCTTAAATTAGTGATGCTGTATACATATTTATAATTTGGATGCATAAAAAACCCTTTTTAAGCTTTCCTATCTTTGAAAACCATAAACTTCCTGCCAATCCTATAATCTGATTTGATGTCTGAGTCTTAGTTGTTGCAATAGGCGTCATAGTTTCAGATGGGGTTCTATTTGAATTTTGCAGTCATTTTACTTGTTCATACCACTTGCGAACTCTCTTGCACTATGAATGCGTGTTCATTTTCTAATTGAAGTGAGGTCTTTTGACATGCTGATTCACCCTACTTAGTTTCAACTATGTATTTTATCCTTCATTTTGTTTTTCAAATATTTTAAGCCCACTATATGACTGGAAAGCAATGGAGAGAGATGGGTTTTCCTGGTGGATACGTCGTTTACGACGTGCCCAGGATCTATTTGATGAGTTCAGGATAGACCACTTCAGAGGATTTTCTGGTTACTGGGCTGTACCTTCTGGTGGGTTCACGATCAAACTTACTATGAATGCGCTGATTCTTAATTTATTTTTTTCTAAGCGCTTATACATGTGCAGAAGCAAAAATTGCTACGGTGGGCAGATGGAAGGTAGGATCTTTTTTGTAATATTGAAGCTTTTTTTTTCTTCTAAAAGTTTCACAATCCCCTCGGTAATGATTTGTGTTGACAGTAGATGGGACCTGGAGAGTCCTTATTCGATGCTATCTTTAGAGCTGTTGGAAATATCAACATAATAGCAGAAGACTTGGTATGCTCTTTCAGATTACATTGAACTTTAATCGTTTAGCATTTCTTGTGATACAGTACTATATATTGGTTACTTTCTGAACTTTCCTTTGTGTTTTTTGTGTATACGCGTGTGAGAGAATCATGTGATTTCTGGATGTGTAGATAGGTGACAGCAACCATGTTGTTTATTAAGGTTGAATATCAGTTTGATCTTTCTAGCCCGTCTAGTTACAAAATATGAGTGAAAACCTTTATGAGAGGCTTTCTTGGAACCCCACTCATTTTACATGCTTCATTCTTGCCATACTCATGAGGAGTAACAAGTGCATTCTCGACCATGAAGATTTTTGATTTAGAGGTTGTCCTTTTAGCCATGCATGTAATTCTTCAACAGCCGTCAACAAATACCCGTCAGCTACTTTATTAGGGGTTAGACATGACAGATACGATCTCTTCCCCAATTACCGTTATCTCTACGTCTCGCACTCTTCGAATTTGATTGATACTGAATAGTTTCCCACTTGCCCACGGACATAACCTACTCACAGCAAGGGTTGAGCCAAATCAGTGTTTTTCTCTTTACAATTATCTGCTTTCAGTGTTGGTCATAACGAGAGGCATATATGTGTTAGATCTTTTCTTTGTATGTGATCATATTTGATACCTAGGTTGATTTTCCTTTTCTTTTTTTCCCTTCTAATTTCTTATATTTTTTTCTCTCTTTTACCAAAATTTCTTCACACTTTTTTCTACTTTTAAATTTCTTCTTAGCTTTTCACATGTTTTATGATTATTTATTTTACCATCTCTTCTTTTTTCTTTCCTTGTTTTCTCACCTCTTCCTTTGACAAGTCCATATGATGATTCATGTTAGCTGACCCCAAATCCTTTTGGGAGTAAGGCTTTGTTGTTGTTGTTGTACTGAAGTTCTAATCTCTTAATTTTCATGAAAGGGTGTTATCACTGAGGATGTTGTCCAGCTCAGGAAATCTATTGGGGCACCTGGAATGGCTGTTCTCCAGTTTGGTAATAGCTTTCTGCGCTCATAATGTTGACTTGTTATTGTGAGTTAAGAAGGTTCAAATTTATTAAGTTCAAGGCACTGGTGTTCATATGTCCAGGTTTTGGAAGTGATGCAAAAAACCCTCACTTGCCTCATAATCACGAAACCAATCAAGTTGTTTATACTGGGACTCATGATAATGACACGGTAATCTCTCAATGCCTTGGGTTCACGCTAATGATCAACACTATCGTCTTTTCTTTTTTCCTCTGAGAAAATATGGGTTTGTCTACATGTTTAACTAGGCCAGAATGCCAGATATGGCTATTTGGCTCAGCTTGGCACACTTAAAATGTGAGCTGTTCCTGTGAGAAGTTCGGGATGAAGGGATCATTAAGTTGCTTGGGAGGAAGTATGCCTTCCTGAGGACCATGGCTTACATATGGGGTATCTTGTCTGCACGAATACCTATGTCGTATGTAAATGGCTTTTCCCCGAGAGTCTTAAGTCTATGGTGCATAAAGTGATTAAGTGCATGTTTGGATTTCACCTACGATGCTCCGACTCGGGGTACGAGTGCCTGGCACGGGTACGGATTGGAGTGTCCGATCCTCCAGAAGTTTAACATTTTACACCAAATGTAGTGTAAAATAGCCACACCCACACCCACACACATGTCGGGTACAAGTGTCTGACATGGGTACTTCGGCAAAATTGAAGGGTCCGGGCATCACAGGGTTTCACCATGACAGGTGGGATGCTAGAATTGGAGGCCGCATTTCTCTCAAAACCCAAGGAAATTAATTCATAAGTTTTATCGTTTGTGTTTCTTAACTCGACTCAAAGTTGAGGCTGTACATGTTTATGAGGAGATGTTTAGTTGGGTATCCTCCAGGGTTGCACGGTTCGTAGTTCTTCCGATTCGAATTCGCAATACGAATTCGCGATTCGCTCAATCTATGGAATCCGATACGTAGAGTATTACAATTATTGCGATTCGCGAATTCGCAATAGTAGTACGTTTGATTTAAATAAATATTAAAAGATATATAATAATAATAATAATAAACTTGCTCTTTATAGAAAATCAACATTTTAATTTTGAAATTGTAGTGACTTTATTTGGTTGTAAAATTTGATTTTTGGAAAGTTTTTTGTATGTTGGAGTAGTCTTTGGCAGGCAACATGCATTTATAGTGAGGGACTGATCATATAGCTCCTTGATAATAACATTGTGGATTTTCAGTTTCTATAGCTGTTTTGAACTTATCCTTGGAAAGGATAACAAGTTAATGTACAACACTCACTTATTGCAACAATGGCTTTTCATTTTTAGAGGACATTTATTGCGAATTCAAACAGATTTTTCAAGGTATCTGAACACGAATCGAAGATAACGATTCGCGTATTCCAACGTATCGATTCGGTATCGAATCGCGAATCGATACCTGCGAATCGATACGCGATTCGATGCCATTGTGAGAGTATCCGGCAACCCGGGTATCCTCATAAAATGCCTTGTTTCCCCCTTCATAAGTTCATGTGCCTCCTATTTTTGGGAATTTTGTCCTCGAGAATGGGGATGGTCGGGAGATAGATGAAGCCATTGTTCTCATGTATTGCCTCTAGTAGGTTGGCTTTCATCCTTGTCGAGATTCTCGAGTTTGGGCTATAGAGGGTTTGAGCTTTCTTCACCTCGTTGTTTCCCCTCGTACTTGATTCTGTCCTCTTATTCTTCTTCCACTGTTGTTTGCTTCAGTTTTAGACCGAATAATTTGTTTTTGAAAAAGCTGATTTGGGGAAAAGCAGAGCCATGGTATAATTTCTCAGCCACAAATTTTGAGCACTAGCATGACTAAGTTATTTGCAGCAAAATAGCATGTTTGATTTACATTAGCAATCTACATATGAATTATAAATCTTATGATGTCTGTGATGCTAATGGAATGCTTTGATAATTGACGTTAGCTAACACACTAGCATTGCATGAATTGAGAACTCTCAGGAATAAGAAACGAAGCATCAGGGGTGAGCATTGCCAGCACCACAAGCTGGTCAAGTAATGAGGCTCTACACAACATCTTTCCCAACGAGATCAATGAGGGGTGAGGGTAGTTGGCAGCTGAAATAAGGTCCAAGTTCCATGGCATGTGGGTTGGTGCTGCCATGGGAATTCTCATGAACCCTAGGATGTGAATTATGATTGGATTTGAAATTGGACTCGACATTGGAAGAAATTTTGAGGATTTGAAATTGAGGAGGGGAGGCGGAGTAGTGTGGGAGACGGTGATAGTGGGAGGGTGGTTCACAGTGGTGGATTGGTGCGGGGAGACGAAGGTGGGTAGATTTCGGGGGTTCTTGGAATAAACATCATTAACGGGGAAGAAGGGGAGGGGGTTAGTTGCTTTTTCTATATTGATGATTGGGGAAGATAATTATAACTTTTAGCCCTTTAGAGTTTAGAACTATTTTCACTTCTTACTAATTAATATTAATTTCAAACTAGCTCCAATATAGTCGCACGTGCTCGGCACGTGATGGTTTTAATGAGCAATCTAACATTTCTGTCCAAAAGCCTTTAATTGCTAGTTTTCGTCATCTTTAGACCCTAATAAGTGAGTTTCAGAACATTGGACCCTTTTCTATGAACGACCCCCAAGCTTTAGGCCCTTATTTGTCATTTGCCCTATTTAGAAATATGACAACTTTTTGGGACTGACAAGAAACGCAAAACACGACACTTATTTTGGGATATAGGGAGTAGTGACTTAGGCTTCACATGCTAGTGAATGAGGCTTTTCACATGGTAAGTATGCAGTAAAGTGTGGATGTTGGTTCCAATCCTTGAAAGCCTAAGTAACGTCTATTCTATAAAATTGGCTTAGCTAAAAATTGAAGTTATAAAACTTCTTACATAGGGTCTAAAATTAGGTGATGGTATCAATCAAATCTAAACAAGTTTAGTAGGTTTAGAATAAAGCATACCCAATAGTGGACGTTTTTCTCCGAACCACTTGATTAATTATGTGTTCTTCTTACTGCCAACCCAGTTAGCTTGTTGCTTAGTAGCATCTATTCTTCGTAACATCAATTTGTTTCTTTCTGGTAGGCACATCATGGACTACAGATTTGGGATCTTGATTTAATTTATCCTGTTCATATTAACTAGTATATTCGGGCAACAACAATTTGATTTAATTTAAATCAGTTATCTACTAGATACATATTATAATTGAAACAAGTTTGGTATAACTCTTTACTTTAGTAAGGCTTATGCCTCAATAGGTGTTTTTTAATCTTCCCTAGATCTATTAAGGCACTCGTCTGACAAACACAATTGAAGTTAGGTGTCCATTAGGCTTGTGTTTAATAAATAAAAAAGAAAAACCAATAGAAAATTTGTGGAGGATGTTGGACTAACAAAGAAGGAGAAGGAGAAAAAGAAAAGAAACACTATCTTATGGTTTCCTTGTATTGTCGTTTTTCACGTGTTCATGACTTTATCCAGTAGGTTAACTGTTTAGATGTTACCGATTGCCATGTGATGCAATGTATCTAGATGAAGTATTTCCATTTTTATGAGCCTGGTCCACCAAAATTGCATGTTAATGGACTTTAGATCATACCGCAAAGGATTTAACAGAAATTAGGCTTCTACTCCCTCCGTCCCAAATGATCCTCCCACTTTTTTGCCGTTACTACTAATGAAGTTGATTTAGTTATACTAATGAAAATCTAAAACTTGTAATACACCATCATTAATACTATTAATAATAAGTTTTAGATTTTCATTAGGAAAATTAAATCAACCTAAAATAATTGCTCAAAGCTTATTCGTAGTAACTGAAAAAAAGAGGGAAAATCATTTTGGGACAGAGGGAGTATATTTTTAAGACGATTTCTGTACAGCTCCGTTAATTTGTTACCTAGTAAGTATACTGAGGCTGGTAACTGAATATGTATAATGGGTTCAACAGCAGTTTCACTTGAGTTAATGACATCATTTGATGTCCCGTTATATGTTCCATTCTCAGAAATCACGAGCATTCTAGTCTGAGTTTTTAGGTCGATGATATCCCCATTCTTTTATACCCTACACATTTGTCAGGTTTTGAAAGTTTGAAAAGCACAACTTTTTCTTCAGTTAAGATAGGAGTTGGAGAGAGAAAATGTTTCTTAGGAAAAACAATTTCTTATTGTGTTGAAAGTTCCATTTTCTTACAGATTCGAGGCTGGTGGAATGTATTGCCACAAGAAGAGAAGTCCAATGTGAGTGATTGTCAAGATATGCTCTCTTGTTAGTTTTGTGGCACATTGATTTCCCGTTGTATTAACAGTGGTATTGTTTCAGGTACTAAAATATCTGTCAATCACCGAGGAAGATGATATCTCGTGGGAACTAATCCGAGCATCACTTGCTTCAGTAGCTCGGATATCAATAATACCTATGCAGGATATTCTTGGCCTGGGAAGTTCTGCTAGAATGAATATTCCCGCAACTCAGGTAAAGAAGAAAAGTAATAAAAAATAAAAAAATTGTTTTTCTTCTCATGAGGTGTTTAGACCTGGAGAGCTTCAAAAGGGAGAAGTCTTTTGGGGGGGGGGGTGGGGATATGGGAACCGTTCTGATCAGTCCATGAGGGATACTACTTGTCTAAATTCCATATATCCCTTTTGAAGAGTCTCTACCCTTCCCTTGGATGACCTAACGGCAATAAGATATTTCTATAATCTTGTACTCTTAGAAAAAGTGACTTTTCTTCTTTTTTAAAAAAGTGACTTTTCTAAGTGGGGGAGAGGGAGTATAGAATGAAAGAATGTTATTTAAGAAAAGAAAGTTCATACAAACTGCATGTGAAGTTTACTAAAGAGATGTTGAAAGCATAGAAATTAAGATTATTCCCTGGCAAAACAGTAGGCTCTTTACATACATCACGTCCACTAAGGAAACAAGTGGGAAGAAGAAACACAAATCGATAGAAACTCTCACACAATTTTTGTTTAGCTCAATACAACTCTTTTGCTCCTTCATTAAATTCAAAACAGATACGTCTGGAAAGCTCTTTAACCCAAGCCCATAGAGAAACCAGATGCCCCAACAATATATAGATGCAGATGTGAAGATGATACCTAAATTTGATTTTGTTTGTTCACATTGTCACTTTGGGCAAAAGTGTCTCCCAAAATCACTATTGAGAAGGTATTTACCAAAATGGGCTAGTTTTGAGAAGGCGCTACTGCCTCTCTGAATTCGTTATTGCTAATATCATCTTCTATTTTTCTCAAAGTGCGATTTTTTTTTTAGATAAAACTAAAGACGCCATCGCTGATAACGACATTAGTTTTTCCAAAAACTAACTCTTGGGATTTTTTTGGGAAACAAAAGTCGATATTGGCAATAGGTGACAGAACTCACTATTGCCAATAGTGACTTTAAAAGTTAACCATATTTTGGTAAATACTTTTTCAACATAGACATTCTGTGACAATTTTTTCTTTCTTTCTTTCCTTCTTTTTCTTTCTTTCTTTCTTTTTCTTTCTTTCTTTCTTTCTTTCTTTCTTTTTTTTTTTTGAAGTGACAGTTTGAGGATAAAACAAATCATAAAATGAGTGTTCAGCCTTTTCCAAATGCTTCAGATCAGTCCATACACAACATCAATCCATGGAGTCTTTCCATCATTATCAATATACAAGAGGCTTGCTATTTATAATCAAGTCCCGAAAAATGTGATTCATCATGTTGGGTGCAGAAAGCAGATACACCAAGAGAAAGATGCTGATAGGCCTAGGGTTTACATGAACTTGGAACCACTGCAGCCGATTATTTGCCACGCTGCAACGGTTGGCCAAGATACGGCCACATCTCAGTTTGTTGAAACTTGGTAGAGCTTAGCTGGACCTTCCAAAGGTCGATTTTCTTTCACATAGTGGTGGACTTAAGCTCTACCAAATGTTTCAACAAATGGAAGATGTGGCCAATTCATGGCCAACCTCTGCCGCATGGCAGCAAATTTGCCCGCTGTAGCTTGGCAGCAAATTTGCCTGCTGTAGCTTGGCAGCAAATACGCGGCTGCAGCAATTCCAAGTCCCGATCTACATATACTTGAAGGATAACAGAAATATTTCCTCTCCCAAAAAGCAGTTCTACTTTGACAAGCCAAAGCTTCTTAATAATGGAAGCTTTACTTTTTTGGACTTGAAATAGCTCTAGAACTTGTCATCTTTTGGATTTAGAACTGAGGCTGTTCTTCTTTTGGGACAAACCAAGATAAAATGTGGAACAATCTTTGGCCTGAATATAGCATTAAATTGAAGAACCTGGTCTCTCAAATTGAGGGTTTTCAGTGTGCCCATAAATAGTGGATGCACTTATCATAAGATTGTGAAAATCTAAAAGATTTCGAAGAGAATAATCCCGGATTCCTAATTATCTCTTAATATGAAAATGAAATGCCGGGTTTCACATTTTGACTTAGAGTCTTACTTTTGAGTTACTCTCTCTCATAGGTCCTATCATCTTCCTATCCATCTCATGAATACCTTTTCCTTACATGTGTAATGTGTGTTTTAGTGGAGGGGTGGGGTGGGGGCAGGGATTGAAATGGCTGTGAAAAAAAGGAGCGGTGAAGTTTGTTTTGTTGTTTGGTAGGAGGAAAAAGTGGAGTGGGGAAGTGTAGTGGAACATAATTTCTTCGTTACAACACCTTCACCAAAAAATAAAAAACTGGGTGGAAAATGGGAGGTTGATTGTAAAACAAAGCAAACAAGCGTACAAAAGTCCATTTTCCCTCGTTTGGTACACGAACAACTAAAAATGACAGCCTCCCGTTTTTCGACCCTCCTACTAAAAATCTGAGGAAAAGACACATTCATATTCCCCTAGGGGTTGAATATGGACCCCCTCCCATCTCCCCTTCCTACCAAGCATACCATATTACTCCCCAAACCCAAGGAAGTCTTCAAACCATACGGTAGCTAAATGGATTGTAGTTTTATATGCACATACTCCCTCCGTCCCACCTCACTTGAGACCTAAGAGGTGGGCAAAATAACTAAGGAAAAGGAATAAAATAAGGAAAATGTGTGGTAGAAAATGAAGAGAGAGAATGAGTGGGGTTAATTGTAGGTTGGTTGAATGAATTATGTGGTGGAAAATGAAGAGAGAGAATGAGTGGGTGGGGTAGATTGAATATAAAATTATAAAAAGATTACCATTTTGGGAAGTCTCAAGTGAAGTGGGACGGACCAAAATGGAAATAAGTCTCAAGTGAGGTGGGACGGAGGGAGTATATCATTAGTAGTTTGCACACACATATCAAGATCGTGTCTTTCTATTTTGTCCCTTTAATCTTAAAATGATATTTCTACTTATATCTGGAAATTCATAAAAGTTGTCAGATTTGGTTTAGGATCTTTATCATATCCATAGGAACATAGCAATTTGCTCCCTGAAAATCCCATGAATGGAGAGCAAAGTCGCTGTACCATTTGTTGTTATTTCAAAGAAATTATTGTTGGAAGAGTTTGCAGTATGTCACGAATCAATATTTTATGGAAGATTTATGGTACTATGACAATTTCCTGTATCCGTCATTCATTTTATTCTTTATTGAATGAAGTTTGGAAACTGGAATTGGAGGATACCTAGTTCCACAAGTTTTGAAAGCTTGAATGAAGAGGCGAAGAAACTAAGGGATATGCTTTCAGAGTATGGTCGGTTATGATGATTGCGCAAGTTCTCTGTAAGTGGATATTTCTTTTCTTTTATTTTCTTAATTTACATTTGGTCGATATACGTGCTGTTCCATGCATACCAAACGGGTCAATTCATTCACATAAACTGACAATGGCATAAAGCCACTCAAGACTCAACTGAACTACATGTAATAGAAAAAGACTATCTTGGTTACTTGCTTGAAGTATTCAGACATTTTTCTTTTAGTTTTTCCTTTTTTTAAGTATTAAGTGCTGAAAACTGAATTCACACACGTAATTGTCAATTGTCTGAAACCATAAGAGGCAACGGCTGAAAGCTGAATTCCATATTATTGAAACTGTTTGGCTATGTAACTGAATGAGTTGCTTGAATACGTCTATTACCCGTTTTAACCTTCTAAGGTACTTGGTCCATCTCACAAATATTGTTATTTGACAAATTAATTTCTTTTTTGTTGATACATTCTTGTTATACCTACTTTCCCTAATAATTGTACAAATCAAAAGTGTTATGTACAATCTTAAACACCACAACTCCAAAAGTACGCTGAATTCTGAATTAATGAAAATGTTTGGTTAAGTAACGGTTTTTTTCTGATGGAAGCAGATCGGAGTTGGATGATTCCTGGGTCCGCAACTATTCCTTGGTTAGCAGTGCTGAAATTGCAAGGTGGCCAATGAGAGTGCTGAATTTACTTGTAGCAGCTATAGCTTTAAACCAGGAGTATTAATCTTTTGATGCATGTAGGCCCCATTCAGTTGAGGTGTACTCGGAATAGGCGATAAACAGGCTACTGGGAATGAGTAGTGTTCAGAACTTAAGATGTGCAACTATGTTACTTTGTTCAGAATCACTCTGAATACAAATACAATTGTTTTCCTCTTGTTATTCATGGACAGTATTTATAACCAAGCCTGTCTAGAATAAGAATTAAGCAATACACCTTTGCATATGGATGTAATGGGTTAGAAGTGAACACCAAGTTTAATCGTTACATTACTTTGATCTCTCTCTCTCTCTCCCTTTCTCTATCTCTCTCTATATAGACATATACTCCTTCCGTCCCAGCAGACTTATTTTCATTTTAGTCAGTCTCAGCTCAATTGAGACTCTTCAAAATAGCATTCTTTTTATAATTTTAAATTCAATCTACCTCACCACTCATTCTCTCTCTCTTCATTTTCCACCACTCAAATTCTTCAACCAACACTACTATTTACCACACTCATTCTCTCTCACTTCATTTTTTTTTACCACAAAAAAAACATTTTTCCTTAATTCTTGTGCCCACTTCTTGGTTCTCAAGTGAGGTGGGACGGAGGGAGTGTGGGTACAAAGTTTTACAAAAAAAATGTTTTTCCTAAAAGTTAGGATAGATAGGGTTTTAGGGGCTGGACTCCTATGAGACCGTTTCATGTTGTGATGTTGTGAGATAGATCTTCCATGGGCCGATGGCCAGCCGACGCGCCCGTTTTGTTTATTTATTTATGACAAATTCTCAGGTGCAACGGATGCACGGGCGTGCGGCGGGCAAACCCGACCCGACCCGTACGACCGTCCCGATCCACCAGCTCGCCTATCTTCCAGCCCCAGCATGACACGTGGCGCGCTGTGAGCCACTAGCTGGTTCACCCAGCCGCGCGCTGCCACGTGTCCCCTTAAAAAAAAACCCATTAACTTTAAAATGCTATATCTTGAGATTTATAACTCAGATTTTTTTAAAAAAAATACAGTTGTGTTCGTCTCGATGAGACGAATAAAACTACATAGGTCATGATATGGTTTGATTTTTTTTTAAAAAAAAACATTTTTTTACACACAAAAAGTTTGAGTTGCTTTGTCAGCTGATGAGATGTAACACTCTGTTTTGATAAAAGTAACAGTTTTATATTCAAAATGTAACACTTTTTACAGTAAAAGGTAACAGCAATTTTACAAAAAAAAATTGGGTTTGCATTTCAATTGTTACTTTCTCAATAAAAAATTGTTACATTTCAGATATAATGTTACATTTAAGAATATAAACTGTTACAAATTGAGAAAAAAATGTTACATTCATTTTTATAAAATGTAACATTAGTTTAGTTTGTCAATCCTATGTTAATTTTGGGAGGAAAAAAGTGTTACATTTGAAAAAAATGAGTGTTACATTCCTTTATAAAAAGTGCTACATTAGTTTAGTTGCCAATCTTTATGTTATCTTTTATCTATTGCAGCAAAACTGTGGTACATTTTTTTTTTAAAAAGTGTTACATTTGAAAGAAAAAAGTGTTACATTTCGTTATAACAAGTATTACTTTTATTGGGAGGAAAAAAGTTGGGGGTGAAAAAGAAAGAAAAAAAATTAAAAAAATCTCAGCAAAAAAAAAAAAAAAAAGGAAAAGTCGGCCCTGGCGCCGTCACACAGCGTGCGGCGGTTGCACAGGAGACCGCCTCTTTATTTATTTCACCACCAATTTTTTCCCAGTCATTTTTTCCTCGTCAGCAAATATAAAACTTTCAATAAAAGAATGTATCATTTTTTTCTTCTGAAATGTAGCAGCTTTTATTCTAAAATGTAACCATAATATTGCAGAAAATATATTAAAGATAATATAAGAGTTACTACAAAATTACTATTATATTTTATAATAAATGAATGTAACCATTTTCTTCTCAATTGTACAGTTTTTATTTTAAAAGGTAATATTTTATTTTAAAATGTAACAATTTTTATTTTGAAATGTAACCATAGGTATGCACAAAGGAGATTGAGGATAGCATAAGATTTAATGCAAAAACTTAAATTGCATTTTATTATAAACACTGTTAAATTCATTTGTAAAAAAAAAATTATTGATAAAATACTTAATGATTTATTAACTAGAAAGTTGAATGTAACAAGTGAAACTGAAATTTTATAATGTAATATAATAGTTTTGCAAAAAATGAAAATTGATTGAATTTTTAAGAGAAAGTAACAATTAAAATTTAAATTGCATTTTTTTATGACCAAGCCTATCGAAAATGAGAATTGAGCACTACATACACCTTTGCATATGGATGTAATGGGTGAGAAGTGAACACCGAGTTCAATCGTTACATTACTTTTAGGGCTGGCAAAATTTGTGAATATGTACCAACCAACTCGTGTATCAACCGTACCAATTATAATCGGTACGGCCAAATCGGTATACCGACATTGTTGGTAGGTACTACCGTACCAATTATGTATAATTGGTTGGTACACGATACTGATATTTGAGGTTGGTTGGTATACCAAGTACCAATTGTAATTTTTAATAATATTAAAAATACTATTATGCATTAAAAAATAAAGTATCTTTCAATATTCTATCCCTATTCTATTCCCGAAATCTATATATATACTCCATGATTAGTAATAGTTAACTATAATAGTTACTAAAAAAGTTGGCCAAAAGAGCTATGGTATTGACATGTGGACAAACAATAGAGAAAACTTGCATTTGGAGAAGCCACATCAACAACATACTAATAAATAAGTGACTTTTCATTTTCTTTTCATTAGCTAATACTATTAGCTAATAATAATAGTTACTAAAAAAGGTAACTATAATAGTTAACTATTATAGTAACTATTACTATTATTAGTAATAGTTAACTATAATAGTTAACCATTATAGTTACTATTACTCTTATTAGTAATAGTTACTATTATAGTTAACTATATTAGTTAACTATTACTATTAATAGTTTTAGCTAACAATATTAGTTACAATACAAGTTAAATATTACTATTAATAGTATTAGTTAACTATAATAGTTACTATTATAGTTAACTATTATTATTAATAGTATTAGTTAACAATATTAGTTACAATACAAGTTAAATATTACTATTAATAGTATTAGTTAACTATAATAGTTACTATATTAGTTAACTATTACTATTAATAGTATTAGTTAACTATAATAGTTACTATATAGTTAATTATTACTATTAATAGTATTAGTTAACCATAATAGTTACTTTATAAATTATTTTTTACTATTAATAGTATTGGTTAACTATAATAGGCTACATACATTAACTATTACTATTATTAGTATTAGTTAATTATAATAGTTATTATATAAGTTAGATTGTTAATTTTTAATATTAATTAATCATAATAGTTACTATATCAATTAACTATTACTATTAATAATATTATTTTATTATAATAATTATATTAATAATGATTATTATATAGACTAATCATTGCTATTAATATATATATTAACTATTACTATCAATGGTATTAATTAATTATAATAGTTATTATAATAATAGTAATCATATAGATTAATTATTATTATTAATAGTATTAGTTAAAATGATGATTACTATATTAGTTAACTATAGTTAAAATATTTTTTAAGACATAGTATTGGTTTCCCGTGCAGAGCACGGGTTACCCGCTAGTAAAGTTGAATGCAAAATTTCTTTCAAAGATAATTTGTATGTTTATAAATATTTGGCTTTTCATATATGAGACCATTCAGTGGCTTGGATGAACAAATTTAACATGTTTTAAAAGAATATATACAGTTACACTTCTCCATGATTCTTTTAATCTAATAGTTACAAAAAAAAATCTCTTGTTCTTATATACTCCCTCCGTCCCGGCACAAGTGACACCAACTTTTGGGACACGGAGATTAAGAAAAATGTAGACATGTGTGGTAGAAAATGAAGAGAGAGAATGAGTGTGGTAAATAGTAGTGTTGGTTGAATAAATTGAGTGGTGGAAAATGAAGAGAAAGAATGAGTGAGTTTAAATGGTGGGGTTGGTTGAATATAAATATATTAAAACATTTCCATTTTTGGTAATGTCACTTGTAGTGGGACAGACCGAAAAGGAAATAAGTGTCACTTGTGCTGGGACGGAGGGAGTACTTGTTTCTTTCTCTCTCAGTTGATAATGTCTCATCGACGGATTTCATGCCTAGATTCATATCTCAACAAGGTATGCAGGTTAATATTTCTGTGGCCTTTACATAACATGTAACAACTCAATACTCCCTCTGTTTCATGTGAATTGAGACTTATTTCCCTTTTCGTCCGTTTCACCTCAATTGAGACTGCCCAAAATGGCAAACTATTTAATATTTTATATACACCCAACCCCACCCATTTAACCCCACTAATTCTCTCTCTTCATTTTCCACCACTCATTTTATCCAACCAACACTACTATTTACCCCACTTATTCTCTCTCTTCATTTTCCACCACACATTCACTACTTTCTCTTAATTATTGTGCCCATTTTTTTTTTGTCTCAATTCACATGAAACGGAGGGAGTACGTACAAGAATACTCAAGCGGATGTCAATTTGCCTGTTGAAAAAGACTACTCTCAAGTTGTTGTTTTTTTTTTTTTTTTAAACATTACATTCTACATTTGATATAGGCTAGTACCAACCGAGTACCAACCGTATCAACTAAGTTGGTATACCGACTTAGTTGGTTGGTAATGGTACATAATTTTATGTACCAAGTTAAACTTGGTTGATACATGGTATAAGCAAAATGTAACTGGTATACCTACCAATCCAGCCCTAATTACTTTGACCTCATCCTCCTCTCTCTCTCTTTCTCTCTCTCTCTCTCTCTCTCTCTTTCTCTCCTTTTCACTCTATCTCTCTCTCTCTCTCTATATATATATATATATTGAGATACTCCCTCTCTTGGAAATTGGTTTGAAATTTTGGGTTTGACCAATATTTGACCAAATTTCGTAATTAGTTCCATTTAATGAAAATGGAAATAAGTTGCAAATTATTAATCTACGTTCGGAGTAGATTAGCGTGGTATATTTATTTTCTCAAAACCAATTTCGGGTGAATGAGAAATTAATTGTTGAAAGTGGCAACTTAGCATTAATGGTTGAAGAGGAATGAGAATGGAAATGCCATATCCCACATTGCTAAGAAAGGGGAAATGAAGGCATTATATTAATGTGGTCATCTAAGGAGGAGTCATCAAATGGTTCCCTCCTTAGGCCAACCAAGTGGACCATTGGCCATCCATGCAACTAGTGTCCCAAATGTGCCAATTTTGGACTAGCTCCAAATGGACACACGCGTGGAATGGGAGATTTAGGGCGCATCGGTCGCTGGGAGCTGTGGAGCCTTAAACTTTTGACAAAATTCGGCTCGAAGGTGGTTTGGTGTGGGTTGGATGCCTTGGGTCGAACAGACAAATCTGAGCCTTCCATCTAGATCTGATCCAACCGGCATCTGACAAAATTCGGCTCGAAGATGGTTCAGTCCGTGGTCCAGTTGGTTTGGTGCGGCTCAGTGATGGGCTCGGCTAGGTTCATTGGGCTTGAGGCGGATCGGCCCAGAATAGGGCTTGAGCGGCCCGGTTCGACTGAAGGGGTGCGCCGGATGGAAGCTTCCAGAAGGTTCCGTGTCCGTTCGAATGGGCGGGTTGGATGCCTCGAGACGAACAGACAAATCTGAGCCTTCCAACTAGATCTGATCCAACGGCCCAGAACCCACCAGACACAATCATGACTGTTCCCAAAAGGTTCCCTGCCTCTTCAATATCTATATAAAGGGTCCTCCTCCTCATTTGCAATCATCCAGCAAATCCAAGAGCATTTCATATTCTCTAAAGCTTCCAAGTGTAGTTAGCCTTTGCATTATTTCATATTCTCTAAAGCATCCAAGTGTAGTTAGCTTTTGCATTTCAAGTCCAAGAAAATCCCAAATATTCAGTAGTTCACCCTAAAGTTTCAGAGTCATTGTGCTGCGTTCTGAAATTCCGAAAGTCGTTGTATCTTGGAGACAATTGCCGTAGACCGTGAGCACTAGTATACGGGGTTGTCTTACGGAGAAAGAGTCCAACTCTTGCCTTGACTTTAATTATTTATTTATTAAATAATTTTCCGTCTCCGTTTTTATTTATTTTAAAACCATATTTTACTAAATACACCCTATTTTCCCCAACATCTCCTACACAAGTAACACCAATTTTTGCTCAAAATATTCTGTGCTAAAAAAAAAAAAATGAGAACATCATTTTGGGACAGAAAGAGTACACCATTGACACGCCATCACAGTTTAGTTTAAGTTGCAATTGTACTATCGTTTGTTCAGATGATCAGCAATCAAAAAAAAAATTGGGGCCATGGTAATCACTCAAGAACATGTAACCATCAACAATTGAATCAATCAAATAAACACCAAAAAAATTATTCAAACTTGTGTGTGTGTAAATCAAGAATCAAAATTGATGACTTCAACTTTGTTGAATTGGGAAACAATTGTTGAAAAGGGTCGGAATATGAAAATATCATGGGGATACTTTTGTCCATCTCATGTTAGAGACGCAGCACTTAAAAAATAAAAAATAAGTGGCAATTTTACATCTTAACATCTTAAAATTAAGTGAAATCATAGGTGTTCAGATCTGAATGAAAAAGAAAAAAAAAAAGAAAACAAACAGTCTGAACGCTTCGCACGTCAGAACAAATAAGTGATAAGACGCAAATAAGTGATGAATTGAAAAAAGCAAACGCCCCACAGAGTTGACTCTATGGGTTAGAATGGAACACGCCCGACCCGAGATCCGATATGATATGGTACCTCGTCCGGCGCATGGACATAACAACAACAACAACACACAACACTCAACGTTAACACCTTAATCATATAACTACCCATCGAAGCTAAGGATCCTTTAAAACATGTAAATTATGATGATACATTTAAACTTGTAGGTACAATGAAACTAAACACTCATCACAAACACCACCAAACATAAAGTAAAAAAATTACACCAAAATGCACATATAGAATTTCATCAGTTTCTTCTTCTTCTTCCCATTTTGCTTCTCCTTGTTGCTTGTCTCGCCCCAAATTTCTCAACAAACCACTCGTGATTCCTTGTCCCCAAATGGTTTCCAAAAATCAACCCAACTATTAAGCCACTTGCTAATCCAATGAATATCACCATCCAACCAACTTCACCACCTGGGAACTGGTAGTCTTCATCATCACCACCACCATCATCATTGGTTAAAGGCTTTCGGAGTGACGGATTTCCGCACTGCCTGGACAAAGGATATCCACATAGTGCTGAATTGTTTATGTATGACGTATTCTGAAACGTGTCGAATTGCTTCCCATTTGGAATGGCCCCAACAAGATGATTATTGGAGACATTTAAGAAGGCGAGGAAGGTTAGTTGTGATAGGGCGATAGGAATCTCGCCAGAGAGCTGATTTTGAGAAAGATCCAAAGATTCAAGCTGTGTTAGACTTGCCAAGTTAGGGGGTATAAAACCGCTCAGGTGATTGCTTGAAAGGTTGAGCAGTTGAAGCCCCTTGAGGCTACCCACCGACTCTGGAATGTCCCCTCGAAACTTGTTGCTGGAAAAGTCAATGGCTGTGAAGATGCTTGAAATTTTCTCGTACTCTGTCTCCACACCTTTGTAATTCATGTTCATTGTGTAATCGTAACTCCCAAACCATGTCATCCCCAACACATTGTAAGATATGTTTGTTTGCAAATATGCTGTCCAACTTACGTTGGCGATTTTCATCAAAGACCACTTTTGGAAGTACTTTTGTGGCAAATTTCCTGTAAACCCATTGTCAGAAAGATCAATGATGCGTAATTTGGGGAACTCGTCTGAAGTCATCAAAGGATTTTGTTTTTCTCCTACTACAACACCATGAAACTTGTTGGACCTCAAAATGAGAACTTGCAAGCCCGGCAGATCGCCCAACCAAAAGGGAAACGTGTCCTTTATCTGATTGCCCCCAAGATTAAGTGCTTGGAGCATTTTGCAATTACCCAGGGATCTTGGTATCCTTCCCTCCAACCGATTTTGACTTAAATCCATCATCCTCAAATTGCTTTCTTTCGAGTATATATGTGGGATGGTTCCTTGAAAGTTGTTGCCTCTGAGATTCAGTATGGACAAGTAGTGGCTGAAGTATCCTAGACATGATGGAATTTTACCACTCAGCCCATTGTTTGACAAATCAACTAGAACTAGAGAGCTTACACTACATATCATATGCGGAATTTCGCCAGTGAATTTATTGTTGGAGACCTTATAGTAAAAAGAGTTTGGTGGAGGATATGGGAGAGATCCGTCCAGCATGTTATGACTTAGGTCTATAAATCTCAAGCCAGCCCATGGAAGACCAATTGTTTGATTGCTTCCATGCCACAACCATTCTGGAATTTTACCACGAAGCATATTTCGCTCGAGTGATAGCACCTCTAGCTCATCTTGGAACATTAAGAAGCTCGGAAACTCCTTTAAGTTACACGAACCTAATGCTAAAACCTTAAACTTTTGAATGCTAGTAGTATTGGTTGTTGCAGGAGTAAGCAATGACAGATTATTACGTACAAGAGTGAGTTGAGCGAGTTTTGGTAGGCTGAAAAATGTTTTTGACTCAACTAGACCACTAAGTTTATTGTAATGAAGGGCTATGAACTCAAGATTTGTGAGTTGTGAGAATGAGCTCGGGATTGGGCCTTGCAATAGATTACTAGACAGATCGATAAAAGTTAGTTGGGTCAAGTTCATAATCCATGAAGGGATTTGACCCGTGAAGTGGTTAAGAGGAAGCTCCAGGTGAGTAAGTCGGGTTAAATTCACAATAGGTGATGGAAATTCACCATGGAGATT